>OX465592.1:15604500-16804500 GCA_950022655.1 Alentia gelatinosa
TTCCTCCTTTTAGATTTGATTACATGTCATGTTCATGAACCCTACATCAAGGAGTTTCTGATGTGAATGATTGCAGTTTATGAGTTAGTTATAAATGTCTTTTATCCTACCCCTAATAAAAAACGCCATAGGCTTAACATGGGATTTGATTATTTCACGGGTGTGACATAAAGTGTTGTTTATGCCACTACTTTCTGATACTGAAAAAATATGGAAACGGGTAGGATAAATCTAGACGCCACTCGTTTGAGTTTGAGCTTATTTATGCCACTCATTTTGTTGGCTCCTTAATTTCACGAGTCGAGGACGAGTGACGTCTCTTGATAGTATGTTAAGATATTACCTCATCTCGTTCAATTACTCATATTACTCAACATTTCTTGCTATTTATCAATCTAGCCCTATATGCACCTAATTTCCTTGTTATTTACAAAGGTACTGGCCAAATACCTCCTTTAGGAAGTACCAGTTGAGATCTGTGAAAACTATAGAAATTCGGAGTTGCACTTGAAAGCCTTTCGAAGACTACCTACCCAAATCGTATCACAAACCTTAGCATTGGGATGGGTATTACCCCCTGATATAACAGATATCATTTAACTAATGATAGATAGACACATGTGATTATCTCCCCTTTTATTGACTATATTAGTCTCATCCCATCTTTTACCCCCTCCCCCATTTAAAAAAGATCGTTACTCTCTAGACATAACTGCTAATGACCATAATTATGAACATGGAGAATCAACTCATGGTTGTTTGAAATTCTGATCAGGGATTCAGGGGAAAGAAAAAGAAAACTTGGCTCGATCTGATGTATCTACATTTTGTAAATGATTAGGCCTTTCCACACAAATACTTAATGGTTTACAGGATATAGATGATATATTTTGAGGTGTATAATTAAACTGTTGTGTCTGACACCCCTAGGATAAAATGTCTCTGCCTGGCAGCTACACCTAAAACATATGTTATATATTTACAGGATAATTATTTCCTGTTGAGCAACGGATAATATTAACAAAATATGATATTTATATGCTTGTTATTACTATGCATACATATGAATTTGTCATGGTGTGTTCTTTATGGATCTCGTTTAACGTCATAGTAATTATGTCTGCAGATCTTTGTATACATTAATTACTGATGAAGTTTTCCTCTCAAATCTTTTATGTTTTTAATACATTTATCAATACTGTATTAGCCTTTAATTGTTCAATATTGTACTTCTAACTGCCCTCTTCTGTGACTAACGTCTTTCACTGCATTGTGTCCTGTATATGTACATGTGTACTTGCTTACACATATAGCGGTTCTATACTCTCATACGACCTTGAGTCTTAAGAAAGCTGGCACTACTACACATGCTCAGGGATCCATACCCCCAGAGGTTAGTGATTTGATATGTAATATGAAAACAGATGCAGATGTATATATATGCCAATCCTGCATATTAAACTCCAAGGAGATTTAGATTACGACAGCAAACGTTGTGACATCCTTAATCAAATACCCACCTATGGGTACATTAAAGATGATATCAACTCTTGTAGGCCACATAATTTCTGATAACCTGTGATTCGACTCAAAACTCTAGCAAGTGCGCTCACAGCTCAGGTAGAATCATGTTAAAATACATCTTCGTGCCAGAAAATTGACAACATTATGAATTTTAACCTAGTGCCGCAGATTGGGATAAGAAAAGTACAAAATCAGCAGGAAAAATCTATGAAAGGATAGAGGTGTGCGTGCGTGTAACAGTATAGAGATGGAGGCTGCTCTCAAGGGCCTCTCCGCCTCAATGCCTTCCCTCTCTCAACCCCGCCCCTGGCCTCACCCCACCCCTCTCCATTCCGGTCCTGCCCGACCCCACTTCCTACCCTCAACGGGCTTTAGACACGCAGGCGTCGAAAACAGGGAGCGGAGGGCAGAAAAACGAAAACAACAGTCAAGATCATGGCACTTTTTCTATGGATTGAAAAACTAATATATTGATTAGTGAGCACGCATAGGTAGATTCATAGCCCAGCTGCAGTGTGCAGTCAGAGCGTAAAGTTTGCTGCTCTGTGCACAGACCTCTGTTCCCATGTTTCCCATTGATGGAATGGAAGTAAACCATGTTGAGAGGCCACAACTATATTTAGCGTTAGGTGTTATTTGTTGTGCGCCTTTTTGATAACTCCCACGCCTATTTCCCTTTAGAATTACCTTGTTATTGTTTCTGAACAAGGTGTAGTGGTATATATGTGTATGATCTTTAATTGAATAAACAAAGGTGATTTCTTTCCACCCGTGTATTGGTGTGTGTGTGTCTCATGTTACGGATAGGTATATATGATAGATACAACTGGGTATATATATATATATATATATATATATATATATATATATATATATATATATATATATATATATCCGTGATGATATGTACACTTACTCGTAATTGTATGAGAAGGGGCGTGTTTTGCCCTGCCCCACTCTTTTGGTTCTAAACTCTCAAGATTTGTTATTTAAAAAGTAACATTTATCGAAGTAATGCAATCATTACCAGACGGCGACGATCTTCCATTTACATGTGTCCTTAATACTATGACATTGTAAAATAGAACAGTTGAAGGAGTCAGAACCTGATTACATGAACAAGACAGTACAATGGGTTGGAAATCAAGTTCATGTCTCGTCTGGTTAATGTTAGAGCCGTGGTATCTACTGTTGATGTCTCTTCAGGCAATGGGATGCTCGCCATGTAGTTCATGTAAATATGTTTCTGCTTACGACGACACAGTGAACTTGTCAAGCCAGCAGAAACCGTAGGATTCCAAAGGACTAATAGTAATAGTTACAGCCTACCGCATGTCACATATCTTAGCAGTGGATAAGTAGATGCTGAGTAACAACCCTGTTGTTCTATGTTCGTATCTGAGAATAGTCTTTAAAGAAAAAATAGTAGACTCAATCGTTTCTTTCTTTTGCAGGGAAATGTGGACGAAATATCACTTGACATTTATACTTAATACACATTTCCGTCTTTTGCCGCCCCACCTATATTTCCCTTCCATCAAATCTCTCGTTATTCTAAACTTACTTCAATTATCATATATGATATATATATTCTCTATTCAATTATTATATATAACTCATATGTAGTCTCCGATATACAGACTGCACCTAGTCCACTTACTTCTACGTCACTTTTCTTCATTCTTTCTGCTACCCTTTACCCCCAATTACCACCTTGCTCCCACTGGTGTTACACCTGATCCAGGCCTGGCTACGACCCTCTTGTTTCATCCACACTGTCGCCAGTCTTGGCCACCTCTCCAGTACAACGCGGGTATTTTCATCCCCTGGCCGGGTCCGGGTTAATTCTGTCCTCTGTGTACAACCCACTCCTCTCAATATTGATCCGTTTACTTTACCCTCTCTTGTCTTTTTTATAACGTGTACGGGTAATTTTTATCTCTCTCCCCGACCTTTCAGCATTTCTGCTGTGCTGTACATATATACGCCGCACTCTAAATGCTAGGTGAGAGAGAAATGGAGAGAACTGAATTAACAACGTACGAGCTGTTAATTGTCTATTGTAGGTTCCCCTTCGTCATCCTTCCCATCTATCTACCTAGCTGCCCGCCCACCTACATACACGAATGACTGTATACTATGAGTTAAACCGTCTGCATTCATTATTCATCCCCATCAGTTAGGGAGGTACACGTACATTGGCCCCAGGGTGGAGAGTGAAAAAGGGAGAGAACTGACCAGGCCTGTTTACTGCCCACTTAGCGGTGCATTTACACTGCAACCCAACCCTCCATGGAGACACTGATCAGTGTGTGTAATTCATAACAATGGGCTTGATGGTCATGCTCCCATGTAGGAGGAGGTGCCCGAGAGGAGAGGGGATGCGGATATATATGCAGGGTGTGGCGTGGATGGGTTGGTAGGATTATCGAGACCAAGTCACCATCATCAGTCTGACCCGCATGCTCCAGATACACATACATGTTCGCTACCTCCACCTCCAGAGTATGAGCGTGAACGGTGCAATAAATATGTATACAAGACTTCTGTCGTTATGTAAATATGTCCTCTCGCTAGGTAGAAATAAACAGCCTTGGCCTGCCACCAGGGAAGCGGGGAGGGGAAAAGGAGGGGTGGTTCATTGAGAGTACAACGTCTTACTCCAGGCGTGCTCCAACCCTGCACCTGTCAGACCTCCAGGGCGCCTCTCCGATCGTCCCACCCCACATCAGAGGAGAACGAGCATCAACACGAGGTAGCGCCATGGGGTGCTTTCAGTTCTAGATACAGCCAAGGCTACGCCATACACAAACCTGTTTCACAAATAAATACACATGTGTTTATATGCAAAATACACACAGGGCAGTAACCAGTAACAAGGACTGCTTACCTGAGAAGTTGACAAGGAAATAGAGCAGCATCGCTCTGTGTCGGTATAGTTATGCCCTCCGTTATCAAGCGTATTCCGCGGTGTCAGCCCCCATCGTTTATTTCCACGTGTGTCTGCGGTATCCCCTCCTCCAACGTAAAGTTGTCAGGTCTGTCCTCGGCTATAGTTTCCCGTATTAATCATTATACTCCGGCGAGCAGCAGCTTGTATCTATTGCTCGCTGCACGAGAAGGTCCCGTTAGTGAGTGATTCGGGGTGCGGCCGATCGCAGCGCCGCCCAGTGGAGCGGGGCGGGATCGTCGGCGTCCACCGCGAACGCTGTTTCCTGACCTGAGACGCTGGCGTCGTGGACGTACACAGCGTCGTCACAGCGGAACTCCAAGAGCAAGGACCGTGTTAGTGACAGAAGTGGCGTCAGAATGGAAGACACAGCCGACGCCTGTTGCGTTCGGCACCGCATACTCAAAGCAGACGACAAACGTGCGGAGAAGCAGCCTCCAATAATCCACACGGAGAGCGTGTGGCTGAGTAAGATGGGCTTTAGGCACAGGTGAGTGGGTTAGCGCAGCTTTACCTATCCGAGCTTACATCCACAACTCGGCTTGGAGATCGAGGATCAGCCAGATCCTTAGCACGGACCGGGGATGGATCCCACGGCGCGGCCCCTGTTTTAGGATCCGGGCGATGCTGGAGGAGGAGCGGGTGGGCTGGGGCGGGGAGAGAGGGCAGGGCTGAGTGGAGGAGGGGTCGGCTTGTTTAGCCGGAAGGTGCCTTAGAGGTATACGATGAGTTCGGAGTCTTTGCTGCTCCCTGTGTTCTGAGGCATTTCATGTGAACCTCTGTGTCACTCTACAGATCCCTGCCTATATCTACCTTTATACTAGTGTGTCTCTCATTATTGATACCTTACTATAGCCAAAGAACTTTCTTTGCTATAGCTCTACCTTTCTACCAGTGTCTCTATCTCTTTATAAACCCCTACTCCTTGCTCTGTCGCTCTATCAATGTGTTTCCCTCTGTCTCCTTACAGAACCCTGTTTCTAATTCTGCCAATATAATAGTGCCCCTGCCTGTCTGTCTGGTTTCTCTCTCTCTGTCTCGATCTCCACGAGTCCTTATCTGTCTGAATACACTGTCGGTCTCCTGGGCGTTTCACCGTTGTGGTGTATAGCTAACTGTCAACGAAAGAGCTTTTCTACGTCAATGCTCTTCCAATACAGCAGCTATCTTGTTGCGGTCGCTATCTTAATATGACCTTCCGCCGAGGTACTTTAATTGCTACTGTTTAATTTCCTTAGTGCTATCTACGCTAGAGTAGATTGCTTATTTTCATTTTTCTTTCCTTGTTGATATTACTTTGTTATCTTAGAATTCTATCATGCTGAAAATTTAACCGTTCACAACCAGATAGAGCTGATTCTCCTCTTTGATATACCTAGTGTGGGTAAGTCCGTTATGGTTTCGCTCTTTTGAAATGAGGTATTGCTGTTATAAGGTGAGATATGGCAAGGGTTAGGGTAGTGTGGTAACTTGTCATGACATAGCGCAGCATTCAAAGCATTACAAACGGCATAGGGGCCATCCATAGAGTACACACGCACTGAGGGGAGTGGGGTTCAAAAGTTTCAGATATTTTGCGCATGCTACTTCTTTGTTCTATTTGCATACAAGCTTGCTAGAGGGTGGGGGTAACAATTTCAGAAATTCTCCGCACATACTTTATGGATGATCCCATATGAGATGTGCCGAGATGGCTAGTTGTAGCATAGTGCGGTGTTCCGTGGTGTGGAACAGCATTGCGTGGTGTGGTGTTACATGGTGTGATGTGTTGAAGTAGAGATGACGTGGTGTGTTGAGTTGTGGTATGTATTAGTGCCGT
Source organism: Alentia gelatinosa (assembly GCA_950022655.1). NCBI lineage: Eukaryota > Metazoa > Annelida > Polychaeta > Phyllodocida > Polynoidae > Alentia > Alentia gelatinosa. Next base: position 15,610,794 of record OX465592.1, read on the forward strand.
ATTTTTTTACTCTTTACTTTTCATTAATTCAATTGCAAACACAAAAGTTCTTCCATTTGAACATATTAAATCATATCACGTCGCGATTACGATATATACAATCAATCAAGTGTGTCTCAATGGAAAATTTATACCGAATCAATCACTTAACTTTATGCACGATTCAGTACAGGCAAGTCGTGCAGTAAAGGCTAAAGGGGTTGACTCCACGGCCAAAGAAGAGCACCATACGACGGGCGCGTGGCAACCACGCGGCGGCCATTTGGCAGGTGGTTCTAGCAATCGGTGTAGTGGAGGAGGCAAGACGCTAATTGGCGGCGGCGGCACGGCGGTGTAACGGGCAATAGCTCTTAAAACATGATAATAGCTTTTGTCGGACGCCTACGTACGTAGCCCACACGACCGTGGAGACTTGTCGGCCTTTGAACTCCCTGTTGGTTTCTGCACTATACGCCTGCCCAATGGAACACCCCCTTACAACACACCAAACCTGTCAAGGCAGCGATTTCTGGAGTCGTCAATTGCAAGAAAATATGGTATGTATGTGCGCTATTATTTCATAATGATATCTCCTCCCGATGATTTATCGTCTGAAGCAATAATCTGATGAGATATGAAATACTAGCTCACATACTGTTGTTTTGAGCCTTGATGTTGCAAGACCCTAGTATAGTGTGCCTAGGCTCGCCATGGTGTGGCACATAGAGTCTGGTGGTATAATATGGCATGATGTGCTCTGTGACGGCACAGTCTGGTATGACGTGGCATGGCGTGATCTGGTGTGGTATGGGGAGGCGTATATATCATGGCGTAGTGATATGTGTTGCCGAGTGACGAGGTGCAATGGCGAGTTGTACGTTGTGGCTGGCAGGTTATCTATAGTAACAGGCATGCACCCTTCGCTGGAGCAACATCCCTGTTAAGTACCAGGCCAGCTGTTCGGTCAAGCGTGCCCCTCAGTAGAGTGTATGCACTCCTGTGACGTCAGGTCGGAAAGATCACCGGGAAGCCACTAACACGATGCCGGTAGAAGCCACAGCCTGCCTCCCTGCCCGACTCCTCCGATGTGTTGCCCTTTGCCTGTGCTTTTAGTAGGAATACCCCCCCTGCCCTTCAGTCTACTTGGTTAGGTTGTCGCTATGTTACCTTTCAATGATGTACATGATCCGGCTGATTCAGTTCTCCTTGACATTTCAGGATAAAATCATGGCAACCTATGCAGATATATATGCACGTGTGTGTATATTTATAAAGTATATTTTTCGGTGGTGGATAGAGTCACCTGCGTTTTTTTCAGTTTCTCCATAGTAATTATTCTGAATATTACAACGTCGAAAGATAAGAAAATATTTTCAGATGACCGTTTTACTGTTCTCAGTGACTGTTCCTTCGATTCATTAGACTGTTTCGACACAGACAAAAAGAAGTATTGATATCATGCGGAGTATAACAATAAACGGTTATATTAAGACTCAAATAACTCATACAATAAGACATTGTAAAAAGATACAGCTCCACTGAATATGGACATTATAACCAAATATAAGGAGGACCTTTTTGGTGCATTTCAATTTCAAACATAACCACGTCCAATGGCCTTGTGTTTATAGGGCACTAAGCTGTACATTGACTCGAACATAGTCAGGTATCAACTACTCAAAAACTTGTCTCCCAGTGAAGATAAATTAAGTTTATCGAAACGTTTTTATACGACACACCAATCATCCGTTTCATTAAATCCCTGTAACTCATCAATTTATCGTTAATAAACGACAACTAATCAAATTGGAGCGGGTTTGGTTTTGTGTGGTAAATTTATGTCAATTTGTCCAGTGTTTGATTTTAATTACCTGTTAATCAAGATCAAGATTGGAATGAGATTTTATACCCGTTTCTGTATACAATGTTTCATACTCGGATATCAAACTTATAAATAGATTCCCCATACCACACGTTGGGGTCGGAGTCCGTCAGTCCTCCGATGTCAACCTACATCTTCAGCTGAACTCTACACCCAATGTCGACATCACCACCAGCTTTCCCACAATCCTCATTCTCTATCTGGAAATCTGAATTATCATCCGCATGCAAGCATCTCATTCCATGATGATATTTGAATAGTTTTAGAGGAACTCAATATGAGTCATACATGTTTTTATCTGACTATGATTATTTATTTCATGTCACATTATAATCCATTCCATCCGAATATATCTCCCTAGGTTGTTGCTTGACAGGGCTGTACGCGACTAGCGAGTAAGTGACCGATTCGAACGCGGATTTCAGCCGTGTTCCCGCGAAATATCGTCGGACTTCTTCAGATCTTGACCGTGGTTGGTTGGTGGTGGTCAGATGACCTGGTTCTAGCGTTTTCTTTGGCTGTTTACACAGACAAAGGCACTTGAACCTGTATGTTAACCAATCCTTGCAGTTGTTATTCCAGGCTTTTGTTGACACTTGCGGTGGCGCCACCACTCTGTGATAGAGCGGTGCGGCCATCTAGTGTGTAAAAAGTGAACTAACTTTCCCTGCTGATCCTGCCCTCTGTGGTGGGAGGAAGGAGTTCTTCTGAAGTATATAGAATCTACAGAGAGCATCTTTTTGGGTGTTCTCCGTTCTTACTCGTTAGTTTCGACAGAATATGTCTCGTCAGGCGTGTTTACAGCGTCCGTTGGCGGCCAAATGGTTATGGGGTTTCCACTATGTGGCAGTTTGCTCCATTCACAAACTTAATTGTGGATTCTTTTAAGCTGTGCCGTGTTCTTGGTTCTATTATCGGTCACTGGTAGTCGTCTATGGATATGTGAACTAGAGGTGATAATTATCGTGTAATATTTCCTCTTCTGAGTTGGGTTTTCTCCCGTCAACCCTCTGCGGGTCTATTGGGGAGACGTCAAATCAGTGAAAAAATTTAATAAACCTGTAATAACCTGAATATCACACCCCCCTGTAATTTCATTCTGACTGATTAGTTCTGTGCCCACACTGCTGCCTGGGCGCATCTCCTGCTAATATATATTCTCTAATACTTAACCCTTTAACAGCAGAAAGATGCCTCCAGGCATTCCCCTGGCTACGGCAGGAAGATGCCTCCAGGCATTCCCCTGGCTACGGCAGGAAGATGCCTCAAGGCATCTTAGAGGCATCATTGACACTTATATACAAAATTCAATAGATAAAAAGATAATTGTTTGATTTAAAAGAAATTTTGACAATGTATAAGAGCCATGTTGACCTTTGATTTGGTATAACAAAATATGATCACCAAGATAAATTACTTAAATCACATGACACATCACATGACACTGCTCTTTCCCAAAAAAGGTGCCTGTCTTAGCAGGGTCGTTTGGGAAGGCAATGTCTGCCGTGTAATGCTGAGCAGGGGAACTGGGTGCTGCAGGGAAAGGGTTAAAGTAGAGACCTATATGTCGAGAACCCAAAATCTCTCAACCGACCGTCCACTAGCAGTAGACCTACAATTTAAGCATGTCTAGGTCTTGGGTAACATGATCAGTTGTACACTCTAGTTCAGTTCATAAGACTTGATGGACACAATGACCAAATTATATATTTCCAGTTTAGAGGCGCGATTTCGGGCGTGTCAGCCAGACATGCAGAACATGGGATTACATGGTCGTTAACCTTGCACCACCTGTTGTCGGGTATGGCTGGACACACACTCCAGACGGGCCAGTGACGTAATACGGGGCTAGCTGGATAGTGAGATCAACTGTATAGTAACGGTGATCTCTAAAGGCGCCACCTACCTTTAGATTCACTTGTTTTGGGGATCCTATATTTGTGCTTGTACATGGCTACCTAGCTGCCATATTTCAATTGTTATCACTGATTCATCAGAAATGCCTTATACAAAAATATATCCGATATTGAATCATATCAAATTTCCTAATGAAAAAAATAATGCAGTGACGATATGAAAGAAACTAGTAAGTCCTATGATTGAGCAACTGATGAACACACCATTAATAGGTAATAATTGCAGTTGCTGATAAAGCTGATGGCGAGCTTTATTTAAACATTTGCCCTCAAAGACTAGGAAATTCATTAAACCCTATTCTGTACGTAAGACTGCTAGAATAGAACGAAACCGGCCCAGTACAGAACAGACAAAACTTGAATCGAGTAGTGTAACCGGGACTTGAACATCGGACCTTAAGGGGGTGTTCCACTGGACCGACGGTAGCCGATTCCGTAGCCAGACAATCGCCGATTACTATCGGATGCCCTAGAATTTCGCAAATCTTTGAAAATGGTCATTTATTAAACTATTATTATCAGAATTAAATAAATTGCAATACGTGAGCTTCCTCTTAAGGGCCCAGGAACAATTGATCGGGTGAGAAATCGGCCTGGTGGATTTTGCCCTTAAGACGCTGCTGCCATATAGGATAAAGTCCTGCAGATAAAGTCCTGTAGATAAAAGCCATGATGCCCGGACGATTAGACCAAGATATTGTTTCGTCTCTTCCTTCGGGTGATAGAAGGGAGAGGGCTGAGCTGGTTAATGTCTCTAACTAAAAATCGCGATGAGTATCCCATAAACTACCACTGGCCACCAGCTCTAAAAGAGGAAACATGATTCTTGTGATTCCTGACTGGGCAGTCATCAAGGACTAGGTATGGAAAATACATTTTACACATGCTTGAAATCCTTATGAAAAGTCAGGTAGGATAACAGCAGAAGAGAATAGGCATGATACACAGATGTTATTGACAAATCAGAACCGTAGATGTCTCTTCTAGCACTTATTATCAGTGTATCATGAGCTTCAGCGGGAAAGCAGCATGTATACTACAACAAAGAGAAGCTAGGTGCGAAAGGTAGGTAGGGCCGGGCAGGTAGAGAGGTTCGATATTTGGGACAGGAGAGAGGGTGTGTTACACCATTAGGTAGAGAGTGGTAGGATAGTGATGGCGGGTAATAACAAAGTTAGCAGAAGGGTTTCCGAAGGTCGGCCAGACTCACATTATCTCCTTTTATTTCCTTCAGCCATGAAGCGGGAAGATTTGTGTTTATATAACAGAAAAGAAAGAACCTGCGCTACATTATTAGCTTCACAGAAACATAAAAATAGTCTCTAATCAATGTGAATTTCTAAAATCTTGACACATGCGGCTCAAGATAGTTTGCACATTTTTGCCTCATCAATTGAATCATTTATTTGTCCATTGAGGTTACCAAACTAGCCAATTATGTAGTCACAGCTGTTAATTAACTATCCATTTAGCTAATCAACTACATGATAAACCATCCAGTGAACCATATATTCATACTGTCAGTCGGTCGGACCAGCAGGCAGGACATAGGCACAAACCGCCACAAATGCTGTTTCGCCCTGCAGCTGGTGTAGGCGCGTATCCGGTCTATCTCCCCGACCCACCCCATGCCAACCCCCACCCCACCCCGACCCCCGCCCACCCGCATCCACTCGAAATGGCTGAGCGCCAGCAAATTGAGGCTGGGCAACGAATGAGTAACATCATCGCTATTAAGTACCATACACATGGCCAGAGGCGCACGCCCAGCCTCATACAAGGGCAGGGTACTGACGGGCGGGTTGGCCCCAGACGAGGGCGGGGGCATTCCAGACACCCCTTTTTCTCACACCTTCCCCGCTTGCCATAAGGACATGTTACATTGTATTTGCTCTCTGATGTCAGTCCTGAATTGATAGCGTTATTATGGAGATAAAGGACCCATCAAATATTACATCAGAAAAATGATTATATGAAAATTGTTTGGGAGAACTCTGTGTATGCTTTCGCCATTGCAGTAGCTCTTAATGCCTTGTTAACGGTACAATCAGCTACCGAAAATAGGTGGCCAATACAGAATTTCCTGTGTGTATCTGATTGTTTGTGTAGGAGAAAGAATGGACCCCGTACATGAAAGGGGAACAATAGAAAACGTTATCGATTCTACCCAATGGTACCTAATAATTCAATGGTCGTACAGCAACAATGATCCGATTGTCCATGAGGAGATTACATTGCATGAATTCGCTCACCTACCAACCAAATCTCAGCTTTCAGTCCTAACACTGCTATCATGGAGCACATACTATATAATATGATATTAAGTGCTATACTGGTTGACCCTCAAAAACCTTGCAGTATAGTAAATAGTTCTAACATGAAGGAGAAATGGCAATTTTGTAGGAAAAGGTCCGTATCTTTTTGCAACTAGATATTCAAGCAATAGTTTGTGAGATGGTCTAGCTTATGCCCCAGTCACACTGGCGTAAAATTCGGCGTTTCTTCTACGTATTTAAATTAGTGGGGAGTACGTATTAGCTATGGATTTGGAACGCATCTGTTTGCATTGCTTTACGTTTTAGTACGCTTCTCAACGTTCATCAACGTTTATTTACGCTTCTCTACGTATTGTGGCGTCTTTCGGCGCATTCCGACTTTCATTTACGCATCTCCGCGTTTTCCCGCGCATTACCGCGCATTTGTACATTTCAAAATGCGTAGAAGAACGTCGACGTGCGTACACGGAAAAACGGCGTTTTTTACGCCAGTGTGACTGGGGCATTAATGTTTCTTTTTTTCATTCGTAGAAGTTGCTATTTCCTTTTAAACAGCTTATCATCCTAGTATGCTATTCTATAATAACGTTTACATGAGGCAATGTAGCCAAACGTGTCTGGTAACTCTATAACTAATGATAGGATTTGTCCATAATAGCATCCCTCTTCACAAACCTGATATTATCTATTTATCAGCATTTTACAAGCCTCTGACTGCAGAAAGCAATTTCCAGGAGCTTTATCAGTTACCATACACATGAACAGGTGCGATAGGATATGCTTCTTATTTTTTTGCTAAAATGTCTTGACTAAATATGTCTACCTATCTGGACAAAGCCAGATCTTGGTGTTGTTCATGTTTGGAACTTTCAAAAGGATCAATGTCAAATACATTTCGACGGAAGTTCACTTTCATAGGCATTTATTACATATTGAATGTCTCCATTATTTGTAGGAGCGTAATTATGATTTAAGTTACCTAGAGATTTACAGACATTACCTTGCGGTGATATATTTAAGGACCATGTAAAGGAAATATTGTCTGATTTGATATAGTGTGGAAGATTGCTACTGGAGGCGATAGTGCATCGTGAAATCGCCTTCAATTAAAAAAACGTATAAATACCTTGTTTCAACTTTCTAGGTTAAATAGCAAGTAAAGGGGATGGGACTATGATACTCTAGTATATCGTCCCTGAATTTCTATTATTCTGTTTGATTCTTTACCGACATGGCAGCTTATCAACTCAGTCGGATGATATGAATACAATGTGACATAAGTTCTGTATCACATGTGGGTACTCTAGTCCAGGTGACACTACTTTCGGTTCAGAAAAACCTGTATACCAAGCTCTTGAGCGGAATCAAGTGCACAAAGCAATTGCACGAAACATCGGGGTAGGATATTGCACATCAGGGTTTCTCTGTTTAGCGAGTTTCTAATGTTAGTTATGAGTGTGTAACTAAATCAATGGTCTTATTATCTTTGATCGGTATGCCATTTTATTATCCACCTAATACAAAGTGTCCATAGAAAACACATAGGCAGCATGTATGGACATACCCGGCGCATACGGATATGTTGTATGCTCTGGTGGGGCATACGGAAAAATAGTGCGTATGGAAAAATAGTGCATAACTAAAATGAACTGATATGGACATGTCACTTGTGGAGAATAGGTGGATAATAAATATAATATAGACTGGTACGCTCGGATATTACTACGCGTCAACTCATTTGAGCATACGGCCGCTTGTATCTGAAAGAAGTCAATATTGTGTATATCAGAACCCCATGGAGTTTTGCTTCCCACTCCCCAACGATGGGTTTATGTATGTGCCACCAGAAATCCCTTGGTTCTCCTTGGGATTGCTATAGATATTGTCCACTAGCATCCCGCCAGAATCTTCTGGCTGGGTTACATTTTCAATTAATTGCGAAATTTAATCATTTTGACGTGTTAAGATCACCCCTGTTTAGAAAGTTGCAATTAAAGACACCAAAATGCCATAGCACTTCATTGTTGCAGAATTTAGCAAGCCTATCTAATTTTATTAGACCAAGTATCGTGAAGACTGGTGCATGTCCTAGATCCTTGATTGAAAAAATACTGTATTAATGTACCTGCTGAAAAAGTCACCAATATGTAGCAACAGCATATATTTAAACAGAATACAAAGAAAAAAACCAAGAAACAGCCAAATATGGCAATTCTTTTCATTCAGATTGAGATATGTGGAAGCTTCGATATTCATATGTCATACGGGAGCAATTCAGAGTATGTATATTTCCCATGGAAGACCTAAGAAGAGCTGTAAATTATATTCTAGAAAGAATATAATTTTCTGTTATAGGCCCCTAGCAAAACATATGTTCCTGATTAAATTTTTTCGGGGCTACCTAACACGAGGTCGATGAAACCACGTGTGGCAGGTCATTTGAAGTCAAGTTAAGTACGCGGTGAGTGCTCTACGCGTATTGATGTCTACTTCTCTTCATAACTCACACCACCACAACTAGTGCTTCCTCAGCTAATGGTTCAATGCCCGACCGTCCGCTTATATGTGCACGTTTCCGCTTTTTTTTAACTGAGATGATATCTGTCTGTACAGCAGCTGGCTTTGTCGTGCAACCCTGTTAAAAGCACATCGATACACATGGAAGGCCCACTAATGCAGTTACTAAACCCTGGACTTGAATGTTTTATTATGGAAATAACTTATTTATGATTAGCACGCACACGGGGAAGGTGCGGTAGACTCTCACCTAACGACTACCTCTCTAATATTACAGCCCTTTGCTTGAAGTCCCAAACTTTCCCTTCTATCTTGTGTTTACAAAATGACCTGTAATGCGACCACCTCGCTATTGCGACCACCTTGCTTTACAACCATCTTTTTAAGGACCCAAATGTCGAATGTCTGCTCAATCATGCGACAGAAACAGACATCATATGTGTAATACGTGTATAAGGCCCGGCGTCCACTTACTACGATAGAAATTTAGACCTACCGATATGGCTCCGATACAAAAAGCAAATATCGGAGACATATCGGGAAGGTGCAAAATCGTAGACATATGTCTAGACATGCCAAACCACCATGCATTGTATGGTGAATTTATCGGTGTCTTATTGCAAAAAACGTGGCCAACTGCCTCGATATTAGGTGACATTCCGAGGCGATTTTGAATTTCTATCGGGAGGTGCATCGTAGACCATATCGGGGCCATATCGTAGTAGGTGGACGCCGGGCCCAAAAGTGTACCAAGGGCCTCTCACAGCTGTCAGAGTTATGTCCAGTAACGAGTACACTGTCATGAACGACAGTTGACCTGCCCAAGGTTTTCTGTGTACTCTCGATAATGCGCCCACATCGCCAACATGACAATTTTAACCCAGTCCTAAGGTGGCCGTAATAGCGGGAGTCTACTTTATTTCGAGTGGAATCGTAGTACCAGAACAAAAGTGGAGAAACAGTATGAACTTGAAGGGTTGTTATATAACATGATGATGTAAGTACGTGCAATAAGTGATTAGAAATATAGAAAATGGTTCATAAACTGCCCTTCTGAGTAGATGGGAGAAAGTTCCGTTTTTCACTGTAACGTGGACAGCAGCAAATCTTTTTTTTACCGTTTCTCAAGGCGGTTTGAGTTAGTGGCATGACTAACACCGCTAGTCATAATGAAATTATCAAGAAGGTTTTTGCTAATTCAGCATCTAATGAGGTTTAGCTCGACAAGATTTATTTTCTTATCATTTTGAAAGGGGAATCAAATTTATTATATACCTATCACGAATTTCTATCTTAGCCTTCTTTCGCGAGGTAATTCTATGGTGTCATGGCAGAATATAAAGGGTTTTTCTTGTATTCTGTACAGCACTAGATTCATGAATGCTTATATCCTAGATTACCTTATAGACCAGATCCTTTGTTAAAGTAGGCTTATTAGTGAGGGGTCAAAGGTAAGTTGTCATTGTTGGAGTTATCCTTAGTATTTTCGTCATTTGACGAGGTCCTTCCTACCTTTGTGAAAGACCTGTTCATATAATTGGCTAGGCCTGCACCAGTGACTAATTCTTCAATGGTACAGTTTCAGTTTAGAAGTCACTGGACAGGTCATATAGTTGTTTCATTTGTCGCCAAAGTTTTCGAGGGCAAGGACGAAAGATTTATAAACGGTCAGTCCAATAACTTTTCTCTTTTTTTAATGTGATTTCTGAATTTATCTGTCTTTTTAGATTTATTAGTTTTTGTGTAAAATATTGGGTAGCATATATTATACAGACCAAGTACTGCATGTCTTGCCATCATGAGATCTTTGATAGGATCAGTAAGACAATTTGCTTTTTCTTTCTTAAATTACATAATTTCTGTCGGACAATGTTTGTTCAAGTCGTTGTCTATTGGTTCAACTAGGTGGTTCCATTAGTTATATGGTCGGTTATCTAATAAAAGAGAGCCCAGTCTTTCTGACTCAGATAGTGCTGTATTTATATCAGCATTGTTATATTTGCGGTAACTTCTAACCGTAAAAGAATATGAGTCATTTTTACATTCAATTCGACATCTACGAGTATAAACTGATAAATGATCGCCAATAAGATTGAGATCGACTGATGAATCTGCAACATGTTCAAAATATGATCTAGGCAGTACAGGTTTTACTGCTGGAATGAGTAACAATAAGTATACATTATTTTAGAATATTGTCTCAGCAAAAATCAAATGATTGATTTTGATTCAGGGCTATTTCGAGGCCTTTGATATATATATTGTGATCCCCATAATCCAATTCTCAAAATGTTAGAGTGTTTGTTGGCTTAATATGTCTTGCAAGGAATCAAGTTAACAGTAACATATCGAACAAGGGGTCTGGAAGTCACAATGACAAGTACACGATTATTACATTTAAATATTGCGACACGGTTTTGGGACAGACACAGGGCGCTTCCTGACAGGTGCTCCACAGGTCAAGTAGACATTGAACAATTACTGGAAGGAGTATCAGGAGGACCAATAGACTGTGAGTACAGCTGTAACCAAGAGGACTTATATCATCCACAGAAGTGAATATGATTATATGTTGTTGAGAATTGATATGTAACTGTATACTTTGTTATAATATATGTTACAAATACATGGTTGTGAAAGATTATCTGTCTTCTTCATTAAGAATAGAAGATATTTTAAATTCTCTTTTCTTGTCACTGTGTTAGCTTTTGTCTTTTGGCTTTTATGCCTTAGTCACTGTATGTGACAATATGCTAGCTGGATACCATCATTTTTGGCTTATCCATTGCAGAATGCTTAAGTTTTTGTACTTGCAGTCTTTCGATCAGAGGTCCCAATTCCAGATGATTGCGATGATGTGCAAGTGGACGATCCTTAAATCAGCCAGCCCAGAAGAGGTCCACAAGCTGAGTCAGGCAGAGTCAAGGTTTGTGTGCTTCAGGATGGATAAACGACTGATGGCCACTTGGGGCACTCCACAACCCAGGGTTCCAATGCACCATCGGCTTCCAAGTACCTTAGCCAACTCCTGGCCACCGAAGATCCAACCGCGTGGATCCTCATCTATACCAGAGGACCAGGAGAATAGCTCACGGTGTTGGGTGCCAGCCAACATGGGCTGATGCTGTACGGGTGATTAGCTATGACCATAGAGTAATCATCTACCAATTGCTACCATGCCACGAAGAACAGCCACCCCCCCGCACGCTAGTAATACTCTTAACGTACTATACGGAAACAAGGTTACTGTGGCTGTACGTGATAAATACTTGGTAAAATTGACGATAAAACCAACCGATGCCGACACAGATACAGTGCTGCAACACTGACACAGTATACCTGTTTTCGTATTATTATATACCTTAAAATATCCAATTTTCAACTTTGCTTCTGGGCGAGTTTTTGGATTTCGTCGCCGTACATGCCCCGTACGCCACATGCATACCCCATACGTCACCTAGGTGTCGTACGTATATATACGACATGGGTAGGAGCGGGCCATATGTGTAGTATACTACCACAGGTATATAATAATGTCGGATCTCTGCCTGCACAAGATCCGTCCACACCAAGCAGCATTCATAGGAGCTGGTTTGCTCTCTATTTCTGACGGTCTAATACTAAAACAATAAATGAAACATTAATGTACATCGCTAAGTTCCATTCACAATCCTCAGGGAAGTGTTTAGATGAAAAATAATGGACTCGTCAACGTTTCTTTCATAAAGCGACACATGGATATGATACACACATATTTGTGTATGTACCTGAGTCACATGACCAGGAATGATCAAATACTTCCTGTCCTTTTATTATTATTATTATTATTATTATTATTATTATTATTATTATTATCCATTGTTAATAATAATGTTTGTCCTGTCCTGATTGCCTGTGACACCATTGTTTTTTGTACATGTCTTTGTATTTGTCCACACCATTGCTGATGCATGGAAGAACGCCACTTCAGGCGAATGTATCTTTTTCTACATTGAATAAAAAAAATATTTTTAAAAATCTGAATGTAGAAATTCAATCCATCGAGGGGCTGCATGAAGACACTCTGTATTTTGGACTGCACCTCTGCACACAGACATTGTGAATAGACAAATCAGAGGACCAACCCACGTTGACGAGCGTGAGTGAGCTGGGATGGGCCTCAAAGTGTATTGCTAAATCTGGTTTACCTTATGGGAGAATGAGATGTGGACACGATAACTGTTAGGTTACATTCAATAGAATTCTATGCTAAACGAATAGGAATACAGGGAGCTGTTTCAAAACCATAGACTTAACCCACGTTTTGAAACAGCTCCCAGTTGTATACAAGTGCTGCCAGCTACCGATTTGTTCTTCCGATCCCTTTAACCGAATAGTCTTTTTTGCGCAGGCGTCCAATGTCGCCAGTGGCCAGCTGATCATGATCAATCACTTCAAGCTGAAGTATCTTATAGATCCAATGGTACTTCACATATTCAGACCCGACATGGGCAGGTGTAGAACTGGCTGGTTGGCCCAGTACCAAGTAAGTTACAGCATATGGGTCGGATTTTTGAAACCTGCTAAATTACGCTTTCTTCCTGGGGTCAGACACTCAAAACATAATTTTAGAATACTACTTCTTTTTACATTTCATATTACTCTTCTACAGCATACCTTCCAGTAAAACATTATTCCAATAAAATCAGACAAATGGTTCAGATTTGAGAGCCTTTCGAAGTTGTGTATAATACTGCATGTTGTCCACCCCCCCTAAAATATTTGAAATATCAAGAAACGTTATAAAAGCTTATATTTTGAGAAAAACTAATATTATATGGTGACATATGTTATATTTGACCCAAAACACCTCTATCATATATCAGATTTGAAACAAAAGCTCTGAGCCATATTTGGGTTTGGGCTAGGCAGGGGTGTCGGACAACACGCGGGCTGTCGGACAACACGTTTTTAAAACTGCTCAGAATAATGACTAAAATGATATCAGTAACTATAATCCTTTTTATTTTTAATGAAATGATAGAAAGCTATGTTTTTCAAAGCAAATCACTCAATTAGAGCGAACTTGTGAACAGTAATGAATACAGAGGGCGCTTTCATAGACTCATGCGCACCCTATCGGACGTTTATAAGACCACCCTCGGTCACGTGACCTCCAGTCTTCACTTCGAACTTTATCTCAAGAAGACGTTTAAATTTTGCTCCGGGGTTTCACGGTGGAATTACACTTTAGATCTGTCAGGAAAACGCATCAACCATGCCGCCGAAGAAGTCAGCGACTGCGGGAAAAACGAGAGTCCAGAAAAGCGTGGTTCCTACAACTACGAGGCAGACTAAAGCCGATAAAAGAATCGACGCGTTACAAGGACAAGTCAAAGAAATGAAAAACGCCATCATGGGTTTCATTAATACCCAGAGTGCAAAAGCCGCCAAAAACGTTTCCGAGACCCCCCAAGTGCAGGAGCACATTACCATCAACGCACAAGCGCAACCGCCACAGGGAAACACAGTAAGTGAAACGATTCCCATACAGAAGACAGTTACAGCTCAAAGTTTTCAAAATGGCGCCGTTCCCGGGACCCAGATCCAGGTCCCACTAAGCGCGGGAACTCAACAGGACTTCGTGACGTCATACCTCGCGCGGCAGCCGAGTGCCTGGGAGACTAAGAGTGCTGCAACCCCGCGTTACCTGGACACAACCCTCAACGACGAGATCCAACGCATTCTCCAACACCCCAGCCACGTTTTGCGTCCTATTAACGGTAAGCGCTATCAGCCGTTTCAGTACGTATTCAAAGGTTTAAAGAAGGACAAAAACGTCTTTGGGATCTCTGAACATCCAGGAATATGTTTGGGGGATACTGCGGATGATAGACGACACCGACACAGATACGGCCATTAAGCCGCATCTACTTCAGCATCTCCGTGAGGTAGTCGAAGATTCCCTCGACTACGATTTCTCCTCAGTGAGGCGCTGGAGTGAGGAGACGTTTGCGAGGATACAAGAGGGCCAGCTATAACCAAATACAGCACCTCAGGACCGCTATATCGCGGTCTGAGAATTCCCGTCTACAAAAGCAGGATGTTGAGTCCACCAAACGTCAGAAATCGAAGCAAGTCCTCACCAACCCCCCTTGCACGGATTATAACTCGGCTAAGGGGTGCACTTCGACACCCCCCCATACCAATGCTGATGGGGGGCTTGTCAGCCATATTTGCGAATATTGCCACTCCATTCTAGGACTTCACCATCCCCACGTGATCCAGGAGTGTCGCATTAAGCAGCGACACCAATCCACCACAGCTCAGCCTACACCTGCCAAGGCCACGCCCTTTAGGCCTGTGGCAGGCCGAGGGTCTGCCGCAACCCCCTTCAACTCAGCCTGAGTACCCCCCTGAGGGGGGCGATCCACACTGTCTGAGAGACCACGGGACGGACAACCCGATTATTGGTCACGTGTATCGCCCTAAGCGGGTCCAACCAACGTCGGAGTCGCCGGTTGGGAGGCCCCCCCCTCTTTTGAATGCCAGGTTAAATTCCCGGTTTTTGCCCACCTCTACTCACGCATTGTGGAGGAGGGGACATATAATTTTTGTGGTGCTAAGTGTGATGTTGTTTCCGCGTTAAACGTTCGAGAGTGGGAAAAACGTCTCCAAGGTTATCACGACTACGAAGTCTGCGCTTTTCTCAGGTACGGGTGGCCAGTTAGCTACGACGCCGACACCTGGCCTCTGCCCACCTACACCAACCACCACAGCGCCCGCGCTTTCAAAGACGCCCTCGACGTTTTCACAGACACGGAATTATCGCACGCAGCGATTCTGGGGCCTTTGTCAGACCCTCCCTTCGGGGACCACACCCAAGTTTCCCCTCTTATGACGAGAGAAAAGAAGAACTCCAGCGATAGACGGGTGATAATCGACCTCTCTTTTCCCCCGGGACACTCCGTCAACGACGGGATTGCGGAAGGGATGTATCTCGGCGGTTCTGCAAAATACACCCTCCCCAGCATCCGGGACCTGCTGAATCATATCGAAATCATAGGAAAGGGGGCGTGGCTCTGGGCCGCGGATCTGAGCCGAGCCTATCGCCAGCTAAGGCTCGATCCCGCCGATACCTCCCTCATGTGTTTCAAGGTGGGCGATAATTTTTACATCGACCTTTGCCCAGCCTTTGGCTGCAGAACTTCTTCTGTGGCGTGTCAACGCGTGGCCAACGCGGTCATATACATCCTACGAGGCCAAGACATCATGGCCTTGGCCTACCTAGACGACTACGCCGGGGTGGAGCCTAATAAAGAAAAGGCCGACCGGGCCTACGCGACCTTTCTGGCCTTGGCTCGCGACTTGGGCGTCCAACTCGCTCGTGAAAAGTGTTCCCCGCCTAAGACAAGCCTCACGTGGCTAGGCTTCCACGTGGATTCGGTCGCCATGATCGTCTCAATTCCCCCGGAAAAGTTACACGAGGTAATTGAGATCTGCCGCGCTTGGCGGGACAAGACTCATGCTACTCTCCGCCAGCTCCAGTCGTTAGCGGGATGGGTTGTACATATCGCCGCCTGCGTTAGGCACGCGAGGCGCTTTACAACACGCATCTTCGCAGCTTTACGGGCAGCTCATTTCTGTGACGTCATACAAATAAGCCCCGCCCTGATGGGAGATGTCAACTGGTTCACCCACTACGCGGAGCGGGCCAATGGCAAACTTCTGATTCAGCGGCCGCAAGCGCACGTTTTCATGACGCTACTTGTAGCAAAGGATTCCGCCCACGCACGAGTCGGCGCCAAGGCAGTCACGTGGTCTTGGTCTGACCTAGAGGTCAACGTGGCGCCTTCCAGTCTGCGCACGGGCGCCCTAGCTATTATCATAGCGGCCACGTTACTTTGGGACAGTCCGGTGAAGCGCTCGGTTATACTTATAACCACCGACAGCCCGGGAGCTCGGGCAGTTATTTCCCCTCACAGGATCAAGGATGTTTTTGTGGGCGCTTGCGCCCGCAAGTTGTGGTTGCTTGCGGCTTTACTGGACTCCGAGATGGTCCTGGCCGAGGGCCCGGCGCCGCGAGACGTTTTTCCCACTCTCCGCGTCGACTGCCCCCCCCTGATCGCCATGTTAAGTGATTTCACCTGATTACAGGTACAGACCCGCTTCTACATGCCCAGATGGCTTCATCTTTCATCGCAGCAGCGGCAAATTCGACGATAAAGAACAAGTCGTCGCAAGCGACGTTTTTTCTCCAGTGGGCCAGCCGACATGGAGTCGATCCTCGACGACCCTCGATACTCCAGGCTTCCTTGTACATACAAGCCCTCGCCAACAAGCTGTCTTCCCCAGGTGCGGTGAAGAACTATGTATCGGGGGCGAAGTCTTGGATATCGGACCATGGGGGCGGTATTTCTCCGTTTGTATCGCCTCAGGCTTCTGCAGTTCTCCGGGGGTCTGCTATACTCTCAGGACATGTTACCAACAGAGCCCCCCCCCATCACGTTGGATATTCTTCATAAGATCTGTGACCTGGCCGAAGGGCTTACCGTAGGCCTACTCTTCAAGACGGCAGCAGTCTTCGCGTTTTATTCCCTCCTTAGGGCTTCAAACTTGTTCGCTTCTCCCTCCTCCAGGACTTCTCACGTTATCACCAGGGGTGACGTTATCGCCCAACAAGGCACACTACACGTACGGATTATATCGTCAAAAAACGATAGCCCCTTCTTCGCCTCAGGTTATCGTGGTCCCCGCGGCTTCAGACCCTCGTTATTCACCTGCAGAATTATGGGAGTCTTATAGAGCGGCAGGCCTGCGGCCCCGCTGGACCCCATTTTTCTGGTCAGACCAGGAGTACCTCTCACTTCAGATGCATTCACACGTATCCTGCGTATCCTCCTCCACTGAGCCCACATCCCGCACCCAGCAGCCTACACTCCACACTCCTTCAGGAGGGGCGGCGCCCAACATGCATCCGCATCGGCTATGACGGCATCTGACATCTGCAAACTCGGAACGTGGTCTTCAGAGCAGACCTTGGCCACATACTTACAGAACTGACTTTATCAACGTTCCGGTTGGTACTTGTTTTTTGATAAACTCAACAATTATCCAATGTCATTTTGATACATTGTATCAATTTCTTACACTACGTGTGTATCTGTATAACAATTGTCAAATCTGCAATTTTCAAATTTCATGTTACCAATTTAATACTCTCGTAATACCTTGTCAATTGTATTACACATCGGTATTACTATACTCAATTGTTATACTACGTATAAATTGTCCAAAGTATAATAAATACCATATACTATAATGCGCTCTCTAGTTAATCATTAGAGCGAACTTGTGAACAGTAATGAATACAGAGGGCGCTTTCATAGACTCATGCGCACCCTATCGGACGTTTATAAGACCACCCTCGGTCACGTGACCTCCAGTCTTCACTTCGAACTTTATCTCAAGAAGACGTTTAAATTTTCCACCCACCCACCCTACATAAACTGTTTTATGGGTGAAAAAGGGTTTTTCACTTGTACTTGTTTTTTGATAAACTCAACAATTATCCAATGTCATTTTGATACATTGTATCAATTTCTTACACTACTTTAGTATCTGTATAACAATTGTCAAATCTGCAATTTTCAAATTTCATGTTACCAATTTAATACTCTTGTAATACCTTGTCCATTACCCCTATCCCTGAACACAAAGAAGGAGTCGATAGTTGGGAATAATAAAATTTATTTTAATTTTATATACCTATACCGACATGAATATTAATATGTAAATATGAATATGACATAAGGTAGATAAAGTAATTGACAGAGGTATAAAGAGGTCAATTACGTATAATATACATAGTTGTAATTGACATGTATAATGGTATGTCAATTATGTATATGGTTGTATAACAGATAGTATGGTTATACAATATGAGGTATAATGGTTATACAATATGATGTATAAAAAACGCCCTACGGAGTAGGAGATAAGAAAGAGGTGAGGGTGGGTGGGAAAAGAAAATACGTGTGAACGTAGTGGAGTACAGGAGCAGAATGAGGCGGAGGTCAGAGACGCGGTGGGCCACGTGACCGCGGGGTTCACGTGACCGACACCAGGGGGGAGTGCGCAGGGTGCGCGAGGGGGCGTGTCAGGGGGAGCAATGACCACCCCTGACCAACGGCCATGGGTTACCCATTACCCCTATCCCTGAACACAAAGAAGGAGTCGATAGTTGGGAATAATAAAATTTATTTTAATTTTATATACCTATACCGACATGAATATTAATATGTAAATATGAATATGACATAAGGTAGATAAAGTAATTGACAGAGGTATAAAGAGGTCAATTACGTATAATATACATAGTTGTAATTGACATGTATAATGGTATGTCAATTATGTATATGGTTGTATAACAGATAGTATGGTTATACAATATGAGGTATAATGGTTATACAATATGATGTATAAAAAACGCCAAGACCATAAAAATGAGGCGAGGTGGGAGGGAGAAAAGTTTGTGAGGGATGAGAGTCACTGGTTGAGGGACTGTATGAGGGACGCATTCACCTCTTGTGAGTTGGAGTCCCTAATGTATCCCCTGTGTGCATTAGAACGCCACCCCCCGTATCGTTGAATGGAGAGTTCAGCGACCCCGGCCTGGAAGGCCTGAGTGGCGGCGGCCTTTCTCAGGCTGTGTAGGGTGTAGGTCTTAGGGGGGTGGCCTGCTGTGGTGTTGAGCCGCTCCCACTCCTTTGACAGCGACCGCGTCGTTATTAGCGACCTGTCAGCGTTGAGCAGGAACGGATCCGTTGGTGTCAGCGTGGGGACCGCGGCGATCATATTCCTCACGGCCGTCACCGGGCACGACCTCGGGTCCGGGGAGGATTGGAGCCTCACGTGTTTTTCCTCCCCCACGCACTGGAGGTTCTTGGCGGCCTTGATGCGTACCTCCACGTGATTTGCCGTGAGGACCACGTCCCCACGTGAGAGGTGTCGCACCGGGTCGAATGCCCTGGCCGTAGGGGGGGCGACCTCGCTCTGCCGCAGTGCGGCGTAGTACAGGAGGAGGAACGCGGCCCGTAGGGTCAGGTCGAGGGGCGTGTCCGACAGTAGCTCGAGGATCCCCTGGAGGGCGGCCATGGGGATCGGAGGCTTGACGTTTGGTGTGTATGCCTTGTTCCTCCTCATGGCGTCGAGGGCCCTCCTGACCCTCGCGTCCTCTGTGGCCGTTACGTCTCCGCCCGAGAGCCGTAGGTGTGTCCTCACGTGCGAGAGCTGGTTGGCCACGGTCGCCGGCGAGGGGGCGTGGTCCGCGAGGTACTCGAGGAAGGCTGTGATGAAACTCACGGACGGTGCCTGCGGGTCGGTCCTCGTCCGTCGGCAGAAGGCGAGGTAGGTGGACACGGCGCTCTTCTGGTTCGCGACCGTGCCTGGGGCACGTGCCTCGGCCTGCCGCGCAGATGCCTTCCGTTGGAGAGAGCGTAGCGCCGGATCTGCAGGACAGGCGAAGCACAGGCACGAATGAAGCATGAGTACAAGGCACCACGGACCACAGATCATGATATGTCATCAGGCATGCAGAATTGTTAAAATCCCTCGAGGACAGGTGGGCCCTACTGAGTGCGTCGGCGACCGTGTTGAGGACCCCGGGGACGTGTGTGTAGACCAGGTCGACTTGCAGCTTGGCCTGGACCATCCAGGCCTGTCGGGCACACTCGGCGAGGACGCGGTTGCGTGCCCGCCCCGACGTGAGTGCCTGGACGGTCCCCATGTTGTCACAGAAGACTTCGATCCTGGTCCCACGATCACGGTCCCCGAGGAACGTGTGGAGAGCATATATTGTGTTCAGGGCCTCGAGCTCAGAAATGCAGTCCACGGGGTCATTGATGGGACAAACCTGGCACGCGTAGGCCGCACGGCCGTCTGTGCCCCCCACGCCCGAGAGGCAGGCGTCGACCGTGATGCACTTTGTCGCCGGCCCTCGAGGGATGAGGGCGTGTCCATTCCACCCGACGGCAAACCGTAGGAACCACTGGAGGTCCTGCCGCATGTCCGAGCTTACGTTGATGTAGAACCCGTCCATCGACCGTAGGGCCTCCAGTAGTTTGCTGACGAACGGCCTCGCCGGGTGGATGCATTTCGCGACGTGCAGGATTTTGCCGAGGACGGATTGAAGCTGTCGCTTGGTCAGCGACCGCTTCCTGGCGACCGCCCCAACGTGCTCCCGCACGTCCTCCAACTTGTCCCGGGGGATGGTGAGGGACATCTCGGCGGCATTGATGTCGATGCCCAGCCAGCGCACGGTCTGACTAGGGGCCTGCGCCTTTTCCCGGGCCTCGGGGAGGCCGAGCTCGGCGAATAGGTCTCGGGCTATGGCAAAGTCCGAGGCAGCTTTCTCCCGTGAGGGCGACAGTATGATGAGGTCGTCCAGATACATGGCGGCCTCGACACCCTTACCGGCGAGTATCCCCACGATGGCCTCGGCCACACACTGCATGTGATACGAGGACGCGCGGGCGCCGAACGGCATGGCCGTATCACAATAATACCCGCCGTCCCACATGAAGCACAGCAGAGGCCAGTCGAGGGCGTCGCACCTAAAGTTCTTATAGGCGCGCGAGATGTCGATGGTCGCCATGTAGCTCCCTGGCCCCGAGGCCACCAGGCGGGTGACGAAACCGTCGACCGTAGGGAGGCTGTGCTCACGCTCTTCTCCGTAGACCGCGTTCTTCATTACGTACGCGTTGACGCTGCGGTCCCGGGGGAAGGTCATATCCGTTATGACGCGGCGGGCCTCGGACCCGCGCTTCTCCCGGGACATCAACGGCGAAACGTGGCACCACGGCTCGAAGGGAGCCTCCGTGAACGGCCCCATCAGGTTTGAGAATCCACTCTCCTTTCTGATAAAATCCCCGACTTGCTTCGGGAATCCGGTGGCGCTCGGATGGTTGGGGACGTCCCGAGTGTTGCTGGCCGGCCCGAGGTAGCCGAGGGGGAACCCGTATCTTATGAAACCGAGGAGTTCCCCCTTGCCCTCCATTCCCGTCAGGTACTGCTCCCACGCCCGTACTTTGAGGTCCGTCGGCAGTGTGATCTTTGTGCACAGGGCGTTGGGCAGGCCCGAGGCCCGGACCGCCTCGTAGATGTGACCGTGCGCCGGGGGGCCGGCCTCGGTGAAGCGGGGCCACTCGGCCCGCCTGTGCTCCATGAAGGCCTCCGGGTCCGTCCGGAGTCCGGGCGACGGAATTCCGGTCCGGCAGACTTCCTTTAGTCCGCCGAAATCCGGAGTGTTAGTTGGATCCTCAGCCGGCGCGGTAACACTAACACTCCTGCTACCGCTGTGGGTTGGCGGTGGCCGCGCGGTGAACCTGTCCTCCACGTGGCGGGTCCCGCCCCCTTCGTTGTTGTTGTTTATGTTCGGAGCCCGGCCACGTGGGCCGGCGGCCTTCGTGTTGTGGTCACGTGGACCCCCCGTGTGGTCCCCCCTCCACGTGAGGGGGTGGGGGCCCGGAGTGGTCACCGGGCCGCTTCCTTTTACGACCCCCGCCCACGTCCGGTCACCGGAAATCCTGTTGGGGGTGGTGGAGATCACAGGGCCCGCTGGTGTTGCATCACGTGGGTTGCACCCCACGACCCCGGGCCCGGGGGCGGAGGCACGTGTTGTGACTGTGTGGGGGTGCGCTCCGCTCACTCGCGGGGCGCACCGTAGCCGTTTTTTGCCCCGTGTCCGTGTTGGGGGAGCACATCCGCTCTGGGGTCGACCGCCCGGGGCGTGTGTCCGGCCTGGGGTGCGTGTCCGGCCTGGGGTGCTCGCCGGGGAGCCGGTGTGGGTGCAGCCTGGCCGTTCTCATAGCCCATTGTG
Organism: Alentia gelatinosa; assembly: GCA_950022655.1. Lineage (NCBI taxonomy): Eukaryota > Metazoa > Annelida > Polychaeta > Phyllodocida > Polynoidae > Alentia > Alentia gelatinosa. The sequence goes on from OX465592.1 coordinate 15,633,222, forward strand.
TAACCGAGTTTCCGGTTGCACGCGTGTAACGAGTGCCCGCATTGTCTCCCCACGGAGTCGCAATACGAGCACACGTGCAGCCATCTCACGGGCCCGTCATCGTGACCGCTCCTATGGCGGCACCCCCTCTCCGAATTATATTGCCGGCATGGCAACTCCCGTCCTCGGGCCTTCCCGGTGTCGGCGCCGCTGGTGAGGGTCCCGGTCGTCATCGCGAGTCGGACTCGCTCCTCCTGGATCCTCGAATAGTCGCACCACGAGAGCCTCCCGGCCTCGATCTGGTCGAACACGTGGTTAGACCATCTCCTGACTCCGGCCCACGGCCGGCTCTGGGCGTCGATTGACACTTGGTGTAAGTGCCGGAACATGGCCTCACGGTCCACGGGGTCGACCGCACGGTCGTCCCCGAGCAAGCCAATAAAGGCACTCAGATACTCGAGGGGGCCCAGGGTTCCCCTCAGTTCCAGCTTCTGGGACAACGTGTAAACCCCCTCCCTATCCACAAACATGTACGGTTTACTTATTAAACGGGTAACATGAATATCTGACTGCAGCTTACCAGCCGTCTTGTCGTGGCGGATGGCCTCACGGTCGAGCTCACGTTGTATATACGGGTCCCCTGCGTAGCGGTCTCGTAGCTGGCGGGGTGGAGGCATGGCGCGGCCGGCTTGATCCTCGGCCCAGTCCCGAGTCCTTACTTCGGCGACTGAGCGAACCGTAGGTGGCGATGCTTGTCCCGTCGACCGTTGGGTCTGCAGCTGAATTAAAGCGTCGAGTTTCCTACTCATGTCCGAGAGTCCGGTCTCTACGGCCACGAGGCGGGCCGACCGGAGGCTTCCGGCCTGAGACGCGGAGTCCACGTGGTCGCTCTCCCTCACGGTTGACTCCGAGGCCTGGTCCGTGGTCGTGGAGGCGCTCGCTTGAGTGCGTGTCGTTGGTGGTGCCATCCTAGCTTTCCTGTAATTCACGTGAACTTTACCCGTATTCAGACACTGTCTCTGCACGGTCAGATACTCGGGGAGTATCGAAGACGGCGTGGAGAGTAGGCCAAAAGTGAGGGAAAAGAAAATACGTGTGAACGTAGTGGAGTACAGGAGCAGAATGAGGCGGAGGTCAGAGACGCGGTGGGCCACGTGACCGCGGGGTTCACGTGACCGACACCAGGGGGGAGTGCGCAGGGTGCGCGAGGGGGCGTGTCAGGGGGAGCAATGACCACCCCTGACCAACGGCCATGGGTTACCAATTGTATTACACATCGGTATTACTATACTCAATTGTTATACTACGTATAAATTGTCCAAAGTATAATAAATACCATATACTATAATGCACTCTCTAGTTAATCATTAGAGCGAACTTGTGAACAGTAATGAATACAGAGGGCGCTTTCATAGACTCATGCGCACCCTATCGGACGTTTATAAGACCACCCTCGGTCACGTGACCTCCAGTCTTCACTTCGAACTTTATCTCAAGAAGACGTTTAAATTTTCCACCCACCCACCCTACATAAACTGTTTTATGGGTGAAAAAGGGTTTTTCACTTGTACTTGTTTTTTGATAAACTCAACAATTATCCAATGTCATTTTGATACATTGTATCAATTTCTTACACTACGTGTGTATCTGTATAACAATTGTCAAATCTGCAATTTTCAAATTTCATGTTACCAATTTAATACTCTCGTAATACCTTGTCAATTGTATTACACATCGGTATTACTATACTCAATTGTTATACTACGTATAAATTGTCCAAAGTATAATAAATACCATATACTATAATGCGCTCTCTAGTTAATCATTACTGATAAGAAACAACCCCAAAATCAGGATTTATATCAGAGCGTGTTGTCCGACACCCCGGGGTGTCGGACAACATGTTTTCAGTTTTTGAATCACAAGAAGTACATTTTTTTATTCAGGAAGAAAGTAAACTGGGTATTTAAAAGTGGTAGGAATACTTAACATATACAGGGGTATTTGTTATTCTATTATGATTATTATTTCTTCTAGACATCTTTTAACAGGTGTGTTGCCCAACACCCCATTTTTTGGAAAAAATATCATCATGGAATCACAATGTTTAATATCAGAATGGATAATCTGATTGTGTTGAAACTTTCAGGTCTCACAGTCAGGATATTGGTCAACATTTTACAATAAAGAAAAATTAATTTCTCATTGTATATCTCCTTAGTACAATCCTCTCAAAATTGGGGTGTCGGACAACATGCTCTATGGGGCTCTCAGTTGGAAAATTTCAAGGTCCTGGATAGTTTTGACCATTATGATATTTTTTCAAACTTTAACCAATTTTCAAAACTATATAGTCTTCACTTCTCATGACATATGCTTTAAACAAGTTAATAGAAACAATTGGCTCAACACTGTGCCTCCAAGATTTTGAAAAAAAATGAAAACACTAGAAAATCACAGTTTTTGTTGATTTTCGGAAGGAAAAATTCCTCTGAGCTATACAAAACCCTATGTTGGAATGAAAGACCATCTAAGATGCACCAAAAAAATGCCATTCTTACATCGATGAGATATGTTTATACAACATTTGCTTTAAATAACCCTGTTTTCGGTAATTTAGCAGGTTTTAAAAATCCCACCCATATGAGCCACTGACTGGAAACCCAAACCCGAACCCTGATTCATCAAAGACAAACGTAGAACAAGTTCGTAAGAAATGTCTGTTGCTGACTCCATGCATGCCCAGCAGTAGATTGGCCACCACCTCTGTCTCCACTCAGTTCCGTTTGGTTCAGCCACATACGGTATCTGCGGTGTGTGCCTCAAACCAGCTAGTTTTGTTGAATTCATGTTCTAAATGCAGAACTATCTAAAAGGAAGTATTTCGAGCTTAACAAATTGATAATGAAACCTAGCTTTATGTTCATTGTATTTTCAAGAAAATTTACACAAAGAAAAAATAAATTGACAACTTGGCTTCGGACTTATAAAATAACACACTATGCAATCAGTACGAAAGATCTGATGGAAGAACCAAACAGTTATCCCTACTGGGTCTAGGCAGCCACGGATTTACCGTAGTGTAGCCCAGCAGTGGCCATACCGCCACTGGTATCAGAAACAAGTGTTACTTGAGCAATACTTTGATGTCAAGGTAAGAGAAGAGACAATATCCAATCACTTAGAGCTGTATCACAAGACACTAACATTTTGATTTATTTGCATTAGGTGTTTCGTCCTCTTGTCTTTTTTAAGCCAAATTTGATAAGCCAAAATGTAAATATTTCTCACTGAAATTCACTTATAAGGTTTGATATAAGGTTTGATATTCAATCAAAGATAGCAAAATTATAACAAAACTTCCATCCCTGATATATATCGTATTCTTAGAATATCGTAGGGTTTAAGAATTTTGCCAGAATATTCGAAACTGCGGACTTGGATGTATACACGTTCGTGTTGAAATAGATCCATTTCCAAGGGGCTGCTTATATGCTGGTGTTATTTGGCTGGACCGCTCAGGGCCAGATTAGGAGCGAGTAGAAGTGTACTTTTATATATCCACAGACCTTTTTTTTAAAACTCACCACTTATAGCAACTCTCACAGTCAACACAAAGCAGCTTTTTGTAGTTCGCTTCCCTACCGCGACTTTAGTTGCAGTAGAAAATGGCGCGCTGACTCCTGGGAAATTAAGGAGCGACTCGAGGGCACGGCATGAGCTGGTTGCTGGCGTCTGGAGGTCGATGTGCATGTAGCGGGTCTATACTTTGTGAGTACCAGCGCAACTCCAGTAAGTAGGAGTCACGCAATGATCGGAGACACGATACTGTTTAATGTAAAATGGTGAAAAGATCGCAAGAGACCTTTCTCTTCAGAATATACAACCCTGCCTCCGGTTGAAAATAAATAATGTTTACATATACACACAGACACATGTCCTATGATCATATATGTTTGCTGCTTAATTTCTATTGATGATAGCTATTTCAGGCCTATCAAGTTATTGTACATAGAAGAAGACTAGGATGATAGGTTATTAAAAGTGTATTATGCTGTATTACTATCATTATTCTGCCACCTCTCTATTCTCGGAACTGAATCCGTCACATGCTCCGAGATTCAGAGGACGTTAAAGAAAATTAGATCAACATAAACTTTATCTGTGATCCTCATGCAGGTTTGGCAGAGGGAAATAGTCTACTCCAGGAAAATGGGACGAATTGGAATACGTCCCAGGTTCACTTATTCAATACAGATTGGACTGAGTTGCACCTGACACATGCTGGATTATGATAAAAGTAATCGAGGAATATCAAACGTGTCCTTTAAGCATGAAAGAGATTAGTCGTTGATTTGCAAGATGATTTTTCAACAAAACGGAAAAAAAGGAAAGGATGGCTTTTACCTGATATTTTCATAAGAACCAAGGTGTGTTGTAACACATTGAAGTGAATATGTAAAAGTTATATTGGGTTTATTATACAAATGTACACATCTATTTACAGAGTCATGATTAAAATGCTTGCAATGTGAAGCAAAGATGCTCATAATTCCTCGTAATAAAGCCGCTTAGTATCAATGCATTTGCCAACGCCGTACTTGTGGAAGCCCGTATCCTGTGACATAGAATATATATATATATACATACATACATGTAGCTCTTATTGGCATAGTTGTGATACAGTGCATGTATCGATGATACACGCTGTAGTTTGATAATCGAGATATACAAATAGAGAGATATACCCAGGAAAGACTATATTCATATACACATTCATCTCACCCCTGGTATTTTTCCCCAATAGACTTAACCTTGGGAACTTGTATCCAACACCCATTTAGTATTTAGAAAAAATACTCAATGGGGGATTATGTCACAAAGGTTAGCTCATTAGTCAATGTGAAGGACGAGATAAATTAAGAAACCTATTCAAGTTTAGGGTCTGAGCTCGATCCCATCTTGTTTGAATCGCTACGTGATTCGTGAATGCGGCTTCGCTTTGTGAATTACTATGTAATTCAAACTTGATGAGATACAAGCTCTAACCCGAAACTTTCATAGGTTTCCCCTATAGTATATATATATACATATGAATTAGAATAAAATAAACCATTTACAACGATCTGGTCATCATGAGGTGCTTCGTGTTTTACTGATCGGTACATAGAACCCTCAGGAGTGACACAATACACATAATAAATTTCCTGCACCAGGAGCACAAAAGGCAAATACATTGAGTACAGTTATATTTTATAAACCTTATGTATTGCGATTGCCGATATGTATTGCGATGGTCGTCTTAATGATAATAGTGTATCACTGATTCCCTGCCTATTTACTGTCATCAGACGGTAGCTCTTTAGAAAGCAAGAACCTTTTCATTTACCTTACAAGATGGCTTTCTATTTCAATAATGGTCTTACTTTGTAATGCAAACCGTATTATTTTGATTATGTTCGAGCTAATAACTATCGTTGTGAGCTTCATTTATTTTTTTGATGAAAACATCTCATGAAGCATGGATAAGATAATCCAATCATTCGGTACATGATTAAATAAAAAAAACAGTTCAGAACATTCTGGATTCATGTCGACAAACGTCGGATAAACGTAGGTCAAACACCAGAATGTAGATGATAAAATCAGATGTCTGAAAGCGTTTGATTGCAAACATGAACAGATAAAGGGTTGTATTAAAAGACATTTCGCCAACATGATTCAAATTTATAGGTCTTTGATGTTTTCTATCATTGTGTAAATATCTGAGAGTAAATTCTGCATTGTATGATTAAGATAATGGCACTCCAATAGAAGGCACACAGAACCAGTATACATATTAATAGTAGCAGCCATTCAGATAAATTCCTAAAATACATATCTATCACAGTTCCCGTTATGGTCCGATGAACATGATCGACAAACTTAATAATTGAGAAATCGGCCAAAATAAGATCCGAATGTAAGCTGCTTTCTTACTGATTGATCTATATATGCATATTGAAATTCATCCTCGGGAAGTTGTGCATATCGGGTTGGTTTGATCACAACCTTTCACACCAGATTTGAACATGTTATATGGAGACATGGATTGTGTGCCTGAATAGATTCTGTTCCGAGTTGTTTTGGAAGGAAATATTCACTGAGTTTGAAGAACGAGGTGAATATTTCCAGCCAAAAGCAACAAGGAATAAATGTAATTCCGACACACTCCCTATGTCTCCTTATCTGGAAATCTTTAGAAACGCCATTTTGCAACAAGTCACATGGTATAGAGTGCACAAACTATCAGTTTGTGCATGGTGCTCAGAACGGAATCCGTACAGCTGACCAGTAAGTATGAAACATACATACAGAGGTATATAATGATATACTAGTTTTGAAGCATCTGTGGTTCTGTGAATGCCGTGCAGTGTATTGACACGTGGTAGACATGTGTCGGACATGTAGTAGACATGTGATGGAAAGAGATGGTAGAGACCTCTGGTGGACACACGATTGACAACTGCTGGACATGTGCCATTTTGGAAATAAGCAAAACTTCTCGAGGATATTTCATGGACAAGTGATGGTCACACGGTGCACATGTGATGGACACGTGTTGTAAACGTCATGACAACCCACGTGGTGGACACAGTGGACTGTGACGGACACTTGCAGTACACATGATGGACACTTCATAAACGGTGTCCTGCATGGCAATGATCACGATGATCCGGTAAGACCGCACGCTGATGATAGCATGATTCTTTTAACGTCATCTATATAAATGCTTTCTGCTACTATTTCCCGATCATGCTAGTAGATATTTCACTTGATACCATATCCTCGTTGAGGTCCGTGTACAAAGAACGAATCGTTCATTCTGGTATATGTATGTTGTTTGCACACTAAAGGTCTCTTCCTTAGCATTGGCTACATGTTAGATCATGTGACCCGAGGTCCCTCATTATTGTATTCCATGTACTTTGTATCCACAGAGAGTATTTTCCCGCTGCACATGTTAATTTGAACGTACCGACCACCCGTATTGCTACACGTTATTTCCGTTCCCAGATGTTATAAAACACGTTGAATAACGTTCATAACGCTGCAACACCCCTCAGGAGGCAGTCAGGTAAACGTGGAGCAGAAGCGAGAGTCCGGGGAGGAGAGTGAACAGCTGCCACTGTGATGAGGTGCTTCTCCTAGCGGAGTTACAGTGGTCGTCAGCACACATACACAGGTAGCCGTTACCGTTACGCTCTGTTCGACACACTGTGTTCAGTGGGATGTGCATGTTCATCTTCTCAGAACATGTTCGCTGCATCATCAGCACACCTTGGGGAAACAATGTACATTATTAGTAGAATTTATTTGTGTTAAAACAAACACAAATTACGTAAGCAACAGATATGCATTGATTAACCTATACATACTTTACAATTACACTGTCCATGACTTGTAAAATAGTAAATTGTATTAATTACCGTACCAACTACACATACATATACAATAATATTTACATCTTAGAGGGATTAGATTTTAAGTCTCATATAAGTTGGTCTATTAAATCAAATTATTCATATTCTCGCCAAGTGGTCTGTTTTGTATCTTCGTTATAGTTATTTTGGTGGTCTTTTTTTTAAAATGTTTTTAGAGTTTTGAGATAAATATCAGGGCTAATTATGTCATGAATGTATCCCGTTTAATACGCCCCTCGATTACTATCCAATAGTTTGGTAATATATGAATAAACTTTTCAGTATTTTGATTCATCCCACCAATTCTTACTTACTGTTTCTATAAAAGGTCCACTTCACGCATGCGCCTCGTTTGCAGTCTATTGTACCGAGTTCTTTGACTCCGTCTTCTACCCACGTGGGGTCGCCACATGTCGTGTTGACAACCCTGTCATAACAGGCATAGCATGTGATAGCTCCTGAAAACCGAAGAAAGAGATATATTAGTTTTACCATTTCAATTTGCTCCACGTCTCATACCACCACTGTAACAAGACTAGAGAACCAACTCGTACCAAACGTTTGAGAAAACATTAAAAGTAAACACAATTTCTCGTCGATGTATACATTTTTATGGATCATGAGATGCCTCTTTTGTAAACCACTACTCATGTTTCAAGTGGAAAAGGAACAATCAAGATATGTCCTGAAAATATATCACGACAGATGTTAAAGCTATAGGTGCACCCCTCTCATAAGATCTCGCACTCTCTAAGTGGTATTCTGTACTCTCACTATGCTCTATGGGTGAAGAATTCTTTACGAACTAACTAGGCTTAGAACCTTGAGAATCCACTGGCCTGCCTCCTGTGCTTAAGACGTACATCAATGCCACCCAAAGATTCCTATAGTCTCAATGATGCCACCTAGCGGGAATACTGTGTACCAGTGGATTCTCAGGCTCTAAGTCTATCTTAAAGGTTCGTTAAGAATTCTTCTCCCATAGATCGTAGTGAGAACCTTGTACAGAATACCACTTAGAGAGTGCGAGATCTTATGAGAGGGGTGCACCGCAATGTGCAAGAATAGTGGTAGATATCAGGGAATGCTGAACGGTGTGCACTGACAATGATAGACGGATGTATAACAAAGTCCATGGTTGATATTTCCTGAATGAAAGTCGACATCATATCCTCTTTGTAAACTTGTAATTTATTTAAACTCGAGATATTCGCCATTTTGCTTCATAAAGCAAGACCAGAGATCTGCTGAAACTATCTCCGCGGTGTTCTGAAATTGTAATAAGATTAAAGTGATGTGCGATTTGGACTTGCCCGACCAGAGCCCTCTTCCTTTTGTGGCTACCTGAGAGGGATAAACTACTGTGTTGTGTTGTATCGCTAATACTGTTCTCCACTTCTACAGTAACCTATTTCCTAAGTATATTACTTCAAAAGGAACAGACTGTCTTGTAAAAGGTATCTACTGAATCTGCCGGGAAATGTTCTTTTGGTACGTGAAAGCGATGAGACATGCCGTGCCATCTCGCGGAAAAGTGGTGAACTGAAGTAATCTTCCAGTACAGAAAGTCAGGGATATGACTGTATGTACTTTGCGTAAAATGGAGATTTGTGAAATAAACACAAACTTGTCATAACTGGATACATCATCACCATTGTATTAATCCTTTTGGTATGTCGGTGTGCATCGCTAAGTAACCTCTGACACATACACCCAGAGCGTACGTACAAGGAGGCTGTACCTTATGACACAGAACAGAAGTGAATTTGTCTGTTCATCAAATTCTGTGAGAAGCCTGAAAGAATCAGGGAAAGTCCTACAGTGGGGATAGATATCATGGATATAATTTGCGGCACGTGATTTTAAAAGGTTTCTCCAGCCATCAATGTGTTATGGTTGTCCCCAACCAGGTTTTGTGATAATGGAATTCCCTAATTCATTATTGAGGTAGAACTTTCTTTCCCAAAGTTGCTTTGGTGGCAAGAATTACATCTGTTATGTAAATCTTGCATTCGTTCTGTTCTAATGCATTGAAGTCGAGTATAAACTATGCCTTCTATAAAGGTAATTAACTATAGCTCGGATTTACTTCTGGATTGGCAGTGAAAACAGTTCCTGGCTTCCAATATCATCATCTGTTTGCTTGCATTGTTGGACAGCCTCTTGATATATCACAACACAGATATCATGTAGATGAATAGAAACTAGCAGTGATATCTCCAAATATCTAAATCGATCATTGTAATTTGACTGCATATTTGTTCTATATATTTTCAGCACCAACGTGAAGTCAAGATTATCAATGTATTTCTGTGGAAGTTTTACAATTCCAATACAATTCCACTATAGGGTACAGAGCCATTGTTAGTTCATGAAGCAGTCACTAGGTGGTCGGGGGACAAACCTGTATTCTGGCGCTTTGTTCTTACAAAATTCAACTGCCTTTCAATGTTTTACCATGATTCCCTCGACTCTCTACACCCATCCTAGAGCAGGATGACATATTGGTTAAACCCAGAACATGAGGTTTTTCACATGGAACATTTTATATACTTATGTTAGCAAAGCTAGAGTTGTGACACTTCCCAATTATCACTCACTTCTTTCACACCTCCTTTAGTAAAGAACACCTACTTTTTCACCTCCTTTAGTGAAGAACACCTACTCGGGGGGGGGGGGGCATCATGGCAGCCCCCATGGATCATAGGCTATATGCCGTTTAAGCTTACATCTGTTTTGGAAAATATGTTTATAATAGTTATCCAAGTTACTGTTATTGTTCCCCACCTGTCTCTTGAGGGATTCATGTCATATCATTTTCCTCATAATATCGGTGTTCTTTATGAGCTTTAGATATTGCTTGTCTATGCTATGTTTTGATTTTTTGACGCAAAAGGATGTGGCTTCGATTGATTCATTGATTTGACTAATGTTTACACAGCATATCGAGGAGGTTTCAAAAGGTTTTATAAACTCCTACTTTTTTCTCTAGTTTTTATGGAAGGACATGATTGACAAGAAAAGCATTGTGCTTCTAGCCAGCTTTTGTTATTTAAAATTTCTTCTATCTTGTACATTATAGAGGCTCTCTTCATTTAACATTTTTTCCCTTTTTGGGATAATCCAAACCCTTAAACAGTGTGATAACTAAGAGAAAGAGGATTGGGCAGAATTCTCGACCTTGCGAGGGAGTGTATTACTTCAATTATTGGTTGCAATTATTTTCAAGAAAACATTTTTTGTGCATATTATGTTACACTATTGTAAACTTTCTTCTATGATAAACCTCTTCGTGTTTGTTTACTGGAAAACGAAAGACATTAAACACATATGTATATATTCAATTCATGAACTGTGAATTCTGCATACAATTAGGCCTACCTTTTAATGACTTTAAATATCTAAATACATTGATTAGATCAACGCGTTCGCTACCTTTTTAAATTTGTTTCATGTATCAAATGGTAAATGTCACTAATTTCAAGATCCCATAGCAGCAGCCTATATTCACCAATCCTTTTTAGCACATGTAATGAATACATAAGATTTTGTAGACCAACTAGACCCCGTTATGTGGTTTTGTACAGACATAACTGAGGTATAAATGGCATTCCCCCTGTAGATATCGAATACAAATGCTATTGCTATCGGTCTCATCATTAAAACTTGAAGGTGTGAGACACTAATTTGGATGTGAATTAGCATATTATCAAGTAAACGAATACACTACATTGTACATATTCTGAACGTAAAGGAACTATCAACCCACAAAAAAAAGGAAACCGAAGTTGTTCCCAAATGAAATGATTATTCCTCAAGGGATTTCTGACCACATATCCAAAGCAAATGTCTCAGAATGGTCCGTGGCACACTTCAAATATTGACACTGGTCTGAGACACTAGTCCAGTCTCTCACACTGATGAAACATATTGCTTTAGCTCGCCAAGTATATCATACTCCGCAGAAAGCCGTGGCCAGGAAAGGACTCGGATAGCTTTGTAACCTTGGCTGTAATCTGTTATGGTCATTAAGGGCCCGTTTCATTCTGTTATAAGCTCTGCGTCGCTGTGTGTTCTTAGGACCATTAAGTGCTGGTGCCTCGGTATGTGTTACAAGCAATCGGATCCAGTGTAGACCACTGCTCGTAGGCACAAATCACCTTGGACGGGTTCCAAACTACACCAACCGGGACCTGTGTGAACAACTAGTGAACCCGAGCTAGGTGGGATTTATTTTTTACCTTTGTTGGCCACATCAAAACTCGACATTATTGGGCTTTTAAACTAAGTTAAGTGGAATTCACACGGTGGGATTCATGTACCTCACAGGGTTCAAAATCTCATGAGATTTGGTTCCTTTTTAGAGGTGAATGTCGCCAACAATTCCAGGAAAAAACATGTCTCGTGGAAATGGAACCCAACAAACATCGACGAAGAGATTGTATTCGAGTAAAGAATCTCAGCAGGATTTGTCTCAGACAAACACCCTGTCAGGTACATGAATACCATCGTGTGAATCCCACTTCACATCTCAACTGTATCTCCAAAGGAGGCAACGACATTTGAGCCTCTGACACGAATTTATATTACGCAAAATACCTACAAGAAATACCTGTGGCCGTATACATCGCCAGCCCATATCTTCTTAATGCCGTACTTCACACTATGACGTCCAGGGTACACCATTCAATCGACATCTATAGAAGGTACAATTTCGCCACGATAGGGTATATGATTATACAATAACAGGCTGGGGGCATTTGTATATCAAAAATGCTTGGTACAATTGTCAATAACATTATCTCTCTGCCTTTGACATCGACTTAATCTTATTGGCAATTATACCGCATATTTATGACATACAACTACAGTAAAACAATGCACCCACTGTGCTCCCGATACACGCCGATAGACCTAAAGTCCAATGGACATCTAAAGATTTCGGAACATGAATGTTCCTTTATCGCTGACAAAGGAACAGTACTTTGTCTCAGGCGAGGCATCCTAACAGAGTCGGCCCTAGTCGGTATATATGTGGGTCAGCTAGGCAAGGGTCAGCCAATGATTAGTGAATGGATTATTAGTTGATCATATTGTTGATAAATCCAGTCAGCGACAACGGAACATTGGAAATACCCCCCAAGGTGCATACCGATATCAGTCCATGATTAGTCACAGGTTGAGGAGATTTGGGGAATGTCACACACTAATAAGTGGTCAGATGCGGTTCCTCACCGATTAGTCTCCCCAAGGAGACTAGAATTGTAATGCAGTCAGTGGGGTAGAATCGTTCAACCCCGAATCGGTAGATGTGCATTTGACTTTACGATTGACTTCAAGATACAAATACAAAATTTTTAATCATTGGCCATAGTGTTAGGTATTTCTAATTGTAGAGTATCAAGACGTCTATCGTGGTGAATCGGCGGCAGAGGGTGCACGATTCTACCCTGTTTCGGAGGAAACAGAATACTCCGACTTTGAGCAGACGATAATGAGATTGGCGGGAAACGGGCGTGTGGTACATTACCTTACTGTGCATACCATGAACGTTTTACAACATAATTGGCTGGACCTATACCACACATAAGTAGCCCATTCAGAGGCTCTTTCCCGACATAATATCTACTTTATTTACGTAGAGGAGACGCATGTCTTTGAACACAGACCTACAAAATTATAGGCTGCCGATGTAGCCTTGAGAAGAAGCCCGCGCTGTAGTTATACCAGAGGATCCTGCATGTGTATAATTAAACCGTGAACAACGAGAGCTTATTGGGAAACTATGTCAAATCTGAAGTTGGATCTCAAGGAAATATATTTTCAAATGTTTTACTTTGTGATGATAGTCACTATGACGATATACATGAAGTGCAGTTCACACGGGGGGGGGGGAATATCACAGGGTTCAATATCTCATGCGATTCAGTTCCTTGTTAGGGGTAAATGTCGCCACCAATTGCAGGGGAATACACATTTCTCGTGGAAATGGAACCCTACAATTTAGACCAAGAGATTGTGTTTGAGTTCAGATTCTCAGCGGGATTCGTCCCAGACAGACACCCTGTGATGTACATGAATCCCATCGTGTGAATCCCGCTGTAGAAACCAATACATTCTCACTGACGCGTTTTTACTGTAGCTACACCTTTTAACCGGGCACCTACTGCTTGCGATATGGCTCAAAAGTACCGCATAATAGCCTTGTCAGAATGTTCAAAAATCCGGGTAGATAGAATGTCAGAGTACGAAAATAGAGTGCCGCATCGTTGTTGTGTCGGAATGTAGAAATATCCTGTGTTATAGGGTGACGGAACGCTTGTCATAGTGTGTCGGGAGCTCAGTGGGTTCCTGGTCTTAAGCGGGATTCATACGATGGGATTCGTGTACCTTACAGGGTGTTTGTTTGAGACAAATCCTGCTGAGATTGTGTACTCGAACACAATCTCTTCGTCAAAATTGTAGAGTTCATTTCCCTGAAATATATTTTTTTTCTCCTGTAATTGTTGGTGACATTTTCCCCTTAAAAGACCCTGTGAGGTACATGAATCCCGCCCTGCGAATTCCACTGGACCGACGGTAGCCGATTCTGTAGCCAGACAATCGCCGATCATTATCGGATGCCCTAGAATTTCTCAAATCTTTGAAAATGGTCAATTATTAAACTATTATTATCAGAATTAAATAAATTACAATACGTGAGCTTCCTCTACAGGGCCCAGGAACAATTGATCGGGTGAGAAATCGGCCTGGTGGAGCATTACTAAGATGACGAGCATACCTGTGAACACACTTTCTTGTATGCTGTATGCTGGCATGTTTTTCCTTGGAGGTCTGGGAGGTGTTTAATAGTAGTGACTATCGTTAATAATGACCGTTTCCGCTGCATGGTCGAATAATCATCTCTGCTTAAATGGGTCGGATTTTTGAAACCTGCTAAATTCCGCTTTGATACTGGGATAAAACACGCAAAAAAAAATTTCCGACTAATACTTCTTTTTATATTTTATGTTAGTCACCTACTAAGTACGTTCCAGAAAAACATTATTCCAACAAAATCAGATCAATGGTTTAGATTTGAGAGCCTTTTGAAGTTGTGTATAATACTGCATGTTGTCCAACCCCCTAAATATTTGAAATTTCAAGAAAGGATATAAATGCTTATAACTTAAGAAAGACTAATATTATATGCTGACACACCTTATATTTGACCCAGAATACCCTTATCATATATTAGATTTAAAAGAAAAGCTCTAAACCATATTTGGGGTGTTGGGCAACACAGGGGTGTCGGACAACACGAGGGTGTCGGACAACACGTTAATAGAATTACTCAGAACAATGAGAAAAATAGTATTAGAGGTTATAATCCTTTATATTTTTAATGAAATGATAATAAGCTATGTTTCACAAAGCAAACCACTCAATTACTGATAAAAAACAACCCCAAACTCATAACTTATATCACAGCATGTTGTCCGACACCCCGGGGTGTCGGACAACACGTTTTCAGTTTTTGAACCATAAAAAGTATATTGTTTAATTTAGAAAAAAACCAACCTGGGTAGTCATGAGTAGTAAGGGTACTTAACATAAACAGGGATATTTGTTATTCTATAATGATTACTAATTCCTTTTATACATCCTTTAGAGGTGTGTGGTCCAACACACCATTTTTTTAAAAAATATCATCATGGAATCATAATGTTCTGATATAAAAATGGATAATCCGATTGTGTTGAAACTTTCAGGTATCACAGCCAGAATTCTGGTCAATATTGAACAATAAAGGAGAATTAATTTTCTCTATATATTTCATTAGTATTGTCCACTGAAAGTCGGGGTGTTGAAGAACATGCTCTATGGGTCTCTATGTTGGAAAATTTGAAGGTCCTGGATAGTTTTTACCATTTTAATATTTTTTCAATCTTTTACCAATTTTCAAAATTGTATTGTCTACACTTCTCATGACATATGCTTTAAACATGTTGATAAATACAATTGGCTCAAAATTGTGTCACCCAGATTTTGAACAAAGTGAAAATCACTAGAAAATCACAGTTTTTGTTGATTTTCGGAAGGAAAAATTCCTCAGAGCCCTACAAAACCCTATGTTGGAAAGAAAGACTATCAAAAGCTGCACCAAATAATTTCATTTTTACATTGATGAGATACGTTTATACAACATGAACCTTGAATAAGCTTATTTTGGCAATTTAGCAGGTTTTAAAAATCCCACCCATATATGGCACAGCTATATCAATTAGACCGTCAGTGATCGTTTCAGGCCAACAGGTCTATGCAACACCTGTCTCACATATAACATCATCATGACAACAAATGTTTTGTAACATGCAATCGGATATTTACTTCGAGGCCATCTAACAATGGTGTACTTCTCCTCCATGTTGTGACCTCAACTCTGAACAGTGTGGCCCAGAACCACCACACGTGTACATCGCATCGGTAATCCAAATACTATGGAATAAAGGACCGCTTTCTCTCCGGGCTCGTAATGATAGCCTTTGGCCTTACGCGAGAATTCCTACCTGAACATGCATTGCTCTTTCCCGGTAACAGGGTGAATTTCAGCTTAGACTAAGTGGAGCCTGCCAGGGGGATAATTATATGTCCTTGAAAGTAGGCTTACATGAACTAGAAATAGGTTGAGTGGGCTCTCTCCTCCTTTGAATACTACCATACCGCACATGCCTTCCGCCTTGATAAACACAAAGTAAGCTAATTATACTTATCGTAGTGCCATACTCGTGCGAGCACATGTAGCTCTGACACATCCTTAAAGAAAATGAAGGGGTTCTCATTTTAATTTATAGCAACAAGGTTTCACCTTGATATATTATAACGCGGGCATAAGGTACGCGGTATCCAAATACATGAGATCAGTACCTGTGACTGCAAGCATAATAGTAACACTGTAGTAATATCCACATAGCATATCCACATGCCTGTATCATGTGCAAACATTATGTTACTTCATCTGAGCATTGAGCCGCTGTTACTTTAGACCGTTCAGTGCCATCATATGTTTGCGAATACATAGGAACAGCTAAATTTGACCAAACAAGAAGGCAGCCGCGCATGCATTGCTTTAATTCTGTACTTTAACCTATACACACATAACATAACCACCCTTGTGCAGGAGTTTCTTGGGGGCTCTAGACTGCTGTGTTTGGTCAACTGTTGAGATATAAGTCGGTAGAGACTTAAACAGACAACTATTCTTAATAACATGATGTATGTTACTGATGATGGTAGTAGGGGCGTAAAGCCTTGTAAGGCCTGGAACCCACCAGCGCTGACGCATAATTCAGACCTTCCGATGCACCCCAACGCTTATTCAGTTCAATGCAATTGTGCGTCGTAGAGCACGTCGGTATATGCATCGGAGTCCGGTGGATTCCGACGCACCCCGACGCGCCATACGACGCGCTCTGTGACGCAATGAGTAAGATGTGGTTTTCTGTTACCATTTGAAATAAACGATAGATTGTACAATACTTTTCCGGGTTCATCGATTGGTAGGTCTAATGATATTGTGTAGCTATTTTCTACAGTCCTATTTGAATTCATATATTTTTGTGTTTTGGGGATGGAATAAATCAATCTTCGTCTTCTGAAGTGATTCACGTAATTAACCCTACAGGACAGGAAAAAGCTATGAGGCATTCCTATGGCCATGGCAGGACAATGACATTTTTCATGGTTATGTCCATTTCGCAGTTACTTCATCCCTTCGCAATACTTCAAAAACTATCGGTGAATTATAAAGATGCCATAGACATATTTGACTGAGTGCTGCCTATAATTCTGTAAGAAAACAATTAAAAGTTCAGATAATGATTGATGAATAACTGATAGTTTTCGTTTTGTATATCCATAATGTAACAACACAGACCACAGAGGCCTGCCATACAAACGTTACATTTCATGCCTGTCGTACGCTTCCTGTCCTCGGAATGATGTGCGGCTGTTAAAGGGTTTAGGTGATAGACTTACCACTAAACTCCTCCTGCGCATACGTGATGGCTATGAGTGCAGCTCCTGCAAGAAACAAATACATTCAGCATCAAAATGAGACTATAAGGCATAGTTGTACCAATTTATTCGTATCCAGCTTGTTCATGAGTCTCACACTACAATACCTTGGAGTAATACATTCCAGTTGTATTTAAAGTAAGTATAACAAAATGGCGGACGCTACCTCACTTGTGTTCATACATAGGACAGGCTTGTGGGCTATTCTCCTATTCTCCGCCTTAAGATTTCGATGCAACAGCGTGATCTTTCTGATATACGGCTCGACCGATATGTACAGTCTACTTGACTGAAGATGATTATAGATATGGGTTTTGTTTGCTGAGGGAAGCCCATCTTGTGTTAAGATGGCCATTGACTTTGCCCCTGACGCCAGCGAGAAGTATTAAAAGAGACCTATTCTTGTATGACCCTGGGCCCTGTTTTTTAGTAACGACCATTGTGGGTCCAGTCAGCCCCACGATCTACCAAGGATATCACGACAGTTTGGACGACACAAGATGGCCAGTGTGCTATAGACGGTGTCGTAGTGCGCCACAGGAGATCGCCGCTAAAAGTGTCATACTTAGACAGTAAATGTCTAACTCACTGTGCGTATATAGAGGATTTTTCCACTTCCCAACGGAATTAAGTGATGAAATTTTAACACGAGTAAGGGATACGTAGAACCTATAAACGTACTGAATATGAAGGAGATCGGTCGTACCGTTCCGAAGTTATTGAATTCGAAACATCGGGATATCGATTGGATATCGTACATGCACTCTTTGAGCAGATCTTTCGCGGTGTCGAGCATGGAATCTCTGCTGGGAGAGTGAAGCAAATTACATCACGTGAGGGTAAAGCTACACTGGCCACCAGAGCAGCATTTGCTATGACGAAATTCAAACGCCGATATTTTCGGAACGGTGCAGCCGATTTTCTTCATATCTAATACGATTATAGGTTATATGTATCCCTTACTCATGTAAAAATTTCATTGCTTAATTCCTACAGGAAGTTAAGTTGCGCATTCTGTACGACATGTCCATTGATGTCTTAGGTCTAAGACACTTTGTAAGACATTTTGAACCACGTGACCCTAAAAATGTCATCACTATATATATAGCACACCTCAGACCACCCTAAGTCTCTTAGAGCGGCGATAATTACCCGACCCCCTAAACTATTGCGGCTATAGTAAACTGACAGTAAAAACATGTCGCCCATAACGATGGTCGTGGCTGAAAAACAGGGCCCTGGGTCACCAGTTGATACCTGAATGTACATGAAACAGATATAGGCGGAGAAGATTGTTCTGCACGCCTCTAGGTTGGAACAAGGCTAAAATCACTAACCTTCCTTCTAGTGCACACATTCTTCATATATAGCACTGCACGAAAACCACCATTTTACATATATATACGCCATCGCGATAACGCACGTATCGGCTGTATCGTGGCTTCTTTATATGTGTATACACCTCTTATACGCGTCTACGTTTCGGGCGTCTACGAGACAGTTTCCATATGTAGACGCGCACGACTTGGCTGTCTTTCACGCCTGGCGTATTTAAGATAAAACATACTCTGCGCAATATATATACGCCAGGCGTATATATGATACCAACAAAAAAAGAATTGCGACCCGCGGCCGCCCATTCCTGTGGGTGTTGGTAGAGGATACACCAACACTGACCCGCCACCCGCGACCACCCAACCCTACCCCCTACCGCCTCACCACCACCCCACGCCACCCCAGCCAGCCTCAGTGAGAAGCCCCCCGCTGCCCGCCGCCCACCGCCCACTGCCCGCCGCCAGCCGCGTTTGTACAGGTTGACTCAGTGGGAAACCCTCCCCCACCCCCCATCGCCCGCCCATGCCCGCCGCTGCCCGCCGCAAGGTGTTATGGTGTCGGGGGGTCCGGGTAGACATGTGCGGCCGCATTCACACCTGTGCGGCCGCATTCACACCTGTGCGGCCGCATTCACACGGGGGTAAGATGATTTCAGGATTCAACCTCAAGTCTGAAGAGGCTCATTATATAGTAAGCCTGACTGTCCCCACATTGAAATGGTGTTTGAAAGAAAGATCTATTAGAAAAACAATTAAAAAAACAACATAATGCAAGGTTTACTGTGTGTGATTAATCAATTTATACTTAATTAGGTTTTTATAAAATAAATTGGTAATATAAGATTGCAATTTTCATATAATATAGACTTGGATGGTTAATGGCAAATGGAATATACTACCACTGATGTCCCCAAGTGGCAGAGGTCGGAATTATTGGATACTGGCGTAAATGAACAGAATCAGGCGTATATATAACGTATGTAAGACCGCACCATGGACACATATATACGCCACTAGATGAGGCGTCTACGAGACGGATAACAGGTAGAACTTCGAGACGCAAAATCCTACAGTTAGACGCGTTTCATATACATAAAATAGTGGTTTTCGTGCAGTGTAGATGCAGCTGTTTTCAGATCAAATTCGAGGTAAAGCCGGAGACACACCAAGCGAGAAACGCAGCGATATCTAGAATCGCCAACACAAAATAGCGTGTATGTGAGTTATCATTTCATATTTCACATGTTAATTACTTCTGAGAAGCTAAATTATCGATGGGGGATATGACTATGAAATAATATTGCACCTACATGTTCTGTTGGCGATTCTGGAGATCGCTGCCGTAGCTCGTTCGGTGTGTCCCCGGCATAAGCATAAGACTTTCTATGATTTCATTGTGGCCAACTTGTTAGCTGTAATGCGCGCGGGAGAGTGCAACCAACCACCTTTCCCCTTCCCACAGGACTACGTTCCGGTGGCTCTATAACCATCACTCTCCACTCATTCTAACGGGCTATTGACGCCATACCAACTTTCCACCCACCCACCCTGCAAGAATAATTTTACTAATTCTTTCCCTACACTCACTCATAGAGCATAATCACGCAGTAATCCACGGACAAAAGATTACTCTTTAAACCGACCTCAGTCGTAATCTATCTCTACACAATTATCAATAAACCTCATATATTTCTCCACTCTCTCTGTTAGTCATTGTGGTGGATTAAAATTTCGGCTGTAGTTAAACAAAGGAGAATTGTTAAGCCACCTCGCAACTACGCCACGAACCATCTCCTACGCCTACCGGTTGCAACAAGAACCCCCAGCCTATATAGACGCTCTGAACATAATTGAAGTTGATTTGAAATAGCTCTGTGGGAAGCCCAAATAACTATGGGCAAAATATACAAAAAGACGCGAGAAGCGACGATACAAGAGGTCGGAGGGTCGAGAAGCGCCGTGATATCTGCTGAGCGACGGTTGGAGGAAACCGTGGAGGAATCATGAGTGATACAAATCAGGAAGTCTGACTACGCTGTACCCTGCACCCCGCGAATCTCCACCCGTTTCCTCCCGCGCTTGCAGGGCAATGAACGCCATGCTAGAACCATCCATTATGCCTACTACTACCCAGCCTATATAGACGCTCCGAACATAATTGAACCCACCCACCCACACCATTAGTCATGAATCTCACTCAGCTACAGCTGTAGTTGACATAGTCCTAGAATGTGTCACAAAACACTGGAGTAAGGTGTCACTGAAAGGCAGCAGTAGTTGGATGTAGATAGGTAGTAGTTGCTAGAGGACTACTTTGCTGTGTCAGTCCTTCACAGATAAGATCTTTATCCTACCGCTAATATAAAATCCCATAGGCTGTACATTGAGTTTCCGTATGCCACGCTGACTGGCATACGGAGTTTGATATGCCACTAGTGGCATACAGAATTATTATCACGTAATATTCCAAAATCGAGGAGACAGGGTAAGATAAAATCAAAACCTGATTCGTTTCAATCATGGCCACCGCATGCCACTCCTAGAGTTTTGGCTCCAGACTTCACTCGGCTTCGCCTCGTGAAATCAGTATGCCAAACTCCAGTCGTGGCATACGGTGGCCAAGATTAAAACTCATCCAGTTTTACAATAGTCCTAATCGTAGTC
Organism: Alentia gelatinosa; assembly: GCA_950022655.1. Lineage (NCBI taxonomy): Eukaryota > Metazoa > Annelida > Polychaeta > Phyllodocida > Polynoidae > Alentia > Alentia gelatinosa. The sequence continues at coordinate 15,654,718 of OX465592.1, forward strand.
TTGCTGTGATTATCGTTTTTAGTTTTAATAACACCTCCCAGGAGTAAGTGAAGATTCGGGTCTCTGTGAGGAGAGAGAAGAATTGGGTGATCCATTACTCGCTACGCTAAATTCTCTTTAGCGTGCCTAATTTTATATACCTATCACAAAAGAACAGCTCTAACTCATATTCCTATCCCTACATGCCAGGTAACATTTTTATCAGAGTTTGGTTTGTCCCGAGAAGGTAGTTCTACCTGTGAGCACCATGTGGCTACCACGCACTAGTCTGACGAAGCTGCTATGTCTCATTAGGATGAGGTTCCTTGCCGTAGACAATGTTAAGTGCAATGACAGTTGACACATCTAATACACAGGGAGATTGTTTACGAACCGTTTCCTCTTCGAATCCAATGTTATCTTGGTACATAAATAGTACTGTTTGCAGGCAGTCATTGAGTGCAATGAATGTATGTATGATTCAACTCTGATAATTACCAGAGTCAAGCAAGACTAATGTCGGCACGTCTATTATATTAATTCTCTAAAATTATACCTTTCCAAATCAGGCAGGTCTGACTGTTCTTCCTAAATATGATTTTCTTCCACCAGGCAAATGTCTCTGTTTATGAAATAGGAAAACATCACAGGTTCCTCTAACTAAAGGAACCAATTTCCCTCATCAAATAAGATGGGCGACATTGTTTAGACTTTTACACTTGGAAAGTGAAAATCTTTGCCAGTTGCCAAAATGATTAAAAATATAGATCTCATCATTCGTTTGTTTGTTTGTATAGTTTTACGTCTCGGTAGGCTAGTTATATCCTTTTGAGACTGACTCATTGGTTGACCTATCTGGTTCTCAAAAGGTATACTGACTAAACTTTGGTCTGCTTGTAGCAGTGGGACCCTATGCCCGTTTTATAGTGCTGCCTCACTGAAGGGCTGTGCCGCAGACTATGGACACAGCACTCCATTGGTCTCACCATTCGAATTCAAAGTATAGGAATGCACAGGTTTACCATACATCCTGCTAGGGAAATTTATGTGCGTCGCAGATGACCTGTTATCTGCTGGTTGCCTTTGGGTTCTTAAAGTTAATGGTCGTAGTTATATCCACCATGAAGCATGCATGCAGGAACCCATGACAAGTTTGACGAGGATGTAGATCGGACATAGGTAAGCAACGTGCTTCGGTGGTTCCATGTTTTATCCTACCCCTAATAAAAAACGCCATAGGCTTAACATGGGATTTGTTTATGTCACGGGTAGTGACATAAAGTGTTGTTTATGCCACTACTTTCTGATACTGAAAAAATATGGAAACGGGGTTGGATAAAATCTAGACGCCACTCGTTTGAGTTTGAGCTTATTTATGCCACGCATTTTGTTGGCTCCATAATTTCACGAGTCGAAGACGAGTGACATTACGGAGCCAACAAAATGCGTGGCATAAATAAACTCAGACTCAAACTCGTGACGTCTCTTGATAGTATCATTATTATAATAGCATCTTATTATCCTTTTCGAGAAATAAGTATATGGTTATATGGAGCGGGGCTTCCCGAGAAGGGATCTCGTGGTGCATAATAAAATCATGTGATGTTATCATTAAGAACATAACTTTGAAGAACTCGCATTTTTTACAGTTTTAATACACATCCTAATTATGTACCTCCGTTCTGTAGTTGGTTGGATCCCTCTCTTCTGTTATAGTTTTTTTTCTTGAAGCATGAATCTATCAGTAGGTGAGAGAAAATTGCCATGGAGATATAAAGTATGTTATTATATCATACTTCTTTCCGGCTGCATGGTTTAACACTGCTGCAATCTTAACGCACTATATGCGATGGAATATTGAGTCCACAAGAGTTGTGTAACCTACCTGCACTTAATACTCGGATTCCTTGAAGCCCTGGCATAATGTTAGCTCTTTGACGTTAAGACCCACAGTCTCGGGGTAATGTATATAGAAATAAGACTTGACTTCTGCCCTGGATTCAAACTGACTGTCTGACCCTATCAGAAACCTATGTAACTGTGTAGATCTCCGTGTATGTGTAAATCTCTGAGCAGCGTCTTATATATCTGTCCAGCACATATTTACACATCCCCATAAATGCAAATGCATCGCAAGTCATCTTGTAAAATAATTCTTAAGATATCCAGCAGGAACGTAGCAATATTCGAAACGTCTCTGCCATGAATAGAAGTACAATCACATCCATCGTTTCACCAGCATCTATCATTTATCGGAATTCAATCAAATGTTTGCTATATTACTGGTCAGAGTAGGTTTATCCCATCAGCCAATCTTTTATACTGAGGAAAGCTTTATGCATCTATTTTAACTACTTCTCCCAGATTTCATCTGAGATTCTTCTGGAACATGTTTTCTTTTAAACATGTGTGATATAGGGATACCTTTTCTTTGAAATATGTATAATAGAGGAGGGTTTCCTGTTTCGATTCTATAGATATATGCTTGGTGTTTGATTGGAAGCGAAGGGTTTTATAAGGAGAGTCTATCATAGCAAAAAATGAGATTTTTTTTTCAGGTAACGTCCTCGATTTTCACACCAATAGACTGAATTGGTTTTATCTTGTGACCGCTCAACTTCATTCTTTATAGTGCACAACACATTTCCGCTAGTTAATACTCCCTTTGAAGGCCACCTTGCCATAAATCACCTGTCTGGAGCTACCAGTAATAATGCATATTAGACTTGTCTTTTTTATTTCACGAGGTAATGAGGAGTATGAAGATGTCCTCCTTTCCGTGTGTGCTTGGCGGCTGGTAAGATCCACATCTGCCAACTTACCAGCCAGGCTGGTGTCTGATTTACACGTATGCATATTTGTAAAGATCTGACACTGTAACACTTTGAAGGCAAACAGGGGCAAGAATGTCCCCACCAATTCTGACAGGTAGGCAGGAGGGGGAGACGATAAAAACTGCTAATATTTTCTTTCTGAGTAGGTAAACTCGATCCCTCGTCAAGCATGCACAGAAAGGGTTATTATTATATACCTGTGGTAGTATATCCTACACATACGGCCCGCTCCTACCCATGTCGTATTTATATCCGTACGCCACCTAGGTGACGTACGGGGTATGTGTGTGGCGTATGGGGCATGTACGGCGGCGAAATCCAAAAACTCCCCCAGAAGCAAGATTAAAAATTGGATATTTTAAGGTATATAATAATAGAGAAACAGGCTGACTGTCTCCGTACAGATAAAATACTTGGTAAAATCGGCGATAAGATGTACCTCTGCCTTCGGCATCGGTTCATCTGATCGCCGATTTTACCGTGTATTTTATCCGTACGGAGACAGTAAGCCTGTTTCTCTATAAAACTTTCGTCGAATGCAAAGACGCACTTTACTATAATAAGATCAGGGAACGTAATACTAATGACCCAAATGTTTGCATCAGTTTGTGGTTGGCTTAATTCAATAAGTATTTTAGATTGCAACCTTATGTCCAGTATTGAAGAATCAGCAGAAAGGTAGCGAGCCAGTACTACCTGAGACTGCTTCATGGATCGCCATGCTCTATAAAACAGGGGTCATGAATTGTATCTAGGATTCACTTCAATGATAGAACAATTACAAACTATACGCTCTGACTCACAACGCTAATACGAAGGCCTTAAGGAGAGAGTTAATTGAGTTGTATCCGCTTTCCTGACAGATCTCTTCTAACATAACAGGTTTCTGACGCTGAAATATAAGTCCTCTCAAGAAAATAACATTTGAATGGAAGTAGAGCCTCAATTTTATTAGAATATTTGATTACAATTGGTGTCCTTTCCTCTATTATGTGATATTCAGAACACTCCAGCAATATAAAATTTTAGGACAAGGGAACAAATCATACCCCATCTCTCTGAGGCTCGCTTTCAAGTTAAGCTTTATAACTGGGTCTCGGGCAGCATCGGTCCTTATAAAGTGCTGAAGAACAACACCACTGACTAAACGTAAACCCAAGTTTTAGACAGTCTCAATTCATAGTTCTGTCAAGACTCCCCACTATTGCATTCTGAAAAGATTGTGACCAAATAGAAAGAACGGAGCGTCCCAATGATATCTTGATGTACGAGAGTAATGAATAAAACTGCTTTTATATAAATATAAAAACAGTTGGGGTAGGTCGATACAAGCTGGTTGGAAAATATTAAAGCTGTAGCCATATCGGTGTCCCCGTTAATTTATCTTTACTTTTTGGGGTTACTGTATGAAGCTCCCTTCGCCCTGTTTTGGTGATGACCTACGCATCCCAGGCTACTGTAATTAGGGGCATCGGTCATCTGATTGGTTTACAGAAATGACAGCTACTTGAAGGTTTATAGAAGAGCTTCAGCGTCCTTACCTAGCCAGAGGAGGGAGTACGGCGTCATGTGAGGGGCCATCACGTCATAGTCCAGGCCTGAGACGAGTCGCGCTATGGAGTTCTCCTCACGAGAGAATCCTGTCTCCTCGTGAGGAGGCTGAGAGGCAGATCGTGGTCACAGCAGTGGTACCTCCTCCACAAGGTGCACGCTGTGATGAGATGGGGTGATGTGTAGAAGTGTCGTATGAACTTGACGTCGCAGTGTTGTTATTGTACCAGGCTGGTGGCGGTGGTGGCCAGGTTAGATTACCACATCGTGAAGCTGATCACCCAAGCGAAGCCAACCCCTCCTACTCACCACCAACACCACCACACTCTCCCTCCTCTCCCTCGTGTGTCGAAATGGCTCGACACGGATGAGTGCATACCCAACTCACCACTGTCGTGACACAGGCGTGTGGTGCGATGAGGGTAGCTCCTATATTGGGAGAGGGGTGTTTTTTGGGGGGAATGGGTTATGTATTTTTGGCTTTCCTTGCGATCAGCGAACCACAGCAAAATGCCACTTTTAACACAGGTATGCACACACAAATCACCGCTCGTTCGTGTGGCCGGGTGCCCTCATGCCATGCCTCCTGTGTTCCGTCCCGGGGCGATGTGCCGTCGTCTTCCGTCGGACAGCCAGTCCGTCCCCGTTGGGAGTTGGTTCCTCCGTGTGACCACGTGGAGAGGCGGGGAGACCCCGTGGTGTGGGTAGAGATCGGGCAGGGACCCACCGCCACCCGGGAGGGAGAGGGTCCGGTCAGCGGGCAAGGTGGTACAAGCTAGCAGGTCGACGAGAGTAGTGAGTGAGAGAGGCCCGGAGAGGACTGCTGGGAGGGACGAAAGTGTGTGCGTGTGTGGAGGGGGTTCCTTTAAGCACACTCTTAAGACCGAGTTAAACTGCTTAACTATACATGTGCAGTTAACTGCCCCCTCCCATGGAATGGTCAACTGCAGGCCGTCCTCCCACCCCATCCCCCACCAGCCCCCATATGCTTACCACACTCAAGCACAGCGCCCCTAGATTATGGAGAGAGAGAGTTCCTTACGACGTGAAGAATATGGTAAACGCTGCATAAACACCTATATGGAACTCCATGCTCTAGGTGTACCACAGACTGTGCCGGACTTGGGGCCTATTCACAGCGGGAGCCTTATATTGCTCGTAACGTCTCGAAGATCGAATGAAAAGCTGAAGTACTGGGTGCGAGTAAGGCTTTATGGAGAGCTACAATGAGCCTTGATCTAGCGATCCAGTAAACTTGTATTTTGAGATATATTAGATTTGTGTTTTGGGTTGTCTTGGATTTTGAAGATGGGTGTAATCTTTTCACTTTAATGTTTGGGTCAGCTCCTTCTATGAATTCGTCCATGACTGACTTTTCCTGACTGTATGTGGTTTGAAAAATAAGAGTATTTCTTCATGGGTGCCTATTGTAGTGTATATTTATCAACATATATTTTTCCAACTTGCCATCTTATTCTTTTATGTGAAAGGATGGACCGGTTTTGCCTCTTTGAGTTTACTCGAAAATTCAAGGGTCGGCTGCTTGGACAAAGCCTTATAACTGTTAACTGCCTAAGTGTTCCTCACAACTTTCATTGAATGTCAATTTCTTGTCGTTGAGGGTCGGGATTAGATTACCCTGAGTCAGGGATGAATATTAGAGTATGGGGGAAAGGGTATATGTATGAGCATAATGATCTTTATTCAGCTCCTAACCAGAGAATGCTTCTGGAATACGTTTCTACGCCAGCTTTTACTACCATGCTGCTTGTAGCGGTTCATGGACGCCTTGAGCCCGGGACGATTCGAGCCCTGGACGCCTTGAGCCTTTCTGTGGACGCCTTGAGCCTACCCTGTGGACGCCTTGAGCCTACCCCAATTTGGTTTCCTTGAGCATCTAGATGTAAAAAAACTTTGAAAAGTGTACTTATACTGGTTTATAGTTGATCATATATACTCAACCCTAACCCTTAGCCAACCCTTTTCTAACCCTAACCCGCTATTCAGAACTCAAAGAGGTAGGCTCAAGGCGTCCACGGGGTAGGCTCAAGGCGTCCACGTTTTCGCGCTGACAGGAGGCTCAAACGGTAAAAGGCTCAAGGCGTCCAATTCCCCTTGTAGCACAGCGTGACATCCCTTTGTGCTGATCACCTTCAGCCGGCAGGTGGCAGTACAGGGATGTGTTCATATCTGAGGTGTCTGTGATTACACTCTCACAGTTATCAATGTCTTCATAAAAGCATCGTCAATTGTTGCATCTGGGTAAATACATATATCCTGCAATTATAGGGGTTATAGCTGTTCTTATATATAAGTGTATAAGACAGCGACATCCTTGTTCCTGATTATAATCGGTGGTCGGATCAGTGAAAATCTGTGGAATATGTCGCTGTCTTTGTGGGCTTTGTGTGTCTCTAAATCTCTTGTTGGAATTGAGGCCTTTGTAGTCCTCCAATTGTAAGAACTCAAAACGATGTTAGATACGTAAAGATGATATAATCTCTACAATGGTGTGAGCATGTGTCCAACTGGTAACCGTGTTTTAAATTTCCCAGCCGAGCAACCGGGAACTGAGTACTAGATACTGTGATTTACATTCCTGACATTCCAGTTTCACACAAATACCATGACGCGAACTGCTTATTTCATTCTTTGGTATGATATTCTACGAGTTCTTGTTTTGTTGTTTTTTTCCTTTTGTTGATTGTTGTTATTTTTGTTTCTTTGTTCTCATCCCCTTCCCTCCCTTCTTTGAAGACTGATGTCTTTTGATATATAATTACCGGTGTAATGATAGAGTGTCCCTGCGGCGAGGTAGACACCAATCAGGAGATGTGGTATATGAATAATAACACGTGGCCAATGCATATATATAGGTCGCTCCTAGGCTTAATCCTGGTCGACGACACCTTGATTTTCAGAACTAGGCATGTAAAGGAGTGAAGTAAACCAAACTATAGAAATCACCTAGTTCTAATAGAATTTATATATAACACCTATATATATAGATTTTTGCCCAAAAGAAGTGTTAAGAAAGCGTTAATCCTCAGGCGAATTTGCAAATGTGGTAATCTAGAAAGAAAAGACATATTTTCATTTCAATACAATTCCATTTGATTAACTCAGACTGTTTGATATAATAGTGAGATTACATTATACATTACTACTGTAAAAAACAAAAAAAGTAAACAATAACAAAAAAAAGTAAATACAAATACAAGGCTTATAATACATGTATGCTTATTCATAGAGATTCTTCAGCACTATCGGACAGACAATGCCCTTCTCAACAATTGACTGATGGTAAATGTCATTTCTTCTTTACCAGATTTCAAGAGGGTGATTAGCTTATACATGCTGGGTCGTCTATAATTCTTGAGATACTGTTTGCGGAATTGCACTATTTTTATAAAAAGAAAAAAAAGTTGGTGTTCGTCACTTTTCTTTCCATCATCATATATTACATTTATATCTATTACTAGTGTCGGCGTTCTATTTTTAATCTAGACTTTCCCACCACTTTTTGCAGCGTGACATTATTTATGCGTAGCTCAGTGAGCTTCTCTGCTGCAGCGTAACGGATATGGCTTACCATACCCATTCCACACATATATATATTTACATATATATGGGCATGACAACCCAGTGCTGCCCTCTATAACCCCTGTAAAGGGGCATGTAGAAACACCCCTCACTCTTGGTCACAGGTCTCAGGTTTCGGTACAACAGGTAAACATCTGTATTGGTCCATTACTTGTGACTTATGACTTTTCCTCTGTTGCCCACTACGCAGGTAGGTGTGCTGGCTTTTTATACCATCATTGTGTGCCTATGATATCAATAAAATTTCACATATTACATGTACTTCTGTTCCTTTGTCCAATCTATACAGAAAAGGTTCAGAGACCCATCATTTGCTGGCAGTGGTCACGTCTGCTCTATCCTACATGACTAAATTAATTTGAGGATTACCACAGCTTCGAAAATAAACCTGCTACAAAAGTGGTCTTTTTTGTGGTCAATGGTTCTCCCATCTATTCTTGCTCTTTTTCCTACCCCTAATATAAAATCCCATAGGCTTAACATTGAGTTTCCGTATGCCACGCTGACTGGCATACGGAATTTTATATGCCACTAGTGGCATACAGAAATGTTATCACGTAATAGTCCAGAATCGAGGAGACGGGGTAGGATAAAATCAAAACCTGATTCGTTTAAATCTTGGCCACCGCATTTCACGACTGGAGTTTTGGCTCCGGACTTCACTCGCCTCATGAAGTCACTATGCCAAACTCCAGTCATGGCATACCGTGGCCAGACTAAAACTCATCCACTTTTACGATATTGGTCTTCGATATGTACAGATACGCTACAAATACGCACACACTACACAGACATGTCTGATGAATGAACACATAACACAGTATGCCCATAACATAGTATGCCCATCTGCCACGGTTCCATCCTTTTATTATCTACAGGTCTAATACAAAGTGTCCATAAAGAACACATAGAGAGCGTGTATCACCATCCCCGATGCATACAGATATGTCGTATTCTCCGGACGGAAAAATAGTGCATATGAAAAAATAGTGCAATCCTTAATCAACTAATACCAGTACGCCACTGGTCAGGAAAATGTGGATGATAAATACAATATTGACTGGTTTCAGATAAAAGCGGAATTATGCTCCTCAGAGTTGACTCTGCTCAATGTCCTCATATGTGCTTGGATATTACTACGCGTCGAAGCATACGACCGCCTGTATCTGAAACAAGTCAATATTGTGTATGTATTCCCGTACCTTCCACTGACGGCGACGAGCTTCAAATGCTCCTTGGGGGCGTTTAATAATCTAGGATCGTATATCTAGGCCCTTTTCTGTATGAGACCCAGTGACGATGTGGGTCACCTTTATTCAACACTTATCTACGACCTTATGAACGGCTAATACTGTCTTGGCAAACAGACTTAAATATCATTTAAACGATAACCCTTGTACGAGGTACAGAAGAGGGTCTTCGTGTAGGATCCTAGATCATTAACCCTATCGCGCCGGGTACCAACGGCAATAGCACAGGTATGAAGCCGGGTACTATTGCCAATGAATACCGCTAGAGGCCGGGTATACAGGCCTATTGTGATAATTCTATCTTTGCATCATGTGACATGACACGTGATCATTAATACTATCCTTTATTTTGCATAAAACTATTAAATATATGTGAAAATTTCATGTTTATTGGGCAGATAATTCCAATTTTATTCACAAAAACGCGTATTTTGTAAATCATGCCTCAAGGCATCACCCGACCAGCCCTGGTTGATGCCTTGAGCCATCACCCGGCCAGCCCTGGTTGATGCCTCAAGGCATCACCCGGCGTGAATGGGTTAAACAGGCCCCTGTGCTTGGTTGTATAAGTACATATGCTGGTCGCAGGCAGAACGTCGCGGAGTTGTGACCAGAGGACACAGGGTGACTCGGCGTGCCGTCACGCTTGACTGACGCCGATCCTCACGGGGCCTGCTGTCTCGACGTCAGCACGCCACGGCCGGTCACGGTCTCTGACCCTGATTTAAAATGACATCCGTCTCTTTGGAACGATCAACAACCTCCTCCCGCGAATAACCACGTTGGTGGCTGCTTCCACGTGCTGCAGCGTTTACCTCAGAATTCAGAAGAAATCATCTACGATACACATGTATAGGCTACATAAACAATAATAGATGGTTTTGTGGACAGGCGGCTGTAAACCACGACAGGTTGACGCGTTGTAATACATGAACGCTAGTGAGTCTATTACGACGTCAACCACGAGTGGTTTACAGAGCCGCCTGTTCACATAACCATCGTTTGTTGCATTTATTATCCATCTTTTCGAATAAACTAAAACCAGTAATTGTCATATTAAAAGTATAACAATAGGGACTATTTCGTTGCTCTATAGCACAAGGGGACCTGTTTTCCCGTATAACATAGCTTTGACACCTTTACCACAGATTTAAATCCTTGTACCAAAGTTATATGGTATCTGACAGTTTCTAAACAACGGTTAGTGGTTAAATGAGTCCCCATGCATTATCAATGGGGAATTTGTATGGATAATAAAAAATATATACCTTGAATCCGAAGATCAAATATTTGTTAGTGTTATGACCATACATGATGTAAACATAAGCAGCAAATGGTACTACAGGGAAATTGCATAACCAATGAAAACAGTCTATTATGCAAGATAAGACTGTAAGTAAACTATGACGCTGGTTATGAAACTAATCAGTATACTCAAAGAGACTTGAAGCCTCTAATATCACTGAAACAACATATACACACGTCTACTAGTGCACTGTGACTATGTGTGCTCGTGTTTTTGTAAACAGTCTTTGGTTCAATTCAGGCCAATGATATGCTGAACCTTCCACCTCCCATTTTCAACAGCAGATTGGCAATTGCTCGAAGTCCAGCCTTTCAGATTGGATAACTAGCGATAGTCATAGAAATAAATCGTGCTAGGTACAGACTATCACCATTCTTATCAGATTATTATGAACTACAACAAATACTCAAAAGACCAAATATTCAACCCTGTGGTTAAAACTAGTTAAGATGAATCACATTTGCCTAAACACCATTATGATAATTATTGACCCTTTCCATGCAAGAATACCTTAGGACATTACGTACACGAGAATCAGAATGCCTCAGGTATTAATGTATGCCAGGATCGAGAATGCCTTTAGACATTCCTAAGTAATTCAACAATTGTTTTCAATGAATGCAGGTTCTTGAGATGCGATGACCCGCGGCAATTAAAACATTTGACATTTGACTTGAAAAAGGCTACTGTTTGCCGAAACGTTGTACAACGTTGTTTACACCTAATAAAGCCATTACTTGAAACCAAATTGGGCAGCTGTTGAGTTGTACTTGTTCAAACTATCTAGAATTAAAACATGTTATTCATAACAGTGGGTAGGAGACACCAAAAAACCAGAACCCCTGGATAGCCCACTCGCGGCCGTTCAGCATTGCGCCTATCGGACTAACTCGTGGCGAGCCTCGTTTTCAAGATACAGGGGAGGTGCACTTCAGGTTACCCATTTGACACATGTAAATAGTGAACCTACTGTTTAGTATAATCCTCGTAAAAATTGATCAAATTTTCGCAGAGTTATGCCAGTTTTCAACTATCACGCAAGGGTTAGACTAGTTTTTAGTGCGGCAGCAGAATACAGGTCACCACCACCCGCCAAATCCGTACATTATTAGTAGGCTGCGTTCCGCCTATGTACTGGGTATATCTCTGCCGAGCCCTCTAGCAGATACCCCGGGAACCAGTGTACTTTTTTAAGGTTTTATTTACCCTGGAGTTTAGGTTAGGTGACTAGCACCTATCTTCCACCCTCTCCAGCTGATCCAATTCAGTGTGCTCTGATACCCAACTAGTGGGTTTACAATGTTGAGCATTACAAATTCCGTCTTATTGATAGATTAATAAACATATTTACAATTTCAGTTCAAGTTATTCTGTTATCATTGAATATCGCATCTTTGATACATGAGATATCTATGTGTTCAATAGATTTGGCAGAGTTTATGCCCAGTTACAAGATTTCTATGAACAAGATTGATAATATACAGATAACAAAAGAGTGTCATCAGAAAAAGTGTCTGGTAAAGGTATAAATGCACATAATATTAAGTAATTCACATCATGAAAATAGATGCACACATATTCCGTCTTAGTGATAGATTAATAAACATATTTACAATATCAGGTCAAGTTATTCTTAGCAGATCTAGTCGGTATCTCCATGCCAGAAGCGTGAACTGGATGTTTTGCTCCCCTGGGCCCCGTTGCTCCGGTTTCTGTGGTATCGCTAGCTATAATCAGATCGCAATTTTATTTTTACGATTACTTTAACGATCCGACTGAAAAAGCGTTGCTCCTGTAATATCGGATTGTATCCCTATATTCCCGCGGTATCGCTATTTTTTGCGATGCGATAGCGATACAATTCAGGGGCACATATTGAATGAGACAGGGGAAGATTCATTAGTTTTTTAAAATGAAAACAGATGGCACCAGAGTTAAAACTGATCTGACACCTGGTGATGTGGATCGCCATTTTCTATAGGTAGAAGAACAAGGGGCGGGGGTTCGTAGTGCCACCATATATCGTTATTCAGAATTTCAGACAAGGCCATCTCTAACCAAAGTAATGCGATCCGCAGACGATCCGCACTGGTGTGAGGGTCCGCGTAAAAAGTATCGCTAAAAGCCGTATTTTACGCGGCGATGCGCCTATGCGATTACGACACGATCCGCAAAATTTCAGGAGCAACGTTTAGACCCTCGGATCGCGATTCTGCGATCCGCAACCCTATCGTAAACCTGGAGTCCCTGTAGGACTGGGCGCATGCGCCACTATAGTTCACAGGGCTGCACAGTGAGTGGGCTTTCCAAGGGTTCTAGTTCTATGGTGACACGTTCCAAATGTTGATAACGGAGTTAACCCTATCTATCCAAGGAGGGTGTTGAGTAGCCGTGTCCACGGGGCCGAGGATATCCCGAAACGGTATGTCCCTGGTGGGCGAGTATCCCTAAAGACATTAACAAGAATGTCACTTATCATGTGACCTAACAAAATCTCATCATTGCTTTAATTAATTTTTCTTACAATAGTATTTTGGTGTGCGCGGGTGTGCCGGTAGAAATTTCCACACCTGAGATGGCTGTGAGTGTTGGCCCAACTGAGGTGTGATGACGTCGACATCGCTGTAATGACATTACTTATAGTTCATGTCGTGGACTGCAGATGGCGTCTGTGTCCTGCTGGCTGTGCGCCAAATAAGACTCATATTCAGGGTGTATTTCAATAAATACCATTTAGGGAAAATCTAATGTCGGACATAGATATCGACACGTCCGCTAGAGAGGTTATTTTTGGCCGGTTGAATATATCAAAATTGTCATATGCACCTATAGCTGTAGCTATACCTATAGTCTTAAGGATGCATGGGGAAAACATTTTGATTTAACATCTGGGGATATCAGACGGTAGATAGCGAGAGAAACGATATCTCCATCGAGAGATAGGACACATGTGAACGGGTCATCTCGCTATAGCATCTTGTGCAGAGACAACAGCAACTACCTCTCTCCTGGTACTTACTCAGGTAAGCTAAAGTCTGAACCTTCCGAGTTAGGTAGCCGTTAATCTGATATGGAGATGATAGAGAAAAACACATATAGGCCTGATACAATTATAGCGATCAACAAACCTCTCCTTTCAATGTGTATGAGCCTGAAGGTTAGAGATCCTGGTGGGGAATTCTAAAGGGCATATTCCACCGCTCAAATAATTTTTCGCTTAGTGTCGTGTAGTATCGTAAAGTGTCTGTTTATTTCGGTCCATTTAACAGAGCTGTGTCGGTCTGCATGGATACGAGGAGTAGAATAACGCTGCGGGAAAGGCTGATTGAGGTCTAGACTCATGTTAGATTGTTTGATCATGTGATATGACACTTCATCTTTAAACTTATTATTTGTCTGACTTAACGTTATCAACTATGATATAATATGTAAATTCTCAACAAGTTTCAGATTGTTAAAATTCGTAAATATCGCAAATAATCTCTCAAGGCATTGGATTATCCGGTATACGCTGGGGGAAGTATTTTCCGGTCTACGTTGGGAATGCCTTAAGGCATTATCTGCTAAGAATGGGTTAAGGAGAGATGTAGTCAGGTATGCATCTCACAGTATACAAAGCTTCACTCCCCTACCTATTGACCTTTAGTCCATGTGTAGATCGGAGAGGTGAAGTTGCCTCTCAGGTGTCTAATCTTAACTGACGATTTGTAAACATTTTCAACTCCGGACTACAACTCTACCATAGGCCTACAATGCACCTGCCGATAAAAAAATCAAAATAACGTAAGAAGGTAACGCCATGACACACTGTACGATTTCGGAACATGAATGTTCCGTTTTCGGCAACAAAAGAACAATCGTAAGCTCAGTCGAGGCCTCAAAATTGAGTCGGTCAGTGTGGCACCCCCCTCCATAACTTTGCCTAAGATTTGAAAGTGAAGACCATGACACATAAGATTTAAATTGTGCAGACCTGGGATTTTTTCCAGGGGTATTATATGTATCTTTTTTGTTGTTTATCTTATAGAACTCAATGAGATCTCGCGGGGGACACCGATTTTTATAGGAAAAAAACCCGATTTTTTGGCCTGCCAGGGGGCTCCAAAGGGTCAAAAATAGCCCAAAAATGGGTCTTGGCATGTTAATTTTGGTGGTTTCTAAGAAATACCTAGAGGTATGCACCTTCCACTAATTTTCCCTAGAAACCAATTGTATTGGGCCCAAGATTAGCCCAAAACAGGTTGTCTAGCCCCATTTTCCGCCTCTGGAGGACCGAAAAACCGTTGGGGAAGTTTGTGTCCACCCGAGTAACCATGACACATAATCACTTATAAAAAATTATTGAAAGCACTTACATTTTTATTTCTTTACCCAAAACAAAGTGGTATATGTGTGTCATAGAATAAAAAAGAAATTAGAGCTCTACATGTAATAGCATGAACAGGGTGGGCGTACAAGGCTGCCCAGAAGTGTGAGTCCTTCCGAGTAACCTGTCCGCCAGAGTAACCCTGAGTAACCCCATCTGGCAGATCATGGGCAAGCTACTTCAAGGGTATCATATGTATCTTATCTGTTGTTTATCTTATAGGTATGGTATGGTTTATCTTATAGAACAGAATGAGATCACTAGGGAGACCCCTTTACTATAATGCCCCTCCACCATACTGCCCCTCCATACTGCCCCTTCACCATAATGCCCCTATAAAATACTGCCCCTCCAACATACTGCCCCTCCGCCATACTGTCCCTCCACCATACTGCCCATCTACAATAAGTACTCTCTCTACCATACTGCAACCATACTGCCCATCTACCGTACTGCCCCTCACCCATACTTTCCCTCAACCACCATACTTTCCCTCAACCACACTGCCTCTCCACCATACTGCGCCTCCACCATACTTCCCCCCACCATATGGCCCTCCACCATGCTGCCCCTCTAAAATACTGTCCCTCCAACATACTGCCCCTCCACCACACTGCCCCTCCACCACACTGCCCCTCCACCATGCTGCCCATTTACCATACTGTTCCTTTACCATACTGTCCCTCTACCGTACTGCCTCTCCACAATACTGCCACTCCCGAATACTGCCCATCCACAATACTGTCCCTCTACCATACTGCCCCTTCACCACACTGCCAATCCCGAATACTGCCCCTCCACCATACTGCTCCTCTACAATACTGCCCCCCTACCATACTGCCCCTCCACCACACTGCCCCTCCACCATACTGCCCCTTTACCATACTGTCCCTTTATCACACTGTCCCTCTACCATACTGCCCCTCCACCATACTGCCACTCCCGAATACTGCCCCTCCACAATTCTGACCCTCCACAAAACTGTCCCTCGACCATAGTGCCACTCCCGAATACTGCCCCTCCACCATACTTCCCCTCTACCATACTGCCCCTCCACCACACTGCCCCTCCACCATACTGCCCCTCCACCATACTGCCCCTTTACCACACTGCCCCTCCACCATACTGCCCCTTTACCACACTGCCCCTCCACCATACTGCCCCTTCATCATACTGTCCCTCTACTGTACTGCCCCTCCACCATACTGCCCCTCCCGAATACTACCCCTGCACCATACTGCCCCTCTACAATACTATCCCTCTACCATACTGTCCCTCCACCACACTGCCCCTCCACCATACTGCCCCTTATCCATACTGTCCCTCTACCATACTGCCCCTCCACCATACTGCCACTCCCGAATTCTGCCCCTCCACCATACTGCCCCTCTACAATACTATCCCTCTACCATACTGCCCCTCTACCATACTGCCCCTCTACCACACTGCCCCTCCACCATACTGCCCCTACACCACACTACCCCTCCACCATACTGCCCCTTCACCACACTGCCCCTCCACCATATTGCCCCTTTACCATGCTGTCCCTCAACCATACTGCCACTCCCGAATACTGCCCCTCCACAATACTGTCCCTCTACCGTACTGCCCCTCCACAATATCAATCTTTTCAATTAATCGTTGTTAAGTGTAATCTCTGTATATTTTTTGCACTTAATTACATCTATTGGGTATAATTAGACTGTGTCCAATGCCTAGTGTCACACATACCAATAAAAGATATCTGTCTTTTCAGGTTAGCTTCTATTGGGCCAAGTGATACAAACATCACCCTTAATTTAAGATGGCGGACGTAAGTTTGGTTCGGGTGCCTCTTTCTGAGGTGCACCAGTTCGTTGTTCGCAGTATCGAGGTGGTAGGTGGCGCCACAGACCATGCGGAGAATCTGGCGACGGTGTTGACGTTGGCTGATGCTAGAGGGCACTACAGTCATGGCATTAATCGGTTAGGTAATGTAGTTGTTAAGAGCTTCTTTGCCTTTGTCATTCAACTAATACATAGTGTTCATAGAAAACGTGGCAGGGTGTATATACATAAACGGAGCATACGCATATATGTTGCATGCTCCGGGTTACAGAACCCGGCGCATACGGAAAAAGAGTAGCCTACTTCTGATAAAACAGTGCATACCTGAATGAACTAATATCAGAACTCCACTTGACAGGAAAAGGTGGATAATAATTACAATATAGACTGGCTTCAGATGAAAATGGTTGTATCTGAAACCGGCCAATATTGTGTATATATATCTGCTACAATTAAAAGTGAAATGAATATTTTTGGTGAGGTGGACGATGTTTCAAAGTTGATATTACAGTAAAACTGGGTCAGGGCTTACGGACGTATAACTGAGTAATTCTGTAATTTTGATACTACTTCACCCTTCCTATCGGAACAACCTCCCTTGATACAAGACATATATTTATTATGCACCTACCAGTGGTATGTAACTACTTAGTGTTCGCCTGCAGGAAAATGATGATAGCTCTTTTTTGTTATCTTATAGCTCTTTTTATATGTTTTACATTCGACAAAGTCTCTTACTTATTCAATTCCAACGAAATAGTGATCGTGGAGAAGCAGTTTCCTCCACAATTTGTGGATATCATACTCTTCCATGATATATAAATAAACAACGGCAGCAATAACTTTCAAAACCGTTTCGGATATGGCAATGCAAAGCTATCGAACTCTACCTTATCGAACTCTTTATTATTTTCCATGGATAAATAGTATAAAAAGGTACCAAGCAGTCTGCTGCTCTCTGGTGTAAATATGGCAAAGTTATTGACAAATTCCCCTGTGTCAGTTGTGTTGGGACTGGAAGTACAATCCTAGTATCAATAACAACTCTCTTCTTTGCGGTCCCTCAAATGGTCCACCCCCACCCCAAACCTTTCCTTTTTTCAGATTATTTCCTGAACATACCCAGTCTGGAATATAAAACTGTAGTCTTAATGCATCTGTCCAAGTGCTGCTGTGGTCAGTGACAGCTTTACTGTGCGTCCCTGATTTTATTTGTGAGACAACATTAAATGGTCTAGCTAATTGCCCTGTTTATACCATTTATTAGGGAATTGTCACCTACCTAGGATTCCGATTGAAACATGTGACGAAACATCTTTCAATCTTGATTAATGTTTCATCATTGTTACCTTGTAGAACTGTATGTACGGGATATCAAAGAAAACTTCATAGAAAGAACTGGTAGTCCCTCTATTTTGAAGGAAACTGTGGCAACGGCCTGGGTTGACGGAAATAACATCTTAGGTAAGTTTCCAATAGTAAAATGTAAGGGGAAGATGTGTTTATATAAAAACTAATTCATGTGTTGTGTACATCATACCTATCTATAATTGATCATCATTATTTCTGATGAGCTCAGATATATTTGAATAAGATATTGTGAGGTAGGTCAATAGTTTTCTTGTTTGTTATATATAGGGCCTTCTGTGGGAAAGTTTTGTATGGAACTTGCGATGAAGAAGGCAAAAGAAGTTGGTGTAGGATTTGTCTCCGCCAAAGGTGAGGTATTAGATTATGCTATGTCCACACATTTAAGTAAACCAAGATGAAACTGTGGCTCGTTTTAGACCTGGTATCTCATTTAGCTAATATACTCATACTTTAGAGATAATCTCATCACAATACATGTATAAATTGCAATAAGATATATCTTTTACAGTAGTATGTTGTGAGATGATATGGGTTTAAGCATACAATTATACGAAGGTCTTCTGATATAATAATATGTACAATTGTCATTGCATACCCATCCAGGCACAAACCATTTTGGTATAGCAGGATGGTACTCCATGATGGCCAAAGATGAAGGACTAATCGTGAGAAAGATTTAATTTTGATAATCATCGAATTAGCTATATTGATATTCCGATTTAATTCTGGATACAGTTAAAAGATTCTATTTAATCATCAATAACATGTAATAAATTTCCTTGATAAAAGATCAGGTGGTTAGGTAGCCACTTGGCTTCTTTTATTTGTAAGAGCACTATGAGCTTCATAATTATGGAGACGTTTCTGAAATCGTAATAATTTCATCAAAGATTATTTTTTTGTTTTGAAATACCATCTTAGAAAGGATACGTTAGAAACCAATTCACCGCATGTTATTTGTAGAATATCAAGTATATCAAATATATTTGTTTTTTGTTTTTTTGTTGTTGTTTTTTTATTTAGGGATTTTCCTTCACAAACACATCCCCATGCATCGTGCCAACAAGAGCTAAAGAGGTGAGATGTCTTAGTTTAAAGTCTTTATCATCAATTGCAAAATTGATTGATATCACTGCTGTATTTGTGTTTTATATCTAATGTAACACAAAATACATGTATGACGTGTATAATTATATTATATTATTATATAGATATATATTTCCGAGATACGGAATCATGAATATTTATGAGGTCACATGTTCTCCTACATGGTTTTCGCGGGACCTCACATGCTCCGCGGCCGCTATTCTGATCGCTTGTCCATACACTCCTCAACAATTTTTTCCTACTGGGATCGCGGTTTCAACACAACTCCGGATTACCCGATGTCGGTATCAAAGTGTTCTAATTGTCACCAGAAACATATAGCACCCAGAGGACGTAAGTGCTGGATGGTACAAGAGAGAAAAAGTGAAGGAGAGATGTCCGAACAAGACAAGCTCGCAGCGGCAACGGGTGGGACCGAATTATCACACAGTACTAAATCAAAAAGTCCTAAATCAGAGGAATTCACCAAAGGAAGCAGTGACTCGTGTACAGAGGAAGAAGAATCCGATGTAGGCGAAAAGTTCTTCAAACGCTTCTTGAAGAATCAGGAACGGCAGTCGACAGAAGTCCACTCCATGATGGCGGCTCTTACTTCCTCACAAAATACTAGCCATTTCGACATTTCGACAGTATCGTAGTTGATAAATATGCGTCATAGATCATTTAGCAGTCATGTCATAATTTCAACATCATATAATGAAGATAGCATTTCACTTTTTATCAAAGATATAATTTGGCCTTCATAACATCAGTCAACTTATCTAAACCAAGACCAACCATTTACCGACACACTAATGTTCGAAATAGGATTATTTACATTGGTCGATATTTCACTGAGGAAAATCTAACTTTTAGACAAGATTATATATAACTGTACAAACTCCAAACTACCTGAACCCAATAAACCATATTTGTCTTTTTCACCGGATGCTAGCGGCACCTGGGTACAAACCCTCTTTCTATGGCTGCTCGTGCTGGGGATGACAGCTTTGTGTTGGACATGGCAACAAGTACAGTAGCCTTAGGAAAGGTGAGACTGACACTTCTACAGTACAAATGTTGCTATCTTGGGATGAGAATCCACCAGCCTAATCCGGACACTCTTAAAGTAGACACTCCCTGTTTTTGAAATATATCCTAGATCTGTACCTTTTATCTTTTTTTCTTTTTTTTAAAGTCTTTATTGCTCTCGATATGTTACAGGAAATGTGATATGTATTCGAACTGAAGACACAATAACAGAATTTGACCTGACTGTTTAAGTATCTCCTTCCATTGTAGGTAGAGGTTGCTGAGAGAAACCACGTGGGCATCCCTGATACATGGGGATGTGACAGTAAAGGATTGGTATGTATTCTGTTTGCCTATCCACTGGTACATGGATACATCAACTATGTGTGTATCTTGGACAGAATGTTAGAATACCATGAAAGATCACGAAATTTCATATGATTGTTTATATGGCATGAGTTGTCTTCGCGGAATGATATCACGAAGCGGAGCTGAGTGATATCTGTAGTGGAAGACAATGAATGGCATGTAAACAATTATATGAAATTGAGTGATATTTAGATTTTATCCTACCCTGTCACATGTTTTTAACTCCATATGTTACCAGTGGAATATACATTTTTTATGGAATCACCGTCGCATACAGGCCAACCATGTTAAGTCTAGGGAGATTTATATGAGGGGTAGGATAAATTCTCTTACTAGATGCTATGGAAACTAGGCAGGATTCTGTATGATTGACCTGCGTGTGTTCTCTGTTATCAAGCCCTGCACAGACCCAACGACCGTATTCAATGAAGGCGGACTCTTCCCACTTGGTGGTACTGAGGAAGCAGGTAAATAGATTTCTTATCAGTACGTAATATACGCACGCACCTTAGTTACTTATTGTCGGAGTATGTACGATTAAACTGACAAGTAAACTGTTCAGTCCGGCTGCCTAAAATACGTAACTTTCTCAGTCGATGCAGTGACTTAGGATTAGTCCTATATTATTAAATAAACCCCTGGAACGCTCGAGCCACCAGGAAGTTCGTATTCAGTGCCATAATGCGACTGAAGTGCCAACAAAGGAGGACTTGATGATCACCACTTCAAAGAGCCAGAATACAGACATGTAATTTATTTCTGCTTATCAAAGGTAGGAGGCACACACAAACTGTTGAATGTTATGGATTAACGGTTAGAAGGATAAGGTACAAATGTATATTCTGACAACTGTTTAGGGAGGCCAATGTGATGAAAATCAGCTAAATCTGACACAGAGTGGCCACTTTATCTGATGTCGATTCTCAAACTGTATTATTCAATGGTTCTCTGAACAAGAGATAAGACATTAATAAAGAAATCATTGAAAAATAGCCAATGTGGATATCAGGAAACTTTCCGAAATTATTCTAGAATGACCTGACGAAGGGCGCACAAGTCCGAAACGTAGTGTCATAAATATTCATGAATTAAACCGACATTGATTAAAAATACCTAAACAAAAATTCGGGAGTTGCTGGTTTTGTGATGATTCATAATTCAAGTTTTATTCTAGAATGATTTTGAGCACAATACCATATAGTGTCTGATTTCCCGGATGTGCCCTTGCTTGCTACATCTCATGATCTCTATTTTCTTATACTAGGCGGATACAAGGGATGCGGATTGTCCTTCATGGTGGAAATTCTTTGTGGAGTTCTAGCAGGAACTTGTTTTGGACCAAATGTCCGTGCTTGGGCTGACAATGGAGGCCAGGGAAGACAACTGGTAAGTTCCTAATATTTGAGTAATGATTGGTTATGATTGGTCAGTCATTACTGGTGTCAAATAAATTGCAAAGAGATAAGATAGGAGGACATGTTAAGATTATTATTATATACCTATGCATGAACTCAGTGTACATGCACAACGATGTTGGGGGGTGTATTAATTACACACATATTTCGTAGCATGCCATGTAGCGTTGTACCAAGAAACAAATTGCGTGATTTGAATCTTATTATGGCGTGCTTTGAGCTAACTACGCTGTGATTTGAGCTTTACTACGGCATTCTTTGAGGTTAATACATCGTGTTTTGAAAAAATACTGCATTCCGATAGGCTGAGAGGCCGGAAGTACTTGCCTAGGTGGAAAATTTTCAGATGGCAGACACCACAATTTCGTGAGTTCAGAGCCATCTTAAAACTCCCTGTAACGAGTGAGTTTGCATAATGCGTAGATATCAAGGTATCTGATGACGGCTGTTCGCATGATACATTAAGATTGCTCATGTATGCCAAAACAATGGAAAATATCAAGAGACGTCACGAGTTTGAGTCCGAGTTTATTTATGCCACGCATTTTGTTGGCTCCATAATTTCACGAGTCGAAGACGAGTGACATTACGGAGCCAACAAAATGAGTGGCATAAATAAGCTCAAACTCAAACGAGTGGCGTCTAGATTTTATCCTACCCTGTTCCTATATTTTTTCAGTATCAGAAAGTAGTGGCATAAACAACACTTTATGTCAAACCCGTGACATAAACAAATCCCATGTTAAGCCCATGGCGTTTTTTATTAGGGGTAGGATAACAACCAGTTCACTCAACGAAGTCTGCAGCGGTTGATATACAGATTGACTGGGAATCGTGCTCCCGCATTACCAAGTCAGGCCATAGGTCCTCAACAATTTATAGACTACATTAGTGTGACGTTTTGCTGTGCATCTCGTTGAGTGAACTTGTTGTTTTCGATTGCTTTCACATATTTACACCGTCTAAACTGTATCAGGTGAATGGCCCATGTTATTTACCTCAATATTTGGTCGTTGCGAATTGTTATTTGTTACGAGGAGTTTATAAAACATCCCTGAATGCTTGAAGAGTCCAATGCGCAGGATGTGCTCACTGCGCATGCACGGAAATATGCTAATTTACTTCATTCTCCCAATCGTAATCTCTATGAGATGTGGGAAGCTTGAGTGAACCTAACCTCAGCTAGGAGAGTGTATTTGACCTAGGATTAATCTTGTGATGTACTTACTGTGCTGGTTGAGAGTGAGAGTGCCAACAGAATCACGTTACGATCAGTTTTGTCGACTTATAAACAAACAACGTATACAATAATAAAAAAAACATAGTCATGACGCCAATACACACATATAAGTATTCAGTGTAGACGAGAAATCGTTTAGAATTCATTCTGAACGATTTCATCAGCTACACCTCAATAAAGTATGTGGGCATTGGTGCCAAGACTATGTTTTTACTTAATGTTCCAGGTGTAGTGTCCATATACGGTGTTCACCATGCCACGATATATTCTTAGATTACAGAACGCCTATATGATATCACGGCCTCTATTTCTGTTCTTTATCGCTAATAATCTATATCGATTTCTTAGTATTGTAGCTAGATTTTGTGGAATATTCACTTTGAAACAATGTTAAGGAGACAGCCACATGTGTTACCGAGGAGAGAGTTCGGTTCCGTTACCTGTAAACTTTACTTTTATCATTGAAATGATTGTCATTGACCCCCAGGGACAATGCTTTATAGCCGTCAACCCTGCAGCATTTGCGCCAAACTTCGAGGAAAGACTTGGAGAATTCATAGACTCGACTAGAAATCTTGTTCCGGTAAGAGAATAGAGCTTCATTCAAGAGAAGGTTTTCTTAGTGGATTTTATGTTAAACATGAATTTCAAAAGTAAAGATACTTCGCTTCTGATCAGTCTATCAGTAAATGCCTTGCATTTTCTTGTCCCCTATAACATGGTACATAATGCGAAATGCACTCTCTATGATGCTCCAGCGATATTATAGATATCGCAAAGGCTGCTCAATTTCATGAATGCTATACCACCACGCCATCTAGCGTTAGCTGCTGTCGGTAATTCTTTATCCCTAGAGTTAAGCAGTTATTGATTGTTACTTCTTTAGAATTGCATCTCCGACAGTGATAGAATAAAAAACAATTCTTTATACGTATCAAACAACAGAGTGAAGGGAACACCGAGGTGCTCATTGCTGGTGACCCAGAAAAGAAGAGTATGCAGGACGCTGAGAAGAACGGAGGAATTCCATACCACCCACTTATGTTGAATGCCGTGGTAAGTCCAGTGAACTTAGTCAGGAGCAAGAAATTACTGAGATGTCTGTAGGGCTGACTTCTATTTTTCGGAGTGGGGGTATTTTTATTGACAATCAATTTCGTTTCAGTGTGATATATTTCATAAATTCATAGTTCCACCTTATTGTGAATAACTATGGCTTCATCGTCAGCCTATCGGCTGGATTTTATCGGGAGTCTCTTGGCTCTTTTATAGCCTATATGATAAGTGTATCGCATAACAGAGAGTCTTGTCAATATCAGAGCAGACCAGTACGAAGATATAATTGCATATAAGGTACAAAGTCGATAGAGGAATACCTTGGCCTTCAACTTAGCATTAGGTTGGTATAACTAGTCTTTACATTGCATACAGTTAACTATGATAGCAAACCTTTTCGCAAGTATATTTGGTATATATGAGTCCGTTTGAAAGAAAGAGGGACTCTGAATAAAACAACCGTCGCCACACAAATAGTAGTATGAGATTACATCTATGAATTATAAAAATTGTCCAGTATTTCATTTGCACTGACTTTCCTTCACTTTCTTTCACTCTAGATAACTTGTTATACTGGTGCTTTCGACTTTTTATCGACCATTTATGGTCATATAAGACAGGCCTATCTCCTTAATATAAGTTGGTTTCAATATCTGAATGATTCCTTGCTTAATTTCTTCGTTTAGCTTGGGATTGATCACAACCTACTTCTATTTCAGGATAAACTTGCTGATGAATTGAAGATTAAGCGCCTACCACGGAGTAACTGAATGAGCGTGAGATAATTTTACACATGGAACTTTTGGTCAAATCCTTGTAAAACGGTGGAAGCTCGTTTGATACTGGTGTGCACTCTATCGTCAATCAGGATAAATACAGATTTGTTTCAATTGTAGCTTGGTCAGTGTTACTGATATATAAATAAACAAGGCAATGTTAAATCACAATGGTTTTATTATTTCAACATTCTATATCGTTCGCACATGAAGAATAACCACAGTGTAATCCCCTGTCTGACATACAAAAACACCATCTATACCCGAACAATAGCACTGACAGGGGAATGTACAGTGACACTAACACTGAAAGTGACACCGACATTGACAGTACCTGCAATACCCATGACATAAATACCGGCTATAAAAGTCGGGAAAATGAATATTTAATCTCGGATTATTCATCAGATAATGAAATTCCTATCCTGTATTGTCTTAACTAAAGAGGAAGAAAAATGCAGAAATATACATTTTATTCATGGTGACAGTTATCGATATCATATTCCATTCAAAATAGAGAATAGGATAATATGTAAACAACCCATTTATGATATTATGCTACAACTATCAATAATGAAATGAACACTGTTGTAATGGGCATTGTATACCTCATAAACGATGATGCTTTGGTTTACATTTACCTGGTTGATTCAGTCCTCAATAAACACAACATAAGTGTACAAGAACGATTACTGTATGTATGATGGTGGATGGCGAAAGATGAGGAGATGCGACTGAAATTCAAACATACATGAAGGTTGTATGAAGTCCGACTCCAACACTGCAGCGAGGATGGCGAGACTTACCGATGACCTCAGGGAGATCACCAGTCTCCATATATTCAAATCCATTGATAAAGGTTCATGAATGTCCTTCAAAATCTAGAATTTTATCATCACCAATGAAACAGATATAGCTTTTAACAATGACTGTAATAGATAGAAATTATCCGAATGAGACAGGTTTTACTTCTTTTAAATCTGGGTTATATGGGAATATATATTCCAAGCATTTGGCCTTCATGTGTGCATCATAAGTATTTTATGCACTTCATTGTAACACTTACACCACGCCTTGTCGCCATCAGTAACTAACATTAAACAAGTTTCGATGTCGAAATATTAGATTCAGCTTGGCATCCTTTAATTGTACCAATATTGTTGTTCCTAGCATAACAAAACACAAAAGTGTACATCTCAAGCAACATTGATAAAGGGATACGGAGATAGTCTTTACATATATATCCACTGATGTGGCATCAAACATTCATGTTTTTGATGTATATACATTTAACCTGATATTCAGCATTTACCCAATGAAGTCCTTGTATATATTGCCATATATCCTCGCACAATATTGACACATATATATTATGGTATGCAATACCTTTTTAACAATGTTGCTATCTTCCCCATTTATCCATTCTGATGATGTCGTCATACAACATACATTGAATAGTGATCCTAAGAACAGATGTCTTTATCTCAGATTTGATTGAACTTATGAAGCTATGCATGGTTGGAAAATAAGTGGTCAATTTGATTGATTCACTCATGACCAATTCTGTCATATGACTTCTTAAAATCTATACTTTGTACTCTGCTTGGTAATGCATAACAAATACTCGTGTGAGGAATCCATTCAACCAGTTGGATGTTATAACACCAGCATAGATAAATCTCATGGCAAGAAAACAGGAATACATATCTTTGACATTCCACAAGTGACACTACTAACACATCCCTGTCCAGCTTGAAGAATTAGACAAAATCATATCATGTCAAACATGTTTTGCATGAACATTTGTCCTCGCGTTGAATAGACACTTTTGTTGCATTGCAGTAGTGGTTTCGTATAACAGTGTATCTGATATGGAGGGATTTAACTTTTTGAAGATTAACCAACAATGCATTTTAGTTTCCATTAACACCCACATCATTCAGATGCTGATTTTTCGTATGCGTTAATACCTTGTTGTAATAAAGGGACGGGCGATACATGGAGTACTGGAGGGATTGTGTGCATCTTGTGTCGAGGTATGACACCGTAAATGCCTTTAATACAACACAGTATTAGTAAAGGGTATTTTGTGGATACAAACTCCAACGAACAATTATTTGTAGGAAACATAATCATGAATCATAAAAAACTTTGGCCACAGCAGCATTTTTTGGAAAGACTGCTTTATCCTGATGACTGCAAATGCAAATGGAAAAGGGATATTTTCAATCATTTTCAGGTTGTAACTGGAAGGCAATGGTACTTAAGCCATGTTTGAAAAGGAAAATTTGTAAAAAGGAAATTATTGATATTTATATGATTCACAACAAATAACAATGTCTTACGATAGTCTTTTAACAACCTTAAAAGGAAAACAGATCAGTTTGTGTGACCCTTTCCTTCATCTGAGAGGTAAAAAGTCAATATAGAAAAAAATCATCAGACCCATATAGACAGGGATCTTGCTGGATATATATTTGCACCACCATTAGCATTCCTCTAACTGGAATTTCACGAAACTCCTGAAACTCCTGAATGACCGCAGCTGGGGATTGTCATCGATGATTCTCCAAGGTCATGAAATATGCTTTGACATACTCACTTCAGTTGATGGGGTGCAATATGTGGCGTTGGCTACCAGTTCAGTTGATCTTTGATCTGTTGAGCACTGTAGAGATATCTCCGTGTCTCTCTTCTTCACGATGACACTATATTGTTGAAGACACAAGTCCATATATGCTGACCAGCGAAGTAGAGCAACAATTGGATGTCTCTCGAGACAGTGACATGTATATTATCATCAAACGTCACGGAATTTCATATGATTGTTTATATGGCATGAGTTGTCTTCTCAGAATGATATCACGAAGCAGGGCTGAGTGATATCTATAGCGAAAGACAACGGATTGCATGTAAACAATTATATGAAATTGAGTGATGTTTAGATCTTATCCTGTCACATGCTTTTGACTTCATATGTCACTAGTGGCATAGAAATATTTTATGGCATAACCGTAGCATACAGTCCACCATGTTAAGTCTATGGAGTTTTATATGAGGGGTAGGATAAAAAGGGGGTACACGATGAACGAGAGATGGGAGTCACTATATAAATATACCTAGGGTATTCGGCAGAAACGCGATGGAATACGAATAATGAATTCTTGGCTTTGCCACATATTCATCGGCCTCTTTGTCTTACATCTCACCGATTCTTCTTTATAGAGCACCATGTTCATTAGTGTTGGGAATAAAAATAAATTGTGGACACGAATCGGATAGGAAATTTCCATTTCAACCTAAAATAGTCACTGTAGACGTAAGTTGTAGCCGAATAATGAATGAGAAAAAAGAGTTTTTTCAGTGATCATAAGGTGCAGTAATCATCGTATGTGACGCCTTTACTTAGAACGTCTTGACTCATGATTATTAGTGAGCTTTCACATGGTCTCTAGACGTCCTAAGCAAAGAAGACACAGCGATTCTCAAACAGCATGATAATCACGACATTTGACGCCATTTCAGATAGATGCGGTGAAATGAACGAATGCAACTTCCAATTTCAAGACGTTTTCCTGTTGTTTCTTCTGCTAATGGTCTGTTAGGATTGAAGGTTATGATATGATAATGAAGTCCTACCTGTAGAGACGGACTGAGGTATGGGTAAATATGAGAGACGTACAATTCTACAGGTCGCATTGAAATATGTTTTTTGATGTTCAAATTTTGTTTGGATTTCCGCACATCTTTAGTAATTTTACTAGCATAATGTTGACCTTTTAGACTTCAGACTTTTTTTTCTCAAATCTATCCCACACAACACGGTGCACATAACATGTTTTCATTTAAATCGCTATCCATAGACCACGGATTTTACCTTCTTTCTCCTGGTCTGTGCCCAATGGGAACAATAACACAGGAGTCCCCCATTTGACACCTTGGCCACAAGACCCTTTATCAGTCGACGTGTAGGGTCTGCCCCGTCAAATTCCATATTTACGTGTAGCAGATGCATAGCACCTTGATCTTCATCTGCATGGATTAAACACCATCTCTTGACCCGATCCTGGTTGTCAGCCGCCGTTTGCCCCAGCCCTGTTTTGTAGGAATAAAACGAGAGCTGTCTCTCCATTATCGTCCAAGACAATCCCCAGTGTTCTTATATATTTTCCTCCCATATTGAGCCTCTCCGGGTCCATAATGCTCTTCTGTAAGCGTCCTATGAAAACCATTGGTTCCAGTGAGCGATAATAGGTGGGCAGCACAGGGTGAGTGATATTAGATGAAGTACTCCTTTTTACGCGGAATTTCCGGTTGGCCTGTCTGGCCCATGGCGACGGCGGCGTCCGGGTTGTCGTAACGGTCGGCGTCCTTAGCCTCATTCGTGTGATACTCGCCCTGTTGTTTCGTGAAGAGACGCCGCAGCAGACACAGTGACGTCAGCAGGAGGAGGCACACACCGCCACCTAGCGCTGAAAGAACAGGTTAACGGCGGTTAGAGAGTTTCCAGCAGAAATCTGACATTCTGTACAGAGAGTTGCCCGGATGGCTACTACATGGACTCCCAAATGAATTGAATCTAGCTGCAATGATTTTATCATCAGATTTTTTAGCGACGCGCATTTGTTGGACTCCTTTGAAGCGATTTGTTCATTCGAGTAATTTGTTTAATTGTTGTCGAGTTCGGATTTTGCAATTAGTTTTGGACCCGGAAACAATTGCTGTGAAACAGTGCAGCAGAAGGCCCGTTTTCATTGGCGGACGAAAAGGGTGATCATTTTTTAGTTCTCCTAAGAGCCCATTTCCATTGGCCGTCACCGATCTACAATCAGGAATAGTCAGGGGGCCAGTTCCTTGAAATCCTGTTATTTAAGGAGTTTCGTTCCATGGAAGTATAGCAGCAATTTTATTGCATCAAATGAAAGCTAAGACTTTGGCCATTCCAGATATGGTAGCCATTTTCTGTAAATGTGTCCATTTGACCTTTTATTAGAGGTCAAAGGTCATCAAATTTCAGAGGGTTCTGAAATTGAGACATATTTTGTCATTTCTCCAAGAGTATTAAGTTGATTTCTTAGATATTTGGTAAATATATTGAGACACCATAGAGTAATCAGCTTTTGTCACCATCTTGATTTTGATCAAGGTCAAGGTCACCAAATGGAATGTTTCCACCCAGAATTTCACTCAATTTCCTATGAGGACTTACAATAGTTTCTATAACTTGTTCTAATATGCCTGTATTTCAACTTAAATGATATATCTAGATACCTGATACCATACCGTAGATAAGCCCTAAAGATAGAATTCCCATCAGGCACTTTTTCAGGGGCTGGCCCCCCTGACTAGAAGCACCGACGGACCTTTAGCACTGCTGAGGCACAATGGAAATGGGCTATTAGGAGAACTCATAAGACCTACACTGTTTTCGTCGGCCAATAGAAACGGGCCTATAAGGGAGAGAGAGTGCATTAGTAGCTATTTCAAAGGGTATCTTCAGGAGGATAATGGAGATGGAGGGCCTAAGTGATGAGCGGAATAAAGAATGTATCCTAAAATTTGGTATTCCAACAAATTCTATTTTGATTATAGTCTATTTCAAAGTGTTCCTCTTACATAAGAGAAACAGAACCGTTTCTAATTTGGGAGTGACTAGGAATCCATGCAAAATATAAACTCTTTGTCTTTATTGCCTTTGGAAAGTCTATAAGACATTGCCACACATCCCCGATTCACACTGATGAATAGATGAACGGAGTGAATCGGTAAATCTTATCTTATAATGTTCGATATCTTTGTACAGCGGACATATTTAGATCAAATGCTTCAACTAGGGTAGGGCCAGACTGGGCCACCAGGGCCTGGACGAAGGTCTCGGTATAGGTTATAATTCAGATGTCGTTACTCGCCATCGAATGTCTAGGCAGAGGTGAACATGTCGGCTGGTTCGACCTGTTTCCGTAGTAGCATCAGAATACAGAATATGGAGTGCCGATCATATCCGTTATGTATAAATGGTTTAATTAATTATATATTGTTCGGGTGTTTGATTGCTGAAAAGTCATACCAAGTGAAAGCATACAATATTCATACACGCTCAATACACAGGTAGAACTCGTGTATGTCATTCAGTATCAATAATGACAAGATAGGAATAGCAATGAATTACATCAGCTACACATGTATGATCGTTTAAATCCAGGTATCTTCCAGTTCAGTGATTAGTCAATAAATGCATTGTCAGTTCCAACATATGTCCGCGACGAAGTGTAAGCAGTTTGCTCCCCACGCCCTCTGACATCTGCCTGGTTTACGTGTAAATTATGCAATATGAGATAGGACGAAGTCAACGGTAGAGTTTCCTGTCATATATGCTGTGTGTGAAGTTTACGTTCTGCCATTAACACGGGAACAGCCTCAGTTGTACTTAAGCCATTAAACTGAAGTCTAGTTCATTAGCGTTTGCTAATGGCGGTCGTGTGTCCGTGTGAGATCTCAAGTGTATAGATTCGAGGAATTCTAAATTTACCCCGTGAAATCATGTAACTATAGTACACATATCATCAGTAATGAATTGAGTGACCTCTAAATTAGATATCAGATGCTTCAGTAACTACGGTATTCTGTAGTAGATACTGCTTGGCAACTGGCAATGCCCTTTATAGTAATATAGAGGAAACCCATGAAAGTTTAGGGTCAGAGCTCGTATCCCATCGAGTTTGAATCACGTAGTAATTCACAAGGCGAAGCCGAGTGAATTGCTATGTGATTCAAATGAGATCGAGCTCTGACTCTAAACTTGAATAGGTTTCTGAATTTATCTCACCCTTATTATTGACTAATGGGCTAACATTTGTGACATTATCCCCCAGTGGATATTTTTCCTAAATATCTAATGGGTGTTAGATACGAGTTTCCAATGTTAAGTCTATGGAGAAAAAATATCTGGGGTGAGATAATACACAAAAACCATTAAGACCAACGGGAGGAAGTCATGTTCACCCGGTTATTGAACTCTTATCTGTCTTATTTTCTCTATCCATCAATACAACGGTATCAGATTATCCTTATCTCTCTTCCTTTCCTTTTCTTTCTTTTCTCTTGATATAGCAATCTTTTTTCATCTTGATTCCGGCATAACAAACCTTCTACCAGATTGCAATATTATGTATGGCAGCGGTTTCTGGCAGTTCAACGAAACATGCGTTTTCAGAACAGGCGAGTATCAGCCGAAGGATATTCCTCATCCAGATTGACACACAAATATCCACATCGCTGTGAAAGTCTTGCCCTTTTACGCTCCTGATTAATCAGATGCCTGGCATCTCGGGTAACGTAGCAAGCAAGCTCTCAGTATCACCGAGCAGCAGACTTCATAGCCCTCGCAGGAGTGAATGGCAGATTCAATCTCAAACAGATTGCAGGCAGATACATGAGGCTGGGAATAAAGAAGATTCAGGAGGAAATTGTACCTTTTGGTGTGCAGGTCATGAGCACAACGACAATTAGTATACGGACTAATAATGGGATTTAGTACACATCTTACAGAGACACATAGGACCATGGTTCAGTTGATATGGAAAGGTTTCCGGGTATTATAAATCTTTTCTAAATATTTGATAGTGACCCATAATCATACCCTGCCCAGAATCGCAGTAAACAGATTTCAATAATGGGCCACTCATATTAGATACTAATAATGTATTATCGTTAAAAGGAGTGTCTGGCACGGGATTAGGTGCAGAAGATTTACAGGGGAGATTTTAGAAAGGGACTCCCGCTGTACATCAATCCAAGCTGGATAATATCACCCTTCCTGCTTTTATACAAAGTAGTGATATAGTTATCCTCGTACAGAGTAACTGTCGTTTCTATCTTCTCATCAGTGTCTCTTCATTATAAAAGTGATAGCTAAAAGCTACATATATATTCCCCGGAGGAATGGCATGAATCTGACTTTTATCATACAAATCAAACATGTATCATTGGTCTTGTGATGGACAATACCCTTCAGTTGTATATATATATATATATATATATATATATATATATATATATATATGAAGCAGATATGCCAGAGGGCGCCAGGCATATCGAAATATAAGAGACGGTTATATATATATATATATATATATATATATATATATATATATATATATATATATAGATATTGACACGAATACAGGCTTTCGATGAAAATAAATGACGATTGATTCAATCAGTCCCATCTTTACAAAGGTGGGCCTTGGCTCAAAATTGGTAACTCAAAAATATAACGATCGGATGGGATGCGAATCCTGTGACCTGTTTCACTAGTTTCGTGACATGTCTAGATGTCGTCTAGATGGTGTGTCCGGTTTCATAAGAACTAGACATTAGAATTCATTTTGTTCATTCTTGCTTACACTGTTGGTGCCGTTTTACCTGTCTGCCTAACACTTTTGTCACAAACTAGTGAAACTAGTGGTCCATGATGTGTAAATTTGTCTAATTCTTATGTCTGGGGTCTGTCTTTTCCTAAGGGCAGCTACTTGTGTTGTCATGAAACTAGACAACCCCAATGTCTGTATGGTGTCACAGACATGTCACGAAACTAGTGAAACAGGTCCCTGGTGTTTACACTAGACGAGTGAAAATGGGACGCATATAGTAGTCCCTAGGCCAATCTGAAAAAGAGGCTTATTTAAGGAGTTGGCTGCCCCCCCCCCCCCTGGAAACATTTGTTTTATTGTTTTATCTTGTAGATCCATCCTTCTAGTTAACATTTCCACTTGTTGTCGCTCTGGCAAGTGGTCAGATTACCATGACAACAGCTGTTGAAGAGACCTCCCGTCAAAATACCTGAACTCCTATAATTCTGAGTGCTGAAAACCATTACTTGGTCCTGTGTTCTTCTAAGTATTACAATAACTCATTAGATTAAACTTTGGTATTGGACTCCATAGTCTGGTCCTTTGTGGACTCAATACAGCAAACAGAATCAAAATATGTCTTCTCAGTGGCCTACAGCAGCCTTTTTCATGTGTGTACTATTAATGTCCCCTTTACACATCTGCAATTTTACACATATTTGTTTCCTAAATAATTTAAAGACTATATAATCTTTTCATATGCAGTTTTTTGCTATGTAGCCATATTGTAGCATCCTTTAGGAACATTCTGAGCTATTTTTAGTATTTTGTGATATCAGTAATC
This sequence comes from Alentia gelatinosa, assembly GCA_950022655.1. Classification (NCBI taxonomy): domain Eukaryota; kingdom Metazoa; phylum Annelida; class Polychaeta; order Phyllodocida; family Polynoidae; genus Alentia; species Alentia gelatinosa. Next base: position 15,688,974 of record OX465592.1, read on the forward strand.
AGGTATATTACCGATTTTGCTACCCCTGCCGCTCATGTTGTTTGACATATCTGAGAGTCAGTACTGAAGACATATAGTGTCTAAAGGCTATATGACCTTTATATATGCAGTTTTTTGCTATGTTGCCATGTGCTGAAATCGTAACCAAGATCGTCGACTCAAGAAGTGCTTCAAGCCTTTACACTAGACGATTTATAATCATAAGTCTGGTTCACTTAACAATTCAAAGGAACGTATTACTTCTTGCTGTTTACCTATGGTGGTGGCACACACATATATAGGGGACAGAGCCATTGTTACTTCACGAAGCAGTCACCAGGTGGTCGGGGGACAAACCTGTATTCTGGCTCTTTGTTCTTACAAAATTCAACTGCCTTTCAATATTTTACTATGGTTCCCTTGACTCTCTACACCCATCCCTAAGCAGGATGACACAATGATTAAACCCAAGACATGATATTTTCCATATGGAACACTTTTGCTGAATTTAAATGTTATGTAGAGTTAACTAAAGAATAGAGAAAAGGGACTAATCAAATAATGACTATGACAGATGGAATAGGATTAAACTTGCAGTATAAATGAACTCTATGTAAATATGACTTAGAATCATTGTACCAAGGACAAGGTGACAATTGTGATAAAAGAAAGATAAACATGGACTCACAAAGAACTCTTTCTTTTGGTTAAAGTTATGTATGTAATAGATAGTATTATTTGAATCAATGATGATGAGAATATGTTGTAATGTAAAACTAGGTAAATACTATCAAGAGATAGACTTTACATGGTGTGACTGTATGCCACGTTTATGCCATAAAATGTTTGTATGCCACTCGTGACATATAAAGTCACATGCAATAGGGTAGGATAAAATCCAAACATCACTCAAATTCATATAATTGTTTACATGGCGTTCTTTGTCCTCCACTACAGATAACACCCAGCTGTGCTTCGTGATATTATTCCTCGAAGACAACTCACGCCATGTAAACATCATATGATACTTCGTGACATATATTGATAGTATAGAGGCATCTTGTTAAGGTGACACCCAACACCTGCCCTTTTCCAGATGATTTGTTTTTGGAAAAGGTTCGCATACAGTATCTTATCATACCCCTAATAAAAAACGCCATAGGCTTAACATTGGCTGCATGTATTAGGGCGAGCATGCAGTAAAGTGTTATTTATTGCACACGGGTAATAAATGAATCATTGGAGATGGGGTAGGATAATTAGTAGAAACCAAACGAGAGTTAGCCTTGTCAATGTTTATGCCACGATGGGCAGGTTGTGTATTACTACACGAGGCATTAGCCGAGTGTAGTGAGTAGCAAACCTGACCAGAGTGGTATAAACATTGAGAAGGCTAACTCGAGTTCGGTTTTGTATTTATCCTACCCCATCTCACCGATATACAGAGAAAGTTTTGTAATTATCCATGTTAGTAGCGTGTTGACATTCATCGGAGGATGGCCACATTTATCAATTCTGCCGGATCTACTTTCGTTATCTCGTCCCTGATTGGTCCGTTTTTTTATTCACCTCGGTGCATAAATAACACTTTATTCAACGCCCTGTCAAATACATTGAGTCAATGTTAAACCTATGGCGTTTTTTATTAGGGGTAGGATAAAACATGTATACTATATGTAAATGATAACGCCAAATATCCGTGACAAAAGGAATTTGTATTCCACACTGGAAGCAAAATCAAAACGGCTAACCGCCGATTTTTATCCAGGTTAAATAAAGTATTCAAGGGAAAATGAGAAGATTATTTCTAATATACTACTCTATAGGCTGATTGAAGTATATGGCCGACACAGGCCAACCATTCGTGTTCCTTCTACAAAAAGCATGATAAAAAAATGTACTGAAATTGCTTGGAGAAAACATGACATCTGATTCGACGGCTTTGATTTTCTGCTAGATCGCTCTTGAAGCTCTCTTGAAGTAACGGACTAAATCTTTGTTTTAATAGTTTGATAATAATTTTGGTGCTGTATAACAAAACTGCAGTTTTTGTATATAAAACCAACAAGTATATACAACACTAAAACATTTCAGGCAGTGGGGAGTCGGCTCTTCCTACACCCGAGACCTTCGACTGGGCCTAATTAGCATAGGCTGTTAAAGCCTATAGTTTATAGAACCAATTTCCAGTCCCCACACTATTTATAGACATTGCTGTGACCTAAGATTGCGCGTCGTAATTGGCTCGTGCAAGGTAATTTTTCATTCTCACCGAATGGTGTTTTCAAAGCATTGCATGTGTCTCTATACAAACTATTAAGATATCAATCTTTTAGACGTATTGTCTACGTTCTTCTTTATTAGACAAATAGGAGAGAATAGGTCACAAGAAAAGCAAATGACAGCCCGTTTCCTTTTAATTGACAGTACTCTCTGGTTACCAGCCATAGCGAGGAGGCATGTTGTCACACTGGGTTCAAAGTGCAAACAATCTGGAGGGATGTATGGAGGCAGACAAACAGGGACATGCATTGGTTATTTTCTGTATACAGGTTTTCCTGCGGCCCATTTCCCTGTCAAAGCATTACGGCAACGAAGAACGTGATGGAGATTCAGCTTTAGAACTGCATGCGCATAACGCACTATGGAGTCTTGAGCTGTTATGAATGATACTAAGAAAGAAACTGATGAGTGTTTGGTATGTATCCTCATTCGCCATCGAGTTTGGAGTGTGCAGTAATATGAACGAGGCGATAGCCAAGCGAATATTCTGAAGCACTCCAAACGAGATGGCGAATGGGGACTCAGACCAAGCACAAAAATGTTTCTGATTTTATCTTAGCCTGGAAGTATCTATCTGTTTATCACCCGTTGAGAATGAGTTACCGTACTTGCAAGCCTGTTGAGAACGAGTTCCTAATGTTAAGCCTATGGACGTTTATTCCAGGCTAAGATAAATTGCAGAGAATACTCATGCAACACCAATTTATCTTTGTTGTAACGAAGGTACGTGGAAGGTGGTGTACCGGAAGTGTCTAAGGTGAACTGAGAATTCTCGTATTTCAAGACGGCAACATCCTTAAATTGTTAAAAGGTACATACAAGTGGAAATAGGACGTCAGTGCTCAATGCCGCCATATTGAAAGCTGATAGGGATATTTGATATGGAGTTTCGTTTGCACGGGAATCCCTGTATGTAGCATGGTGTATTTCTATCACCGATATCCTCCGGGCATCTTGGTAAGGTTTCTAGTAACGTTCTTGTCGATATCCTGGAGGTATGGCTTGATTCCAAGAAACTCTCGTCTTGAAAAACATAAAGGAAGCAATAGTCGTGATGGTTTTATACATGCCTGAGAACATTGGTAATTTCATTCACCTAACGGTGTGGGAGGGGTCGGTTTTTACCTATTAGCTCCAGGAAACACAGCATCAAGATTATATACCTCTACGGCACAGCACATTGTATGACGGCTCGTTACATATATTCTCCATCAATCCCTGCTTGCAGTGTCTGACACTGTAAGGCTTCTATACAAATTGTACTCGAACGGTGTGTATTGGTTTATCCCACCTAGCAGCTGCAGATATGCGTGGGTAGCTGACCAAACTACCTCCACCCTTGATTACACTTCAAGACTAGGCAACTTACAATATTCACGATGATAAAGAAAACATAGTTCCCTCATAGCATATGCCAAAATATATTAACTTTGGTCAGACTGGGCGGTCCATTGGGTTCAGAAGCGACTTCCTATTTCTATTTCTTGCTTCTCACGTGGAGAGTATTACAGAACCTAAAGATACAAGTGACCCCCTCTGTACCGTTAGCAATGTGAGACGTGACGCCCTCAGGTGTGCTCTATAGAATCATCGAGCGGCGTATCGCAAGTCATGCGCGCATCCGCACCCGGCCTGTAGATGTGCCATGGTTACGCTTCTTCACGGCCCATCAATTCTTTATTACCTCCGAATATGCTCGTACCTACTCATATTCGACATACACTGGTAAAGCAAGAGAACTTAAAGACGCAAAAGATATCTAACGCATCTATCCTTGACTGCGTTTACGGCCACGTCGTTTGAATTCAATTCGTTGTTCATATGTTTGCGTTATTTGTGACTGATACATCATTTTTCAATAGAGGAATTTTATAATGATCATATATCGACCGAGTTTCTATTGCTTTGTTGTATTTAGAAAGTAAATTTGCAGCTTCGATATCTTACTCGACCCAAAACAAGTATTCCATGTATTCACTGGAGTCGTAGTAAGAACAACCTTGCATGTTGTAAGTGATGGGACATTAAGAACCATAAATATATGTAAAGTGTTCTAGAGTTGTGGGCTAGGCTTGGGAGGTGACGTCTGCCCTTTATGGGCTGGATTGCTAGAATGACCGTGACTGAGCTGCGCTCTCTGTATTTATAGTGAATTGTAACATTACAACTGTTAGGATTTTGGTGTTATACAGTGGACCCGTAATATGGTGTAATACGGTGGAAGTGTAATACGGTGTAATGGGGGGAGGGACCTCTTCGGTGGAAGCACGAGGAAGGAGACGGGCACCTGTCGGGTGGATTCTCCTTCCGGGAGGGGCACTCCGGTGGATCAGCAGCCTCCCATTTCGTGGCACACCTATCCTTCTCCCAGTATGTATATATACACACACACACACACACACACACACACACACACACATATATATATATATATATATATATATATATATATATATATATATATATATATAAGAACATGCGCTAGTTTTTCATGAAAGCTCTTACACCGACATAAAAAGCAATATAAAGAGGATTAGGAATACAACGTAATTCCATCCATATACTGAGAGAGAGGGAGGCTTCCCTTTTATTACCCATTGAATCCCACTCGCCTGCAGTAGTAACAATGATTATTACTCCACAGATGCAGAGTCATGAGTCATTTTTGTCGGAGCCGGCGCGGCCAGGGCTTGGCTTTCACCCAGGCTTTTCCAGGGCCGGTCGTGGTTCTCCTCGCGCGGGGCTAAAAGGGGAGGCGGAAAAATCATTACGGGCCGACCTAGAGGCGGGTCACCCATCGGAAAACAGGTCCCGTCAATTTTCCAATCCTCGTCTACCCTTGGTGAGTAGCCACCTTCCCGTTCACAAATCCATGGTTCCTAGCGCGCGTTTCTAAAACAACGTGTAAAATCACGTATAGAAGATGAGAGTTTGGTTACAGGGAAGCACGGACTTTAAACATATATATTTCTGAAGATTTGTTTCACATATCCTGATGATACTTGAAAAAGGCTACTCACTGCCGAAATGTGATATTTCATGTTAAGATAAAGCCAATCACTAAACCAATTTGGGGAGTTGTATCAGTTGTACATGTACTTGGATTCTCACCTTGATTCTATCCTGATGATTGTTCATGCATTTCGTTGTCTCTTGAGTGAATTATATCATCAGCATACATTCAGAAATCAAAACCGTAACCGTTTAGTAACAGGAGTCTTAGTGAATCATTAGTATTCATGTTATATCGTGGGTTCACCCCATCCCCTTGTTAATATTTTAAATCTTTCTACCCTTGGCAAATAGCCACCTCCCCATTCGCTACCCTCCGGGGGTGTTCTCAAAATAACGTCGGAAAACACAAATACTAGAGGTTGTTTTAGATCCTAGGGGAGTATATGTATGTGCAGGTACGTAGGTCTATGTGGGGGTTACTAGGACCTTTCCCCATGCGTACATATTTACATATTTCGCTGCAATATTCTACTTGAGTTTTATACATATTTCAGGCCCAGAATTTCGGGTGAAATTATTTTTGCTAATAGAATGCAGCCTATCTTTCATTTCTATGGCTAACTGCCAGTAGATCCTTTTTTTAACTCCAATGTGGTTTTGTGTTAGCCTCTATCATTTCACAATTGAAAACCGTTTAGCAATTGAAAGCCACTTCAAATACATTTCAATAATCATGTTATTTTCTAATAACCCCCTCTCCTGGAAATAAAAGCGCGCATGTTCAGGCAACTCAGAACATGAAAACGTTCATGGATGTATGCCAAAATCTGCCTCATGAAGAGCAGTTGGGGTGGATACCGTGCTTTTATAAAGCAGCAGGCGCTGGGGAAGGTTCCTTGTTCACCCTGAGAAGCCGTTTCAACATAGGAACTTACAAATCTAAACCTCAATAAAAACACCATTATATCAACCCCACGTATAAACCAGGTATTAGCATGCCTCGTGAGACCACGATCTATCATTGCCCGTAGTGTTGGCGGTGCTATAGTTCCATTCCCCGCCAAAGCTCCCGTGGTAGCCTATCCCTTTTTCCTGTTTTAGTTGTAACGGCTAATGTCATAAAACCTGATACCCGTCTAATCTTATCTATTTATTACACCTGGAGGTACTCTTGCCTAAAAGCATCGTGGACCGGCGGTACACAAAAGCCCACACAGTGAGGAGTATCTCGGGGGATATACACTGCTCCCGCGTCACATTACCGCGCCAACAATACGGTGTTAACTTGTTGGCAGCAGCAGCAATTTTCAAGTTCAAAAGCAAGAATATGTTGAATTACAAATAAACTAAAACTAATGTATGGCCACAAACGATAAAACCAGAACGGGGAGCGTGTAACGTTTAATGTAGAATTGATAAAGGGAGCAGGGTCCTATTTAATGAATAAAGAAATAAAGTGACAAAATCAGACGAGAGTGAGCCAATGTATGAAACGGAAGTGAAAGGCTCATGGCCTGTTGTTGATATGGTGGAGCTGTTAAATCCGAATCGCGATTTACTGAGGTGACATTGGCTTGAAATAGAGGCTGCTGACAGCATACCCCTTGATCAAATATGCTGGCACCGTGGTGATTCAGAAAAAAGATATTATGGCAGGCTTATTTGCCATCAGCACGAAATACATTTCACTGTTTTTAGAAGCATGTGGAAATATTACCTACCATTACAACATACTGTGGCAGCGTAATCAAACAAAGTGATATAGTAGATAATGTTACCCTCCATATGATTTAAGTACTACAACATGATATAGTTTAGTCAGCGAAAACCTACAATGTGCAAGTACCAAAGTGACAAGGAATCATGCACAGACAGGAATAGATTGACAATTGCGTGTCAACAGGCCAAAGCAATTGTGGCATATCACGATATGAATATTCCACACAGGCTGGCAAGTAAGATAGAGATATCACGAAACCGAATACTTCAGCTGTCTTGTGCTAATTAAATGAAACACCTTATCGTGTTAGTTGCTACAGGTGATCTGTAGTACTTCCTTGTGCGTCAAAATCAGTATTTATGATAAACACATGTGTAACAGCTAGTTCAGATGCAAAATTATGGAGGTGAAACAGCAGGGGGATATGTTTAAGCTACATTTAACATTTCCCTAACTGCTATGGTGGCTAGTTCTATGCGTGTTGTAATATATCATGTTGTACCAAAGGTATAGTAGTCCCAGAGATGAGGGGGTGATTTTGTAACTAATGAGTATGAAACGTCTGGTGGTTGTTTCTATAGCAGAACCTCATATTGATTTCAAAAATCAAGTGTTTGCTCGTCACAGCCCGAGTATTGACCCACAAGTTTGACAATATTAAAGAAATTGGAAAGTTATCTTTAAATGGATGATACCTAAAGTCCTTATCATGGTTACACTCTAATGACTGATAGAGTGATGTTCCTATACGAAATCAAAGTTAGACCTTGCATATGACCCTGACCCATATTCTAGTAAGCAAATACGAAAGTGTCTTTGCTTGCCGCACTATATATATATATATATATATATGTCATTGGGGATGACAGGCCCTACGAAGGTGACCTTCACGCACGACCTATTGGGCGATAGCTCGTCAATCGGGTTTTATTACCCCTATCGCCCATAGGGAAAGAAATCCTCATTCATGATCTCGTTTGAGGGGTCCCATGGACAAAATAGGCCTGAAAGACACTTTGGGGGAGACTTGACCGAGGGTCTGTAATGGTTGCAACTAGTGCCACACAGTAGTACTTTGGGGAACTAATTTCATCATTTATAAAATAAATATGAATCTGACTAGCTATTTGAGATATCTTCCCTCTAACACTACAAGTTTGTATTCAGTTATAATGAAAATATTCCCGCTAGTTTAAATGAATAGATCTGCTTTTATTTGTTATCATGAATCATCCTTGATACCCTTAGGGATGTCGCCTGCCGGAAGATGTGAAAGAGACTAAAGATAAACAATAAAACGTGAATAGACAAGAGCTTGTGTAATGTTGGCCTCAACTGTCCTTCCCCAAGATAAATCAGCTAATCGAACCCAAACCCTTGCGCAATACGGCCTTTTGGGTATGTTATTACATGTATTGAGACTGACATGAGAAAGATTATTTCGAGCATCATAGGCCACTAGAGTAAAACATGATTAGAAAATGAATTATTTCACCCCATATTCTATGATCTTTATTCCATAATTTCATGGTTTTGCAAAAGATTTAAGTCGAATTAATGTCCTCAAAAGGAAGCTCTCATGGACCCCAACCGTAGCCCTTCATAATGCATTTCTTCATGGAGCTACCATTCTATGGCAAAATCTGTTTAGACAGCATATGAAACATTTAGTGGATTTTCAAATACTGGCCCAAGATGCTCCGCTGTATGACAAATGTCCTCATTTGTATTGGCTATTCCACGTTCAAATGACCTTATTTGCATAGTTTTAGTCTGGAGCTATCTTCAACTGCCTTGTTTGGGGACCTCAGTCCCTGTAAGCATGGGAGGTATTTTCTATAGTGACAATCCTGCGCTGTTAAGTCGAATTATCTTAGAAACTAAGGCTAAGATAATTCTTAAATAATGTAAGTAATGTATACATATAATTGAATAGTTGCTCTGCTGTACCCATATATGCCAAATTCCATAACTTTCTAGTGCTGCTTCCCTTCATCAGAATCATCTCACTGATGCAAGTGGCAAAGGCTGCCACTGTACCATTCCAACTGCTTGTCTAAAACCTAATACAGTACTCGAAGCTGATGCAGTGTTTTAATAGACTTTCGAGAGAAGATCAGTATTGATAAACATCGCTAGATTTAAGTCACAGAATACAAGTAAGTGTCTCAACAGTGACAATGTGACCCCTTCATCTATCTTCTATAGACATGAGTAGACTAAACTCAAGCTATGGACAAGATGCGAACTTTCTATCTGCTTCGTCAGCTCTTTTGGACTGCAGAACGCACGTGATAAATGTGGCAATATTTAAATAGGCTTTGGAACAAGAATGGAAAACCGTTTTCGGTTGTTTTAATATTTTCACAAAGCAGCTTTTATTTCTCGTTTTAATTACAGGAACATCATAGGTGAAAAGGCACTGTCGATTGACATGGAGATTTCCGTTGTAAACATTGTAGAAAAGTAGTTAAAAGTACATGGCATAAAAGGCGCTGCTTTAGTTTTTTGGTGGCAAAGCATTAAGAAATATAGGGTGAACGGATTAAAGATCATTGACTACCTACTTACTATCAATCTTTAGAGTGAAATAACAAGTTTGGTAAAATAAGGGATAATGGGGAACTTGAACTACAAGAACAGTGTGTGAAAAGGTATACATTATACATAAATTATATGACATGGAAGAGTAAGACATCGAAATAAGTACCTGATACTGAAAAAGTAATGAACATATCGTAAGGGTCGTCTCCGGATATTTGAAATTAAGCTTTTTTCTTATCTAAAGTGATTTTTCCGCTGTAGCAGAAAGTCGACATAGAGCCCTTGATGAAATATTTGGTTTAATAAGTTACTATGGATACAAAAGGACACAATATCTGGGCTACAGGTGTGCAATCATACAGGGTGGGGCTGCAAGCTAGACGTCCTATTGTACTGTTTGACTCTTATTAACACATAAACAGCCTAAATGTTTCTGCGTGATACTTATTTTGTGTAATCTACCAAGTAGTTAGGTCGAAGATATTCTTGACTCACGATTGGCGTTAGTTGCTAGTTAGGTTAGCCTACAGGTAGATGTTGGACCAGAAGGTATTCAATCGTCATCGTCATCCACGTCATTCTAGCACCTTACATACATTTCCAGCGTTGTTGACAACTATTGAAAGGTGTGTTATGGGCGGTTGCATACTCGCACATTGTTCTAATATTCTCGAAGAAAGTTACAGAAAGGTTATATTAACAAGACTACCTCTGATAATGTCTAATGGACAGGAGGGCAATGCTCCTCAAGACTAGGGACAGGTGGGGGAACAGTTCGTGGACTTAGAGTTCTATTCCAAAGTTTGGGAAGCAATTTATAAGTTGCCATTCTTAGTGCCTCGAGAAACCATAATTCAATCCTTTCAATACAGGATTATCAATCGTACTATCACCTGTAACACTTACTTGGCTAGGAGAAAAATTGTAGAGTCAGCAGAGTGTAATTTTTGTGTCAGGCAAGACACACTGTCTCACTTTTTTGTGGATAATCATGATGTTAGAGAATTTTGGAAGCACCTGAGAAACTGGGTGCACAGTGTACTTAAGAAAGATCTGATGTACCTATCCACAAAAGAAATCTTGCTAGGGAAGATAGATACCCCATTAAGCAATGATGGTAAACTGACCAACTTCATATTACTGCATGCCAAATTTAGATTTAAGACAGACTGGATTTTTTCAACACTGTAAATTGCCTCAATAAAATATTTATTTTTTATTTTTATTTTTTTATTTACTTTATTGCATCTCTCGTAACAACGAGTTCTTCCGATACAATCCTCCGACGTGTTACATATATGGCATCCAACAAAATAGAGACATTACGTTACAACCAATATTTTGAGTTACACTCACCGAGGCAAAGTAGGAACTGGTAATGGTAATGAAATGTAGAATCGGTGGAACAAGATAATGATCAGCGGGTCAATCGTTTCCAGAACTTAGTTGGTTAGACAATCAGGCTAGTTCCAGACTCGATTTAAATTTGTCCAGACTTTCACTCATTTGGCAATCGTTTGACAGAGAGTTCCATAGGTTTGCCCCTCTAATGTAGGGGCTTCTTTGGATGTGGTTACTTCTTGTATGAGGAATTCTATAGATAATTTTGGTGGCCTGCCTGGTTTGTCTAACCTTTTCTTCTATCCAGTCGGCGTTTAACCGATTCTTAAACATTATAGAGGCTAGTTATACAGGATGCAATATCATCGTAATCTTATCTACAGTTCCATACCGTATATTTGGTATCACAAAATGGTATTAAACTGTTAATGTATTCCGGACTGTAATCCACCCAATTTACAATCAGTTTACAATATGAAACTGTAATTATGGATATATTAGATATACTTATAATAACTCCAAAATCAGCAACAGATCAAAGTAGTGAAGAAAACGCGGAGGTTAAATTCATCAAAATGTGTGATAGATATTCATTTCCTGTAGGGTTTCTGCCATTCAAATCACATACATTCTCAAATTATAATGACGTTGTTAATATTCAGAGGAGTAAACACAACTTTTATAGGATGATGTAATAAAGTCTTTTTGAAATTATTACACCCATGCCTATTACACCTAAGCTTAATATGCTACGGATTTATACATGTGCAAACCACAGCAGTGCTATTCAACTTTGCGTGTTACTCTTTATTTATATCTGCTCCATCTACAAGCCTCATTGTGTACATGTTGTCTTCTTTGTATTAGCTTTCAAGACATCTAGATGGAAGATCTTCAAACATGCTGATGAATCTAAGTTGTCCATAAATCTATCTTAACAAATGATATAGGACATTTCTAAAACATAAGTAAGATTGACTTTATCCTAACATATCAAATGTAGCACCGTACTATCAGATTCTGATGGGTATTCCTGTGATAATAACTCTGCACAGATTAAATTAGAGTCGAAAAACTTAGATGGTAAAATAGCGTCGATAATAACGATCAATGACACTGATAAGCCAATATGCTACGAGGGAAGGTATGATGGTAGCCATCACACAATATTCACAATTGTATTCATATATCAAACATCTCCTGCATAAAACAGTTCTGGAGACCCTCAATGTTTATGACATATTAAACGGCCATTTATGGAGTACATATTACACATCTTTTCACTATCATAATTACAGGTCTGAACAATTATCGAATTATGGTTCATTACAATTAGCATTTAACGTCAGAAATGTATATTACGGTCACCCGCAAAATTTACGGTGTTTTCCTGGTACCCCAGTTGCCACGGAATCATCAAGAAAGTTACGGGAAGTTGTCAACAGTGCAGCTAAGTTTACAATTTAACACAAGAATTTTTCTAGAATGAATTCTTAAATCCATACTACCAACACCGTCTCTATTACTTACTCCACCAGCCTCCAAACAATGATAATTTAACACACATCCCTGCCCCTTTCTCATACACATCCCGTCCCCCACCCCTTCCGCCCCCCATCCCACCCACACACAAGAGCTCATATCCGCCAGCCCTTCCTCTCTCGTTCTCACTATTAGCTTAATGGGAATGTTTGCCTGCGGCATTGCTGCGTTGACTAAACATCCTTTGGGAAATAAATTGTGTTGTAATTTCATTAAGAAAATTCTCATAACAACTCCCATTAAAGGCAAATCTAAGACCTGCACGATAAAAATGAACGATATTGAATACTATCTTATTGTTTGGAACCAGTAAAAAGAATGCATTTTAGTACCTCTATGGATCTTGAAGTGATGCCTTTTTTGTTTGTTTTATGCCCTGAAGGTATTATTGACAAAGATACTCATTATAGCAATCGCCCATATACTTGTCGTAATGTTTTTATACAACAGGATATTTCATTGACACAATACTCTCATGCATGATACATATACATATATAATCTCAATTTAAATCTGCCAATTATCAGTGTACATTTTAGTGGTCTAGAGTCTTTTAAGTACTTATTTGAGCAATTTCTTTTAGGGTTACTATGGTCCCATGGTAATTTTACTATGGGTACTGGTCTGTTCTTTGTGTTAGTAATTTTTTCGTTCCGGTATACCTTACGTGATGATCCGCGGTTGGAAAAAAAGGTTTTCTCTCTATCAGTGGTCGCATAGCGGTGGGACTGGACTTACTTCGGATACGCCGCGTCTTACCAAACCATACTGGTCTGTTCTTTACTTTGGTTTAAGATCAATTCCTGGTCATCTGTTTCTCTTGTAAATCATCTTATAAATATAGTTGCTCTTAAATTTAATGTAGTTGTGATATAATCACTATTTCAGTTGATAATTCAATAATAGTTTAGTGATTAAAATAATCTATCATGATATACCTTATGAAGAAAGGTTAAAACGGTTTTATACAAATTTAGATATCAGCAGGGAAAGATGATTATACATGATAATTCCGCGGATATTCCCCTGTTGAAGATGTACCACTATGTTGGGCGCCGTACTAGAAGGGTAAAAGCAGGATGATCGTAATTACACGGCACCCTCTGAATTACGACATGTTGTGTAATGGTAAGCATCACTCAGGGATTACTCTAAAATCATGCATATGTAACAGCATTTCCATATATCCACAAAGACTGCCGTTGTTTGTGGCAAAATGCCATCTAAAGCTAGCCAAGGTTAGTGTAGTGTACCACGGCAATTACATGAAATGGGAAAGAGAATTGGGAAATGACTCCCCAACCTGCCTCTTCTGACCTGTCGTGGTGCATGAGGTGTGAAAAATCTGGGGCTCCTACCGATACTGATGCAACTGAGGTTTTGAATAAAACATAGAAAATAATACTAATACCTTGCTTAGTCTCAGCTCAATTGGATTAGCTCAATTGTGTGTGGGCAGCAGTGGAAAACATGCTTTTAATATCCACGGTATGCAAAGTCCCCATTGAGAATGTATGAGGACTTAGTGGACCACTACCCATTGTTTGAAAACTGTCAGATACCTCAACCATGTTATACGGATTCAAATCCGTGGTCTAAGGTCTCAAAGCCATGGTATACGGAAAAATAGTCCCTTTGTGCAATAGAACAAACAAATATTTCCTAATGAAATACCCTTTAATACGTCAATTCCTATGTTTAATTCATTTGAGAAAATGTATATTAAATACAACAAACGATGGTTTTGTGGACAGGCGACTCTGTAAACCACTCGAGGTTGACATCGTAACACACGCGCGAACGCTCGTCTATTACTACGCGTCAACCTTTCGTGATTTACTGATACCTTTCCTCAAAACTTTCGATTATTGTCTATGTGCCCCATGCTCAGATTGCTCAGTGGGGTCCTATGACATGTTCGCGACACTGACCTGCCGATTCCGGCTAAATATCGGTGGCTTCCTCAGATGTGGCATCATCAGAGAAGACTAAGGGCATCCCTATCAGTGCTAGTAATCAACGAGACCCAAAGTTGTCTCCTGTGTATGATCTAGTAGGGATTAAGTCCAATAAGTGTATTACATTGAGTTCAAATTCCATATTCTTTTCAGTCCAGGAATAGGTGATACACATTTATAGCTGAAAATTAACTGAAAACTTGCATGCTATCCATATATATTATACAGCAGACTGCAAGGGACTCCCGACAAGAATATTCAGGTAGAATCCAGTACAACATGATGTTTCCCTGGGTTTATTTGCCAACTGTCTTGTCCAGCGCGGTGACAAGTCGTGTGACATGCCCATAGTGAATTGTGAGTAGTATATGATTTATTAGGAAAAGGCCTCTGCCACGGGCGAGCACCGTCTTTCACAGAGAACACTATGAATAATAGCTGTGCCTGTAGTCATTACGCCTACATTTACAAATGCCCATTGTATGTGAGCCGAGAGTAGCACTAGAATCTACCCTGAGCCGAGCCGGGTCTGAATGGGAACAGCACTGGCTGTCATTGTAGCCGCATGAGCTGTCAAACCCACGCCAGGCCCTAACCTTACATGCTGGCCATCCAAAGAGGCGGGGCTCCTACCGATACTGTGCTAAGTGAAAGAGGCCTGTGGCGCTATTGCCTCGCTAGAAGCACCAACCACGCCCAAATGGGGCCTGGAAATGGACACACATCCAAGCCACTGCTGGAAAAGAAACATTCGTCACAGTGTAGAGGAGGGAAAACTAGAACTGTCACTTACAGACTATCGTAGCGTGGCCGAGAAGTCCAGAGAACAGCACTCCCGCGGCCATTACTTCACCGCTGAGCGTGCTGCACATGAAGCGAACGCCGCCGCCCGCACTGCCGAGAGAACTGCACGCTGATTGGCCGAGATCCAGTGTAAATAATAGGCCGGCCGCCGCGTGGCTGCTGCAGCGACTGGCCGACAGACAGCGAGCTGTGGTGGAGAAAATCAGCACGCGGGGTGTGGGTGAAGAGGAGGAAGGAGAGGAGGGCACTCCGGCATAACGGAGTGGAAGAGGGTCAAAACAAGGAACGGGGAGTGTGGGGAAACATGATCAAAAACAGCGGTGTGCTAGAAAAACAGCTTCATATGATACAAAGAGAGTGGGAGTAACTCGCGAGTGAAAGACTACAGGAAATGAGGAGAGGATAGAGCATGGGAGAGGGATAGCAGTTTGACGAGGAACTCCGTGTGGGGGCCGCCCACACAGAGGAGCTCAATGATAACAAAGCACAGGCAGCAGCTTCACAAACGTTGCACTAATTAAGTAGAGACCGTCTCAACAAACGACAGTTGACAGTGTGTGGTGGGCGTGCCTGGCCGGAGCAGCTTAAGCCACTTGTCTCCCCGGCGTACAGGAAAGGCTAATCCCCAGGCGCTGCCATTTAGAGGTAGCAGTTTGATTATTTCATTGGAATGAAACAACTTCAAAAAGTTATCGATGGCACAGCCGTCTCCAGGTGTCGGTCTAGAAGACTGGTATCCACCTCAAAACATGAGTTAAACTACTTATAACTTTAAACCTTGGCTCCAATATGATATTGGTATTCTTAGATCCCTGAGGCATGCTTTAACAATAACGTTATCTTTATATTTGAATCCTTAACCTAAGTGACAGTAAACACAATTTCGAGGAAAAGACTTCATGGGCGACAAAATACTACAAGCAAATATGATGACACCTAAAGGATTTCTTTAATTTCATAATGCAGATTATTATTAGAATATACCGATGGAAACAACATATTTGCACTTGCGTTATAAATTCTTGATCGTGCCACAGGTTGGAGTACTGTGAGCTGTATACATGCTTCACTGCCCTCTGCTGCATATCTCTCTGTCATCACCTGATGCAATGACAAGTGATGCGTATCAGCACCGACCCATTAGATGTATACGAGTAAGCCATGTAATTAGAAAGCCATATTCATGAGCTGTTCGGAAAGGTCTACCAGTCTCTGTACCACCACTATCGACCACATTATTTATTTTGACTTTTCTACGTTAGCTGCATATAAAATGTTCCGTAAGTGACATCGTTACCAAACATGTCATGACCTTAATACCATGTGAGTTACTATGATTCTTCTCAACACAGGGTCTTTCACATATAAGGGAGGAAGTTGAAGTCATCATTGCAGGAGAGGCCAGTGTAAAGCATGTAGAACTTATACATTGTGTCCTGATTCACACCGATAAGATGATCTGAATCAAGTATCTGCAAACATGTTGTACGATAACCTCGTCCAGCAACCCGCCTGTGATGGGATGGCTGCGTTCTGAAGGCCGAAGGCGACTTGAAGCCTCCTTCTCCATAGGAAATGTTGCAATGAAAAGGTCAACAACGTTTGATCTGAGAAAGATTTCTGGAAAAGGTTTTTAAGTATATAGTAATTCCTTTGTTTTCCTTTCCAGTTGCTCTACAATGCGTGCATGTTAGACTGTAGGTGCGCGCCAATATTGATAAGGAGGCCAGATTATAACCGGCAATCATCGGAGAATTGCAACCTAAGGAATTACAATCGGGAAGGATTGAGCATATCCCACATGCGAGTCATAACATTCGCGCGATTGTGACCGATCCGATGGAATGGTCATGTGGAATCGGATCGGTGATAACCGGTGGTGTTGATGCCTATATCAAATGATGCGATGATTCACAAGGCATGTTGCTTATGGTTCGCGTGTTCAAAAGGTTTTCACAATCCTCCTTCTCAGGAGAGTAGAGATGTCCTCACTTGACCTTTGTGATACACATTGCTGTTAGCCATGAATCCTTCACAGAACATTTTCATATCCAAACAAGATACACTATGAAACGATAAAAACAAAACTCATAATTGTTTTTTAAATTTTATTTTTGAATATGTTCAGGTCTAATAGATAAGGAAGTTTCGGACATACGATTTACCAGTTCTAGGCACCTCACAAGCTGCCGCACGGGATAGCCGGATGCCCTGTAACCTAACTATAACCCGATTTGACTCGGTGAGGGCATTATTTCGATTCTGGCCATTTAAATTGTATATGTCTTGACGCACTAATTACTGTAATTATGAATAGAGATGTAAGAGTATATGATAATGTATGTCACCCTGATATATATGTTACCCTGATAGACTAGAGATTAGGTAATGGATAGGGCCACATAAATGTGAATATGTCTGGACAGGTTCAAATGGGCCTTTCTATGAGCTTTAGTAGTCATTTTAAATCATTAAGTCATTATACTTCATAAATTAACAGGCTATATGTTGAAGAAAATTGGCTCTGAACGGAAATGTTTTCGTCTATTAAAAGTATATTTTAACCCTGATTAACTGGTCACCCCGCATAACGCGACACCATGCGTAAAGGGACAGGTATTTCAGTTCGGAATGCTTCCTAATCTCAGTTAAGGGGGAACTTTGGAGGGACACCTTTATTAAATCTGACGAGACATTGCAGGGACAACGCTCCAGATGATCTTAACTGCTTGTTTATGGTGTGTGTAAGAGGCGGATAGACAGGCTATATGTTGAACTGGTGGAACCAGTAGCCATTGCTACTAAAAAAGCATTGCATATCACAGTGTGGTTGAAATGAGAATGGTTTAATGATAAAAAAACATTTGTGGACTTGCACCGATGTCCCCAAAACATGAATTAACTGTCGTAGGTGTCCAGTTTCACGTGCACAGACCTTTAATGCACTTCTGGTCGGGCGTGCAGCATGTCCTATAACCCCCGTCGAACTCGCAGCATGGCTGGTCGGGCGGGCACGGCGAGTCCTCGCACGTCAGCGGGGGCGTCGTCGGCACCGGCGGGTCGTAGCCGCACCGGGGCCCCCTGCACCGCGTGCCGGGGGCGATGGACGACACGAGCAGGTCCAAGGCGGAGGCCTGCTGTATCGGGGAGGAGAAGTGAAAGGGCCCCGGCCACACAGCGTCAAAGACGGGCGTGACGGGCGGGTAGAAAGGCGCACCGTCCGTGAACACCAGTTTACACCCGGTCACCTCCCCAGTACAGCTGTCGTTCACAACGAGGCTCTGCGCGTTCTTCAGCATCCACTTCCGGTAGCGCGCGGCGGTGACGTTATCAGAGGCGTCCGCTAGGTAGCGTAGGTGTCGCACGAAGATGCCCTTAAACACGATGTGGTCCTTCCCACATGTCCTGTTATAATCACACGGCTCCATGAGTATACCTTCCTGGTTGGATTTCAGCACAATTGTAGCGTTGGCCACGTTGTGAGCCAGGTCGAGGAAGCCTGTGTTGTTGAGGACATCGGCGAGGTGCACCAGCCCCCCGGCTAGCACCCCACTGCTGTAAGTAGGTCGGTAGTTCTCGTTCCGGTAGCAGGAGGCCATGTCAATGCCGTCGGCCACCAGCCAGGTGGCGTTGTTGATGAGGTAGGTTCGGTCGATGAACCGCCAGATGGCTCTGGCCTGTGAGAGGAGAGTCTTGTTGGAGCGTCCAGTGTGGTTGTACAGTTTCGCCGCCAGTTGGAGCATCTGGACGTTGGTGATGGTGACCTTGGAGTTGAACCCCTGGTCAAACCACATTCCACCCCAGCAGTTACCGCTATGGTCCCAGCCCTGAAAGAATATAGAATAAGTCAATGATATTCTTTCGGCTCTATGATTGTCTCCCAAAAACAAAGTAGATTTCAATCTGTGATACGGCTGTACCGGCATTGTCTCTTTCCCGAGACAAAATATACTTTGTAAATAATGTATCGCCACCTCTGTGACTGTCTGGCAGTCTTAGAGGTCCTGGCAGAAGATAGGCTTAGTTAATCATATATGCTGTATTATTGTAGTGCCTTTCCTGAAACAGAACACATTTTGTAATTGATTTGCTATCAACCTTTTGGTCATCTCCCGGAAGCAGAAAGTACATAGTCAGTGACATTCCTTCACTGCTATGATGGTATCGCTGAAACAAAACGAATAAGTTAACAATATTACAATCAAATCCTTGAAACATTTTAGACTCAGTGATAGTCATTGATTTAAATTACGATCACATCCGTGAATCAAATAAGACTTAGTCAATGATATACCTGCTGCTCACGTTTGGATCATATGTAGAGAAAAGACTAAGCGAACATATGCTATACTCAGATTCCTAAAAATACAATGTGATGCAGACTCATGACCTGCTTCATGCCAGTGGCATAGCAGAACACTGAGATGGGAAACACATTGCATGACTCTTTGCCTGCCACAGACATGGTTTTTATCCTACCCCTAATAAAAAACGCCATAGGCTTAACATGGGATTTGTTTATGTCACTGGGTGTGACATAAAGTGTTGTTTATGCCACTACTTTCTAATACTGAAAAAATGTAGAAACGGGGTAGGATAAAATCTAGACGCCACTCGTTTGAGTTTGAGTTTACTTATGTCACTCATTTTGTTGGCATAAATAAACTCAGACTCAAAGTCGTGACGTCTCTTTATAGTATGTCTTGTCTGTATTCTAACGGAACTGTTTATGACAGGAAGTTCTATGTCTGCACTATTATAGGAAATTACAAGGGGCATCCTGAAAATTAGAGGTTCTTTAGAGAAGACGAGTGTGTGTGTTTCGGGGGGGGGGGGTAGCACAGAACGTTAAGATGGGTATAAAAGAAATGTAGATGAGTGTGAATCAAACTGGGGAAGTTCCAGTTGGAAATAACATGTACGATAAAACCTGAACATCCTGCTTAAGGGTACACCACACGTAGAGGAAATTGGCTCTGAACGGAAATGTTTTCGTCTATTAAAAGTATATTTTAACCCTGATTAACTGGTCACCCCGCATAACGCGACAGCCTGCGTAGAGGGACAGGTATTTCAGTTCGGAATGCTTCCTAACCCCAGTTAAGGGGGAACTTTGGAGGGACACCTTATCAAATCTGACGAGACATTGCAGGGACAACGCTCCAGATTATCTTAACTGCTTGTTTATGGTGTGTGTAAGAGGCGGATAGAGTGGTGTCTAGACAATCAGACACCAGGCAATGGCCTGCATAGGCCCCTGCAGGCATCAGGTAGAAGTCTGTGGGCTGTATGTGTGGTTACGTCTCTATGCCATAGTATCACCTGTATAATGGTTTTACATAATACATAGCCTATCCATTGACAGACTGAAAACCCCGGTTAAGGGACCATCCCGCGTAAGGGGACAATTTGCTCGGGCCAGAGGGTACCCGTGAAGCGGGTTTTTACTGTATTAGGGGTTTATATACAAAGGTACAATAGAGCAAGGTGGTACACACGGTAATCGAGGATCTGGAATTGGTTTTGTTGTTGTTTAGCCTGGTTCTCACCAATATCGTCACGAGGCTTGCGTGAGATAGAGTCGCATGGTGGCCTGTCCACATTTACAAGTAATACCAAGCTCCTATTGGGGAGGTATAATATTCCCATTCACGCTGTCTAGAACGAGGTTGGGTAGCATCCACATTATCATCTATCAGAATCAAACACACATGTCGTCCGTTCAGAGACTGAGTTGAGATACATTGATTTTATCAATTGGTCTGAGTTCTAAACCATTGTCCATATATATATATATATATATATATATATATATATATATATATATATATATATATATATATATATATGTATTACCTGATTCCAGTTCCAATGGAAGATATCAAGTGCTCGTTGCAGGAAGTCCTTGACTGCCAAAACTTCATAGATCCGTAGGTAACTTAGTCCGTACCTGTAAACAGAAAAACGAGAATATAGATATATTTCAAATTCCGGAGCAACTTGTGTTGATTTGTACAGACACACTTCACTAGAATGCATGGTAAAAATATCCGTTTACATAAGGCCGAGGGTTGATTCTTAAAATAATTATTTTCCAGACATTTTGATAAAATTATGCGGACATATATATACATCACTCTAATGCTACATTAAAATTATATAAAATAATCATTCTCAATAATGAGCAATGTCTTCAATTTTATAAAACAATTATAGGTAATAAAAAAACTCATTATATTCTAAATGAAAATATTTCCTTAGGAAAAGAATACTATAAGGATACGTAGTTGCTGAGCGCGTAGGCATGGCCATTCGACGTCAGTATAGAACCTCGGACGGCCGAATATGGTAAGATTGATAAAAACGTAATGAGGGGAGACTGATATCAGACCATGCCATGTCGTCGAAGGAGGGCGCTGGGTAGTACGCCTCCAGCAGCTCGTACACTTCTCTGAGTGAGCGTCTGACGGTCGTGACGTAACGATCATGACGTGCGTACGTCATGAAGTTTGCCATCGTCTCCAGCACACATCCGTTCTGCCAGAAGCCATCGAACCCATTCCACACCTTAAACCAAGGAGGAACAGACTTTTATTACCCACCGATTATGGAGTCTCCATAGGAAATGTATAGAGTGCCTGGAATCGGCTACCCGGAGATTCTGGCATGTCAGAATCTACTGCAGGAGAATCCGGAAAAATAGTCCTGTCCATAAGTGGTTGAATCATCATGTACTTCGAAATAAGTTTCTTGAATGTTTATTCAATGCTAATTATTTAAAATCAATAATAATAATCTCATTTGCCATCGGAAATCACTGTCATAACATACTTTGCATGGTGAAATCACATGTTAATAGCGAACTATATTATTGGTGTAAGTCTGCACCGAATTACTGTCACACTTGACAATGTTCTAGTGTCTGGAACTAAATGGCTTACAGAAAACTTTTAATTGCAATAGACTTGTTATTAATTTTGTGGGTGGGTAATAAATACAAAAACGACTGGTTTTGTATATGAGCGACCATAATCTACTCATAACCGTGTCTAGAGATATGTCTATGGATCTTGTGGAAAAGCGGAATTGGTATGGGCATAGCCGTGTGTGCTTCCTGAGTATTTGTGGAACTTATACAACGTATCAATGAAATAGAATAGGTTACATTAATATCACACTGTCAATTGCAAAACACAATCATGTGGTGGATAGGTGATATTTGCAGGGAATTAAGGAAAATTACATAGGCTACCATTCTAGCTGTTAACATAATAGATATGCAATTTATAAAATGGTCCCTATTCGACCGATCCCTTTAATTTCGGTACATTTACTCACTGCCTAAATGGATTATTACTAAAAGAGAACGATTCAGTGTTCCGCCTCTACCATGCCCTAACCTTGAGATGGATACTTAATCATGTTTCATACATGCAGGCAAATAATATGAATTCCAGAATAGCTAAATATATCAACATATTAAGCTTGCAAGTACTCTTAAAGAGATACACACACCTACAACTACATCCATCCTCATACTGATAAATAAAATCATAATCATTATGATAACACTGTTCGGGAGATTCTTTAATAATATAGAGTTTATGATATTGAATGTATGTAAGTGTTCCCATATGATCCAGGTATAGAATTAATATGAATGTAGAAACTAGGAATTCGGGGAGAACAACATTTAACAACTCTGGGCTGAGTAAATCTAATATTTTGGTAAACACTAGTATTACTGAGGGAGCAGCTCGGGTAGACTGGGCAATAACCTGTACCGTGAAGATCATAGGTCATTTGTATATTGCCGTCCTTTACAGATGACAATAATGAAGGACCGGTAACGGTCTCATGGGCGGAGCCAGGGTAGAGCTGACACACAGGTAAACACTTACCTGTGGCTAGCTGGAACCCCCGACCGGTATTTGAATAGAAGGCCCAACTGAGGTAGATGAGAGCTGTTATCACACGAGGCTCAGGTGGTGAGTACCGTAATTTCTGGTTCCAAGTTTCAAGTTTCACATTTGTTCGTGGTGTTAGTTTGTCTGTTTGTCGCCTGCTGTGAACCTAGGGCATATCAGCATACTGACTGAGGTTGTTAGTCAATTGCGTGTATTTTGTTTATGAGTATGCCTATGATGTAGTCCTTGTGATATTTCACTGTACTATGTGCTCACTTGTGTGTACCTTGCTCACTTATGTCTACCTGTCACTGTATTGTTTGTACCATGTAACTATATTTTCTGTGGACGGAAGCAAGTTGAAGATCACGTGTAATCAAGTGAAACTTATTCGTCAATAAACACATTTTTTCAAAAAGAAAAAAAAAAGTTGAGTTCACAATAATAGCACATGATGTAAAAAGTTAAAAGATCTCAGTTAAAGAACACACATCCAGAATAGGATTTTGAATCCATAATCTCCTGAAGGCCCAGGACGTTTAAATCTCATTGACTGGTTAAGCCCAATTCATTATAATGGAAGTCCATGATCACAACAAGGGAAGTCCATATTTATAATGAGTCCATTAAAGTAAAAGATTAGGTCTGAATTCAGTGAGAGACCATATGCGTAACACTCTCTGGACGCAAGTTAGACCTGCTACAGCTACATTGCAAGAGAGCAGAGAATAAATTCTTAACTCCAGATGATAGAACCGAAACTTATAGTTCGCCAAAACATAGACTCGACAGATGACCACACCAAGTGTGGCTACTTTTATAGGTACTTATACCTGCTGACCTTCTCGCAGCAGCGAGAGTTCTATCGAACCACGTTTATTCTCATAACTAATACTGAACCACTAGAACCTATAGCAAGTAAAACATGATCAACCAGTGATCCATTATATGTGGTTTGTTATAATGTACAAATATAATGTTTATCCTACCCCTTGGATGAATAAAAATCTCTTAGGCTTAACATGGTGTGACTATATGCCATGGTTTTGCCATAAATTATCTATATGCCATGCTTGACATGTGAAGTTAAAAAACATGTGACAGGGTAGGATAAAATCTTGACTTCGCTTAATTTCATATTATTGTTTGCATGGCATTTGCTGTCTACCGCTACAAATATCTCTCAGCTCCACTTTATGATATCATTCCGCAAAGACAACTTTCGCCGTATAAGCAATCATATGTAATTTTGTGATGTTCCTTGATATGACATTAATGCATATTAAACACAAAGAGAGAGGGGGAGAGATAGAGACAGACAGACAGAAAGAGACAGACAGACAGAGACGGAGACAGGGAGAGGTTGAGAGAGAAAAGGACAGAGAGAAGTATACCAGGAAGGTAGTCTGATGACCTAGCTTACCTGATAGCTGAAGAGGCCAGAGATGGGGGAGGGGAACCAGTTGTTTTGCATCGCCACCTGGGCACGACATGCCCACAGGGCCCACTGGTCGCCGGGAAACATGTCCGCCGTGCAGTTTCCATCAGTCTGTGGGTGTTGTCTGTGTGCACAGCCTTGCCGCTTCTCCATGGTAACTACGCGTCCCTCCACTCTGACGTCATGAGCGTCCGCGCCATTCAGTAATCCCGAAGCGGCAATACACAGGAACGCCGTTACCAGCAGCGGCGTTGCCATGACTTCAGCGTATATGACGTCACAGTTTTGTCACACTAAACGGCGCTAATTTTAATGACTAGCATTCGTTGACATATTACAAATCCAAGAGAAGCCTCTATTTCCAAGCGATGTTTTTATATGAGAAACCCGTGTTCCATCAGCAATTTACCATCCATAGCCCTCTGTCTCAGACTCTCGGGTATGTAAAGTAGAACCTGTAGAAGGAAGTAGCCTACAGACACTACTGCGGCTTCCCGACCCAAGTACCCACATCCAGGCACACTCCAGTGGATTCTGATTATAGATGGTACTGCTCTGCCAGAACTCTACCAGAACCTTATCTCTCTCCCTCTCATCATACAGTATGCCTATATGCTGTATCGTCTGTCGGGATTATACTGATACCTCTAAATGGTGGCAGGTTCATGACCTCAGTCACGTGACGTAACAGACTTTCACCAGGGGGCGTGCTGTCACGTGACAAGATCAATACGTCACTTTGCCCACATGGTATCAGAGAGGTATGTCTAGTCGATCGTGCGGTATCAATACAGATATATATATACATGTATGTGTATAATCTCAGAACATATGAACACAAATTCTTGATTTTTAGTTGTTGAATCTATAAGGCGTAAAATATTTCTGAAAACTATCTGACGTTATGACTCTGATAAGGAAGAACACCTCTAAAGGGACGATAATTGTACGTCAAATTTTGTTATGAAATAGGTATAAAGATCTAATACTAATTAAGCATTGTAATAGATTCTCTCACAAGGTCTCTCATGCCATAGGAAAACAATGTATGCTCTCCGTCAGCCGCCTACTATCACTCCCCACTCCCCACTTCTCTTCTCTTTTTATTCTCCACCTCTTTTCGAGACTAATGTTTGCCTCCTTTTAGCTGCGCCCCTCGCCCCTCTTCGTTTGATATATCTTGGGTCTTCTTGCAGACCTTTTGTATGGAGTCCTTTTTCAAATCCAGATTCCCCATTCTGGTATTCAAGAGAGTTCGCATATAGAATTCATGATTCTGTGTGCAAACAAAGGCTTATATGATTATTTGATTTTGAAATTATATAGTATGTAGGCCCCCGAGAAGACCGGAGAAAATACAGCCATAAAATTAAACATCCCATCCTACCTGTCCCTGCTCACAATGACGTCAGGTCACCGCCCACTCTCCCCACAGATATTTCGTGGCGTTTTGCTTACTGATCTCTACTCCAACCCGGTCAGGGGATATACTAGTCCGTCCACGCACCGCGCCGCCTTCGGGTTACGGTACGTGAAGGTCTAACAGAGCATGGGTCCCATTGGCCAGTCCCATGTGGTAAGAAGCACTGCAGGGTTGGCTGTTCTATTTATAGCATCGGTTTGACAAGAGGGATACCGTATCATATTGCTGGTGACTGGATCGCAATACACACAAGGTTAGAACCAGCGATCCGCCATTTTCCAGGTGCATGTTGGGAAAAAGGTAGGAATTCCCACCTTAAAATGGCAGCGCAAAACAGTCCCAGTATGAGAGCCTGTGCGCCCTGGCCCTGGCGACAACGGGCTGTACCAGAGTCTAGGGATATACCGGAACAGAAGCTGGTACTATATTCAGGCATCACAACAGTGTATCTGTCAAACAGATGTAGAAGCTGAATCACTTATATATCATGAGTTGGGTAAACCTGTAAGTGTTAAATGAACCTCACAGACAAACGGCCGTTTCTCCCTCAGCTCTAATCCACAGTACATAGTTTGAATCTACAGTTGATGAGACTGCTCCAAATGGGCACATATATATCTTGCTGATAAGACAGAAACCTGCAATACATGAGGTGTTCACCACTCAAGAAAGTAGTCCCTCAGACTACTATGATTGATTTGACACCCTATACAACAGGAATAGGTGTATACTGTTCACTCTGTGACACGCGCATATATCTCTCATAAATAGATTACAAAGCAGTCTTCAAATTGCTCAGAAAATATGATATATGAAATATATATGAAATGTATATGAAATCTTGGCCCAAACAGGTACGTTGGAACAGAGATGCAAGCAGGGCGTAGGACCTATGTTTGGAGAGTGGAAGCCGCCTCATGTGGCTTTGATGTTACAGCCGGAATCCCACTGGATAGTGATATATCCACACGTGTTTGCAGTACATGTATATAAACTCTGTGACAATCAGAGTGAATCTAAATCCGAATCAGGTTCCATTTGCAACTGTTTCCAACTCTGCACGCCCACAGTCTGTCGACATGTTCGGGTAGTCTTGGTATACGTACGTGGTACGTGAACCAGTTGGCAGCTCAGAGTAGTCTGAGGAATTAGGACAGGTCATATGAATGTTTTATTTGCCGATGCTTTTTATGTTTACACATGGTTCAGCGCACCTTGGCAATACAGCGATAGACGTCTCTCCAGCTACTGGTCATTTTATTAGACCGGTATTTCCAATTATGTAGATCAGGAGCTACAAGAAACCTATACTGTCACTGCTATCAGCTGTACTGACTACAGTCGTTATCATTCGATTATTACGGAAGTTAACCCTATTTTTGATTATGCTAAATCAGTACAGTGTTGAATAAAATCCTTTCGTCTGAAACACACTTTCTAGGTGACAGCTTCTATAAGCTTTTGTGATATCAATGTTATCGTCAAATATATAAATGGGGAAGGAGTATAACAACATTCACATTCAAGCTACGATAATATACGTCATTGTGTTATTTTCACGTAGCAAAACCACATTGACACAAATATTGAGAACTTTTTAGGGTAGCGGACAGGGAATAGGCCTACATAGTGTGACGTAACCCCACCCACCAAGCTCTTCTGAAAAAGACAGATGTATCAGCATATATATGCCTTCGTCAATAGTCATTCGAAAAAGCAACTATGCAACTGAAAAAAGACTAAAAGCAAAGCCGTTGGCTCTTGGCTTTGCCCCCCTGGACCCCTAAAGATGCACTTTGCCCTGGACTCCTTGCAATCTTTCAAAGCAGACGCAGTTGTGTAGCCATCCCACTCCCTGAAAAACGATTGTGGATACAGCATTATGATGTATAAATACCAAGTGTTTGTGTGGGCTGTGCTACCTGTACCTCCAGGTGAGGCTTAGCTGCTGGACCTGCACTGAACTTCTCAAGTAGTCTCAGGTGTGGAACTCTCCCTCCCTTAGACAAAATCCTGGGAACAGCTTGTTTAATGTATAAGGTCTAAGTGCTTCCGGGGGCTTCCCCCTGGACCCCCAGGAGGGAATTTGCTGCTCATGAGGTATGGAACCCCCCCCCCCCCCCCCAATCCCGCCGATCTTCCCAGGTGTGCCACCCCCCCCCCCCCCCCCGAACCCTGAGACTATGGGGCACCGTTCTTAACATTCCTATTTGGGACATATTTTGTCCATTCGATCACAAAATAGACGTAGTGTCAGTGCATACTTGATTCTGCCTGGTTTTTGATTCCGTGAAAAATTCTATTTTATACACGGTTGGTCCTTCATTCTATGCTGTATACGAAATCGTTTTCTCCGTATCATAATTTCCATTCTGTACACGAAATGAGATTCCGTATCTCGCAATGTCGATTCTGTGTATATTTACCGAAAAAAGAAGGTTACAAACGGCGTGCCATACAAGACAGAATCCTGAGTAGTCTCTGCGAAGGCGCTGAGTTGCGTGGAGTCCTCCAGGAGGCGCCACTCACTGTTCACAGACACAGATGGCCGCCAGGTTTCGGCAGACGGACCGACAGAC
The DNA here is from genome assembly GCA_950022655.1 of Alentia gelatinosa. Taxonomy (NCBI): domain Eukaryota; kingdom Metazoa; phylum Annelida; class Polychaeta; order Phyllodocida; family Polynoidae; genus Alentia; species Alentia gelatinosa. Next base: position 15,717,447 of record OX465592.1, read on the forward strand.
AGACCTGCAGACAGACCTGCACACCGACCGGTAGACAGACCGGTAGACAGACCGGCAGACAGACCAGCAAACAGACCAGCAAACAGACCAGCAGATATATGGGCAGACAGTCCAACAGACAGTCCGGCAGATATATGGGCAGACAGACTGGCAGACAGACCGGCAGACAGTCCGGCAGACATATGGGCAGACAGACCGGCAGATAGTCCGGCGGACAGTCTGGCAGACAGAACTGCAGACAGAACTGCAGACAGAAAAAATTACAAAGGTGAACAGTATCAATGGCGTCATTTGAAGTCGGTGGCGAAGACGGAAGTGATACATTTACCTGGTCAGGTGAGAGACGAGGCGGTGCAATGGGTGGAGACACCTGGTGAGTGGTTCTAACATATAATATAAACCCTTACCCCCTGGTGTAAGGTACACATAAAATTTCACAACATTTTAGAACATACAAAGTTCTCTAGAGGTACAGTGATCTTCCAATCAGGAGTCACATGGAGGTACATTAATACAGGTTTCACAGCCAAAAAAGAAATCAATCTGGCTTTAAAGATATCACCTCCTGGGAGATTTTAAATATTTACAGGTAATTTGTCCGTTTTTCAATCCTTGATACAGGGGAGAGTGTCTAAATTTCCATTTCTAGGTCGTTGTATTCTAAATCTAATTCTATTAGCGCTTCTTGTCCCACAAAAATAGTTTGCATGTATACACATGTTGTTCACTAGTTGTCCACCATTTGGTTACAGATCACATGTTTCCTATTCTCTTTTATGCTAAGAGGTCGTACATGTATTTCATATAATCGATGAAGTACAGTATGGGGCCATCTATAAAGTAGGTATGCAGAAATTCCATAATTTTGGACCCCACCGCCACCGCCACCCCCATTCCCAGTCTTGTAATAAATAGAATAATATGAGGAGACGTCATGAGTTTGAGTCTGAGTTTATTTATGCCACACATTTTGTTGGCTCCATAATTTCACGAGTCAAAGACGAGTGACATTACGGAGCCAACAAAATGAGTGACATAAATAAACTCAAACTCAAACGAGTGGCGTCTAGATTTTATCCTACCCCGTTTCCATATTTTTTCAGTATCAGAAAGTAGTGACATAAACAACACTTTATGTCACACCCGTGACAAATCCCATGTTAAGCCTATGGCGTTTTTTATTAGGGGTAGGATAAAGAAGAGGCATACACAAAATTTCCAAAGGTTTTGACCGCTCCCCAACCCCGCCGTCAGTGCGTACGTATTTATGGATGGTCCTTATAGATATCAGTCGATTATCCTGAACCTACAGCCAGGAGTAGGGCTTAATTGACCATTGTGTGTATATTTTGTATCATTTGTTTATTCATCAAGGTATGAATAGATCTGCATACTGAACAATCTGTATTAACATATGTGTTACCAATCAGCACTAGGCATTAACATATGCTTTACCAATCGAAAACTCGCGTCAGTATTCAGAAGGTAGTGGATTTTCCGGAACTGAATAATCCGTAGCTAAAATCTTTCACAATTTTATCAAAATGGTCTCTTAATCTTAATGCATTGCAAAGCTTAACTCCAATTTATCTTTTTTTAATTACTGTCAAGATGATGGTGTCACCCTGACCTATTCCAGAGGCTTTAGCAATCCCTTTTGTATTACTCGTCCACATTAACTTTAATTTGTTATAACTTACCTGCATTTTGTTTCACGAAGTCCAAATTCGCACTACATCTAGAATAGGTCTCATTAATAATATAACTTGTTCTTCTTGTGCCCTGCTGATATTAAAACTATGTCACCAGCGTTTTTATATAGAACTGCATCGAGAATCGTATAAATCGACAATACTCCACAAGTTTGGATGGGCCGCAATCGTCATCGAGGCGAAGCAGAGTGACAATTATGGCCCATTCATACATATATATCTTTAGGCCCCCCTATGTGTTGTGTGCAAGGTATTTTTACTAGAAACAAATTATTATTCACGCGAGCTTTTCCATTCGGAAACAATCAAATATACCAATACCGATTATCGTATTTATGAAATACAATGTGTCATGTGTGTAATAAACAGGCTCCGCATTGGACTAAGAGAGGGGGTGATAACGGTTAGCCTACCTTCTTTCCTGTAATGATATAAAGTAAATGGATGATTTGATCTGCTTTGATTTGAGTACCCATCATAGTGTATCTTACACCAGGGACCTGTTTCAGTGGTTTCGTGACATTATGCCTAGACAGACGTCAACAGTGGCACCAACAGTGCAAGCAACAGCGGAATTTTTTTTGTCGGGTTTCAAAACGCATGTCACAGTTGATGTCAAATATCAGCGGATTGGAACGACTAATTTCCCTCATATTTGATATGATTGTAGGTCATATGAACAGTGGCGTCAGAATAGGGGGGCACTTTTTTGCTAGCCCAAAAAAGTCAGCTGCTTCAAATTTTACTCAAACGTGTGTAAAACCTGTCTTGACTTTTCACTGTGGAAAAATGTCAAAGTCTGACTTTTTAGCGTGCAATGATGGCTAAGCCCTGACTTTTCACCATGGAAAAGTGTCAAAGTCTGACTTTCTAGTGTGCAATGATGGCTAAGCCCTGACTCTTCAACATGGAAAAGTGTCAAAGTCTGACCATTTAGCATGCAATAATGGCTAAGCCCTGACTCTTCAAAGTGTCAAAGTCTGACTTTTTAGCATGCAATAATGGCTAGGTCCTGACTTTTCACCGTGGAAAAGTGTCAAAGTCTGACCATTTAGCATGCAATGATGGCTAAGCTCTGACTCTTCAACATGGAAAAGTGTCTAAGTCTGACTCTTTAGCATGCAATAATGGCTAAGCCATGACTCTTCAAAGTGGAAAAGTGTCAAAGTCTGACTTTTTAGCGTGCAATGATGGCTAGGTCCTGACTTTTGACTGTGGAAAAGTGTCAAAGTCTGACCATTTAGCATGCAATGATGGCTAGGTCCTGACTTTTCACCATGGAAAAGTGTCAAAGTCTGACTTTTTAGCGTGCAATGATGGCTAGGTCCTGACTTTTCACTGTGGAAAAGTGTCAAAGTCTGACTTTTCGCAGATTCACAGTAAATCCAGAGGAACAGGAAAATGTCTGATTTCATACCAAGAAAAAAGTCAGCAATTTTTCAGTTCGCCCCCCCCCCCCCCCCCCACTTTCAAAACGTTCTGACGCCCCTGATGTATCCCTTACTCGTCTTAAAGTTTCATTGCTTAATTCTTACGGAAAGTGAGTGAAACTGTCTAATAATTTTGAAGTCGGACACACCATGTTTGGGGTCTGTCTTGTCCCAAGTGCCGCAACTTGTGTTGATTTGTCCGTATGGTGTCACAGACGCCATCTAGACATGTCACGAAACTACTGAAACAGGCCCCTGGTATTCTCCCCCATAAACTTAACATTGGGAACTCTACTCGTAGGCCTACTCAATGCCACTTACGCCATGGCTGTGAAGGTAATGTACCCAATACTAGGCCTACTGTAAGTAGCCTCTCTATTGGTGGCCTGTTTGTCAGAAGCCTGCCTGTGGGACTACACACAGTTTTCCCTATCAGTTGTAAAGGTGTGTGTCTGTGTAGGTCCTTTATTTTATCTCACCCCAGATATTTTTTCTCCATAGACTTAGGCTATCATTGGAAACTCGTATCTAGCCTAACACCCATTAGGCCTAGATATTTAGGAAAAATATCCAATGGGGGATAATGTCACAAATGTTAGCACATTAGCCTAGTCAATATTAAGGGTGAGATAAATTCAGAAACCCATTCAATTTTAGGGTCAGAGCTCGATCCCATCTCATTTGAATCACATCGCAATTCACGCGGCTTCGCCTTGTGAATTACTATACTTGATTCAAACTCGATGGGATACGAGCTCAGACCCTAAACTTTCATGGGTTTCCTCTATAGGAAGGTGGGCAGGTTAATGGCAAGGTCCTTGAATATCTAATCATACAAAAAGGCTGAGGCCCCAGCCTCTTTGTTGAGAGAAAACTATGCACAAATGTAAGCAAATGGAACTTGTATTTTATGATCTCAATAAAGAAATATATCAACAACAAAAAATGTTGATAGAAGGCAATGTGAATTGTGATGCAATATTAGGCTATCCAACCTTAAAGCCTACGGTATATAGCCTAATGTTTCCTACATAAGGTGTTTTGAATGGAGAAATTTGGTGTTAAATTGATCGGAAATGATAGTTTAAAACAGGCTAAGTTGACCTGAAGTATTTTTTTCTCATATCATCGGCCTGTATTTGAGGTCCGCGTTTCTTTGTATTTGGCGCGCTTCTGCTGAGCGTCGCCCTTGGCAACTGATGCAACAGCGGTCTGGCCACAGCGGAAGTCAGGTCGTGCTCATGCGCGCCCGCAGAGTTATGGGATAGAATTCCGCAGGCAGAGTGAAAACAACCTGCCGTGGGTGACTACAAACAATATCTGTGGATTATTTATTTATTATCTAATTAGTTATCAACAAGGCTTTAAGGAAAACGTAACGGCTTCAAGATGAGTGAGAAATTCATAAAGAAAACACAGGACACTTTGGGTAAAGTGATCAAAAAGCCACCGCTGACGGAGAAGTTGCTTGGCAAACCACCATTCAGATTCCTTCACGATATCATAACATCGGTAAGATTTTGACAATTTATCTTCACTGTCTCGACAGAATAAACAAATCAAAGAGCCTTTATTAATACTGACTCTACGAGGGTGAAACATTATATTGATGTCAATTCTGTAATTCAGTTGTGTGCATATGTACTTGCCTTGGCTTGACGACTGTCACCGACATACCTAACTCAAACTGTCAAAGTAAACTCAGCGGTCGTGAAGTTGAGAAGTCGCAGTCACTATACTGTATACACTCCACAGTGGAATCAAATAAACCTATGCCAGTATGAAAATGACTGATTTAGTATCAATAGCACACATTGGATTCACTCTAGTTGAATGATTGCGTGTAGAGGTACTTAGATCGGCAGTATTGCTGAATTTTTCTTGACACACATTGCAAATTTGGTCGCGATTAAAAAAAAAAATATAGAGATCTAGATCTAGAAATAGTAGAATCTAGATTTTAAAAGGGTTTGTGGACATCGGTAGGCTTATCCGCCAAAGGATTCAAGACCAGCATTTTTTATGGAAAAAATAGGGTTGGGGGATCAAATATTGGTTTGGGGGGTGGGGGGGGGGGGGGGAGCTAGAAGGACTTGAATTTTAAAATCATGGCTTGAGGTGTGAACTATCACACTCTAAAAACATAGCACCAATGACAACATTTTCTAGATTCCCTAGATTAAAGTGTTCCAGAAATGTTTGTGGTGATTCTTGACAATTTAAAGTCAGGGTGCTAATTTTGATGATGGTTGACTGACTCAATGTCTAAGGCAATATAAGTCCATATTTGCTATTCCCCTGTTACCAACTTGAATGTGGTACATATTTCAATGGTGGCTTACATTTAGTTGTGAATAATGCATGCACATAAATATTCTAGTTCGAATAGTTTCACTGCTACTGCAGTACCACCACACCACACCTAAGGGCATTGACTGCACATCTATGGCATTGTTAAGGGCCTGCTCGACCTCACCAATGTAATTTAGATGCCATAAATAGACATATTTTGGTGGTTTGGCATCTGCATAGTGTGATACATATTTGTAAAAACTGACCTGCCCCCTTACCCATGGCCTCCAGATGTCATTGGGCACCCTGATGTTGCAGAATTGTGCATGTACAAAAAATATAAACACAGAAACCAAAATGGCAGCACCCACAAAGTCTGTGGGGTCTCACTGACCTGAATGAAACATATATGATATTTCTGAGAGTTTAGATGTTTTAAACTACCATTATTTAAAAAAAAACATTGCTGGCAGTCAACAAACCCTATCGAATATCTTTTCTCTGAGGGTGATTCAGGCACAGAAATGACTAGACCAATTTCAGGCATGCACATGGTGACATGCTAGACACATACAAGACAGCAGTTAGTGATGATACGTTCAGTAAAAGAGCTTGTAACTAATGTAAGTCACACAATAGTTGTATAGGCTGGAGACTGACCGTCAACCAGTAGCGCCATCAAACCAACAGTCTCTGTTTGCCATGAAGGGGTGATTCCGCCAGGACGTGCGATATATCCCGATCATGGCTGATTTATTGACTTGCTAGGTCTGGATGAATCATGTGCAAATATCTGCGGCAGTGAAATAACCCCCTTTGAACAATAATATAGGCTACACATATAGGGATAAGTGCACAACCAGATCTTATAAGATTGATCCCGGTACATCAAGGTGCTGCAAGATACAGCCCGACCTTGCGAGGCAAAAAACATTGTGCTGGTGGAATCAGCCCTTAAAAATGAGCGACACATGCCTTTGTGTGGCCTCTTCTGTCAGCCTGATGGAGCCGACCCTGTATGGTGGCAAGGTTGATTTTACAGAGGAATACTTCTCAGAAAAATGAACCATCTCCTGCCATGGTCATCAAAATGCATCATACCCCGTGTTAGATCTCATATTACGATTATGTATATGAAAGTTGGAATGTGCGCTCGAAAGTTTTTCCACCAGTTGTCAGGATGGTCGAGAGGACCTAGGGCGGCAGACTCAAGTTTCAGTCCTTTAGTGGCTTGGGAGCCGACTTGGCCTTATCTCTGTATGGCAAACATCCCTGGTATTTAATAGATATGTAATACAGGATTGCTAGATATCCGCGATTATAAATCTTAATATTTTAAGATGAAATATAACCAGTTCGTTTACGTTTTATTTCTAGCTATATCATGCCACATGTACTTGTATGAACTTATTTTTATCACTTCTGTTTGGAATTATTCAGGTAATCAAGACAACCGGGTTCATGAAAGGACTTTTTGCTGAAAGTGAAATGAGCTCAGAAAATGTAAAAGTAAGTATAAGCTGCTCATCTTGAAATTGTAATTTATTGATCGATATTTACTCGATTTAAAGTAGTTTTTCTTTTGTAGCAGGCAGTGGATGTATGGTTCGTCTCGCTATTGATTTGTAGGCTATCAGATTAGTGGTATTGATATAGTGCCTTTGATGATTAGAGATAGCAATTTACCACAGTAAGCAGTTTCGCACAACATCGGCAATGTTACATTGATTTTAAAATCTTAGATATTAATCTATAATTTCTTTAAAAAGTATGTAATTTGAAAAGTTCTTTTATGTGATCATTAGATGTAAGATCAATATAGTATAATTGCATTCCATATATGAATGATATCTCCCTACGTTTTACACAGGACAGCAAAGAGACCAAGATAGCATTTCTTCAAAAAGCAATCGATATGGTTTGTAAGTATCACTTCAATTCTCTATGTTGTTATTTGAGTTTAAAAAATATCCATTGTTTTTATGTATATAATATTAGTGTTTTAAAACCAGAAACGGATGATTTGGTATGAGAAAATAAATCGGGTTTGTGGCATGCTCTACCACCCCCAACTCCCCATTCTAGTAATTCCCTAGCTGTACAACCACAGCCATACCTCTGCTAGGTTTAGATGCCCTTGATTTGATAAAAGCCTAGAATTTTTGCAGACGACAATATTCAAGAACAATGGAATCCCGGTAGTATGTTACGTAATGTTCCTCGTCCGCTCTTCTGATGAAACCAATGTAGACCTACTATTAATGAATTATCGTTTGATGTACATGTATTTGTAACTCGATAGAAGATTAATCGAGGACTGTTATATTTCACACAGCGCTCGTGATAGGGAAACCAGTCGCTGCACGTCCGTCCAAAGTCGTGGCAGGCCACGAACCGGAAAAAACCAACGAGTTTCTTCAAATGTTAGCTGAAGCTATCAACAAAAAGGTGGGTGTGTTGTCTTAGTGTGAAGCTGAATGAGGTTTCCTTCTCTCTTAGAAAGCTCTAGGATGTATAATCAGAAATATACCTAGTTTCCATGTGATACAACCTTGTGGTATATGGGTATACACATTGCGACTCCGTGAATAATTTGGTAAGTCAACCACATTACTATCATAACAGGTTGACATGCGTATCCTAAATGATTTTTGATTTTTTTTTTATCACGGGGGGCTGTCACTAATCGGAAGGGAACGACTCATAGGGGAGCCCCAAGCGTTTTTAACGATGCCAGAGGTCTTAGGTACCTCTTTAGAAAACGCCATGCGAGGTAGCACCACTTAGGAGTTCAGACCTTGCATTGTCTCTCGTCGAATCACAAAATGCGTTGGGTGACCCCAAGTTAAAAGGGGTCCGAAGCTAGTCTTTGCTCAGTCTTCAGAATAGTCTAATCTGGAGGCATAACTCTATTCTTGCGATGGCTTATACCTTGCTGAAACATGACCTATAACTAAGAGTATACATTCTAGACTTTATTTACTTCTCTTCCATTTACAGTCATGGGAATGTACATTGTTGAATCAGAGAAACGCTTGTCTTGTCATAATCCAGGTAACCAATCATGGGTGATAGGGAGTGGACACCGAATCGTCTAGAACGGAGATAATGGCCATTTACAAAATCAGTATTGTATAGACACCTAGGATTTATGTTTTGAGTGATGATATTTTTGGATAACTATAAAACCTAACTAAGAAATGGCAAGACACACCATGGAACATAACATTATAAAGTAAATTCTAAATAGAATAACCGAATTAAACGGCTGTTGTTTTCCTCTGATTATCAACATTGAGAACGGGTTTGAACGGGTCCCAGTTTGATATTTCTGTATTTTTTTCCCTGGGCTTCAAGTCACAGGTAAGCCAATGTTGATAGATCAAAAACAAAGCACGTTTTGTTAAAGTGCAGTCAATAACATGCTATTGTAAATATTGGAAACAAGGCGTGGCTTATTCCCTCTTCTTTCTTTATTTTGTTTTATTCACTGAACGAGGTCATCTTCTCAAGTTATCCTACGGAAGTCACTGGCCTATGGCATGTCTGTAGTGCATGGTCTGCCACCTGTTCCACTTTATAGAGCCTCGCCTATAGCTACACCTCAACGAAGGTTTATTCCAATATTTGCTAAAATGAAGGCGAAATCACAATTTCCGATATGGCTGCAACGTGGCCCAAGTGGTTGTCTTTAGGGAAGTGATTTTAGAATTTATTTTTCCAATATCCTCAGTTTTATTATCGATGTAGTGTTCGTTTAAATTTTCTGCGAGTTTGTTAAAAATATTTTTAGGACCCACTGATACAGACAGGGGAGGTGGGATCTCAGCCAGGCCAGTGTTTTACTACTTGCCAGTCGTTCTCAAGTTATAAACGTCATCTGGCGATGATATTACCCCATGTTACAATCGTGTAACAGTCGACAAACCCCCCCCCCCCCCCCAAAAAAAAAACCCACAAAAAAAACAACAACAACAACAACAGAACAAAAACAAAACAAATCAATTTAAATGCTTTGTGCAATATGTAAAGACCCGCATTTTATAGTCAGGCGCTGCTATAAAGATGTATAGATAGGTTACGGTAATGGAGTAGAACGGTGTTATACAATAAGTTAGTAGAAATTTCCACCAAAAGAAATTGTTATATGGACACAAGAGCAGTTGTCCATAGGCTTTTCCTCAGCAGTTTGGATAAATTATGACTCCATCATCCCGCCTACAGTCCTTAGAAGGAGGAATATGCACTTAATCTGTCAGTGTCTACTAAGATGTAGATGCACTAGAAGTTTAAATGCTTCATTCTTTTATGGAAATATAATGTGCTTCATTTGGTCCGGCTACGAAGGATTTGTTTCCAACTTTTACATTGGGACTATTTATATAAAGTTATTCAACACATTTTAGGAAATCATTGACATCCATTTCCATTTTTTAACTTCTAAATAAAACAACTATCCCAATTTTATTTGTTGATAAACATACCATCTGATATGCACCCAGTTGTCTGGCTTAGGGGACTTCCTTTCAAAAGCACATGGTTTCCCCCTTGGGGATTACTCAGTGTAGAATCTATTCTAAGGATGTATGTTCAACGTCAACTATTTATTTTCACGAAGTCACCATTAGTAGTATACTTTTACCATCACGGTCTGTTTATTCAGGATCTTTTGATAACTCACTAATGTTGTCCTACAGACTTGATCCATTTGCTGGTCACCATTGGTCTTATTTTGTAAATGTAAACTTTGCTGCAGTAGAATACGTAGCCAGGATGAAAAAAATGCTTAAAATGGATGAACATGTACATGAATAAGTCCTGCATTATGCGTTAAATGTGGCTTGACCTGATTCTATGAAGGATTTATGCGATTATCTTATGAGAACCGGTTCGTTGCCATCTGGAAGGCTACCTCATCTAAGTTACATTTTTCATGATTACCTCCTTTGATGTTCTTATTCCAACTTGTTGATATAAACTATGTGTTTTACAACATCATAATAAATAACACTAACATCTTAACAGTAATTAATCATTTTCTATGATGAATTTCACTTCTTTTTTTGTGCTGGTGAACATACTAACACATTGAGAACTGAGCCTGAGTATATCGTCAGTTATTACCCAGTGTATTGCATGGTAGACTGACATGGTAGTGATGCTTACTTCTGCACATAACGCTGAATGGTCTCTGTGTTGTCGGTCAGGTGGACAATGCGGAGTACGTGGAACGTGTTCTCAAGGGAGACGCCGGGGGAGGAGGGGGAGGCGGGAAAAAGGACAAAGAGAAACCTCCCACGGGATCGCGGGAGAAACGTGAGGGCAGTGCCGATCGCCGGAAGCGGAAAGAGGTAAAGTATCCACCAAAGTCAGACTTGCGACATCTTGTCATTCAATCTTCTTTTGTAGCATTTTTAAAAATTATACTTGACACTACCTGGAATGTGGCAAATACATATACAGTAAAACCCCGCTTCTAGGACACCTCACCTAAGGGGACTCCCCACTTAACAGGTCACTTTGCTCGGAACGGAGGTTTTACTGTATATTTTTCAAAGAATTGTCTCACATTTGGCATGATTTCCGGTGTCCATATAGCTCATCTCATGATTGAATCGTATCAAGCAAGTTTTAGTAAAGTGTAAAACTAGAGAAAGGTGTGCATATTTGATCAAGCGAATAGTTGTATATTATTCTTTTCTTTTTTTTCGTAATCCATATTTGGTCCCTATTTTTTTGTCGTCCATAGTTATATAGTAAAACAATTTGCCGCTTTTCAGTTATATGTACATACTTTAGTTATTTACAAATCAGATTACTGACAATTGATGTATCTTAGCAAAAGAAAATATTGATAGCTGCATTGATTTTACTTTTAAATTTTTAAATATGACAACGCTTATTAACACAGTCTACCGTTTCTTGTATAACAGAAAGATGAAGACGGAGAAAGAGGACACAGAAGCAAAGACAAAGACAAGGACAGAGAGGAGCGTAAGGACAGGGGGAAAAGTCGGGATAGAGAGAGAGACAAGGATAGGGACAAGGACAGGGACAGGGAACGGAGTAAGGATCGTAGCCGAGACCGAGATGGTGAGAAGGAGCGGCGGCATCGGAACCGGGACAGGAGTCGTGACAAGGGGGAAGACAAGGACAGAGAAAAGGACAGAGATAAAGACAGAGAAAAGGACAAAGATAAGGATAGAGAACGGAGAAAGGTGGGTATTCATAATCGGACAAAAATATTTCCCATTTTCCTTTGTACATATCCGTTAGCATTTGATACTTTCATAAGCGATGCAAATATTTTAAGAAATTGTAATATTCAGAATTTTTAGATTTTGCACAATAAAAAGACAAATTCGGTAATATTTCCTAACCGGCTGCACTCATCTCTCGTCCTACGAGACGTGCCGGAAATATTCTGGTGCCATGAGGTTATTTTTGGGCAATATCACTTATAATGACCCACTTAATACAAAGTGTCCATGGAAAAAACATGGTGAAAAGGAACGGTGGCATGATCACAATCAGAATATTTTATTGTGTATCAGTTTGAAGTTTGGCGATCATCAGAATCATTACTTTTCTTTTGGTTGAGGCAGGTGAGGGTGGAGATCTACAGATTTGGGGTATTTATTAGATATCTTTAGGCCAAAGAACAATGCTTATGATATATCATTGTAAAATGAAATATCGAACATTTGACAAAGGTCTATTCAATGCACAAATAAATGTTTTCAACCGAAACCAAGTATCGCATTATAAAAAGTTAGCTTTGTTGAATCATTTTTGAATTTGAATATTTCGGTTTGCTAGCAACCGGTGGCTGTCGTACGTAACATCGCCTTGAATAGACAAAGACACAATTTTAGAAGAAACTATAACATTGCAACCTAATAACATTTAGATAAATGCAAAATGAGGACTCTAAAACTGAAGATTAAATTTTCTGTGATTTTCTCAAAGCGGAGAGACCGGGAGGCTTCAGAGACTGAGGAAGGCGAAACCCAACAAGTCAACGGTGATGCAAGCGAAGAAGTAAGTCCCTACGAAAGCTGAATAAGCGTTCATCCTTCCCATGTTTTACCAGTAATGTTTGTGAATGAAAATACAATGATATAACCATATGCTAGATAAATTAAAAGGGTAAATGGAGGAAGGAAGTAAAGTAAATCAATATTATGTATAATTCATTCTTCTTTTTTTTTGTTTGCTACGTCGCATATTTTTATAATTGCATTATACACATCGTCTTGTATGTATAAGGCACCTAACGGTGAACAGCAGATCCTGTTACCACACTTGAATCCTAGTATTGGGTTTTGTTGGTGATAGTGCAGCGTGTACAAACAACAGTGGATCTGAAAATGTTTTGTTCATGAATTTAACATAAATGAAACCGGTCAGGTTGTATCATGCACCTAATTTTCGTTTGTAAATTCACCGACATTATTTGTATTTGAGAATGTAAAACTTGTCAAATATAAACATTTTGTTTGGTCCAAGTTTTCATTTCATTTATAACTTTAATTCTTGGGTGCGTGGCCAAACCCTGCTTTATTCTTTTCCCCCCCCTTTTATATTGACTCGAAAGGTGCCCGTTTATACTTGCTCCAAGGTTGAATTGCCCATAAATCTTGTAGTGACGTGACTGGATCCACGTATGATGAGTTTGCAATCATAATTTTCCATCAGAAAGTCCGCAAAAAGCCCACAAGCAAAGCTTCGCCAAAAATGTCGCCCAAACTATCCCCCTCTCTCGGAGGAAGGGGCAAGGAGCGTCCATCTGCGAAGTCCAAATCATCGGGGGCTAACCCTAAGCTACCCCCCTCACCGAAAATGCCACCCCGAGGGGGGCAAAAGGTATTGCCTTGGTAACAGCATCTGGTTAGATAGACCTTGTTGTAGGTTTGTTGCCTGGTGTTCGGCGTAATGTCAGGTTCGGTGTTCAGAGACTTCGTTGTGTTTTGCGCTGGATACGATCTGTATGTATGCGATAACCCAAAGTCTTCGCAACTGTGATGGTGTCTTTTTATTGCATGCCTATTAAGAAATGTTTACCTGAAATATATTAGCATAAATTGGTCACCTCTAGCTTATTAACTAATAGCCCATGCTTCAGAGGAAAAACATGAAGAGGGAACAACATTTTCACAACTTACCATGGTCTATAGGGCACCTGGTGTTTTCTTTAGCATCAGGGGGCAAGGTGGCCGTTTCCATAACACAATAGCTATGTGCCCTATATGCTTGTACAAAAATACCAGGATTCTAATGATAAACCTTCCAGAGATATAGCTTTCCACTTTTTTCCAAGGAAATCTACATTTTCACTTTCAGCTTACAGAATTCTTTTTCCTTGTGTGAAAGATGATATTGATTGAGTCTCATTCACACTAACAGATCAGTGGTTTGAACCGCCCCACAGACCCATGACCTCATGGCGTGGCTGACACTAACGTGTTTTTCTACGTTTTCTTGGTCTCCCAGGCAGTAAATTCTATATGAAAAATATCCCCACTTTTTTAATTGACGCCAACTAGCATCCTTGATTACTTCTAAATGTAGCCTTATGCGGTTAATATACATGAGTTTAGGCATGCAATAATTACATTGATTAAAATATTTGTGGAGGTAGCGCCTTAATGTGAAGGAAATAAATCGTAGCACGGGAAATGAGTGCGGTTCATGAGAAGTGCAGCGAAGACTACCATTACCCACAGATGTTTTAATTATTTTGTGTGTAACGTTGACACGCATTGTTCTGGTGATGAAGCTGGTGGTAGTTCGCCTGGCCTCGGAAGAATTACAAAATGAGGACGCTGACATTGTTCGGGATGGAATTTTGGCGTCTTCTATAATAGACGCAACTACAGGTATTAAATTTAAAAAAGTGTTATATCCGCTTATAAGATATTCCTACTATGAAAACATAAAGAAATGTATTTTGATACGATAAACGTTATTCAGTCTCCAAGACGCCACAAAAATAGAAAGCCGGAATCCTCGCCAGTGATTGATTCTTCGTCCTATGAATTCAAAGCGGTCTGAGAATGTTATATATTGAATACTAAATCTCTTTTAATCCACAATTCCATCACAATCCCAAACATGTCAGTGTTTGCTCTCATTTGTATCTCCATATTTAGGATAGCTCATTATGAGGAAAGAATGATATTCATGTGAATAACAAAGCTAGGTAATCAGAGCAAGTTAATATAGAATCCAGAGGGAAAAATGCTTTCCTAGTGTAGGCAAAACAGTATATTTGTCAGTTGGCTAGAGTGGTTCAGCTAAGGAAATCTATGTCAGCCTGGTCAGTGAAATTTGTTCTGTCTCACAGTTTTTGTGTTGTTCATTTGCACTGAGGAGAGAAACTTCTGAGAAAATTCAGCCTCAGAATCGTAGGCCAAGTCTCGTTAATTTTCTTATTTCCAGTGCAGTATGTTCGTCATTCTGTGTATTTATTTCTGTGTTAAAGGTTCATTCTGAAGTATAGCAAATAGTCACGAAATGTTCATTCTGAAGTATAGCAAATAGTCACGAAATTATTATCTGACTGGTGTAAATCTTATCTTTAAAAATACGTTTCATGAAAAAGTCATTTTCAAAAAGGTTTGTGTAGAAGCGACATGTTATTTGTACATGGACTTATCATATATTGTTTTGGTATAATTTTGCTTTTGTAAGACATACGGCATACAGCTTGTCATTAATAGATTTTTTTTTTTTTTAAAGAGAGGCCAAATTGATTAGTATTTTTCAGAATGAACCCAATGATCCCAGTGCATGTATGATCTATAAATACCTGCATGAGTCCTGTGTTTGAGGGAACCTCATCCGAGATTCAGTTACCCTGCACGTTGTCTTCATTGAAGATCAGTTATTCCGATATATATGACTGATATTATAACATATAATCAGTATAAGTTCACATTAACTCACAATCCGACTGACTACTCACCAAAGAGTCAAATTCACCTAACAATTTTCATCTCTTTTTTTTTTGTGTGTAAAAAATCACTGCTTTTTGACACTTTCAAAATACATGATAACCAGGTTATACTTTTCAGAACCAACTCTTGTATTATATAAATTGAACAAAAAGGAAGAAATCCACAACAACTTCAAGGTCGCCTTGCGCGAGCAATGAACCTATGTTTTTGTTGATAATACCGAACACGAGTGTGTGGTAGAGATAACGTAGCGTCGACTCTGTTAACGCTTGATTTTCACTCTTTGACCTTATGTTTTTTACCCCTACACAAGATGATGAAAAAAGAAAAGCGGGGTGAGAAGGCACGTAGTAAGTAACCTTTGTTTGTAGTCCGGCGTCGTAGTGCGGTGGTCTGTCCGGGTGGCTTGTGTCTCTCGTCCTGTCTCTGTATATTCTGCACCGGCTCAGCATCATGCCATCCATACGCTGGTTTCTCCTTATTGGAAATGATGTCCTTTATGCAATGTTCAGTAAATGCATATAAAGCTCAGGCTTGTGGTTATATTTTCTGGGTTTTTTTTTTAAAGAAAATATCATTGATTAAAATGAACAAAAGTTCTGTTTTCAGATTTCACGAAACAAAATTTTCGACAATTTTATTTTTTTGGTGGGATTGCTCTCACGTAATAATCATATTGAAACCAATTCCCAAACCTGGCCTATAATAAAGTAGATTTGCATTGTTATGCAGATTTAAACATTGACATGAAAGGCATCATCCAAGTTATAACTTTGCCAGAACATTCTGAAGTGGGACCAACGAAAGGGGTCTTGAAATGCTTTACACTCTACTTTGGCAACTACTCAATTTGGCAACTTCTCAGTATATTTAGTATTATTTAGTGTTAAATTGAGCAAATTAAAAAAAAAAAATAGCACAAAAATTCTTAAAAATAACTGCTTGCCCGTACTGGGAGAAGCTGCCCCTTTCGTCTGCCCTCCTTTGGGTCGGTCTTTCCCTGTCCCTGCAACAAACACACGCTTTCTCCACTCCCGTCTGTCACCCCTTCCCAACATCTCCCACCATCCCTCACTGGTCACGTGGCTCGCCCGCGGGTCACGTGACCACCCGGCAGGTCAGGTGATGGGCGCCGTCAGACTCTTCTATTGTTATTGTTAGCAGGAGGTTCCCGTACGTTTACCTCGACCGTCCTCCGCCAAAGGCTCGAGACGGCGACACAAAGACGGTACAGTATATCTTGATAAACTCTCAGTCGCCTAGAGCTCCACCCCCGACAAGATAAGACTAACAGAAAATGCCCCCACGCCCACCAGCAAAATAATAATGAAAAGAATTTGTAAACAAGGGAGCGCATTTTATAGGGAATTAGATACATTGAGGATCTTTATCTCCATTGCTAGCAAGAAAAATTCGGAAATTACTAATAAAAATCAGGGTTTTTTTTATAAAGTTAGTTTTACTTA
This sequence comes from Alentia gelatinosa, assembly GCA_950022655.1. Lineage (NCBI taxonomy): Eukaryota > Metazoa > Annelida > Polychaeta > Phyllodocida > Polynoidae > Alentia > Alentia gelatinosa. The sequence goes on from OX465592.1 coordinate 15,734,306, forward strand.
AAAAGAGCAGGATGAGTTAGTTATCCATATATACAGAAAATTAAAAAGGGAATAGAATTACCAAAAAGAATGAATAAACCCGTCAATAGCTCATTCTCTATGAATTTTCATTCGAAATTTTCATCCTACATTTTCACACTATTGGTTGGCAAGTTAGATCTTTGTAGATATTTCGTATAAGACTACGTGAATTGAGTATGCCGCTAAAAGTTGTGCTACTATCGCATGGTCATAAATGAGAGAAGGCAGAAATTCCTACAAAACTTGGTGACTATTGCGGATTGGGATATTTGAAAAATGTCACGTGGTTGGAATGTATCCCATGATGCTCTGCTGCCCATGCACGTGATGACGTATGAGTTTGACGTGTGATGTGTGTTGTGGTGCATAGCTAACATCAACGAACTAACCCACGACCCAAACAGTATATCTCTATTGTGGATAAGACGCCACAGCTTTACAGACTCAGCCATTCTTTAAGATGTGGGGTTGAGGGTCTTATTATCCTGTATTTGTAGGGAGATCATATCATTCAGCCTTAAGTTCGATTATGAGTTGGCCAGGAAGGGCCAACACCTTATGAAGATTTGTAAGTTTTGTTTTAAAGATTTCAGGAAAAAGAATGCTGAAAGAAGGGGGGGGGGGGGTGTAGTTCTTAAATCCCCCATCAGTTTACCAGAAAACCTCCCGGTAGTGGATATTAAAACCAGATAAATCCATCTGAAAATCTTGTTATTCTTCCTTGTGAGTATTAGAGCAGTTAATTTTCTTAAATTGTTTGGTAGTTCATTATCTTTCCGAGGTTATTCCATGGTTCTCTATTAGTCTGTACAACAGAATAATCATCCCAATCTTCAATCTGAATTACCTCAAAACCCTATTTCTTCAGTGAAAAAAAACCTACATGAAAATTTCTTGTAACACGAAATCTCTTTCTATGAATAGGTTCTCGCGCCAAGTACAACACCGGTAGGATACCTACAAGTGGTTGTTTGCTAAGAATACATTTACTGCCCCCTTTATATGTTAGGTTGACGTCAATACCTGAATTTACTTTCCAGTTTATGTCGTTTTCATGTTTATGTATTCAATAGAAGTGTCCCAAATATTCAATAGATGTGTCAGTAAACGGGAGTTTATCCTCACGAGAAAATGGCGAAAATGAGATATTAAAACAAGATGCACCCACCATTGAATGTCACCCAACCCCGTACTAGATTCCATGGATGTATCCTGACAAAAAACGTTTTCTATTGATGACGCACTCCTTCGTGGTAATTCGTTCAACCCAGCCAGTGTTGTTTTCAGCCCTCCTAGCCGCATTTAATGTAATAGAAAACCATGGTTGAGATTGCCTCCTCTCTCCTACCCCGTACAATTAGGGCTAGTCTTGCGTCATTCTGTTCCGCTGTGTCGGTCAGAGAGTCCTTAGCGTGGTTCGCCACCCGTCCGTCGGGTGGCGCTGTGTTTTGCACCGTGTGGGGCTCTAACTGCGCATGCTCGTGTGTCGCCCTCACCTCTTGACGTTTGCAGGCCGACGCCGTGGTAACCCGGAAGTCGACAAGGCTGAAGGTAGGTGGCGCCCTCTGTAGGGACGTGCCGTCGAGTGGCGCCGTCTGGCGGGACGCTGGTGGTGGTAGCACGTCGCGTCACGTCACTGCTCGTCATAGACTTTATAGGACATTCAGCTGGTTAAATGTTCATATTTTATAATAATAAAAAAAAATCTCAAAGAAAAAAACCCAAAAAAATACCACACAAGGTGTGACGAAATATTTTCTGAACATTTAAGGGAGAAAATACAATCCAATAATGAACATATCATTTTTATCTGCCTGGTACCTTGCCCGGTCCTTTGGAACGGCAGACAGGTGCAGGCTATTCTCCAAGCAGAGATGTGTAAATGGCAAGCTCGAATAATATGCTTGGAGTGTATACATGTGGACAGAAAGCTGCCCATGTTTCATCTGAAAACTAAAAGGAAAAAAATCATTATTTTATTATTCAGAAAAGCATGTTATAATTATAGATAAGCTGGCAATTCAGCCTGTCACCAGAATGAACCTATTTTGTCCCGAGCCCGGTTTAATGTTAGGCCTCACCTTAGACTTGTAGCTAAATCGTCACTTCCGGTTGTCGTCTACATGTCGCGCCACGACAACCGGATGGGACGTCATTCCTGTCGCGCCTTTCCTTAAGTGTATTTTGTCATTTTCTGTCACTACTGCCTTTGACTCACAATCACAGGTAGTTTATAAATATGTACATTGTCACTCCTTGTCTAAATATTTGAAATTAGAAAATTTTGTAATTGTGAGAGTTAACGACAAAGATGAGGCTAAAGTTGTTAGCATAATTACAAAATTCCCTCGTCCTCAATCTCAATATTATGATAATGAACCTTTAATCAAATACACATTAATCGTTAAGTATAGGCACATTAAATCTTTAGATTTTTTAAAATAGGACAATTATTGATATGTCTTTTAATTGAAATCTGGCATAGAAAATTAGATTTTTTTAGTTATTTTTATTCAGAATTTAATAGTTAGGTGAGGTAAAGTAAATATCACTTGTGGAGGGAAGTACAAACTTAATTTAGCATAGGCGATCTAGCATAGCTTAACGTTCTTAAAATACCATATGAATTTCCGATCGCATTTAGCTATAAAATGAGTTTGATTTGCGAATTAAATAGAGTTTGTTTAATTTTGCCACAGAAGATGAAGAAGCCGTGAAAGAAGAACGGCCTTCAAAGAAACGCGAGGAGACGACAATGAACGGCCATGTTGGAGAGGAAGACCCACCACCACCTCCAGTAGAGAAGTAGGTGTCTTATTCATGTACCTAGTAAAGACGATGGCAGAAGTTAAAAGTTACTGGTCACTTACAATGCAGCGATTCCAGTTTTCAATGTTTCCATGGAAGGAAATTAATGTTTTCATGTCGAGGATTAAAGATTATGCAGCATAACTAAAGGAATGACCTATTTACAGTGTCTATGGATCAAGTGTAGTTCAAATTTTATCTCACCTCATCACTAACTGATTAGCTAGGTGTCACCCATTAGGTATTTATGCTGAGAGGGGGAGGGGGGTAAAAGATCCTGGAGATTTTGCATATATGGCAATATCATTGACTTGCACGTCCACATACTGAACATCTAGATACTAAGGAACTGGAGACTGGAAGATAGGCCGCCTTAGCCTTACGGGTCCGTCCAGTATGATAAAAGAGTAAGGGTAAGATCATAAATAAATGGACATGTCTAATGAAAGGACTAGAAGATATTATGTGCGGATGTATATATGTTTATTTAATTAATTGTTATATAGTCGGACGACTATCTCTTTGTAAAACACCTGTAATGGTGAAAGTGATTGTCAATAAACAACTTTTAAAAAAAATATAATAAAAACCCTTAAAAAAGGAAAATATTATCACGAATATTGCGGCTGCTGAGAAGTTTATGTTTCTATTTCCGAATAGCTGAGTATATGTCCCCAGTGATTTAGATGGCTTGTTAAGTATATTTTCTAAGAGAGTCTGTAGTCACATGGCGATCAAGACAAGGCCGTATTCACTTATTTCCTTACTGATGTGGTGTAGCCGGGGACGGAGTCGGATGGCCAGACCCAGCAGTGCCCGCCCAGCGCCACCCCGCGTCAAGAAGAACGAGATCGAGCCACAGGAAGTTCACATCGTGTACGTATAAACGTCCTCCCGCCCTCGCGTATTACACCCTGTATCCTCAGTGTGACCCATACTGCGGAAAATCGGTATCTGTGTAACGAATGTAATGTGTCAATAAACACGTCTTTAAAACAACAACAACAACAACAACAAAACAACTCCCTTACATAGCAATGACAAGGTCAGCGTCATGGCAGGGATGCAGGTTTTCCGGTAAATAACGGAATTCCAACATTTCATGGCTTGTTGGCCGCTTTATAGATATGCAGAATATATAATTAAACCGGTTCTTCGTGGCTGTGCATCTTTAACGCTAGCACGGCAGACATTCCTACGTGACTGAACATATAATCAAAACATACTTGATAATTCACTAAATATGATGAGCCCTTTCATTGCAGAGGAATCACTAGATAGGCTTAAATTATTGATGTCCCCTGCAGGTCTAGTGTTAAATACGAGATATTGATTCTTTGATCTATAATATTGCAATAAACAGTTGTACATTGGTGATAACTGGTGAAATATAAACAATTTTAACGACTAGATAATTATTCTCCCCGGAAATATAAACTATTTTAATGATTATTTTCCCTGGGCTGTAGAGGACAGAGCAATGCACCGCATGTGATCGTCGACAAGAAAGGCGACGATTCTGACGACGACGACGATTTCATCACCAAAGAGGACGACGTACCGATCCCGATCGACGAGCCGCCGCCGCCGCCGGCCACCTACGAGGAGGAGGACGGGGGCGACCACGGTACGCGGTCCACGCAGTGTGGGAATTATCACTAAGTCCACGCAGTGTGGGAATTATCACTAAGTCCACGCACTGTGGGAATTATCACCAAGTCCACGCAGTGTGGGAATTATCACTAAGTCCACGCAGTGTGGGAATTATCACTAAGTCCATGCAGTGTGGGAATTATCACTAAGTCCACGCACTGTGGGAATTATCACTAAGTCCACGCAGTGTGGGAATTATCACTAAGTCCACGCAGTGTGGGAATTATCACTAAGTCCACGCAGTGTGGGAATTATCACTAAGTCCATGCAGTGTGGGAATTATCACTAAGTCCACGCACTGTGGGAATTATCACCAAGTCCACGCAGCTGGGGAATTATCACTAAGTCCATGCAGTGTGGGAATTATCACTAAGTCCACGCAGTGTGGGAATTATCACTAAGTCCACGCAGTGGGGGAATTATCACTAAGTCCACGCAGTGTGGGAATTATCACAAAGTCCACGCAGTGTAGGGGAATGTCACCAAAGTCCATAAGACAGAGACGTGTATCACCTGGATGGAAACATTCAACCCTTTATGGGGGAAGGTCTATGGCAGAGCCGTCTGTGAAGGGACGGTTACTGGCATAAGTGCATAATGCTAGGAGACGGCTGACTATTGTATGAACTGAATATTTTTTGCCTAAGAATGTCAAGTATGATGTTATATCTACATTCAGTGATAGTGTCAAGTATATTGATACATTTTCCCCTATAGAAATAACATTCGGAATATAGCAAGTAATTTCACAAGGACTTCCGTTCCTAAGACGGTCTGCCTCAAAGCATTTTCCGCCCTCAATGGGTTAAAAAGATCTCGAATGGAAGTAAATCCCAAATTCACTGTTTAAGTTAAAGGATGACGAATGTCCTCTAAGTTGGATGTTTATTACTGTGATAGTAATAATAGAGGCAGGATTGAAGGTGTCTACCTTAGGTTGATAGAATTAAGTTAAATCAACACGAGTTAATGTAGCATGTTTATGCTGCTGATAGTTTTATATTTGTTAATGATATGCCGTACTTTGCACAGGTGGTCTTGTAAAGAAAATCCTGGAAACGAAAAAAGAGCTGGAGGGAGGAAGCACAACCCAACAAGGCAAAGCAAAGAAGACCGAAATAGTAAGTTTTTTATTTGTATTTTGACATGTATTAAAATCTCAAGATTATTAGCGGGTGGATGGTTGGTCTCGTAGGTTATGGCTATAGCCTACTGTAGTACACCAGCTTGTAGAATCACTAGGCGACCTCACCACATTTTTGCTTTTTATAGCTCAGTAAGTACAGATGGGAATATGATTTCTGTTTTGGACAGGGTTTTATGGCCGTACAATATCCTGCAGTTTTGATATTTTGTCATGGATTTAAAAAGAGAGGAGAGAGATTTCAGTTTGGTGTAGGGGAGGGAGGGGGGGGGGGCTTTTTTAGTGACATGTACATTTATAAGAAATGAAACATGTCTTAATGGACATATTTCTACACCTAAAACTGGTATCATGCCTCATTTGAAAGAAGATAAAAAGTAGAAGTTACTAGGATGTGGAATATTCTCTTCATAGTGTGATATATTCAATGTTGCTGTGTTATAACCCGGGCTACAGCATGAACCCCAGCCACCCGCCCAACCAACCATGATCGCCTCATAATCAATGTAAAATAATAAACAAGAAACCAACAAGTTTTGGTCAAATTCGTCGTTCCCCACGAGTTTGATTTGGAGTGATATGAACGAGGCGACAGCCGAGTGAATATCACATAGCATTCAAACGAGTTGGGGAATGACTTCTTTGGCCAAAACGAGTTGCTTTCTGTATTTATCTCACCCCTGTACACACTAAAGGAATGGACAACACACAGGATATAAACAATACTTGTAGGGGCATGGAGAACGAGTTCCCAATGTTAAGCCTATGGACATTTATTCCAGGGGTGAGATAATGATCAGATCATTGTGGAGGATAAAGCGCACGTCTTTTGAAAGAAAAAGATAAAATATTGTCTCTCCTGCCCATCGTCTGACCATCTGACATAGTATTTACTGAACTGTGACTTGTCTTCAGGAGCGGTCGCATATGACAGACGCCACCAAGCGGAAGGAGCGAGAGATGGTTCAGAAGGAGATCGACAAGTTGCGAGCGGCCATCCAACTACTGACGCGCAGTGCCAACCCTCTCGGTAAGATCATGGACTTTGTACAGGAGGACCTGGACAGCATGCAGAAAGAGCTGGAGATGTGGGTACGAGAAAACAAAGACAACGTCGTCGCGCTACAGCGAGAGGAACGGTACGTGGCTCTTATCGTTTTACACAGATGGCAGGTTATATCTTTTCCAAGGAAGATATTGCTTTCAAGGAAGATATTGCTTTCATTTTCAGTTTATAAATTCAGTTTTCTTTTGTAAAACGAAGAAAAATAAATTGGGCCTCATTCACACCAATAAGCAGTGATTCAAACCTCCCCACAGACCCCAGCCCCATTCAATGGCCAATGACGATTTGTTTGCCATATTTCCTCAGTCTCTCTGAGACAGTAAATTCCACATGAATGACGTTTCCTCTTCTTTTCATGACCCCAACTGACTCAGAGATATCAGTTTTACATTTTTCTTTGAAATTCACTTTTTCATAATATTCTGTATATATGATTGATCTTCCTTGTGTCAAACAAAGAAAATATTGATTTTGCCTCATTTACGCCTACAAAAGAGTGGTTTGACTCCCGGTCCCATGCCATGGCCGACAAGGACATGTTATCCAAGTTTTTTTTGTTTATCTGAGACGGAAAAAATCGACATAAGAATGATTCCATTTTTTTCTCCGACTCCAACTGACATCCCTGGTCTCAGACATAATAAGATAACTCAGTCAAAAGTAGTTTGAGGGCTATGTGTACCATAACCCCCAATACTACTTTTGACGCAAGACACTTTATCTAAACTATTTAACCTCTGAGCACCAACTTTTGTCTCTGATCAAATAGACAGACAAACTTGTGATTTTTTTTGTATTGCTGTTGACATTTACCTATCTATAGTGGTGCATCATTGACTATTCAGCTATTGTAGCTTGTGTATTTTTGTACTATCTGTCATGTTGACTATTTACCTATGTTATACCGAGATCAATAATGTAATACATTGGACAGTGTAAGTATAACCTGGTCGTGCATTGAAAGCAGCAGATACCTTTTCAGCATAGCAATGGCCAGCCTAAATAAAAGTCTTAAAAAAGAAAACCGTAACTCTCATGATTCTCTTGACACAGGATCACCGAGTCGTCAATAGAGCCCTTGAAGGCGCAGCTAACGGAGCTGGACGCAGCGATTAACGACCAACTCGATGTCATCGCCGCAGTCAAAGCCAACATCATCCGCAACGACGACAAGATAGAAAAGATGCTCAGTACCACCACCAAGTCATGATCTCTCTAATACCCATGCCCGTAAAAGTAAATTATTTGGTTGGATTTTTGAAAAGATATGAACAAAAAATATTTTTCAGTTTTCCACGTCAATCCAATTATTATTTATTGAAAATACTATAATGCATCCTCTCCAAAAGGGTTACATATTTCTGTGTATCTCCGGTTCTCACAATCTCATAATTGTTAACTTGTCTAGATTTACAAGGCGAAATATCACTGAAGATACTAAATACAAAAGAGAAATCCACATTTTTACATCTGCAGACTTTTCATTGTGCACCGCTGAAAGAAAATTGAAACCATAAAAAGTACACATATTGTTTTGTATGAGAGACCAGCAACGGTTTTGATATATATTTCGCCAGTTGTGTACCCCTGCGCAAGATTCTAATGATGCACATTTGCATTAATTAATCGGTTACTATTTATTTGCTCATTCCAGTAGATAAAGTAATCACTTGCTTTCCTTTGTTGTTTGCACTGTGGTAGCAGCTAGTCTGCTCCATGAAGCTTTCACATAACTCATCCATCTTGAAAAGGTATTATATTTGGTTATTATGTTTCAATATGATAAGCAAGTAAATGTGTCGCTGGTATATACATTATTTACAATGGTATGTGTGTGTAGCAAGATCATTTCTCTTTCATTTTCCTGGAATCATTCACCATTTCAGTAAGTTATGCTTGAGCGTGTCATAAAGAAAGGAAATGTATTGAATATATTTTAAGATAAGTTTCCTCATTGAAATTTGGCAAGTAGCATGCTTACCTAAGGAATCTTGATTTGTCAAATAAGTCATATGTCTGGAAATATGTGCTGAAATGTTAAAATAGTTTTGTTACTTATACATAGGTTAATTCCCTGTTTAAACCTGGAACTTTGATTATAACGTCATAGGAGGAAAAGATGCGAGTTTCTCAAAGATTTTGCAGCGTTTTAGTGTTTCATTCCACCTTCCCCCTGACAGGGTATGTGCATAGCAGGATGGTCTGGCATAAGGCTACTAAAAAATATAGCGCTGCTACTTGGTCTGTCGTAATTCTTAGGCCAGACATGAGTGGCTTCTGTTTTTTCATTATTTCTACTTTAACTGTTAATTCCCCATTCAAAGAGGGAAAACCAGGAAGAATCAGGTTGTTAATCTGCATTTGTTGACGTTTCCTTTAAGGGTAGCATAGAATAATACAGTCAATAAGTTCGTTTTGTTTGTTCAGTTACTTATTCCGCAGGTTGGATCCTGTCATTGTAGTGTGTATTTAATAGTTACTATACATTCCGTCCAGAACTACTAGTTCACAATGATGAATATACGTACAGACAACTACTGTTAGTGCAAGGTACGTGTAGAGATATAACAGACATCCCAAATCAGCACAGTCTGCATGGTTCACAAACAAGTTTATTCATTTATATTCAAATGTATCCGAAGCATCTGCTTCGTTTCTCTGGTGTTCCTGGGATCAGGTGACAGCCTCCGGTAAGGGAAGTTAGTCTGGGCATGTGTAAAGGATTTAAAACTGAAAGTGCCAGCTACTTATGAGGAAGACAAACTTGTATATAAAGTGTATCATATTAAGTAGGGCTATTCTTATTCACAGTTATGTCCAGGTAAGGTATGGTGTAAAATACTAGTCAGGTGGTCCTGAGCTCGCAGCCTTGCAACACTTATTCACTTTCGAAACAGTTTGAATAAGACTATCAAGTCAGTACTATGCCTTTGTGTAGCCATAGACGTATATACATGCTATATTTCTATGGTGTGGCTAAAGGTGTAACACCTTGTACTTTGGTGGCAATATCTGTAATCTGAAACGGACATAACAAACGATTGTTCTATGTAAATACACAGACTTGTATGAAAGGCCTTATAGACATTCTTTTCTGATATTTTTGATTGGTTAACAAGTATGACACAATTTTCATAATTTCTCTGACCGGTTTATAAAGCTTGGAACTCAATTATAAGCATTATATGGTATTGCTTCTCCAATTGTTTGAATTTAATATCTACTTGATTCCCTTAAAGGGAATGGTTGATTACTTGATCATTCTGTTAAATGCGAGAAATGGCATTGTAGATATTTGATCGGGGGATAGTCTACCAATCTGTATTTAAGTTCAATTAAGGAAAATCCAAATTAAGTGTATTATCACATATTGAAAATTACTGTATCATTACATCATTTGCTGTGGTTTAAACAACAACAGACAATCAGTAAGCAAATAACCAACATGGAAATGAATAAAAAACTGAAACCCTTCCTTTATTCTGCAATGCCTTTTCTCACAATGCTATTACTTGTGATCAATAGCCATGCACGTTACATATTGGTGGGCTTTGATGGCTATTTATCTTGTTATAGTTGTCACAGTGATGCCTTCAGTAATCCCATATTACCCACCAAAAATACACACACACCACCGTATATTTTTGACCCGTGAAACACTGACAAATGTATGCATGACTGTGATAAACTGGACACCATTCTCTACTACAAATCTCCCTCCTTGATTCGGACAAGGAGTATATTCTCAACAAGAAATGCAAGATTTATTTATAACAAAATATACAATGTCTTTAACATGCTAACAACAACTATCATTATTGCAGAAGAAAACCCCTACCATACGCATTACCTAGAGGTGTTTGCATCATATTATAGTTAAGACTTCGCTTTTTTTTCATGTTTATGCCAGTCAATATTTAGAAAACGAAATAATGAATCAATTGCCCTGAATTCTTGTTAAAGAGCCCTTCATGTAATATGTCTTAGTTAAAGATTTAAAGAAAAGAAAAATGGCTTTGTATTTTAATAAATGTTGATGCAAAAATTAACTAAGACTTATATGTTATTATTAGGTTGTTCGCGATTCCCATTTACCACGTACATGAAATTTGGCAAATTGAGGCAAATACCTCAAAATAAAGCACCCCCCCCCCCCCCCCCCCCCAGGAAAATACCCTGATATACATCGCTCCTCCCCCTCTAAACAATAGCCTTATATCTATTCTTTCCCATTTACATTTGTATATGTACACATATAGTAATGTTAAGTAAATAAAGCCAGGTGAATTCTGGTGTGCAAATTTTAAACTTCTATGATCAAATCCTGTAATACACAGCTATCTGGCCCTTGAGAAAGTGGACTGCTAGTGATGGTTCAAGAACAATGACTGCAAACTGGGTAGCATAGTTATAGGATTAGATATCCACCATCTAGGAGGTGAACCCATAGCTTGTCATAACATGTTGGCACTGGAGTTATGTACCTGCTGCTTTGAGATCTATCTTAAGGTGGTGTCCTATTGAGACAATTCAGGCATCAAAAAGATAACTTGTATATACTAAGCTACATTGCATGGCAATCGCCTGACATTGACAATTGAGCTGAGTATAGATACTAATACAGTGGAGCTGCAATGCACAAAGTCACGGAGCAATCTCCTGACAGCAGTATTGCCTTTGATAGTCTTAGTATATTTTATGCACAGCATTCAAACTCTAAAACCATTGCAATTTTTTTATTAATTCATGCAGAAAATAGTCCTGGTTTGTTTTCCATATATTTGAAGTTTTAAAAGATTGTGATTATTAGTTTTGACATCATTATTGATAGTTCCCTGGTACTTTAGTGTCAAAAACCATTCCACAAGGCACCACTTTCACATTATGGCTTAGCAAATCTGCTGATTTTTAACAACAAATATTTTCAGTAAAGTGTGATTCACATGGAGAGATTCATGTACTTGAGACTGGTGTACTTAAATCTTTTCCCCAGTCTCTGATAATTTTCCCTCTGTCCAAAAATCTCAGAGCAGAATGTGGTACTGTAATTGAGCTTTCCCATTCTTGAAAGAAAATGGTGGATCTGATTCATATGGACATAGTACATAGTCTCAGACATGCTCCCTTTCACAAGGTACATAGTCTCTTACTTTTTCCCATGTGAATGCCTTGCCTGAGACTCAACTGCCCATGGCTAATACCCAGTGCAGGGTACTTAGTCACTGGTGCAGGGACTTTTCCCATGTGAACGCGGATGAGAGCATACCCATGAGACTAGGGGACCCTCATTACCAGTAGGAGGTACGCCAGTCTTACAAAAATCAAAGACTAAAGCAAAACCCATTTCTAAATTTGTAGGGGTTAGTCGAGCAGTGGTGTGTTTGGTTTACTCTAAAGGTCGTGGGTGCCGATCCCTGCTGTGTGGTGATCCCGGAGAGCCAGTGTGACAAAGCGCTATGGGTTGGTTAAACAAAAAAGTGCCCTTCTAGAAAACACTGAAATACTTGCCCCACTCCCTCCCATGGAGGCAAAACAAAATCCCCCCCCCCCCCCCACCCACCCTGAAAACTGAATTTGGTTTTTCTCCTAAATCCCCCCCCCCCCCCCCCCCCACACACACACTATTATAGTACCTCACTTATTATCTTCTCTGCCACAATCACCATACTAATGCATATTATATATGTAAATTTCTTAAGTCTGCTAGAAGAGTTCAGACACTATTGGCGTTTAAATTTTATAGATTTGTTGTACTAGCGATAGCGGCCGACTTAGACTTGCTCAAGTCTTTGATTATGAACAAAGTTTATTTTAGGATGTATTCTTCTTTTCCTTTTTTTTAAAAAGTTATTTTTAAGGGGACATTCAATGCAATCACCGAATTCGGCTATATAGCCGTTCTTCCACTCAGGCCCTAGTCCCCTACTCCTCATTCTAATGGCGGGTGTTTGCTGAATGGGCGGTGGGTACGATTTTTGTGTAAGTCTTTGGTATGACCCGACCGGGGTTTGAACCCATGACCTCCCATGCTCGAAGCAAACACCCATACCACTTGGCCACTGAGCTTGACTGGCCCATGAAACAAAGACTTGTCCACTATCAACAGAATCTCCTGTTTATGGCCCCAAGCCGCTCCCTGTAACCCTGTACCTACCCCTACCCCTCCCCCCCTCCCCTCCTCCAGTTCTCTGGCCGCCTGTGTTATCGTAGCAATAAATTTCGCCTACTTCCTGACTGTGACCTGCTTAAGATCAAAGTGAGAGGGTATCAATCTCCCATCAGATATCCTGACCAGTAGCCAGGATATCTGTATGGAGAGTGTTGGAAATACTGGCGCTATACAGCGCCAGAAATCCAACACCATTACCGAATGTACCAGTCCCTGTATCCCAGCAAGGAGAGTATCCATAGTATGCAGGGACTGGAGCCAGTCTACGGCTGACTAAAGCGTGTGATCCATCAAATCGATGCTCAGAGACGGCCAGTGGCGGCCGGTCGGCTGGTTTTTACACGGCCAGCCGGCCAGAGGGGATGACTGCACGGGTGCGGGCGACAGGGTTTATAATGAACGGGTCCGGCCAATTCTGGCCGATTTGCTAATCCACCAAGCAGATTGTCCAAGCCGATCTGAGCCAATGAACGATTTGGGCGGCCGACGTCCACAATTCCTCCACATGGTCATCGTTCAGGAGAAAGACGATACCAGGCTTTTCAAGTGGAAACACCATATTTTAAGAGCTCAGTCTCATATCCTCTAATGGTAAGTTCTCTGGTTTTAAGGTTCAGATGTAATATTCTGTAAGAATATCTAAAATACACAGTTCTAGTACCTCTGACGTTGGTGAATCACAAAAACATAAATCATTGAAATTTACATTTTGGGCAAATACCTTGAAATGAACCCCCCCACCCCCCCCCCCCCCCCCCACCCCCCAAGGCAAATACCTCCAAATAAAATAACCCCCCCCCCCCCGGCAAAAAAACAGATATGACCCCCCCCCCTCTCCAATAGCTCACCCCCCCCCTCTTGCCGTAAATAATGAACGGTCTCTTATTAAAACTAACACGGACTTGACTATAAATAGGTTGGTGGCAATTGCATGTTTACTCTGAATATTTAAATTCAAGACTTACTATCCATCGCTACATAGAATGTGTTCTGTGTTTAACAAGCGCGCAACATCTGCACTTACGCACTCCAATCAGAGTCTTCCATTCTTTGACTTATTGAAGGACTATAGCTTCTGCCGTGAGAGCGCTAGTTTTCATCACGTGATCTCCGCCATTTTGTTTGTTGTGAAAGTCTGGAAAGCTCTCGAGTAAGTGAGACGTCAGTTACGGGTTCTTTAAACGCTTACATAATCACTGGACAAAACCAGAGTATAAACCGACGAAGGACTATTACTATCGTGACTACAGAGTAGGTAAGTCACCGGGGTTCGGTTGATATCTTGACAGAAGCAATGAAGCTGGGAAGGATGGGGAGTGGTTTCGCTACGTAGCATCACTGAAGACAGTGAAGTCAGTGAAGAGTGAAACTGAAACGTCGGTGCCGATATGACCGGCGAACAGTGTCAGCGGACCGTGTCAGCTTGGCCAGAGAGTGCAGGGGCATTCGCAAGTGATGGGCGTGGTGATGTTCATGGTTTAATTAACCAGAATTAACCAAGGCACTGCGTTAAAAAGGGTATGGTCACTTGTGTTGACATTGTGGCAGGAAATCGATTGAAAATGAAAACTGCTCTCAAAACCTTATAACATTATATATAACGATGTAGTAGTATACTATCGTAAACAAATTAAAAGTGCACGTGACACAATTCGATGGTGTCTCTTCCTTGTCAGGCCTGACAGTACATAGATCCTGACTGTCTTTATTCAGAGCATAGGGGACTATTACCAAGTAACTGCACTGTAGCGCATTGTAGCTGGTATACCTATACTATAGTAAAGCCAAAGGCGGCTTAATTATTAATTTGAGGTAAAGACCAACCTACACTATAGTAGGTATTAGAACCTTATAATTAAATTAAAGCTATTATGATATACAGTGAGGACAAAAAAGGAATCGACATCCTTTGGCTCTAGTGACTATCAAGTCATGTGGGGATTGGACTAAAGTAAAGTCGGTATGTGAACAATTGTGATATAATGAAACCATTCATTCAGGCAATGACGCATATACACATAGGGGGTGGGGGGGGGGGGGGGGGTGACGCTACACCTTACTGATTAGATGACTTAAAGCAAGCTTGACGAAATTGAATAGGGATGATATCACGGGAGAAAACATCCAAAGGGCAGTAGATACAGTTAGGTTAATTTTAAAGGCTCATTTGCTGTGATAAATGAGTGTGTTGAGTTCAGGTATATCACCCATGTAAAGATAATTCTTAATGAGTGTGGAATGACTCATGTATGGCATGAACAACAACAAGTATTTGCATAAAACCCAAAAAGTAGAAGTGAATGGGTGAAACGCTCAATAGATTTAAAACTTGAATCATACTTAATATATCAAGAAAGTTACAGAAAGGGAGATACCACTATGTCATATGTGTTATCTTTGTGTGATTAGTGATGAATACCATCTAATTATTGAGTGTAGAAATTTGAAAATAGTATAATACTGTAACATATTACTAAGAGATAACAGCAAGAGCCCAAATATGTATACACTTATAACATGGCTACAATCATCTGACTACAAATTATTGTATAATGTAAGCCAATTCCTCAGTAGGATATATACTACCCCCTAGTCTAAAGTGGTGATTCCACCAACACGCACGATATAGCAAGATTCGGCCCGATTTGATTGTCTTGCTACATCGGGCTAGGATTGAATCATCGTGTGCCTATTTGTCGCGATGTGTCTTGAGGTGTCGCGGTGGTGGAGCACCAAAATATACACCCGACACTGCACGGCGACGTTTTGAAACAACGGAGGTACGACACATCGAGACACTGTAAGACACTACAAGACATAGCAAGATATACCATGGCAAATCCATCCTGTTGGTGGAATCAGCCCTTTAATATGTCAACCATCTCGTTGAAGAGCTGAGTTGTTATCAAATAAGGAAACCCATAGAATATCCACTAAGGCACTTATAGACGTATTGTATTTTTTTTATTTATTTGCATGTTGCATTGTAGTTTTATATTGTAACTTTCTTTTACTGTCATCACTATTCTCCAAGCTGTCTGAGTCAATGAAAATATTATTTTGTAATATCCACGTTAAATTCTGTGCAGCTTGAAGGAAAATTGTTTCCAAATGCGCCGTTGTAGGTCTATATGGGCCAAAAGTAAAAATAAAAAACAATACATTTCAGAATTTCCAACAAGATGGCGTCAGAGGTAGATGACGAAACCAAGGGTCTTGCCGATTCGGACGACTTCAACTATGGATACAACTTCGAATTTAACGACCAATCTATTCGAGCTGGTATGTACAACCCCGGATAAAACCCCCTTCTTTTAAATAGAATGCCTTGTGCCGCATTAAGATTATGTTGAATATCGATGGTCTAAAATAAGAAAATTCTACCAAATACATATGATCCTATTGCACTATATTTTGTAACGTTCCAGTTTCTCTGTTCGTGAAACATACGTGCACTTTCCCTTGGTGTATCCATGTGTAATGAACTGAGGTACTTACTGCAAGAGCAGGTCCGAGAAGAACAAAAACCTTTCTTGCTTGTACAACATGTCCATAATGAACACCAGTCCCGTGATACAAGTATTCCGAAAAATGAGGCTATTCCCACACTTAATATGTATACACCGACAACACTAGGATATATTTCGATTTATAGTTATTCTGTTTCAAAATAATGCTATAGATTATTCTTTTTTTATAAGTGTTTTCAATTTCCGATTTTCCCTCAGTCCCAATTTTAAGCCTGCCTGTCAGTAAAGGCAGCACACGGCATGTTCATGGAATAAAAGACATGCATTACAACTTGTGTTTAAAATTTGCAGCTTTCATCCGGAAGGTTTACTCCATCTTGATGCTTCAGCTATTGGTCACACTTGGAATTATTTGCATCTTCCTTTATGTGTAAGTATCCGATAAATGTGACCTTTATAAGATTTCGCACAGGGTAAATACTATTAGAGCGCGATACATTTAGTGCGATATATTTCGTCGTTTTTTAAGCTAGTGTCACGAGTCTGTTATACACAACATACTCCAGGAACAGGGTTCCTAAAGGGCCCGGTAAATCTGGAAAAGCCTGGAATTATGGTTTTGGCTTTTTCAGGCCTGGAAAAGCCTGGAATTCTGAGAAAGAGCCTGGAAAAAACCTGAAAGAGTCTGGTTAATTTAGTTCTTTTTAGTCTATGAAATTCTGGTCATTATTAGCTTTCCTTAATTATGGTACATGACTGCCTATGAAATTTCATGGATTAAATAGTTCCAAAAATCCTTTATTTGACTATCTACAGCAATTTCTATTAATTAAACATGGTTTTGATTATTTGTCTTCATATTCAAAAGTGGCAAAAAAAGAGAATAATTTTGAAGATACCTATCCCAAACCACCGAATCTCACAGGTAGTGAGAATGATGACAATGTTACCTAACTTTGGTGATGAATCAGACATGGTTTTAAAAACAGTGACCAGATATGATATGCACTCTTCAGAAAACAACCAATGACTATTTTCATTCACTACACACATTGTTATGTGCTTTGAAAAAAAGATATTAGAGCCTGGAAAAGCCTTGAAAAACCCTTGAGTTTTATTTGGCTGTCTATGTACGAACCCTTCAGCAAATTCCAAACAATTCAGCAATGATATGGATTGGTCTCTAATGCTCCTCCCCTATGCCTGAATTAAACGAGCAGACGACCTCAGTCAGCAGCACACACGCCTGAGAACAGGAAAACCTAGGCATTGTCTGTACAACATGGGTCTTATATAAACCCCAATGGGTTTCAATGTCGGCGATACCGCTGTGGTTCCTGCTCGTCTGTTATCCTCATCTTATGGATCCTATCTCATTTAGCTGTGATGTAGCCCTAGCAGTTGCTAAGAAGTACTAAAAGAAATAAGGAAGCACCTTAACAACCAATGACGGGTTACTATATGTGTACTGTAATAGGTCTACAACATCCAAGACCGTATAAGAACATATTCTGAACATGACCATCCAACACTTCTTATTATCACCTACCGTTTGTTTATTGTTTACTGTTTATTATACATGTGACCTCATCATTTGTACCTATACTCATTTGTATTGACTCCACATTGTTGTTCACACTTGAATAGTTTATCCCAGATATGCTGATGTGATATGACAACCTGCTTGCACCTGTTACCGTTTGAATGGAAGAACGATGTATAATCGAATCCAAACGTTATGAATTAAAAAAAAAAAAAATCTTTGACAATTTTGACTTGTATAAGATATAATTTCTAATCGGTATGTATCTTAAGTTCTGCTTTTGGTTAAAATGAAAAGAAGCATGTCGGCTACTGTGCCAAATAGTAAACTGTTTCTATACTTCTGTATCTTTTTTTCTTCTTCTGTTCATTGGATCCGGTTGGCTTAAAAGATTTACAATGCGGTCTACCACAGTGTACCAGTGGACCTTAATTTTAGTTAATTTCCCAGTGCATATTTTTATTAGTACCTATACTCTCAGTTACCACTTTGTAACAGTTAGACTAATATTTGGGATTCATTTGAAACATAATTTTATATGTATTTCGCTCATTCTTACAGCGAACCAGTTCGGGAGTACGCCATTCAAAATATTTGGCTGTGGATTGTTGCCCTGTGAGTATTCACACTTTCCTCTTGACCTCACTGTTAATACTACGAACCCTCAGTAATTCATATAGTGATAGTAAAAAATAACTTGACATTTCAACAACCCTTGCTAACAGTGATACTGAAATTCACAAAACAAACCAAAAATGAACATTTGAAATAAAGAACTTGAACTATAATGCTTAAGTATTTTTGAGTATTTAGCAATCGATTAACATTGAGTTTGGTTTCATATATTGATACGTATTTTTGTTGATGCTTGCAGTATCGCCACATTTGTCTGCATTATTGCCTTAGCCTGTTGCCCAGATGTCAGGAGAAAATCCCCCCAAAACTTTATTTTCCTTGGAATTTTTGTAAGTATTAATGCTCCGGTAGTCTAGTAGCATAAAGGTAGACCTTATAGATAAAAGACTGGAATCACTTTCTATGTAACTAAAATCACAAAACAGATTTTATTTTGTAGCGTGTGATCTTATAATAAATGACTAGAAAATAGCTCGAAACTGACTTGATCAAGGTCCTATTGCCATAAACATGTGTATAGTCTGGACTGTGATAAAGAAAACTACCATCAAGGAGGTGCAAAAAACATATACACATGTATTTGAATCTAGTTGAAAATAACCGCTTAGTTATTCAATGGTAGTTACATTTCTTCTTGTCTTGAAGGAGGTACTAATTTTGCACCTTCATGTCTAAGTAAATAAAATGATCCATAAATAAATATTACCTATTTCTAACAAGGGACGACAGATTTCGTTGAATCTAAAGTTTACTTAAATCATTATTCTTAGGATTATATATTTATTCCTTTTCAGACACTCTGCGAGTCGTACCTATTGGGCTCGATTTCCGCGTAAGTCATATTTTCGACTGTAGCGAGGTTGACTGTAGTGGCATTTTAAAACTGAGCTTTACATCTTTAGTAAATCGAGGTTCATACAATATTTAAGGCAGATTTAAGGTAATTCTACAGGGAGCAACAGCTTTCACAAAGTAACTTATCTTCTGAAATTATTGCTGACGGGTGAAATGTAGCGTTATCAGACAAATTTTGGCAATCTGATGAAGGATAAAATATATTTTGGGCATTTTATTTCGGGGTTGAAGATTGTTAATGCAAATCACAAATGTCCTAGATGATCATTAAGAACGCTAGCTTCTCGAGCTCTTACTAGGATAATTAAATGAAGTATTTAAAGAAGTATGTAAGAGATATGTCCATTAAATCCCTGAAGAAAGCTGACAGTGATAATCACCCCGATAAGTTGAATAGTTTTTACAACCATCTACCTGAATACGAACTCAGATAAAGAACTAAGAAGTTGTGAATATTGATTGGTTTGTGGCTCCGTAACATCATCTTTATAAAAAATATGTCCAGTCTGAGAAAGGGTAAGAAAAAAGCCGATTCAGATCTAACTTTGTGTTTGTGTCTGAAACAGGTGCTATGATGCTGATGCTGTCATGATTGCTGTCGGAATCACAGCTCTCGTCTCCTTTGGTCTCACTGTCTTCGCCTTCCAAACTAAGGTGAGTTAACCACGTGAATAAATCACGGATAACGAAACAGCTATAAGCTATAAACCTTAAGGGCTGATTCCACCAACAATATGTATTTGCCTTGGTATGTCTTGATGTCTCTTGTTACATCTTAAGGCTGTATTCTACCAAACAACCACTTTTTCAATGTCAACAGACGTTCCAGCCGACCTTTCAGCCGACGTCGGTTGAAAGATCTGGAAAAAATGGCCTCAAAATGCGTCGCTGCTCCACCGAAACCCCCAACAGACGCTCATGTGGTCGCTACGAGCGTTTGGTGGGTTCAAAATTCCAGCAGATCCTAGCCGACGCCCCTGCCGGGGCGCCGACTGGTGGACGTTGGCCGCATTTCACGTAGTAATTGAGTTCTGCGATAGGCGGCGCGGCGTGCGGCGATACACTACAATGCTCAGAACCAGCGAAAGCCGCGTATAGAGCGGAGCAGTGTATCAGCGTGTTGAGATTTGTACGGGAACGCTCACAGATTATCAAATAACCGCGGAAATACACGTTAATCGAACAATGAAGGTAAAGAAAGACAAGGATTGATGTTATGAATGTGTATGGCATGCTATGGTGCTAGAATTCTGACGAAAATATCTAAAGTGTCGGAATTTTCGATGTCCGTTCGCGGCTTCGGGTATCGCCGGTATAACTCACACTATGTTGGCGGCGTTCCCTCGCCGCAACTCCCGGCAGAACCCGCGGGCGGGTGTCGTACTCTTCAAATGCATCGGCCAGATGCTCAATTCCAGCCGATAAAAACCTAATCAATCAGTATTTCACCAGATAGGCAAATTCTGTCTCTTGGAGGTTTATTGGAGTATCGGTTGGGATATCGCCTGAAAATATCTGGTTGGTGGAAGCGCATTTCAACTGGCTCTCCTGCCAGACGCTCAGCAACCGTGAAGCGACACTCCAACGACCCCCAATATCTTCCAACAGACGTCAAAACTTAGAGCAGACGTCTGTTGAAACGTATGGTAGGAGAGCCGATGTCTGCTGAAACGGCTGGTGTGTGCTTCCACCAAACCGACAGATGATTTAAAATAGAGCAGATCTGCCGGCAACCGCAGCAACCGCCATACGGGCGCTGTACAACTATTTTGTCTTGTTGGTGGAATACAGGCTTTACAGTGTCGGGATGTGTCATATCTCCTATGTCACAAAACGTAGCCGCCTGATGTTGTGTGTATGTTTTGGTGCTCCACCACCGCGACACCTCAAGGCACATCGCGACAAATAGGCATGCGATTATTCAATCCTAGCCCGATTAAGCAAGACAACCAAATCGGGACTAATCTTGCTACATCTTGTGTGTTGGTGGAATCAGCACTTTAGACTATAAAAGGGTGATTCCATCAGGACGTGCAATATATATATATATATATATATTTTTTTTTTAAGCACTTTATTTACCCTGAGGAGATACATCGGAATGGGGGTCCGTTATGAGAGTACCTCTCAGCATTACCAGAATATACAATATTTCACCTTATTTTCATAAACATCACGATCATGGCCGATTTGTTGACTCGCGAGGTCAGGATGAATCGTGTGAGAATATCTGGTTGAATCGCTGCAGGGGGATAGCCCTATTTGAGCAATAATTGGGGCTACACACGCAAGGGTAAGTGCACAACCAGATCATACAAGATTTATCCTGATTCATCCTGATTCAGCAAGGTACTACAAGACACAGCCCTAACTTGCCAGGCAACAAAAATTGTTCTGGTGGAATCAGCCCTTAAAACATCGACACTGATCCCCAATTTTCACGGTTCCGATTGTTGGAATTAATCAGTAACAATCGGATTGATGTACACTACCCTCATACAGTGATCTGGCTGGGATCTATTGGTGCCGCCATAGGCTGCACTGGGCCAAGCCCAAGTTCAGGTACTGAACCCTCATAGAGAATCTGTAAATGTTGATTACTTTTGACTTAACTGATGAGAAAAATGATTACTGTGTAGCAGCACATATGTAATCATTGTTTTCTTTCAAAATAACTTCATTGGAACATTTTTAGTATGCATCGAGATATGAGGCAATGGGTATTGAAGAATTTTAGAGACAAATCTTATCTTTGCTTCTTAGACTGTAGTGTTGGGACGTGACTAGGTCTATCTGCATGGAGTTGTCCCAATACACTAAGTCCATTTAAGGAATAGAGTAGACCGAGTAGCCAATGACTGCATTCGCAGCAAACCCCGACCTTGAACCTGACCTCCTTACATGATATTTTCTAGTGCCTTGGGACGGCTCTACAGTCGAGAGTTGACCTACAATCTAATGGGCCACAACCACCCTCCTATGGTCTATGCCAGTAACATCTTGATTTATACTGGAGAATATCTGCTGTATTCAGTTTGATAAGAGAAGGGTCTCACTCATTTATACTCATAACTCAATTTACAAGATAAAACGAAGTCTTCCGGTTGATCCGAATTAAGACAGAGTTAAAGGTTATTGCTCCCTCATTATAATTGTGATTTGGGCCAGTAAATCTCTGGTACCCTCATATTACAGTAACCAGGATATGATGATCTGAATTTTTAATTTTTGTTATATGAGGGTCTGGCTATGTTGTATTTCTTTGATATGAGGGCCTGGTTATGTTGTTATTTGTATAGATGTATGGATATTGCTGTATGTTAACGTTGTATTCCCGTTGTGAACAGTGGGACTTCACGATGTGCAGCGGTGGTCTACTCGTAGCCCTCCTTGTTCTCATGTGCTTCGGATTCCTCGCTGCTATCATCAGGAGCCACGTGAGTCTTGTGGGATTTTCATCTTTGTAAACGTTACTGCTGCCTCAGCTTATGTACAGTATAAACAGATATTATGATGATGAGTAGTTCATCTTCTGTCGAAAAAAAAACCAATCACAGACTTCGTAACAACAATTTCACAAATTTACTCAATTTAGCTCCAGATGAAGGCAAAGTTGATGCCTTTGTCAAACCAGATGTTGGTCATCTCCATCATTTTTACACCTACAAAGTGATTGTATGTAAAAAAAAAAAAAAAAAAAAAAGATTAAAAACAGGACGAGGCAACGTCCTTCTCTCCTAGCGATGCTACCTCGTATGGCAGTTTTTAGAACTTTCCCTAACCACTGTAACCATAGCGCACTGTCAGTCGTGACATCATAGTGTCAACAACTGTCTCCCTGGAGTCTCTACAGAGATCTGAGGGGTATGCAGACAGTGTTATACTGTTTTTATGTGTGCTGTTATGTGCATGTGGGGTGATTTGTCAAGGTTTCGTCGGAAGCGGCTCATCAGGCCTAAAAAAAATATTAATAAATATTATCAGAAAAGTTAGTGGCGTTCACAGAAAATAGGGAAATAGTTTTCATGTGGAATTTACTGCCTCAGAGAGACTTTGAAAATGTGGAATTCACACCAGCAGGCTGGGACTGAGGGTGTCTATGTTTGTGTGTTTGTGGGGTTAGGATAAATATGTTTTGTTTGTTTGAATAAGACTCAATTAAATCTCTCTGTTTTACACACACGTCTGGATGTATACTATAATTTCGTCAAAATAGAATAGTTAAGCATCATCTCAACTGTGAATCCTTTCACGATGATACTATGCGATGTTATGTGGAACACAACTTCCCGATTCCCTTTATGGTTGCTTGCAAAATTTGATAATTCTTCGTTTACTGTTTCCAGATTTTGAACCTCGTGTATGCTTCGCTGGGTGCCCTCATCTTCGGCTTGGTGAGAAAGGAGTTGGCAACTTCTCCATCCTTCATATATTCTCTCGTAATTCATGTCGGGCGACTCACATACGATGCCATGTGACAACCACAAGCAAGGGTTGCCGGTTCTTGCAGTTTGTAGGAATACAACAGTACAGTTTGTGTTGCATATACAATGAATCACGAACGGTGAATAATGTCACGAGAAATCATCAAAATAATGTTCCATTAAATTCAACTAGCAATCTGTGATTTTTCTTATCTGATATTACCGTAAATATCCGCGTATAAAACGCGTCTTATACGCGAACCAAACCCCTGGTGCGTCTTCTAGGACTTGTCCAAAGTTGGGGCGCATCTTATATGCAGGAATGAGGCAGAAGCACCTCCTCTGCGGCCGACGCTACCTTGAATTTGACCAGAATTCAATCTGATACCAGTCAGTTGCCATGATGTACTCGTAGCAACCTTGTCTGCAGAAGTACAGGAACCATCAATGTATAGGTATAAAAAGCATATAACGGCAAAGTACTGAATTAATCATAAGAGAAGAGGTTTGTCATAATCCCACAATGTGATATCTCAATGTGTAATCTCATCTCATTCTACATCATCATTTTGTATATAAGCCTGATGAACTACATGTTTTGTGCAAAAAGTAACGTTTTTGTAAGAAGAACCTGGTCAGAATAACTGCTATGCAGAGGCCGGTTATGTACCTCTTTACAATACCAATAAAAAAAAATTTAAAAAGACATTATGAAAAAAATCAGCAATGTTGAGGAGATTCCCATATGCCATAGTATTTCTTGGCGTCCAATACGCTGAATATATGATAGAATGTAATGTAAAAAAAATCAGGGCTACGGATCAAGTGATTTTAAATTTTATCTCACTGCTATTACTGATTAATTAGTTTATGATGGCATCCCTCGTTGAGTATTCTTCTACAATACTCCATGGGCGTTGAGTTCAAGTTTCCAATGCTAAGTCTAAAAATAAAACCACGGGTGAGGTAAATTACAAAACAACACTCTAGATCATACCATAGTCTATCTTGATGGCTAGCATGTTCTCAAACGGTCATTCATTGTGCTCCTGTTTCTATTCCAGTACCTAGTGTACGATACTCAGTTGATGATCGGAGGTAAACACAAGTATTCCCTCTCCCCGGAGGAGTACATCTTCGCTTCACTCAACCTCTACTTGGACATTGTCAACCTCTTCATGTACATTCTCGCCTTGGTGGGAGCGGGTCGGCGCTAACACCATCTGATAGCTGGCTCTACCACTGAGCAGTAGGTATGCACACGGCAACGCTCTGATCAGGATGACTGTCAGCCATGAAAACTACCTGGCACAGAACAATAACTTTTAGATCATAAGAATTAGGTAAAAACAAAACCTAGATTATGGAGACATAGCTAAGACACCTCTATGACCAGAAAACAAAATTATAAAAACAAAACCTACATGGTGATAATTGGTTTACAACAATACACTTCTGCATGATGACAACGCGGTACATGGTTATACATTTCTAAATCACACAACTATGCTTTTGCAACCAAGCATAGGTGAGTACTTAAGTAGACGATGAAAGCTAGGCACCGATGGATACTCTATAGTACTAGGCAATATTTGATGTCTATATTAGTGATGGTAACTGAGGAACAAGACATTGCTATTGTAAGTTATAAGAATTAGGACCGGAACAAGGTTTTATTAAATGAGAACTAGGCAGTTGAAAATGCGAGTACATGTACATCATAAAAACTAGACACGAGCCTTTGCCTTTATCCTACCCCTAATAAAAAACGCCATAGGCTTAACATTGGATTTATTTATGTCACGGTTGTGACATAAAGTGTTGTTTATGCCACTACTTTCTGATACTGAAAAAATATGGAAACGTGGTAGGATAAAATCTAGACGCCACTCGTTTGAGTTTGAGCTTATTTATGTCACTCATTTTGTTGGCTCCAAAATATAACTCGTCTTCGACTCGTGAAATTATGGAGCCAACAAAATGCGTGGCATAAATGAACTCAGACTCAAACTCGTGACGTCTCTTCATAATCTTCCACATTAAGCTGAGTGTCCGAGAATGCCTTTGTAAAGGAAAACCAAATACCTGACAGTGTCCTTAATTATTGAGAAGAAGGTATAGACAAAATTGGTGTTGTAAGTTGTTTCTCTACCCTATAAATTCCAGTGGTATTTCCACCTGTATTTTTAGCATGACTGTACTTCTATTAATAGTCTTTTCAATAGTTTAACATAAGTTCTAACTCTAAACAGGCATGACAGGATTTGGCAATAAACGTTGTAAGTACATATTTGTAAAGTGTAGAGAAAAGGTACTTCTTGAGCTTACAGTCATCTAGATTTTTTTCTCTCCTGCAGAGACGTTATACGGGAGTTTCTTTGAGCCCTGTTGTAAACGGATTCTTCGCCCAGTGCGATATTACTGCATTAGCCTTGTGATTATAGGATCAGCATGTGTTGTCTGTATCATGCATGTTGCTATATCAGATAACAAAGTGTAGCTACATATATGGTAGACCGAAAATATATATGGGGGGGAAATTATAAAGTAAAGGTGTAGATTGTTATTAACTTTCCATATATTTACCCAGACCACATTCCAAATAGTTAACGTTTTAAGATACGAGGCGAAATACCGTTCTAATCCAAACCGAAGCAAAAAACGAATAATACAAGTTAAATTAGATTAAAACCTGAATGACATACAAACGAGCTACTTTAATGCCTCATCTTAGTAGATGAGACCCTTTCATATGATGAAAGCACATTACATTTACAGGGTGTAACTAAGTAAATATTCTTATCGCATGACTCAATCATGATCTCTAGCCGCGTATCTAAGCCTTGTATATAGTCATTTACCGTTTACTGTTGGATATGACGTTGAATGTTTATTCGATACACGAACATTCAGTGATCGAAAGTCCCTTTAGTAGTAGTACTGGTTCAGTTTGTTATAATGGTGCATACAAACCACCTTTGGTTAAATACTTTGGTGGGGTCTACCTATGTTGTGTTCAGTTCGTTGTTTGTTTCTGGAAATACATTTAGTGACCCATTCTCCACATACTTTCGCATCTGCCTAAGTTCAATACAACGCCGTATGGCATATCAGTTTAAAGTAGACCCACTGTCTCTGCTCCCTTATTTCATGTCTTTTTTTCTTTTCTTTTTATTATGTCATTGCCGTGTCTTAAATTTATTAAACATTAAATGTTTGCTTTGTAAATTAAAACAGTTTTAAGACGTAAGCAGTTTGTGTGAAATCAGTAAAAGTCAAAGGTACAACTCTTTTTTTATATATATTTTTATTGTATACATACAGTTCTAATGCGGTGTTTAGATTTTCCACTAAAGAAGCTCCAGATCTTACTACCATTCAAATGTAGTTACAATAAAGAGATTCATTCGTGTAATCCAATCACTGATTTGCATGAAGAGCACAATGAAACAATCAGCGTATCACTGCTAGATACCTAGTCTGGTGTGTTAACCGTTTGCTATTTGAAATATTATTTCAGTACATTCCATTCAAATACTGACGATGTAGGGGTATACCATGCGCATGCTAAACAAGTTTTGCTTTCGATGCAAGTTGTAGGTACCAAAAATTGTACTTTTTGGGGTGATATAGATGCCATACAATGGCTGCATTTGTAAGAGCATTCACAGTGGTATGGGATTTATGGTAATTCACATCTCCATATCAGGAGGTGCTTGGGAATTGCTCAGAGGTGAGCAGTCTTAGGATCTGCCATTAAAATCTTAAGGGAACAAAAACGTAGAAAGAACTTTACAATATGATCAAATGAGTGTACTATTCAGTATGAAGGTGGTTTATATTATCATCACTAATTGACAGTATTTCTGAGTTTTCATAGAATGCTGGATCAGAATTAAGTGTATGCCTAGTCTTGGTTTTGTTTTGTCGCCTAGTTTTGTGTTTGACCTTGGCTACTAACTTACGCAGGTACCTCTATTTTCGGTATAATTAATGAGCAGTGTATGTTCTGCTGTGACCATTTCTCTCAATGACACCATGATCAACTATGTTTTCCTCCAGTTAAGGTAAACTAACTGGAAGCCATGTAAAAAGTAGCACTCTTGGAGAGGCGTGAAGATGGAGCTTTGTGTTGTGCTGGTTGGCAGAAATTAGTCCCCAGTGTTATTCAAAACTTGTACATGTATCTAGAAGGGCACAGAATCTCAACGTTATTCACACCCGGTGTAGTTTTTGTCGGTTGATAACGACATGGACTTATTTAATAGAGTGAAAGGGGAGATGTGAAGACTTGAAACTCCCCCCATCAAACGCAACACTGAACTCTGTCTTCTAGTCTCTAGAGCTCCCGTACACGGGTATCTTCAGTTGTACCGGGTACACTTTATTACCTATACTAGTCCCTAGCTGCCTCATTGATGCAATGCCATGCTCAAGAGGTGCTAGCTTGAATGATCCAGCATGTGGATCCAGTTTCATGTTTTGTTGGATGACCATGTTTATGATATATCAGCCTTGACGATGTAGGGTTTCCTGTGCTGGTATTCTCTTGGCTACCCGCCCCTATGAAGTCTCTCCATAAGGCCTATTGCTATTGGTTTGTTTAGTTTCACATAATTTATTTGATGTAAAACCATAGACTTGCATATGGTCCTAGCTCGGGGTGAATTTATTTGATCAAAGCTGTGTTCAGTATTGATTCCCTGACAGAAACTGGCGATGACGATCAATCCTATTATCTCTCAGTAACATGAATCTGTTAATTCCACCAAAAATCCAATGATTCAAAGATGACATGCTTAATTGGTAAAATGCAGCGAGATTGTATAGGAAATGTACTGTGTAATCTCTTACAATATAACAAAATTTTGAGGTAAGGAAATGCAATAAGGGGGTGTGCTATGATAATATATAGATCAAGGGTGAATCTTTGTTATATATTTGCCATATGTGGCGTGCATGGAAATGTAATAAATAGGTCAATCGGGGGTCTCGCAAGTCATTGTCCGTGATAGTAGGTTATATGTTGAGTATCAAAACATGTATTATACATCATGTACTTCGTTTTACGGTTACCATAGATTTGTATGAAGATGTTTGTATATGGTTGTAAATCTGTATTATATGTACATCCTCAGTTTAAAGAATCATTGAAGACTACACTATTTGCATCGGAGAGAGGGAAGTGGTATATAAAATGTGTCTTAAAGAAAATTGTGTAGATGTTAATTCTTACCCAGGAAAGTTGCTAATTTTATGCTGCTACTTATGTTGGGTGATAATACTGTACATAACTAAGGAAGCGGCACAGTATTATGTACCTCAGATCTGATGTCTAGTTTAATCATCATCCTCGAGTAAGATTTACTTACTTTATTGAATTATTGAAACTCTACAAATTGAAGCCGGTGACTATATCAATGAGGGATCTACGTGACAATGGCAGTATGAAGAATACTAAAGATTCGATAGTAATGAGAAATCATGATTTGTCGAAATCGATCATGCGCATAGATTGAACACAACTAATTTTAAAGTATTGTTAGTTTAAAGCACGTTAATAGATGTTCAAGTCCAAACTACCCTTTAACTTAAACAAAAACTTGTAGAATTCTGGATACCGTTGCGCTATTACTGCAGGAACCTTGTTAAACGACTTTAGAAACAGGCTAGTTCATTTTATAGATATTCAAAATTACTGGACCAGTAGTAGGCCAAACTAATAGATTATTGTTAATAATGTTACAGAACACCAATAGTAGATTTCTTAAGACGTTAACAAACCGTAATATTTCCATTGCATGTGTGAAGATCATATGATAAAATTCCATAACTTATTCTTATAAAAGATCTTATCCATGACAAAAGGTAGAATATAGAAACACTGTTCTGGAAGCTTTGTCCAGGATAATAAAGCTTGTACTAGAGTCTACCCCGAAATTCGCTATTGAGCAGAGTAGTGTGCTGCCATGTTAGGATTCATATGGGAAGAATGATAGCTCGTCAATTTTGTGCAGAATTCTGCAGCCAAACTCACAGGTTTGCTCTTCTCAGGAGCTGCCAGGGGTCTCTCACTGATCTGGCACCTGTCATAACCAATGGCAAGCTGTTCCATCAAGAAGGTCGTCACCAGCTCTAACCCAGATCTGCTGGCAAAAGCTGTGTGGTTGGTGTACAACGTATTCACCTGGTTTGTGACACGCACTTAAATCCACTAGCTGCCCATGTCCCATTGCAGGGCGCCCTGCAGGGGGAAAGCTCACTGTTAGACTGGTTCCCTGCCGAACTGAACATTAGGGCAGGTAACCCCTTATGCTGGTTCCCCAGTCATTTGCAGCAGAGGGAAGAACCAGCACAACCTCTCCCTCATAGACCACAGTAGTCCTTACGTCGTCATTTTGATTTCCCACCTACCACATGGCATTTTGGTGACAACACTAATAACTACAGTCAGGCACCATCCATAAAGTATGTACGCACTGAGAGGGGGTGGGGTTCCATAATTTGGGAAATTTTGCGTATGCTCCCTCTTTGTTTTATTGCGTACAAGATTGGGAGAGGGGGTGGGGTCCAAAATTTCAGAAATTCTGCGTACATACTATATGGATGGCCCCTTAGGAGAAAGTTATTATGTTGGTACATTTGTTTCAATGTCATAGAACAGTTATAAATATATTCTGCAGAACTAGATACTTCGATATGTTTTGGTTCGCCGATCACCGCACTCAGTGAAGGCATATTCCAATGTTTGGCACCAGAACGTAAGGAAACCCCGCTCTCGGCAGGTCAAATGATGTCACACTAATGCGGTCTATGAGATTCCCCAAATAACTTTTTTACAATGAACGACATTACAAAATAAAGTAATGACAATGGACTGAATGGTCCCTATACCGGTATACCATCGGGGTCCCCTAGCCTAGGTCCCAGGCTTCCAGGCTAGCTCACTGTAGGCTCCTGGGCCTCCAAGGAGGCCTGGACTTCTTACTAATAGGGGACGCTGCGGGGGCGAGCCTGTACGATTTAAACAAAAAAATTATCAATGCATGGGCATGGAGTCAGGCTTCCAATTTCGCCCTGCCTCCTAGCGAATGAACGGGGAACCACCGTAGCGCTAACTTTTAGCTATAAACACGCCTCCTAGCGAGAGAGAGAGGGAACCAGCGTATCACACTGCACCGCTCCGGTTTATCGCTCCGCAAAACCTGTTTCTGTAGGTTACTCTAGCGGTGCAGTGTGACCAGCGTACAGGAGGAGCGAACTCTTCACAAAAGAGGGAAAGAGGGATTGCACTTCCGGTGTTTTGGGCTGTCGTGGACTGCGAGTCGTGTCTTGCAAACATATTTCCCGTGACAAGTAAGTTATTTAGATGTTTAACTGAACATAATGGATTGAGATTATATAAAGAATGATATTCTTTTGTTAAGTTGGCTTTTATTTAGTAGTCATTGTCAGGCCTTGCCGAAAAACATTTAAACCAGTGCCTGACACAGCCACTCACAGTCACACTGTACAGTTAACACTACGGTACTAACAGTGTAGACAGCTGTTTCAAACTTCGTGAGTTTTGTGATTCAGTTTGTTGATTACTAGAGATGAATAGAAAGAACTCTACTTTGGCAGTACACTCTACTTTGGCAGTACAGTTGTTTTTAACGCCCTTATGATCCTTTCTTTGAGCCTTTCATTAGATTCATTCATCTCACTCTGTGGCTGAGTGTGGGTAGTCGTTAGTCGTGGGCGACCCTAACAGTACGTTCCCGTAATACAGCGTATAGGGTCGAACTCGTCTGACTAAGTGTGGGCGATTTGAGCATACCCTGAACGCTATATGGACGATACGCTTCGCAGACAGCACGCTTCGTTTTTCAGCGGGTGATCGACGGCCATACACTTTTTTTATGTCAGAACTCTGCCAAGAAATTATATAGGAACTTAATATCAAAGAATAAAGATCAGTAGATAGCTAAAGATGTGTAGAAAACAGTTTGTAAATTTATATTTTGATTTATGATAGGAATATCGTCCAATTTACGAAGCGTATCGTCCAAAGCGTGCCAGTTACTGAGCGTATCGTCCAGTATTTCCCTGAGCCCACCCTGTGAACGCACTGAGCCTACCCTCAGTATCATGAGACATGACAAGTAACTTGTATTTATAAGTCTCATAAAATCCAAGACACTTCACTTCATAGCCAGCACACCTGGGACATTACGCTTCGTCCCCCCCCCCCCCCCCCCAAAAAAAAAACAACGTTCCCAAAATGGGCGGAGGTCCAAGGCGTCCACAGGGTGGGCTCAAGGAGTCCAGCGAGTAAGCTCAATGTCGTTCACGTTTTCACGCTCACAAGAGACTTCAACCGTAAAAAGATCACGAAGTCCTAAACCCCCCCCCCCCTCCCCGCGGCATATATAGTCCAAATACCGGCTTTTTACAATTAAGATGTTATGTAATGCCCCAAGCAGTCATTCAACCCCATTTGCCGGTCTTCAATGATAGAATCACTCTTCGTAGGCCTGTGAGTGTTCTTTACCCCTTGACTAGCTTTTTCTCAGAACAGACATAAATTCGTCTTAACCTACACGATTATATCCAATCCTCGTATACTGATATGATACATCTCATTATAAATATCATTGTTTATCAGGTAGATCATGGAATCGAATATACCAATAGACATACACTACAACAAACTTTTAGGTAAGGATTTGATCTTTGTATACCGTCTTCAGTGTTTCATGCTCCAGAATTAGAATATGACATTTTGTGTTTGTTTTTGCTTACTTAGAAGGTGTTATTGCCACGTCTCATTCATAGAATTATAATAATATGGGACACAGAAATATGTAGGCTTAATTTAGATGTGATACAAGTGTCCCGTGATATTATAGAACCATACTCTTTGAATTCTACATCTGAGCAACCATATATCACATCTAATTTCCAATGCTGCATCAGTAGCAAAAATATGCTTATGAATTCCATAAGATAATAGACACTTAATCAATAGTCTTCGTTGTATTCATATCTCTAGACTGGCTCTTGAATCGGCGACACTGTCTTCAACAATGGCAGGGCTGCGTGTTGACGATCAGGGAGAAGATAAATGCGGCGATCCAGGACATGCCTCCAGTGGAGGAGATTACCAAACTCCTCCAGGGCACATGTAAGTTACCCTGCATGACTCGTGTCATACGGTGAGGGGTGTATATAAAGCTGGTTGGCGTTCTTCCTTGGATTGTTCCCAAATTGAAACATACGGGCAGGCAGGCGGGTGGAACCAGGAAGAGGCGTTGACTGAGCGAGGGAGGGGAGGTGTGCTCGTGCGGACCACTCTGCCCCTTACACTGGCAACCAGAGCCACACAAAGTTGGCTCTGGTCGGGTTAAATCCGAAGGTCGCCTTGACCCAAAGCTGGTTCCCACCTGTGTAGCAGTTATACCTTTAAGCCTGTGATACGCCATCTAGTGAATCTTGGCCATACTACAGGGTAGGAAATGTCTGTTACACTCCTGCCAGACTTTTTGTACTGCTTGGAAAGTGTTTTATTTGCTAACCTCGAAGCCAATTTACTATTTTGTTATTTCCTTTTGTGTGTATTCTTTAAATACAATAAACATAATGCTAGGACCCCTCATCAATTTGTTGAGCTATGAATACGTCCTAATAAGTATTTCTTCTTTTAGAACCTATATAAAACGAAATTACTTAGTTTGAGGCGCACCCCGAGTGATCCCTTGTGTGATTTTAGCCGACCAACCCCTATATCGCATCAGGGGTTGGTTGCCAAACTATGTCCCCCTCCCCTCCGGTCTTCCGTCCATGCTTCCCCTTTGCCGCCAGTGGTTGGTTAAGCTGCGGGTGTATGGGTTGGTTTACACCACGGTGGGTTGGACAGTCCCACCGCTGGTGTAAGTCTTGGCCCGCCAGCGGTGGACGCAGCGACGGTCACTGTGGGTGGACCCTGTGATGTCACAGTCAGGCTATATAAGCAGCAGCGCCAGCACTGTCGGGTCACTTCTGGGATCCAGCTTATGGAGCGCGGACCCTGCCCTAGCCCTGCCTAGCCCCTGCACTTAATCTTTTTTTAATATTTTTTTTTTATAAAGTCTTTATTGCTTTCGGTCTGACAGACCGTTCTTCCCGGCAATATTGAAACAGTGATGGTGGTATTTATGGTTTATTATCCATCGTATACAAAGTCCCCATTGAAAATGCATGGGGACTCAGTAAACCACGACCCATTGTATAAAACCTGTCAGATACCATATCTGTGGTATACGGATTCAAACCTGTGGTATACGGCCTCAAAACCATGGTATACGGGAAAAATAGTCCCTTTTGCTATAGAGCAAAGAAATAGTTCCTAATGTTATACCCGTTAATATGGCAATTACTGGGTTTAATTTATTCGAAAAGATGGATAATAAATATAACAAACGATAGTTTTCTGGACAGGCAGCTCTGTAAACCACTCACGGTTGACCTCGTAATACACTCGCTAGCGCTCGTGTATTACTACGCGTCAACCTCTCGTGGTTTACGGCCGCCTGTCCACAAAACCATCGATTATTGTCTATATATACAATGATGATGCTGGTGATCCATGTAATATTACATTCAGCTTCATATCACATGTGATATACAGTTTTTTTCCGCTTTTTTGTTACATATACTTTCCTTGAGACTGACGAGTATTTCTGAACCTTTGATTAATGTCACTACAATCTTGGAACTTGATAAACCTGATCACGTTTGGGTACTCTATTTGGTCGTTTTCACTGTGTGTTCTCTCTTTTACACATTATTTCAGGGATGCTAGTTTTCCGGCAAATGACGAAGTTTCAAAATTTCACTTGCTGTGTTAGAATATATATATCGATTCAAAGCCAATCTGTTTCAAAATAATGTTATAAATGATGTTTTGTTATAAGTGTTTTAGACACCTTTTTCCTGAGTCCCAACTTTCGTCCCTGTTATTTACAGTGACAGTAAAGCGATTTCAACTGAATAAGGAAGTATGCTTAAGTGAACAGTTAATCATAGGCAATTATATCATATATGTTGAAAAATGATGTAATGACTGTATCAAAACTGTAAGGGCAATCATACCGGCGAAAGCTGAAGCCCTTGCAGTATAAAGACGCAAATTAAAAAAAAGTAATTCTAACCCTTTATGTTAGCCGTGAAAAAAAATCCAACCATATGTTCACTGTTTTAACGTGTACTTGTAATGATATAATTTGTTGTTTTCAGACATCAATTACTTTCATTGCTTGCGGATCGTTGAACTGTTGAAGGACACGGAATCAGGGACAAAGAACATATTTGGACGATACGGTTCTCAACGGATGAAGGTAACGAAGTTGCAGTATTTCGTTTGTGAACTAAGGTTTTAGGTCCCATGAGCTAGGAGACGGCTAAGGACTAAACCAAGAGACCAGGAAAGTTCCATTGAAAAAACAAATAGGAATGTGATTTCTGTTTTGGAAAGAAGGTTGTATAGTGATACTATGCCTTACAGTTTTAATATTTAGTATTATGGCATGGATTTGTAAAAAAAAAAAAAAAAGGTGAGGTTTTTTTGGGGTTTCTTTTGGGGGGGGGGGGGGATATTGAATATCAATAGAAAGGTTTTGTAGTGGTATGAAAAGATGGTAGCAAGTTATGCAGAGTAATAGCTTTGGAGCAAGGTTTTTAGTAACAATATATTAATTCAAAACTTCTTATATTTTCTCCGAATTCTTTAGGATTGGCAAGAGGTGGTCAGACTTTATGAACAGGATGGCGTTTACCTAGGTACGTACCTCGATTCATATCTGACTTCATATTTTGATATTAGCACATCCCTCTAAAATTAGCTGCCAGTGTTTGTACCAGCCTGAGCGAAAGCAGAAACACTATTTTATCAAAATTCCCTCATCGTGTGTATTTGTACTTGTCATACTCTACATGAGTGTCAATATTGTATTCTCATTGTATATATTAATCTAAAATTTATATGTTTGCTAGGTAGTCTTATAGTAATAGCCCGAAAAATCATATTGTGTATTCGAAGCTTGTATGGCACTAGTATTGATCGAAAACGGGTATATTTTGCCTTTTAGACGCCAGTATAAATAAATTGATTTTAAAAAAAGCCCAATTGTTGGACTTTTGTATGTAATTTTCATGATGCGAAGCAAAATCCTTCTAGTCGCACGATTGAAAAAAATAGAAAAAGCACTTTAGACATGCTAGGAATTCCCGCATTATTATGTTGCTGAAGTTATAATTGAATTAAACGAGTAAATATATCGCTATCTCCAAGTAATGCTTATGTAACATTTACTGGTAACGATGTTCATTTATTTCAGGTGAGGCTGCACAGTTGCTGACCAGAAATGTGAACTACGAGATTCCGTCTTTGAAGAGACAGATAGCTCGGTGTCAACAGGCCCAGAAGGTAAAGTAATGAACAAACAAAAATCACGACCTGATTTAGTTATTCCTCATTCTAATATATTGTACTGTATTCACAAAGCATTTTTTTTTCTCGTATATATCCTTTATTTGGACGAGAACACTTTATCACACACTTTTAGAACTACTTGGCCAATGAATGTCATCTACTATTCAATGAATATTATATCCTTTTATGTATCTCTATATACTTTCTATGTTTGTTATTGCTAGGCTATAGTGTTTTAACTGTCAGCCTTCCATGCTACAGTACTATCAGTAGATGACACTACGGCGTGTCCGGCATCCGTCAAATTCATATATTTTTTAGAGTGGCTGCGACAGTGTGATGTCACTGTCGTGAAGGGTGGTTGTTACGCTTCTTTGTTCTCATAACAACGTCTCCTGGGAGATCGGATAGTAACGATTTGGTTCTGACGTGTAGGTGTCATTTTCAAGGTAGCATCGGTTGTGGTTAGAAGTGTCTCTGCCTTGTATTCTTAACCTTGTATTCTATTCTATAGTAATCCTCCAAATTCTGTTTCTAATTTTTTTTTTTTTTTTTTTTCTGTTTCTAGGACTGTGCTAGGAAACAACACGATTACAACGCAAGTGCTGCTGAGCTGCGTGAGAAATTTGCTACGTCCTGTAAGATGATGGGCATCGAGGTAAGGCGGACATTGAAAACTGTTACTGAGTCATCAGCAACAATGTAAGGTGGTGGATATTCACATTCATTGTGTCAGATTTATCACTCGTCAGAAAGAAATTTCATTGTCATTCTGACAAGCTTCATATAAGTCATACCATTAAAAAGATAATTGGCTGTAATGTTTAGGTCTGACAGCTGACACAGTTTCCACCTACACTTTATGAATCTGCGAAATGCATTGTGAACTTCTTTGCTGATGATGGATTTATTTCAATATCATCAACTTCATATGAACTAAAAGGAAAAATATTATCAAATATAAGCATAAGGCTGTGATTATAGACTTTTTTATTAATAGAAAAGTAAAAGAGAAACGCTTCGGAATATTCCCATGGCAAGCCGTTAAATTATCCACACTTAGAAAGGAAAATCAAGTAGAAGTAAATCTAATCAATGACTCATAAAT
The DNA here is from genome assembly GCA_950022655.1 of Alentia gelatinosa. Taxonomy (NCBI): domain Eukaryota; kingdom Metazoa; phylum Annelida; class Polychaeta; order Phyllodocida; family Polynoidae; genus Alentia; species Alentia gelatinosa. The sequence goes on from OX465592.1 coordinate 15,771,654, forward strand.
TTCAAGCTAATACATATTCCCTAGGATCAACTTAAGTTTGTGATTTCACAGGGGAAGAAGCTGAAGTCTGAACTGGTGGCGCTGGTGAAAGACATGCCTGCCACATTTAACAGCGTAGCACGGGCCACGGCCAAGCTCCAGCCTGCCATCCTCTACTACACAGACTTTGTAGAGTTCTCTTTGAAAAGGTACACAGTGTCTCTCAATTATTGAGATGTCAGTTTTTTAATTTTTCCGTGGAAATCCACATCAAGCCCTTTCGTGTGATTGAAGAAAGGTTTTATTCATTTCCATTATACATTCATGTATGCTAATAGAGTGTAGCTCTATGAAGTTTCATACATACAGATTTCTATTGAGATTGCGTACGGTACAACTTATCATACCTTGCAATTTTTTATTCAAATGTGTCTTCACATTTATGTCCGTTTTACTTGCACCGAAAAACAAGATTAACACATCGTTGTTAACAGGACTTATCTTACCTTCATTATCCACCTAATGTATGCATCCACCTTTTTACATCATACTCTTCGTGATTCTAACCCACTTTCTGAATTGTTCCGGTTTCTAATCTAAATAAGATCGATGCTTTTGTTTTGAAATGTTACTCAGGTCTGACGTGAAGTCTGGCGTTCTGCCGTTGCTGACGTACATAATGACGCATGGTGACGTCACGACGTATGAATACAGGACGGGGAAGGCGCCGACGTCGGTGGAGGAGCCCTCTCTCAACATCTCCCTGGAAGAAGAAGAGGGCAACACGGGCACCGAGGACGCTGGAGAGGTACGTGTTTTTATCTTTATCATAAACCAAAGATGCTAGTTTTCCTCTTTTCCAAGGAAATCCTTCAAAAGGTCGGGTTCCACCAGGTAATAAAATCCCGCAACCAGACGGCTGGCCGCTGTCTACTTGTGGAATATGGTAGTGAGTCACGGGGGGACTCAGGGGGCCGATAACTTGTTGATGGATCAGCTATTTTCTGAGAATCGGGTCACTCCGCGACCTCGTTGCAAGGTCGGCCAGCCAGCAGAAATGGGTGGAGCACCACTCTAGTGGATGTAGTGGCCAGTCTCCAACATGGAACGATGTCGCACCAGATGACTAGATGAAGGCTGTTAGTACCAAGTTTGGTGGAACCAACCCCTTAGCGGGTGGACGGTTGGTCTTTAGGTTATGGCTATAGCCTACTGTAGTACACCAGCTTGTAGAGTCGCTAGGTGACCTGACCACATTGTTGATTTTTATAGCTAACTAAGTATAGATAGGAATATGATTTTTGTTTTGGTCAGAAGGTTTTATGGCCATATAATATCTTACAATTTTGTTTTTTGGTATTTTGACATGGATTTTTAGAAAAAATAAATTTTAGTTTGGATGGGGACTTTTTGAGTCACAGGCCCATTTTTAAGAACTTCTTTATGGACATATTTCTACCTGTAAAACTGGTTGAATCAAAATATAATATGCCTCATTTGAAAGAGAATGAAAAACAGTAGGTTCTAAGAAGTGGAATTTTTTAGTTACATTATTGGTTTGTATAGAACAGAAGAAAATAGTGAAAACGCCAGCTTTAACTGGATATCATCAGTTCTCAGCGACTCACTAACACTTTCCGTGATACACTGCTGTCCTTTGAAACATCACAAAGCACACGCACATACAACACAACCTGAATCTAGCTTCTGTTGCTCGTAGATTGACTGGGGTGGAGATGCAGAGGCCCAGATTGATTTCGGAGACGACGACGTCATTGATTTTGGCGAGGACAACATAGACTGGGGCACGGGCGGCGATGTGACCATTGAGGTTGTGGGTGACGACTCGAACATCGCGGCGGAGACGGACCCGTTAACGTTAGGCGCCGAGGATGGCGTGGCTCGCGGAGAGGACGCACGCACACTGCTAGACAACACAAAGACAAGGAAAGACTTCATCAACGAACTGCTGGAGGTAGGTGACTTAGAGAAAATAACCATTATACAATCTCATAACATTAAACTCGAGGCGATCTGATTAATCTAATTACAGGGACGCCAGGATTCAATGTTTTCATTGAAATTCATGAAGTGTTTTCATTTTCAGGATAGAAAAATATCTTTCCTTGTGTAATATTGAGATATATTTACATTCTGTTAATATTTTCCACTGGCCGACTGATTTGCACCGATCTGCAGTCGGGAACCACCAACGCCAGATCGGTGAATGGAAACAGGCATGTAGAGAAGTGATCACTGATCAATTATGCACAGATAATGCAATAAGGCCACCACTAACTGACATGGTCAACGAGAGGTAGGATCAAATGGGTTTGAAATCGTTAGTGATGGTCATTGTGTTTGGAGGACAGTTCTGTCAGTATAGACCTGTTAAATGCGGCAGAAACAAGGCATATGCAGTACCCTCACCGAATCTTAGGTACCATCATGCAGTTGTTGGCCTCCACTGGCTGACTATTAGGAGAACTCAATTAATTGGTGCTGTTTTCGTCAGTCAGTGGCAGACATAACACATGTGACACTGAAGGGCTGGTTCCACCAACAGAATGGATTTGCCGTGGTCTACCTTGGTATATCTTGTAATATCTTACAGTGTCACGATATGTCATACCTCCCTTGTTGCAATATGTAGCACGCGATGATATCTGTACTTTTTCGCGATGTCATGTGTATATTGTGGTGCTCCACCACCATGACACCTCAAGACACATCGCAGCAAATATGCATGCAATTATTCAAAACCTAGCAAGATTTAGCAAGACAACGAAATCGTGACTAATCTCGCTACATCTTGTGTGTTGGTGGAATCAGCACTTGACGGAGTGGTGACACTTTTCCCTGTTTGTCTGACAGCTGCAGGCCTTCCTGACACAGCGCTGTGCCGAGGCCGGGGCCGACGTCGACGTCGTTACATCAACGCTCCTGCAGATGGCACCACCGTCGCTGCAGACTGAAATTGAGACGCTCACAACATGGCTGACTGAAGTGAATGACATCATCAATCAGCTGACGTCAAAGCAGACGCATGATCTGCTCCTCATCCGTAGCTCACCGAGGTATGACGGCGTCTTTATTGCAGATGAAAAAAGATGAAGTGACACCAAATCAGAGTCGCTCACTTTTCACTCGATTTCCAATCCTTCAACAGAAGCAAGGCCATTTCCTTAATATCTGCAACAAATTTAGAAACTAGCAGGTGTGGAAAAACACAAAAAAGCAGACACAGTCAGTTTCTTATTAAAGATTGCTGTATTGACTTTCAAGATGACAATGATTGGTTACAGGTACAGAGTATCAACGGGATCATGAAGTTTCATACTATTGGTAGTACTTCGTCAGGTGATTAAAAACTTTTTAAGGCAGATTTGGTTAATAAAGTAACCATTCTTAAATAAATCATTAAAAAAAAAAAAATCTTCCAGAAATGTTCATTTGTCACCTTAGAGATCCATAAATCCACATAGACTGTGGATTTTGAGCCTCAGTAGAGACTTGCTTTATCCAACCTAAACTTCCAGCTAATAGGTTGAGAATGTGCACCCCTCTTAGGTATGTCGAGCGGCTGGCCGGGTCACTACAGAAGAACCTGGACGACGCGGAGAAGTTGGTGCTCAGAGCTAAGCTGATGGTGACGCGAGCTGCTGAGAGTTTGGAGGAGGAGAAACAGATTGAACCCAAACTCTCCCTCATCAGGCAGCGCACCCAGGAGCTGAAGAAACAGGTGAGCCGTCTGACGGACAACTTCTTGTAGTTAGATTACAGCTCTGCTATTTGATTTTTTTGTCTTTTGTTTAACATTTAGCTACGCTATGATGCCTGGAGGCATTCCCGGGCATAATATGCCGTCATGCCTGGAGGCATTCCCCGGCGTAGTACGCTACGATACCTCAAGGCATCATTTCCGAATAAGTAATTGCTATCTTTTTAATGAAATAATCTGAATATTTTGATAATATTTTTCCAGCCTATGTAAAACTACATCATAGATGATATCATTAATATTATATAACATCCTAATTATTTTGGATTACCATGGAGGTGTGATATAATGACGTCACTGTGGATATTGTGAAAAGTGCAAACGTACTACGTGAAAACGTGAAAATGGTACTGCAGCGGTGTATTCAGGGTGTGTATTCGGTGTAATTTAGTACAAGGGTTAATCAAAACATTATCCTGTTATTCTTGAGATTTTTGCTAGAATCGAAAAAATTTTGAATTTTTATATTTAAAAAAAATTACAACTTAAAAAGAAATGAGTCGACCTTGTGTTATTTGAACAATTTCCGGACTGAACACATTCACTCGGTTTATTAAGTTTCCATACAATTTTATGTGAATGGAAAACCCTAAAATGGGCGTGATTTTGTAGGGAAATTCCAACTCTGAACGTAGGTCGTGTTCATGAGAGATCCCACTATTTCAGAAGTATTTCGCCTCGCTGTTCATGAGAAAGCATACTGTGATCAATCTATGATAGGTAATATTATTTTGAATTTCTTTGACGATAATCATATATTGTTAGGTATTATTTACGAAAGTATCATAATTAAAAAGAATATACCTCTGGTCTCACATAATTGGGCTGAAATGACCAGTCTATTCCAAATATTATGTGAAGCCAAAGGATGTAATGAGTGTTATATTTTTCTACTTGTACCCACGCGATTAAAATGTATCAATTTTATATTCCAGATCGAGAATGAAATTTCTAAGAAGTACAAGGACCGACCAGTTAACATAATGGGGGAGATAAATACGATATGATATTGTGATTAATTTATAAATGTTCATTGTAAATGGATAATTGAAGTATATTTAAAGGTCGGTTTATTAAAACATGTAATCAAATAAAATATGTGAGGCGTAAGAAAGGGGGCATCTGTATACCCATTATGCACATATGTTAATGGTATATAGGTATTTAGTACAAGGGTACAGTGTATAGGTATTTCAAATCTTGAACTTGAGATGCCAGGATATACATGCAATAATTTTTCTTGATGTAAATATATTTTATGTCAGTTCAGTATCAGAACGATTAGTTAGAATGTTTAGATAGTCAGGTGGGAGCAACTGATTTGTATAATGATCGTCAAAGGAGTGCTTAATAAATTGTACTGAATATTTAAGAGAGTCGCGTTGATTGTTGGTACTTCATAGACCAATTCTAAACGTACCTTAAATCTTATGAATTTCAGATTGTAGAAGCTTGTAAGGAACCCACTTGATACGGACAATTTTTTCCGTTAATAAATGGTTTCCATGAAATGGAAAAAGTATTTCTGGTTCAGAGAGGAAATTATACCAAACGTCAACAAAAACTGGTAATGATCAAAACGATCAACGTTAAAAACAGGGATGCCAGTTCTCGGGGGATTTCAGGGATTATCTTCACCTTTACATATATCCAAAATTTGCACTGAACTGTGGTGTGTAGGCGGCCGGTAGCGGGTACCCGGCGGCCGGCAGCGGTACCCGCTAGCAGCCGGCAGCGGGAGGCACACACGCGGCGCCGGTTACAGCCGCCTAGCGGTGCCTGACTGGTGGTCCCCTGTAGGCCTAAGGGCCTTGCAGAGTCAGGGGGTCTCCCTGAATGCACACTGACTGCCTTGTAAACCGCCATAGGATATCAGTGACTCCCTGAACCCCCCTGAAACTCCCCAATCGTATCAGAACCTAGAATGTGTAGGGGGAGTGTAAGTTCACAACACACACACACATCATTGTTCACCCTGGGATTGAGTGGGTGGGCAGTAATGAGGTCAATCCAACCACAGAAATGCTACCCGACCTACCCGGCGGGTAGCATTCAGGGAATTTTTCCAAGGGATGCTGACATCCCTGTAAAAAAGAAATATTGGATATGCCTGCTGTTGCAAATTATTAATATCATATTCCAAAATCCCCAGCAAAAGCATATGGACCATTGTAAACCACTACTATAGGATTCATTAGATAGAATAAACTACCGCTGTGGGATGTTGTATATATGAGAAAATGCACCTGCATATATATGAGAAAATGCACCTTCAACTCAGATAATACCTTATTTGAAAATGTGTACCGGTACCGTAGTGCAAAACCTATACACGGAGAGTGAAGTCAGACCTCTTGAATAGGCTAGATGCTGTTTTGTAGGTTATTCAAAACAAATTTTTAATGCAAATCTATGTAAATCACTAAACAATTAAAAAACCCTTGACTACTGTTATGTTATGTAGTCTCGTGAACGGACTCATGTTGGTGCTGTTGTGTATGTCTTATAAACGGCCTCATGGTGGAACCAGACAGATAGATCCACCATACTGGAAGCCAGATGTAACCAGCTCACTTCTCACTTGAATAAACCCAATTTATAGCAGCTCCAAGAACTTCTAATATATGACACAAAGCATAAACAAATACCTGAGCTGAGCATGACAAAACAACTGACACTGAGTGACAGATATACAATGACACACTGTGATAGTGGAGAGTGGTATGAAAAAAAGACGCACCGGTAATCTACTGGCTGAGGGCAAAATATTATATTAATAATCTATAGATCTGGAAATACATGTATAGGGAATAGAGGTCTATGTGGAGTCACAAATAACTAACAGTTTCCAAAGCATCCAGGTGGTGCCACTGAGCCCACAAAGCTCCCATCGCAGTGGCGCCACCAATATTAAAAAATCATAGATAACACCCGGCAGGTAAATTGGTCCAGGGTGATAATTCGTTTCAGTCACTAAATAACCATTTGTCTTTTTAATCTATTCATAGCAACATCTAGATTTCATGTAATTGAAGAGCACTTCAATCTTTCAATAGATCAATATTGCAGGTGTAAGTATTCATAAACGGAATCATCGATAGGTTTCCCAATCAGATCTGGGTCTCATGAACGGCAACACGATGGCACTACCAAGCTTCGTCCAGACGTTCGCGGCATCGAAAACACCGAAAACATTGTAAACATTCACTACTGCATCGCAAGGATGACTGCACGGTATCCCCGCTAGTCACAGAACGGTAAATGCTAGATATTACAAACCCTTTTATTTCTCCCAGGCCGTAAGAAGTATGTTGCAGTCTCTAAACATACGAAGTCAACACCTGGGATCATCATCATGCATCACCGTAGCATCACCGGTATCTCGATTTGGGAGGACAGCTTTCGAGTCACTGTATACAAATCACACTCTCGCTGTCACAGTTAAGTTTCTCGAACTGTAGACGTTATAGACACAGTTCGGTCCCTACCTGTCTCAATTTGGCTTAGCCTAGTAAGGGAGAAGGGAAACCGTCAGTAATGGATGACAGTGACACTAAAGCAGGTAGAAGTTGTCCAGGGACGGAATACCCTCGTCTGACCTGTTACAGTAATTCTGTGACATGACTGTGTGGTTTACGTTCACCAATTTGCATTGATTCTCATGTACCGGTATGGAATCTATAATCTAGGAGGGTTCATGTGCAGAGATATTTTAGCCATAGACTACTATAGTGGATCCTCTCGTAAACATCGAGTGGCAGGCAAGTATTATGGTCATGGTCTAAGCATCTCGGACCCTCTTTCTGTTTTATTTTTAGATTCTAAAGGGAGTGGGTGTCCATATATTGGGGCTAGTTATACCCCTGGAAACTTAACTGTCAGTGTCTTTCTATAGACACATGAAGATATGTTCTAATCATACATCGTCCTTGACGAGAGTGGGACATTTATGCATACCCATGAAAATGTACAGGATGGCTTGTTTGGATTTCGATTTTGGGAAATGCTGGTGAACATAGGATTTTAAAACAAATCTATGATATAGGCTACTGATGTCATTTGATGTGAAAAGATTATTAGAATATTTTTGCGGGCCCTATATACATTGTCTAAAGGTTTGAGTGGTCACATATAGACCTCCAGCGTACTGCAAAAACGACTATCCCTTCACTATCTGCATGCTATTCCCTGTGTGATATTGTGAAAGGAGCAAAGGGCTAGTGTCTCACCGTCCTAGAGGCATGCTCAGCTGACCATGACTGATCAATCAAAATAGCTCATTGACCTAATATTGCTTGATGTGTTTGGATCCTAAACCCAGGCAGTTGCATAAATATCAAGTTGACTGGGTATGTAACCCAAACCTTTTAGTGGTTATTCATTTATAATTGTATGCTCATTCATCAATGATGAACATTATATTTGCTCCTAGTTCTGATCTGTATACGAGTAACTCACACTATCAAACTCTCCGATTTTACTCTCTTTAATAATAACACCTACACACATTGTTATTATCTAATGGTTGTTGAAGCATTGGCTTGCCATAGCTCCCGATGCATGTAGTTCCACATCCTTACACTTAATTGCCTGATTCCGCCATCATGTAAGACACTACCGTACTCTACTGAGTATTAAACCCTGAGTACTCCACCAAACTGATTCCCATGTTCACTGCACTTTCATGCTGTAAAATTTGGTCGTAGCTATGGATACTGGACGCTACGCATGGTAGCCAGCACGCCTTGGATAAATTGGACGCTACACTTCGTTTTCAGAAGGCGGCGTTCTCGCACTCGCGGCAAACTGCATATCAAACAATGGCAGATAGTCATATGTTGCCTATCGCGAATCAAAATGTTAACATACCAGCCGTTTTCGGGACATATTTAGCTATTCACTGGCCTTTATTTGAAGTTCCTGCATCTATTCTTGACAGAGTTCTGACATAGATTTAAAAAAAAAATGCGTAGTGTCCATAGGTCACCCGCTGAAAACTGAAGCCTGCTGGCTATGAAGCGTAGCGTCTAGATACCGTAGCGACCTTGTTTTCTGATAGTTTTCTGTCCATGTTATAATTCATTTATCAATGGTGTATTTCCAGAGGTTTCCAAGAAGCGTATATTGTGTGAAGATGAACAGACTATATCTCTCATGGAGATTGGGATGAAAATGCTGTGTCCCTTAAACCTTGGACCCGGGATTACCTTCCTCGTTTTGTAGTCTACAGGAGATTGTAAATACCACGGACTTCCACACATACAAGTCCGTGTTAATACATTATGGCTAACCTTTTGAGAATGTTTCTACTCATTATTTCTCTCCTCGCTACCAGTGCTCTAGTTCATTCATACAAGATCCTATTACTAACTGTTCCTGTCAGCAAAGGCAGCAAATCGCAGCTTGATCTTATGGTGCATCTTGGCGAGACCTTAGCCAGGAAAGGTCATAAGGTCACCATCATCGTGCAGGGCGAACAGACCGTGAAGTCCTCGTTACTCCACCAGGATCGCTGCCCGTCCGCCGTCAACAAAACTTACTCCAAATGGTTCGGCGAGGAACTGAAGAAGGTGGCGCCCAAGATGCTGCGCGGACAGGCGCTGAATCGGGACAATGTGCGCATGTTCGGCAGCGTCTTCCTGCAGGAGTGTCACAAGCAGCTGAAGAACGAGGAGCTCTTCCGCAAGCACAAACGCTACGGATTCGACATGGCCATTATCGACCACGTCCACATCTGCGGCTATCTATACGCCCGGAAATTAGGGATCAAGTACGTTACACTCGAGTGCTCCAGCTATCTGACCCTGCTGGCGGACTCGCTGACCCCGGGGCCCCTGTCGTACGTACCCGTCTTCACGTCGCGACTCACGGATCGGATGACCTTCTGGGAGCGGCTCAAGAACACCGTCATGGCCATGTTCATGAAGAACTTCTTCATCTCCATCGTGACGTCGCCCTACGACGAGATTAAGGAGAAGTACCGCATCGAGCCCTTGAAGAGCGCCCAGGACCTGCGCATGGAGTCGGAGCTGTGGCTCGTCAACTCCGACCTGGCCTTCGAGTTCCCCCGCCCGCTCATGCCCAACACCATCATGGTGGGAGGAATGTTTCTGGCTCCTGCAAAACCTATTGAAGAGGTAAGATTCGAAAATTGTACTCTCTCTGTTAATGTCTCTTTCAGATACCCTTTCTTGTTTCCCCGGCTTAAAAAAAAATCAGTTTTTCATTTTCCGTGGAAATCCAATTTTTCATATTTAGTATATGTACATGTAATTTATTATCCTTGTTTCAAGCAAAGATGATATTGATTTAGCCTCATTTACTTCATTATAACAGTGGTCTGAACATCACCACAGAATCTCAGATCCATACCATGGCCGAAAAGGACATATTATCCAAGTTTTCCCGATCTACCCATAAGGCAGAAAAATCCACATGAAAATATTTCCGCTTTTTTCCCTGACCCCAACTAACATCCCTACTTTCTGTCAGTGCTTCTTTCAGATACTTATTCCTTTTACTCCCGTTCCTTCGTTCCTTCATTAATCCACTCCTTCTCAGACTGACTCACTATTGACTTACTCACTCATACGCTCACTCATTCACTTGCTTCCCTACTGACCCACACTCACTCACACACGCATGCATTCACAAACTTACTGATTTACTCCTTCCATCACTGATTCCTTCATGCAATCACACTTGCTGAGTCACCTACAAAGTCTCACTCGTACTCATTAACACACTCACTCTCTCACCTATTCCATCACTTACACATTCATTCCTTGCCTTACTCGCTCGCTCGCTCGCTCGCTCGCTCGCTCACTCACTCACTCACTCACTCACTCACTCACTCACTCACTCACTCACTCACTCACTCACTCACTCACTCACTCACTCACTCACTCACTCACTCACTCACTCACTCACTCACTCACTCACTCACTCACTCACTCACTCACTCACTCACTCACTCACTCACTCACTCACTCACTCACTCACTCACTCACTCACTCACTCACTCACTCACTCACTCACTCACTCACTCACTCACTCACTCACTCACTCACTCACTCACTCACTCACTCACTCACTCACTCACTCACTCACTCACTCACTCACTCACTCACTCACTCACTCACTCACTCACTCACTCACTCACTCACTCACTCACTCACTCACTCACTCACTCACTCACTCACTCACTCACTCACTCACTCACTCACTCACTCACTCACTCACTCACTCACTCACTCACTCACTCACTCACTCACTCACTCACTCACTCACTCACTCACTCACTCACTCACTCACTCACTCACTCACTCACTCACTCACTCACTCACTCACTCACTCACTCACTCACTCACTCACTCACTCACTCACTCACTCACTCACTCACTCACTCACTCACTCACTCACTCACTCACTCACTCACTCACTCACTCACTCACTCACTCACTCACTCACTCACTCACTCACTCACTCACTCACTCACTCACTCACTCACTCACTCACTCACTCACTCACTCACTCACTCACTCACTCACTCACTCACTCACTCACTCACTCACTCACTCACTCACTCACTCACTCACTCACTCTCTCTCGCTCGCTCGCTCGCTCGCTCGCTCGCTCGCTCACTCACTCACTCACTCACTTTGTCATTAGCAGGGACTGGCGGAGTTCATAGAGGGCGCTGGTAGTGCAGGAATCATTGTCGTGTGTTTCGGGTCTGCCCTTGACCTGACCTACATGCCTGACCTGATTGAGATGTTCGTGCTCGCTCTCCGTGACCTACCACAGCGGGTCGTCTGGGGTTCAAAGTTCACGCCTCGTGACCTGCCCTCAAACTTCAAGGTCATGCCTTGGATCCCTCAGCAGGACCTGCTTGGTATGTGTCGTGTTACCTTTGATAAGTTCTCTGTATTTTGGGTGATACAAGGATAGAATGAGGCAACAATATATAAATAGACACAGGTACCCCGATTTTACAACCATGGGGAACTCTTTAAGGGCAGTATATCATTACACATTTAATGTACTGTTTACCACAATAAGTCTAACTGAACCAATTGGAGTTAGACTAATCAAAAAGACAAACTATACTGTTTGTATCAATATCTGTATGGACGTATATACAACTTCCCATACTTTGATTCCACTTTAGGTTATCTATCCTAACAACAAAAGAGTAAAAGAGACATATGTTATTGCATTGGTCTTAAATATTGCACCGTTAATGTTTTTTCCCATAGGACATCCATCGACAAAGTGTTTCATCACTCATGGCGGTATCAACAGTTTGTTTGAAGCGTTGTACCACAGTGTGCCCACCTTTGTCATCCCGAGCACTGCAGATGCCTTCGACAATGTACTCCGCTTCGAGCGTAAAGGCACCTTGTTGTGGAGACAGTACAGCGAGCTCACGTACGAGAAGCTTCGCTCTGAGGTCATTTCACTCATCAATGATAAGAAGTGAGTCAGTCAGTTTCTCTTTTTTTTAAATCTTTTTAATTCAGCAAGGAGCGTACAGACAACAGGCCTCCCAGTGAAACCTTTAAAACCTATAAAACCTATAAAAACCTATATTTTGATTCTTGAACCTTTATTTTATTCAAAGGAACCTATAAAAACCTATATTTTCACTGCCATGCAGATTGATGTGTACAGCAAATCTTAGAAGTTAACTTGACACAAAGTTAGATTGTCAAATGACAAGAAATCCACATTATCTGTTTATTCAAGAGATCATAAAAGTGTTTAAGAATCAACAGTTGGTGTGACTTCTTGCCAGGCTGACATGCCTATGCCTGTTGGAAACTCAATACAGGCATACATACTTGCTGGGTATAACCTGATGAGCCAGACATCCTGACATCCTGTAACCTATAAAAGCCTATGTTTTGGGCCTTGGAAAATCTGTAAAAACCTATATTTTGGTTTTCAAAACCCATAAAAAACCTATATTGAGGAAGTGGGGCACTGGGAGGCCTGAGACAATCTACGTGTTTGCAGGTTTTCGTTGTCTTTCAGAACAGTGAAAATGATTATGGTGTTACAGAGGGTAACTTAACATATGAAATATCTAGTAATATTTACTAGGTGAGCTACAGTTAGAGTCGATGGGTTCATGGGATCAGATGGGTTATAACATTGCACAGTAAATGCATGATACAGTGTCACACGAGATTATAGTAGTGGCCTAATAATAACACCCTTCCTTATACTGAGTTTTTAGATTATTCAAATATGATTGAGCAGACTCACAATTCTGAGTACTCTTGGACAACCTTTTCCAGGGGCCAATGTGGCACAGGCTTCGTTTGTAAAATTTAGTTTGAGGACGTCTCAAAGATTCTCTTGTATTTAGGGATTATCTATTTTGTATAAACAAAGCCACACAAAGTCGCTAATCTACTTTTTCAACATCCTGTCATCATTCTGGGCTTGCAACTAGCGGTTTCTAGCGTGAGACTGGACGCCCAGTCGCAAAGTAAGCTCAAATATTTGTGTGAACCAATGTCCTGCGACTAGAAAGCTTGGGACTTGGCGCACATCGTTACGCCCAGTCGATGTACGCCCAGTCGGCGACTAGCGGTACCAAATATCAAATATGTTTGATATTCAAAATGCTTGCGACTGGGCATACCTGAGGTACCTCCAATCGCCAACTGGAGGAAGCTGGTATGCACAGTCGCAGACTAGCGGGAAGCAGTTCACACTGTATATTTTGCGGCCCTAGGTGCTCGAATGTGCCTCTAGTCTGCAACTGGGCGTGCCTAGGCACCTCCAGTCGTACAGTGTGAACCGGGCATTAAAAAAGAAAATCATATAATTTTTAGACAAGCACAATCCCACAACAGTCCGTAGTCGGTTTCATTGATGGCTTTATTAGAACAGTAGTTACACAACGGTTCGGCTATGATAGCAGTCTTTATAAAGAAAAAGAAATAAAAAAGGAAATACATAGCTGGCCATCTGAGGATACTTCCATAAGGTAGCGCCGTCTATTCCAACACACCTGAGATGTCGACACTGGAATAATTAGTACTTAGAGATGTCAGTTCTACATTTTTACATGGAAATCCACTTTGTCTTATTCAGTATTTGTAATTTCTGTAACTTGTGTTAAACAAAAGATAATATTGATTTAGCCTCATTTACGCCAATAAAACAGTTTTTTAACCTTCCCACAGACCCTCAGCCCCATGCCATGGCCGACAAGGACATATTATCCAAGTTTTCCTGGTTTCTCTGAGGCAAAAAATCCATATGAGAATTTGTCTACGTTTTTCCCTGAGCCCAACTGACATCGCTCAGGCAAGTTAATTTCGGAACATGTCTAAATATATGGCGACCTGTTTTCCATTTTTCAGGTTTAAAACCAAAGCTCTTTGGCTGTCCTCCGTCTTCCAAGACCAGCCATTGAAACCTGATGAGCGCGCTGCATTCTGGTTAGAACACGTGATCAAACATGGCGGCGGAGGTCATCTACGCAGTGCCGCGTTTGACCTTGACGTGTTTCAATACTACATGCTGGACGTGATGGCGTTCGTGGTGATGGTGACTGTGGTGTCCCTCAGCCTCTTCTGCTGCTGTTGTCGTCTGTGTTTTCGCAAGTTCAAGTCGCTCTTCCCGGCACACCCGCAGCCGACGAAAGCGAAAGAGCAAGATGATGATGATGATGATGATGATGATGAGAAAGATCACCGCCCGAGAAACGACCACTTCTTCCAGCCGACCGACCCCTACCACAACGTGCATCAAGACTACCACCATCCGCACCGCCACACGCATAAAAGTAAACATGAGCATAGAGACTGACACCTTATTTCACCTGGTATTTTTCTCTATAAGCTTAACGTTAGGAACTCATACTCCACGGTCGTTAAGGTAGTGTGCTCAATATTCAGTGGATAATTTGGTGAGTTATTTCATTAATAAATTATGTTATACGGGGTGGGGTAATATCAGAAACCCACTCGATGAAAGTAACTTGGTCCACAGTCCACCTCGTTTGACCGCGGAGTAATTCACTCAGCTTTGCTTCGTGAATTACTCGGCAGTCAAACTCGATGTTATTTTTATCTCGTGAGTTTCCTTCTAAAAACCAGGCTTGAGCAGAGAGAATAAGAAAGTATTTTTTTTTAAGATGATGGAGGTAAACCACAAACATTAACCGAGTCATGAATATGTTTGACGATTGTTTAATATTGCTCCTTTCACATACATTCAGTTCCTAATTCTCAGGCATGGTTAGCTGAGGTTTTTGTCTACTAGTTTCGACCTGTGTGACCTTCCTCGGGTTGCTGGAATATGATTTATTGTCCCCTCTCTGTACAGAAAATTTTCTGGTCAATAATGCCAGACCAAGTAAAAAACGTTCATACAAGATAGCACAACATTTTCGAGGAAACTGGGTTAGGGAGGGTAAATATAGGGTATTGATGAGTATGCTGGATGGTGGTGACTGGTTATTTATACCTAGTTTATCATATTCTTGAAATGTTCTGGGTGTTGCAGCCTTTGAGGTATTGCTGGTAATGACTCCCATGCCAAAACATGAGCCTGTAACCGCGCAGAAATGACATCAAACTCACAAATAATAGCTGTTTTTGTTGTTTATTTTTGCATCGATTGCAACAAGGACATACTCTAAAATGGAGTTGTTTTTTTTCCTTTTTTTTTAAGTTGATGTTTATTCTGGAGTTAACTACTAGGATATATGTATTATCCTATTTTCAGTAGGCTCCAGGGCCATGCATCGTTTTGGGTAGTTCTATTGGTTTTTATTATAAAGAGGTAACATATAGTACAAGGGTTTTTTTCATTAGGTGGTATAAATCAGTATACACTATCAGTTCACTGCACAGTACAACAAAGGTAACAAATGCTATATAATATATACAATGGTATTTAATTTTGAAATATCACTTTTAGGATGATAATGTGTAAGAGTAAGGGTTTGGGATAGGGAATGTACAACACTCAATATGTTAAGCGTAGGGCAGTGAGGTTCCCTTTAGTGTACCTTTCAACCCTTTAAGGGCGAATGATGCCTTGAGGCATCATCCAGCCCAGGGCGAATGATGCCTTGAGGCATCATCCAGGCAAGGGCGAATGATGCCTTGAGGCATCATTTCTCAAAAATCTACAAAATCGTTTTTAACAAAAAATAATGGAGGAACATTAGTGAATTTTTTCACAGAATGTGTGTATGATACCATTATTAGTATTTCTATTTTAAAGAAATAAAATATTTAATATTATATATCATATCATGTGATTAAACAATTGGATTGTGGGTTTTAACGACCGTGTGCCCGTCCTCTAGCGGTATAAAGTGCCACCAACACCCGTCCTCCAGGTGGTAGGTTGGCCACATGCACCTGTTCTTAAAGGGTTAAAACTATGAATTGAACCTCGTTCACACCAATAAAACCGTGGTTCACACCACCTCTAACAGCCTCAGCCCCATACCATAACTACAGTTATATCATGTCAAAGATGTTTATTTCTTGGTGTGATTTGAATTATGTATGCAGTACAAGAGATGATACTAAAACAAGCCAAGTTATGTAAAAACACATTTCACCATGTAAAACTTCACAAAACGCATACAAAGCATCTCAGTATATCTTCTTCTTCTATTATTAAGCGTATTTTCAGTCTGAGGGTAAAGGTTTCCTAAAATTATAGTTCTGACTGGAAAGGGACTTCTGTAAACTTTAATTCTTATATTCATATGTGACTCAAATATTCGCTCTTTTTCCTTAAACCAATTGCATTCTTTGATGGTCTTGATATGTGCCATGATTGAATTTTTGAAATTAACTTGTGAAAAATATATATAATGTTACGGAGAATTAATACACTGGATGAAGTAATATATAGTTCAGTAACTATGAGTATCGGTGGATATTAAAACTAATATAGGTACATTGATAGTACAATACTGTAAGTATATGTTTGTATACACAGAATGTTCAGTTCTGTAAACCCAAAGAGATACATAAACACAGGATATTAGTGCTTCAGGTACTGAATTAATAAAAATACCCGTGTGTAGGTCTTTCGGTGCTGTAGGTAAAATACTCACAGGTATCTGGTAAAAGTGAGTGTAGTGCAACAACCAACAACACCTCAACTCCTGGAACGCGAGAGATTATTGTGAATTGTCGTTGTGGTAAGACGACATCGTTCTTGTGCACAACTCTTTATAACACGCTACAAACTTTACTCGAGCATCCATGTAAGGGGGCGGTATTGAATCAAACTTTCTTAGTATTGTTTGATATTATAATGCATATATTTATCAATTCACAATTATATTATTTTTCAATCGTGTTCATTATGGATTATTGTATGCAAGCTACAATGATAGGATATTGGTATTTATCACTTCTATGCCTTATGTATTTACATGTTTGTTGATTTATTTTTTTACAAAGTTATATAGGCTTATTTGTATTTTTGTTATTTGTATGTAGTGCACTTTTGTCGTTGATGTCCTTTTTGACCAGACGACTTTTGTCGTTTAGACAATTCAGATTTTATTTAGCCTATTTACACGAAGTTATCACTCGTGATTTTTATCAAATTAACACAATTTTTATTGTCAGTGAGATGGATTGGCAGTCATGTTATTACATTTATTTGTTATTTTGAGCTTATTGCAAATTACAAAACATGTGCATTGCTTTCAGTTAGAAATACAATTACGTATTTATTACAATAACTGTAAATAGGCTCATCTAATATTTCTTATGCATTTAAGTGGGATTTACTTGGTATACAGAATATAATGAATCATCTGGTATAATCAGCATTCAACTAGTGCTGAAGATAATGCTCACAGAATTCAACTGGTTTATACACGGCGTGGTGGCATAGACCAGCCACAATACACCAAAATAAGCAGCGAATGAGGCAGATTACTGAGTAATCAACTCCAGTCACGGTCGGTAGGTGGATTTCATTGTACGGAATTTTTCAGATAAGTCTAATAGGTGTCATTTACTTAAAGTTGTTGTATACTTGTAAGACGAGTGGTCGGGTTGAGCGACTGCTGGGATGTCGAGCAATTTCTGCCAAACAAAATCAATTTTCCACACCCGACCATGGAGGATCTCAGAGTGGGAGACCGTTATTGGATTCCAGATCGGGTGGATGATGATATGGTCTCAGACGATGAGGAGTGGTTTCTCGACGAGTGCTCCCCTAAAGCCCAGTCTCCACTGTGCGATTCTAGGTACATAGACACGCCCAGTCTGAGACTGGGCGTACTTATATAGAACTGCATGGAGAATCGTATAGATACACAATACTCCACGAGTTTGGAAGGGCAGCAATCTTCATTGAGGTGAAGCCGAGTGACGATTACGGCCCTCTCAGACGAGTTTAGTATTGTGTATTTATACGATTCGAGTGCGGTTCTGGATTTATCTCACCCCTTTCAAGGTTAGAGGAGTTGACATTTCTTGTCTTGTCTTGTCATCTCTCTGAAATCCTGGCCGCCGATTGGTCCATCGCCTATGACGTCATCTTGTATTCACTACGCCACCACCATGGCGTAGTATTGTCACTTTACGGGGTGATCGTTGAGTATTTTTTTTGTAATGTTATTCCTAGGGCTACACTTGTACCAGGATGAGATAACTTCAGGATCGCAACGCGGCAAAATGCACAGTGTAGACTGCAAGTTTCCCTTCAGTCTGAGACTTGGCGTATCCAGTGCGTCCAGTCTCAGACTGGGCGTACCTCATGTACCCCGGATCGCAAGCGTTTTCAAATACCAAACATGCTTGATATTTGGTTTGCCCAGTCTGAGACTGGTCGTACCGATGTACCTAAAAACGCAAGCGCTCCAGTCGCAAGGGAGGGTAGTCCACACACAGAATCGATGATACCTTTCAATCCGAGGTACATGCGGTACGTCAATCCGGTCTGAGACTGGAGGAACAGGATCGCAAGCCCACCCTCCCTCCCCCTCAGTCGCACAGTGTGGACTGGCCTTAACGACTGGTACGTGAAATGCGTTAATGCCCCAGTCACACTGGCGTAAAAAACGGCGTTTTCCGTGTACGCACGTCTACGTTCTTCTACGCATTTTGGAATCTCAGAATACGCCGCAAAACGCCGCAATACGCGGAGATGCGTAAAGGAAAGCCGGAATGCGCCGGAAAAAGCCACAATGCGTACAGAAGCGTAGATAAGCGTAGATAGGCGTTGATGAACGTTGAGAAGCGTACTAAAACGTTAAAGAAAAGCAAACAAATACGTTCCAAATCCGTAGCTAATACGTGGTCCCCAACAATTCAAATACGTAGAAGAAACGCCAAATTTTACGCCAGTGTGACTGGGGCATTAAGGCCGTGCAGAAGTACAACCATCTAAAGAAGTCAACGATTGCACATGCCTGGCATCGCATCTTCTTGGGTTGCAATGGGGAGGATGTGAAGTCATCCCCACCTACAGACTGGTTGTACGGTCGGCATACGCGATAAGTGTTCTGGACGCAAAAGTTGTTAATCTAGATCGTGTATATTTCAGTCTTCTTATTAACGTTGATCTCTATTCTAATGAGTTATTTTGTTTGATGTACCTAAAATTTGGCAAAATAGTGTTATAAAAACAAAAATCATGATGTATTATTTAACGTGTCTGTTTGGGGTATTGCAGATGGACAGTGAACCTCAAATATTTGAATAACTAATACAAATACTACACTGTAATTCAACCAAAGTATCATTAAAATAATTACTACTTGAAATTAAATTTACTGGTGTTTGTTTGTTTTGTGTCAATTTTACGAGACATATTTGAATAAATTTGTTACATATTCTATACGGATGCCGTGGGAATGACGACTTAGTATTTGGCAAAATTCTAATTCTTGTCAAATTGGACACTACTGAATCTATGCTTGTCATACCCTACTACAGATCCTATCCATGACTGGCCGCAGTTCCTATAACCCTCCATTCCTCGATACATTTGATTCCTGGACCAGTCACACTGCAACATACTTTATCGTAATTTTGTTTAATCATGAATATCCATAATCAAAGACTTGAGCAAGTCTAATCCTATCCATACTGTTTCATAAATATTCTAAGTCCCAGGTTCATAGACTTCCACTTTTAATTGGTTTTCAACATTTTGCCTGTTAAGATCTGTGTTCAACCTTACCTTCCAGCAAATAGGTTGAGGATATGAACAACTCAGGAAGGTCACTCTTCGCACTGAATATCTCCATAAATAAGATTGCCCGGAATGAAAAAAGTCCCTTTGTACCCTCAGGGTCGCCTCTGACATTAAACCACAAACCTGTCTTAGAGTAGCAGTAGTTTCCTGTTCATCCACTAGGGGACTGATCAGCCTTTACCCTTTTTACCCTACCCCGTCTATAAACCTATCATCTAGAACTGAAATGCCTAACCTTATAAGTTCATCAGATACATGTCCTTTTATTGTTCTTAATGCCCCTAACACGGCCATCTTGGCGCATCTTTCAAGCAATGCTGAGAGAGCCACAGCTTTCCTCCAGAGAAGACAATTATAGTCACCCGCCCGCTCTAGAATCTCCCAGCGCAGTACTCTTTTTGGCATTATCCTCTCCAAATAAGACAATAAAGATAACATGGTGGGTGGAGTGGTGGTGGTGGTGGGGTGGGGGATGGTATTGTTTGACCACATAAATTATCAATTACGACTTCAGTCTAATCCCGGTATAATTGCCTTAAGATATATATTCTGTACACAAGAGTGCACAGGAAATGAATTAGGTCCATTGTGTATGGTTTACCACAATTACTTCATAGATGCTTGTTATGACACACATGGGAAAACTATGCTAGTCGATATATGGCATTTTCATTTTTTCTGTGTGCATGAACTCGTATCTTTATCCTGCATACTACATTTCGTGGACGCATCTCTTAACTGCACCGGATACTATTCACATCCTTCTGCTCCTGTAGCTTTGGATATGGGAAATAAAATCGCCCCAAATTTAAGGGAACATTTTGTATGGGATTATTTGAAAATACCTAAAACGCAAACACAATTATAAAGACTTTTTTTTGTCTGTTTACAAAGATTAGACATTTTGGATATTTTGTCATTGGCTACAAGTACACATACATGCAGAAACAAAAGACAGACTATAATGTTTTTTCCATAAATGCTATGGGAATCAATTGCTTTTTGCAGTCCAAAAGATTCAGTTCTGGTTTATGGGCGTAATGGTTTTTCAAAGGCAAGAACTGCGGTTCAGATGGGCTTCGTTCGTTTGCTTCCCAGACGAACTAGTTCTCACTGGTCTAAGTAAGATCGTCTTTCAAAATCTAGAGAATGGATTTGAAAACATATGATATCTTGATTATATTAGAAGTCATTGAAATTTGCATTATCTTCTCATATTCTCAAACTCTATACAATTTTATATTTCGCTCATTTGCTATTAGAATAAGTTAAAGGAACCGGTTTGAATTGATAATTGGCAGTATTTGAAAATCTTCAGGTTACGCCACTGTGTATCGTAGGATATGCCTTTAAGATTATAAAAAAATAGACTGGGCCTTGGGCTCTTTTGAATGTTAGCATATTCCAAATCTTTCAGTGTGAAAATTACCGCAATTCGTTAAGTTAATTTGTTTCATTTACCAAATCTCATATTCTTTTATCAAATGTTACGTAGTACCGACAATCTTTCATTTCAAGAGGTACACATTTACAAAATTAGAAAATGCATCTGTTAATTAGTAATAAGCATGAGATTTAAAAGTCCGATAAAGACATCTCAATATTGCTGAAGTTACCGAAATGACTTGAGAAACAACACACTGAATGTGTCATTTGGGTCTACGTCGTTGGATATACGTTCAAAATTATACATTGACCAACGGGGATTGACTGTTGAGTCATGCTATTTCTCAAAATTTAATTTGTTAAGTAAATAAATGAAGAATGATGATGGTGGTAATGATAATATAGCCAGCCTCATCTATGACTGATCATACATTACAAGCGGAATTCCGGTTTCATTGGCCTCCAGATAGTGACCCTGTAATAAGATACGTGTCTAAACAAGAACCTTCAGAATAACCATATTACGCTTCATATAATTGCATTTAGGCCTTTTAGGGGAAAAACAGGGAAGGAAAAGGTAAACAGGGAAAGGAGATAATGTATGAGGTGTTTTATGTATTAGCCTTTTTACTGGGTACTGGGTCTGAATATACCTTGATTTCCTTTCCAGAGACTATTGTTCGGCGTTGGATTGTACAAATGTGGCTAAAAGGATATATACTATTGTTCATCGAGGGAGTGATCACATGTATTACAGCAGGGTTTATGGTTCTGTAGGAAAAGAGACAGTGATCTTTATTATGAAAAAGAAACCTTTGTTAAAATTTTCTGATGATGAATAAAGAAGAGCGATGCTTGATTCGAAAAAAAAGATATTTGTCTAGATCCCACAGAAATGAATGCGATATTGCTGGGATATGTACCCGGAACAAGGAAAAAAAGAAGAAAAAGAGACAGGACATTCATAGGGTCTCTGTTTCCATTCCTTTATGAAAACATAATGCGGTTCCACATCCTGACACCACCGGAGACTGCAAACACAAGGGTACAATACTGATATCACGAAGATAGTTTGTTTCATATGTCATAGGATACCCGCAATAGTGTGACACATATTTGTGATAGAGGCATGTATACATGTTGTGATGTTACATATTGTATCAAACATCACAGTCACCTTCTTCAGCTACATTTCATAACGAGGTGATAAACACACATTTCTTTTTTATTAGTGTGGAGAGAGAGGGAGGGAGGGAGGGAGGGAGGGAGGGAGAGAGGGAGGGAGGGAGAGAGGGAGGGAGAGGAGGGGGAGGGAGGGAGGGAGGGAGAGGAGGGGGAGGGAGGGAGGGAGAAAGAGAGGGAGGGGGATGGACGGAGGGAGGGAGAGGGGGAGGGGGAGGGAGAGAGAGAGATGGGGGAGGGGAAATGAGAAGAGAGAGAGAGAGAGAGAGAGAGAGAGAGAGAGAGGGGAGAGGGAGGGAGGGAGGGGAAGGGAGGGAGGGCGGGGTCTTGATAATATACTTGTAGTAATGGTGAAGTTTTCTGACACACCCAAGTCATTGTGAGGATAGTATATATACATGCTGAAGACAGGTTCTCTCATCTCTCATTTCAATAAGATACTTCTGTTCTGTGAGATTCCTACAGTGTTCGTGAAAGACAGATGGCAGGGTAAGATGAGACCTAATGCAGAGGCCTAATGTAGAACTATCTGTAAACATTCATTAGGGACTTTATCGATTCCCACCCGGATTACTTTTATCATGAATCAACCACAGAATGTGGATTGAAGATCACTGAAGGGTGTTAGACACCACGTCTCTCTGTTACCTATAGAAACTGTTTCCCCTATTGTTAACTTTGGTGCCACACCCCTGACCCCACCCTATCGTCCCGGGGTATATACATGCTCATTGAACCAGGGCAGAGAGCCTTTCTGGTTCTCAAGTCACTTTCCTGTTACAGGCATCGATATTTCACTCCAATAACTGTTAACTTGATGAGAAGAGGGATAAGAAGTCGCCGCTATCAGGTACGTCAAGTGTTCAAAATTTCCCATGAATTTTACGGTTTTTCCCTGGCAACTGGGGTGCCAGGGAAATACTTCAAAATTTACGGGTGACTGTAATAATATATCTCTGACTGTAAATCATAACTGTTATAAAATATATTTTGATAACGGTTCAAACATATGCATGGGTTTCCTTGAATTATCCTACCCCTAATATAAAATCCCATAGGCTTAACATTGGGTTTCCGTATGCCACGCTGACTAGCATACGGAGTTTTATATGCCACTAGTGGCATACAGCAATGTTATCACGTAATATTCCAAAATCGAGGAGACGGGGTAGGATAAAATCAAAACCTGATTCGTTTTAATCTTGTCCATCGCATTCCACTCCTGAAGTTTTGGCTCCGGACTTCACTCGGCTTCGCCTCATGAAGTCACTTTGCCAAACTCCAGTTGTGGAATACGGTGGACAAGATTAAACCTCATCCAGTTTTACGATAATATTGTACCACCCCCTGAGAGACACTCTGAATTATCTAAATCCCTTGTATGTAGTGTGTGGTGCATAAACTGGTGTATTAACAATCAGACAAAAGACGAGGGCCTGCATAGGCCCCTGTAGGCATCAGGTAGGTGTCTGTAGGCTGTCAACATAGTTATAACAGTGTCTTTATACCATAGTCCACCTATATACATATTGATAAGATATCCATCAACAGATTGGAAACCTCGGTTAAGGGGACACCCCACTTGAGGGGACACTTTACTCAGAACCGAGGGTATTCCCTTAAGTGGGATTTTACTGTACTTTGATTTTTGCTGATATTGGAGTTATTTTAAGTGTAGCTAATGTATCCATATTTACAGTTTCGCTGTAAATTGACCATAGATTGGATGGTTTACAGTGCTGAATACGTTTACAGTTGATTATCGTTTCGTGATACCAAATATACGGTATGGAACTGTAGATAAGATTACGGTGATATACAGTCCTCATTTATGGTAGTACCCTGTATATTCTACTGACATTTTTTTAACAGTCATGGATGTGTCTGCATCCATGAACGGAACTGAAGACGTCAACACAACAGATGGGTCGGATGTTATGGCAGCCGCGGTACCAGCCTGGGTGGTTATCTTTGACAATGTCCAGTTAGCTGTGGCACTACTTGGTGTCATCGCCAATATCATGACCTTAATCACACTCATCAAAAACAGCGATGGGTTCTCGGACATTGTTTGCCTGCTCCTCAAATACCAGTCGGCTCTAGATGCTGTTGTCTCCCTCTTCGGCTTCCTCCTCTTCATGCCCCCCACATTCTGGAAAGTTGGCAACTTCACCATGGACGCTATCATTTGTCAGTTGTGGCATGGGACGTTTCTCTACTGGTTGACCATCAGCATGTCCATCTGGAACCTGGTGACACTGGCTGTAGAGCGGTACATCTGCATCTGTCACCCTCTGAGGTACACCCTCATCACCAAGACCAATGTGCGTTTCATGATGCTCATCTGCTTTCTGCTCAGCTTACTTTTCACCTCCGGCGCCTTGTTCCAGACACGCATGCGTGGTGATGTGTGTGTCAGTGAGTTCTTCTGGGAAGGGCCCGCAATGAAGATGTTCATGGCCTTCTTTGCTGTGTCCACTTTCTTCACCTTTTACGCCATCCCGACTGTCATGTTCATCATCCTGTATGGCCTCATCATCAACCAGTTCAGACAGCGGGCCAAAGCATCACTCGGGGCATCAGGAACGGCCAATGTTATTGACAAAGCATCCAGTGAGCTGACCAAGACTGCCATTGTGGTCACAATCATCTTCATCATTGCCTACACCTGGGACCTCTGGTACTACATGCTGGGCTATGTTGGGGTCACTGAGTACATAATCAACTCCCCCATGATGAAAATTGGCATCTTCCTGGCAGTCATCAACTCGGTGGTCAATCCCATTGTCTATGCCAGCCTCATGCCTGTCTACCGACGATCTGTGCAGAAGACTTTCCGCTGCTGGAAGGCCACATAAATAGGCATGTGACAGTCTAACCTTTCAGGTTTCTCTTGTAACTCTAGTAAGATTCTTTTTATTGAAGAATAACCATCATTGAATACAATAGTTCTCAGGTTGTCAACAACAACAACAACAACAACAACAACAACAACAACAACAACAACAACAAATCTAAAGTATTTTTATGACAGTTGCAATTTCGTTGGATGTATTATGCTTAGTTTACAATCATTGACCATGATAATTTTGCATATTGATTGACATAGGTCAAATATCCATATTCTCATACATTCTTAGTTTACACTGTAGGTGTTTTGGATATTCTTATGCTTTTTAACTACTTTTCTCAGAATTTCCTTCCTTCTATATCTATAGACCTAATAAGTTTAAATCCATTGATAGAGAGCATATCATTTATTTTCCATAATAGGTCTGCACATAAGTCTAACAGGTATATGACACCCCAAGGGGTAAGAATGACATGTTATATTTATAACTCACTCTATCTAGAATATATGTTGATTTATATTTATTTTTGTTAATATGAACACTGTGATGATATTTCAGAAAGTGTCCTTTGAATAGAGCGGAATGAGAAGTAAACCTGTTGCAGTAGATGCTGAAATCCCTCCATTACCTCAGACCAATGTGCATACATACTTAAATTCTGAATTATCCTAGATTCACCACAAAATCCCAGTATGAAATAATGAGACAGTTTCAAAATCCTGGACTTGAGCCAGATTGTTGGGAGGTTGATATCTTTTCTGAGGGGATGACATCTCCCAAAAGAAACTCGCAGAGAGTTGAGGGAAGAAAAATCAACTCATTTTTACACCCAGAATAACTTTTCTGACTGGCTAACTTTCTAATAATACTGAAGATTAACCAACATACTATATGTCGTTCAGACAGTATGTTTTTATGGTGAAAAACCAAAAAAATATATTCTGTTATATTGAAAGGTTCTAGCTAATGATGCATTGCATGCTGAGACACATGACAAGGACAAAAGTAAATATGTTGCACACGTGTATGAATGGTTTTGTTTTTGAAGTGTAGCAATAAATTTATGCACATCAAACTCTTCTGTGTTAGTCATTAGAAGAACCTTCTCATTTCTCTGTGTCAAGCACCTTAATCTTGAAAATATCAAATTTGGATGGGGCAAGGATGAGTTACAGAACATGTGCGACAATCGCATCGCACCAGTGGAGCCGGAGCTGTCTCCACTGGCCGACGAAAATGGCACAGATCAATTGAGTTCCTCTAAAAATCTGTCGCTGGTGCCACAAACTGTACAACTGTATCATATAATGGGCGAGGTGCAATGGATGCCTTGTTTCTACCGCATTTTGCATGTCTATACCGATTTAAGTTTCCCCCTAAAACCTTGAGCCTCAACAATGAAAGCATTTTGACTCTGTTGTTTGTTGATCAAGTTGGTCGGTGGTGGCCTTATTGTATAATCTATGTACAATTATTTGGTGAGCATTTCTCTACATATCTTGTTTCCATTCACCGTCTGGCGTCGGTATATACCAAATAAATTTATCAGTGTTTCCTGATCGGTGCTGAATAATCGGCCAATGGGCAATGGCGTAGGATCGACCTTGTTATGAGGGTCAACATTTTAGTTCATTCGATCTTACTGAAATACCTTCAGAAAAGTTACCTACCATACAATTCCATTTCCTTATTTTCTGTTATGCTGTTGTTTGGGTAGTTTAGATTTAGGTAGGTCTAAGGAATAATGAAGGTAAATAAAGTTTTGGTTAGTTACCGCTTCGGAGTTAGTGCATTGCAGGTGTCCACTTTTTATTCTGACAGCATTTCTTGCGGTATAGGTGCCATACTGTCAACACGGGTACCGGTATAGCTCACAGATGCATCCTGGGTATCGCCTCTAGTCTCTGGCCACCTCCATTGCAGTGTTTAATGTGAACTTTCAAAATGGGTGCCATGTTTTCATCAAACCTTTCGACCCGCTGTCCAGTTGCAGCCAGCAAAAACTAATAAATCAGTTTTTGCCAGGTGGGAGAATTGATTCTAGGCCACTGAGAATATGTAGACTGGATGGGACACTGGGTTCAAAACCTAGCTGATGGAAGAGCGTGGAATGACTATTTCAGCCGGCCGGTGGCCCGAAGCCCCACCTGATGCTCAACAACCTTGAGGTGGTGCTCCAACAGGTGCTGACTTCACCCGTCAACCAAGACCAGGGACCTGTTTCAGTAGTCTCGTGACATTAGGCCTAGACAGACATCAACAGTGGCACCAACAGTGCAAGCAACAGCGGAAAAAGACTAGCAAATATCAGAAGATTGAAGTGGCCAATCTTCTTCATATTTGGAACGATTATAGATTATATGTATCCCCTACTCATGTTAAAGTGTCATTGCTTAATTCCTATGAGAAATGAGTGAAACTCCGTGTGTCATCGATTGCAATCTTGTGATCTGTCCGTATGGTGTCACAGACGCCATCTACACATGTCACAAAACTACTGAAACAGGTCCCTGGCAGGTGCCAGCTGGGACCACTGGCAAGCTGATCCACCAAACAGTCCGACACCTCATCGAGGCCAGGTCTGCTGGCAAACGCTGTATGGTTGGATTGTGTTTGGTGTACCATTTTTTTCCGCAAATTGGTGTAAAACAAGCTTTAAGGAGAAGAGTGGCTGTAGTGGGGCTCAAACACACAAAGTCCTACAACCTTGGGGTTACAGTGCCTTAACCATTGAGCTAACTCCCCACCCATTGTTAACTTCGAGATGGTCCGTCACTTTGAATACCTGTGTTACATACATGTGCTCTGAATACCTTTTAGACTAATGACCATTATGCTCAAGTTTTTTTTTCAGACATGCTCTGACATCTTGCTCCTTCTTTTCTCCTAGACCGACATGAAAATCTGCGTTTCTGAACTACTAAAAAAGTGGGAGCAGGTAGACTGAGTAAACACCAATTGAAAGTTTGGAGATTATTCATTGGTGGGGCCCATATGGCTTGTATCGGGGCCCAGCACCAGGCTAACCTCCTGACCCGCCGACTCGGGCGTATCGACTCTGGAAGCCGCCCAAGTGGTAAGTGAGCGAATCTGCATAAAGGCAAAAGTTTTTGTGGCTGGTGAAGTCAATGTGATCTTATACATGTAATTGCTTTTGTGGTTGACGGAAACATACCGTTAGTGGTGCTATCCAATCTCAAAATTGAAGAGATTAAACCACCAGTATGGTTTAGGACATGTACACAATGTATACAACACGTCCGGTCCTCCTATGGTCCTTTTACCTGTCTTATTGGACACCCGTTGGCCACAAGAACACACTACTTTTTATACCAAACAGAAGTAGAACTCTTTGTAGGACACACTCCGTAATTCGTGACTGCGGCAACCAGAGAACAATCCCCACCTCTTAAAAAATATAAAAGTTTATGCAAGTATAAAACGCCCAGAGTTTCAGTATGGAAATCCTTCCAAGAAGCCCTCCATCTTTGCCAGACAGAACTGAAGTGGGGATAAATCACAAAAAAGAGACACACAGGGGTTTTCCCCCCAGATGTGTTATATTGACAACGAGATGACATTTGTTAGGTTTGGTACAAGGTATCAACAAGATCACGACGTTTTGTGTTATATACAACACTTCTTCTGGGACCTGTTTCACTAGTTTCGTGACGTGTCTGTGACACCATACAGACATTGGGGTTGTCTAGTTTCGTGACAACACAAGTAGTTGCCCTTAGGTAAAGACAGATCCCAAACATAAGAATTAGACAAATCTACACGTCATGGACCTGTTTCACTAGTTTCATGACAAAAGTGTTAGACAGACATGAAAAGCGGCACCAACAGTGCAAGCAAGAACGGACAAAACGAAGTCTAATGTCTAGTTCTTATGAAATAGGACACACCATCTAGACGCCAGTTGTATAAAATAACAGATATTAGCAAAAAGTCACACTTTTGCAGCAATAATCTTTCTTTATACTCCAACATCGTTAGGATTTTCTGCTTTGTTTTGGATTCAAGCCCAAAGAAACTGACATTTTAGAAGAGTATGAAATAGTTTAGATGGTAGTGTTCAACGAAGTAGCATTGGTATCTATAAACGACAGATAAAAAATATTCTATATGTGTAAAGAACATTTTTCTAAGATAACTTATGTCGTGGATGTTTTCATCCCTCATCTCACCAATCATTTATCAGCCCTTCTGGGCCTGTATATATACATTGTATTTTTTTTTGTAATTATGACGGAACTGTTGTTGACCAAACAATGGGTATTAGTTTATATGTCTCCTTTGCTTTATGTTATGGACAAATCTAGTGACATTTTATTTGAATCAGCAATGTAGCTTAAGATAAGTAATAGGATGCTTAGATTTATTGTATTTCTTATTATGCTGAAGGGGATTTTCAAACCAGACAAATAGTATTGGATACAGATGAATTGATTATGATGTGATCGGACTACCTTTATATATTGTGCCTACATTCTGAAAACACTCCCCTCAAAAATAAGATAAATAAATAAATGAATAATAAAGAAAAAAAAGCAAACAGTGTGTATTATGGTAATAGAGGTGTATGCTAACCTGCATCTGCAGATGTCACCTTACTTATGGCACAAATATATATTTAAAGAAAACAATAAAGAGGAAATGTTTTTTTTAAATGCAGGCAAAATCTGTTGGTAGTCCCGGAGCTGGAATTGGATATCATGAAACTGATAAACATGATACCGCATTGACTCCCCGCTCCTCCTTCCAGACTCCGGATTCACATAAAGTACATTATCTGGGTGGTTTCGCATCATATGTAGTCCACAATGGAAGCTCGCGAGGTCGCAAGAAGTCGGTCATGACAACTACACATGCGCAACCCCCTGTAAACACCTGTGGAGGTCTGTGTATGTACCCACGTAGACTGGCTCCAGTCCCTGCATCCTATGGCTACCCTCCTCGCTGGGATACAGGGACTGGTACAATCGGTAATGGTGTCCGATTTCTGGCGCTGTATAACGCCAGTATTACCAACACTCTC
The DNA here is from genome assembly GCA_950022655.1 of Alentia gelatinosa. Lineage (NCBI taxonomy): Eukaryota > Metazoa > Annelida > Polychaeta > Phyllodocida > Polynoidae > Alentia > Alentia gelatinosa. The sequence continues at coordinate 15,802,084 of OX465592.1, forward strand.
CATACAGATATCCTGGCCAGTGGTCAGGATATCTGCTCAGAGATTGATACCCTCTCACTTTGATCTCAATCAGGTCACAGTCAGGAGCAGGCGAAATTGATTATTATGATAACACAGGCAGCCAGAGAATTGGAGGAAAGGAGGGAGCAGGGGTAGGAGGAGGTATAGGGTTACAGGGAGCGGCTTGGGGCCATAAACAGGAGAGTATGTTCCTACTGGACAAGTCTTTGATTCATGGGATAGTCAGAGAAGGCTACATACTATAATGAACTTTATTCTGATTGCGACTAATCATTTAATGAATGTTCATAATCAAAGACTTGAGCAAGTCTAGTAACCACGTTATGTTGGCTGCCACTTCTCGGAGCAGTCATTGAGTCAGGAGTCATCACAGTCACACCACACCGCGTGAGTACACCATCGTGAATGCTCATCGTGTAGGGATGCCTCCTATTTGAATCGGTGTGTCATATACATATATACTGCGGATCACTACTTGGGTCACTCCTCGGATCTCCAGCAGTGGTGAATGGGACTCTTCATATAACAGTGTCATAGAATACGGTGAGTATTACCATGCTCTGTGATTTCGTGCTTGTTCACCGTATCTTACTACTCTTAGTAATAGATTGGGTACTTAGTGGTCTGATCCTGACCATATATATATATATATTCATCGGGTTGTTATCCAATATGTGGTTCAAATTTTCAAATGTCGGGTTTTAGACGTCAATTTGTTTCTCGTTGGGAAAGCAACGTCTTGTATACGTTTATCTAGATATGTACTTGTAAGTTTATAACACCCTTTCTCACGATACCATGCAATCCATCCATCTACCTATTTCTCCATGCCTCACTCTGTCTGTTCATCTCTCCATCCATCTATCTAACTGTTAATCCTCTTCTCCATCCATATGTCAATCTGTCCATACATCTCATCATCAATCTACCCATCTATCAAACCATCCACCTAACCATCCTTCCATTGAACGATTTAATTCATTTGAATTTCGTTTATTCCGTGGAGGATACAGGCTCATGATGCTGTCCTTCCACCATTGTCTAGTGCATATTCATCAGAACCAATCACAGTACAGCTTACACTAGTCCGTTTATGAACCGTCCGCCTTCAGAGGTACGGCACAGAGTAAAGAGATACATCCGTGAAAGTCAAAGAGAGTACAGCTGATATTGGTCAGCACCGCGGGGTGAAAGGAATAACATGGTTTGTTGTTCTATTTTTAGCACCAGTTTGACAAGATCTGATTGGTTCTGACAAATATGCACTAGACAGCCCTCTAAGCCCATTAGCGGCATCTACCGGTTCCCACCGATCCGATCGATGGTAATAATCGGGAACAATAATGTTGCTGCCTTATACCCTGATACATCTTACCCAGAACACACAATGTCAAATCTTACCAAAGTCACTCATCTCATTATTCATTATTCCCTGTACAGCTCATATTTACTTTGTTTACCTCACTTACACAACCTCTTATGTCTCTCCTGTACGTTACTGCTGAAGGAAAGGTCACATCTTATCAATCCCAGCAGGAAGAACTGACTTGTCAGATATTTAGATTTGGATAAATAATAGAAAAAAAAACAAAATATCAATATAGCAATTCTTCCTGATCACACCTCCTCCTTTTATAACGTCGTAAAACGAACCGGTTGAGATCAAAGAGAGCGACCGGGAGCCGGGGCGCACTGGGCCCAGAGCCGGATGACATGCCTTGATCTAGACAATAATGCAAAGTTTAAAGTGCCGATTCCACCGCAAATAACAATTCATCGTATTGTGCCGGTAATAACTTCTGTTATATTTAAGATATCCTAAAAGATATCTAAAAACTGTTTTCAGACCTATAACTGCATCTGTCTAACCTACAATTTGGTATATATGATACTTGTATATCAAACGGGGGCGGGCAGAATTACATATCACCGCTCTATCAAAATGCTAACTCGTGACACCCTGAAGTATAACGAATTACCCGTGCCCTGATTATCTTGGTTTAATCTGAGATTGTTTACAATATGATTATCGTTGGTTGTCATCACCTGTTACTATGGATAAACTGGGTTTTCCCCATTACTGCATTGTCACGAGATCGCTATGGTTGTCACCAATCGTCCCTTAAAGGGGCGTAAACCTGCTACACCAAGCTTCATTTCTATCCCACTGTTTCCATGTGGATAGTTCATGTGAACAATAAGCATATTCACACACATAGCCTCCTAAATTTGCATAACTTTGGGAAAGTTTTAATACATACCTACAACTACTCATGCGTAGTCAATGTAATATAAGAAGAAGGGAATGTCACCCCATTGACTGATTTCTATGATCTACCTCTAAGTTCTGGGGCCCGTTTAATAATATAGAATCATACATGAAGACCCTTTTCTGTATCTCGTAAAAGGGTTATGTTTTAATAATATCAAAGTCTGTTTGCTAAGACAGTGTTAAGGCCCGGCCCCACTGGTGCGATGCGATTGTCGCAAGTCCATAAAAAGTCATAAACGGCCGGGGAGGGCCATAAAAATGGCGCCGCCCGTCGCATCGCACACAATCGCTCCTGTGGGGCCGGGCTTGCGCGCGTGTGCGATTATGTGCGATGCGACGGATCCGTCGCATCGCACATCATGAAATGTTCATGATATGCGATGGATTCGTCGCACAGGTACAGAGTTCTTCCTATCATATTTGCATAGAACCTGTACCACACTTCATTGATTCCAGTTAGTTACACAGGATACCCTGATCAAGGCCACCTGGACCTACCACAGTTAATAACTACCACACCTGAGATCTCAGGAGGTGTGAAAGCTGTGAAAATGCCAGGCTATGCCTTTAGTCTAGGTGTGATTCTGATACTTTGTAAAGTGTGAGGGATGAAAATAACATAATTAATTCTCATAAATATTAGAATGAATCTGTATATCTAGGCCTATACATAGATGGTGCCAGAAGCGATGCGATGATTCCATCGCATCAGTGGGGCATACCCTGAATTTTCCCTGCGATTGAGAGCAATGAATCCATCGCAATTGAAGTCATAAACCCCGCCGAGGGAGTGTTTATGGGGCCATAAACCGTGTGCGACAATCGCATCGCACCAGTGGGGCCGTCGTCCATAAGGTCGTCCATAATTGTTGAATAAAGTTGAACCACATCGTCCCTGGGTCTCCATTGCATACGAAAAGGGTCTACTTGTGCGATCCAAGATTATTAAACGGACCCCTGATCACTGAGCTGCATTTCCATCCTGTCTTTGGATCTCATAGATTTGATCTCATCGGAATATAAATACTATCTGTTGGTTAGGTTAGAATACAAATACAAAGAAATTAATCATTAGATATATCTTACAACCTGACCATCAGTATCGAGGTATAAGTAGATAGGGTAAAATGATGGCAGATATAATAGAACCCCGAATAAGCGGACATCCTCCAACCCGGGCAAATTGTTCGCTTATGCGGGGTGACCGCTTACACAGGGTTAAAATAAACATCTAATAGAGGGATCCGTTCCGAGCATAGGTGTCCGTTAAAGCGGGGTGTACCCTTACGCAGGGTGTCCGTTAGGCGGGGTTCTGCTGTATATGGAGTATATGGAGTCAAGTCACGTTCATTTGGAGATTTTGGTGAAGTCTGTTGCTGATTGCTTATGTAATGAATGTAAATTTGAAAATCGTGTTATATACTACCTCAAGTGTACCTACTTACTTACCTTTTTGTTATTGAATTGATTTGAGAATGTAAAAAAGTACCTTATTCCAACTTACTTACTTATCTATTTATTCACTTACAAACCTTCCTACCTACTGATTATCCTCTCACTTATCTGTCATATATTCCGGAGTAAAACCCCTGGCTTATATCTCTTTTCAGTTCTTGGCTGTGCCTGAGGAAGACGTCATGGATGCAGCACGACATCTGTTTTGGAAGATTTGCCTTTTGTTGGCAATCCAGATATTCCTTTGTTACCCAACAGTGCAAGTGCCATTGGCAGAACACAACTACTCTATACGTTCAACTCCAGAATGCCAATTGCAACTGGTGCAAAAAAGCCAACAACCTGCATGGTTCGAGTCTCCTGAGAGAGGCAAGTCCTCGGTAGACTTTATCGTGTTCCAAGTGACGAGCACCAGTACCTCCGGAGCCGTATGTCAAATTCCTATCGACAAAGTCCTGTGTGAATCGGAATGTCCGCAGGATATGTCGAGGACATTCTATCCCGTTCTTATATGTAACAAACAGGCGAGATCTCAAGTAATCTTCACAAATCCCAAAGGCTTACATACCGATCTCCTGTCTTATTTGCATCTTAAATATTGTGAAGTGTCACTACAGAATATTGGCATATATGGTCAAGCTGTGGATCTGAGGATAGTTCATCTTGTTCAGTGTTCTCTAATGAAAGTCCGTAATGTAAATAGCCCATCTGGATTAGCCCAGTCACCTAGTTCACACAGAGAAGGTGACCTGGTCCCTGTACCTGGATTAGAAAAAGTAGTAGCTCTAACCGTTAACCAAGAGAACAACACAAACTCGCTCCCACCATTGTTTTTCACTCATTTATGGCCCGTCATGGCAGAGGTAAAGTTGGACAACTTTAACACAACCAACTTAGAGATGTATTCTCTCCAGAGGACAATGCCAAGGTTACAGTCATTAGAAATGTCAAAGGTAACCATCTCCTCGATTCCGGATTTCCCCTGGGATCCGCTGTCACTAGCCCTCCCGCATAATCTGAGCAGAACTGCATTAACTAATGAAATCTACGCAGGGTCGCAGGGGATAGATCTTGAACCATATCTATTTCGCCGCACTTTCAATCTGGAAGCTTGTGGCATTGAGAACATTACAGACATACAGTTTACAGGAAGACTTGATATGATATCTTTAACAGGTAACCGTATCAGAGAGATAGGTCGGGATACTTTTAGTAATATAGAAGGCCTCTTCAATCTGAAACTGGATTCTAACTTCCTGACCTATTTACCTGATGGAGTTTTCCGGAATCTCCGGGTATTGGTCCAATTAGATCTAAACTTTAATGACTTAAGAACAATATCACAAGGTGTCTTTGAAGGGCTTAGTAATTTGAAGATTCTGAAAATTTCACACAACCATCTCCAAATGATTTCATCAAATACGTTCGCCTACCTGGGTAGGCTAGTCTCCTTGGATCTCTCCAACAATTCATTGAATACATTTGCGAATGACGCTTTCGGACTGGATATATCAAATGACTTTGCAATTGTTAATCTTGACTTCAATAAACTCTCCCACTTTCCAGAATGGGTATTTTATACACGTAGTTTGGTTAGCATCCAACTTTCTAGAAATAGGATATCTTTTGAGGCATTTGTAGAGGATTTGGATAATCTGACAGAAAATATTGTCTCCTTTAATAACAGGGAGTCTGCCGGTTCTTTACTTCTTCCTTACAAACCACGTCGGGATAAGTTGATTGACGTCAGTCATAATAACTTTACATCCTTGGATTTTAGAAGCATTTCACAGGACTCTAAAAGGATAGTTCTATTTACCATCATTCTAAACTTCTTCAATATTGACCTAAAAGGGAACAAAATCAGGTGTGATTGCCAGACCTACAGTATGCGACAGTTCCTCAAAAACGAACAGCAAACACCATTCCTTAGAGACTACAGTAAAGCCAGAATTCTGGCATCTCACTATGATTCTTGGAGATGCACCCCAGCAGGCGAAGAAAAGGCAAGACCTATTGTAGAGGTTCCCAGTGATAGTTTTATGTGTCAAAAGCATTCGGAGAAATGCCCCCATCTTTGCACATGCTTTGAGAGAATATTTGATGGGTCTGTTCTGGTCAACTGCTCCGGAAAGAATTTGAGACATTTTCCAAACACTGTACCAAAGTTCACCGACACCATTATCTTCAGCCACAACGAGATGGAGCACATGGGTAATGCATACTATCTAAACTCACTAAAAACTTTAGATGTTAGTAATAATTACATTAAAAAAATAGACGATGGGGCCCTTGCGTCTCTGGCATCCATATCAGAAGCTTATTTACACAATAACCTATTGGAGTCCATTCCAGATCAGTTCAAACATCTGGAGAATGTACAGCTGACACTAAGTGGGAATGTTTTCGTTTGTGACTGCAACACCAAATGGATAGTAAGATGGATTTTCTCTTACAGGACACACATTTCTGACATCAATAATGTAGTCTGTGGCTCCGGAGTACCGCAGTCTAAAGTCATATACCTGGCCGATGAAGAAGAGTTCGTATGTGAAATTTCCAAACGCACTGTAATAGCCATAGCCATAGCTGTCGGTATCTTGATGACCTTGGTTCTCATTTTGCTTTTGGTAGCGTATAAATACAGGGGAGAAATTAAGGTCATCCTTTATTTCCACTTCAACTGGCATCCATTTGATAGAACTGATGGTACAGATGTTGTGGATAAACTTTATGATGCTTTTGTCTCCTATAGCAAGGATGACACTCAATGGGTTCTGCAGACTTTGCGACCTGCTTTGGAGACGGATGAACATCCCTTTAGGTTGTGCATCCATGAAAGAGACTTCAAACCAGGTGGTCTCATCACAGACAATGTCCTATACAGCGTCAAATACAGCCGGAGAATGATAATGCTGCTCACAAAAAATTTCCTCAAGAGTGAATGGTGCCGGCTTGAGTTTAAATCAGCTCATCGGCGAGTACTCAAAGACCGCACCAATTACTTGATTGTCATCCTCTTTGATGGACTTGATTTTGAGGATCTGGATGAAGATATGAAGCTCTACCTAAAGACTAACACCTACATAGAGAGCGACAGTAAGTGGTTCTGGCAGGGGTTACGCTATGCCATGCCGCTGAAGCCGCTAAGTGTGCTGCGTGAGGAAGCCTTCCCAAAGCGTGGGTTTGAGACTCTGTTCCCTTGTCCAGAATCAGTGGCCATAATGCAGCATGTGCAGAACGTTCGAACACTGGCCAAAGATCCCGAGGCTGAAATTCAACCAGTTGTAATGGACACAGAGTTCATGTGAAATGCAACCAGTTGTAATGGACACAGAGTTCATGTGAAATGCAACCAGTTGTAATGGACACAGAGTTCATGTGAAATGCAACCAGTTGTAAGGGACAACGAATGTATATAAGATGCAAACAGTTTTTGTGTGTATGTATATATTGAGAATCTGATAATTTGAGTAAATTGAGAATCTATGTTTTGTTAAATAACACTGGTTGTAGGTGGAACATGCATATAATTATATAGAACGACCTAACTATACTGTACAAGCTAAAAATAGAGAGGGGGATTCAAATTCGCACGGATCGAGGCGTTTAGCCGAGTTCCGTTTTTAAAGCTCACACCAGTGATCTTTTATGAAGAAAATAATGTTCTCTAACTACATAAACTTATCATTTAGAAATGCTTTAATACACCATGATCAAAATGAAACCTTGATATATACCAAAGAGCACGGGTCAACTTCTATCATATTCTATATTATTCAAGAAGATACCTTTACATATATTTTGGATTTATCTACTGAATATATTACTGCGCTGTAACCTCTCTAATCACACATACCTACCACTCTCTGGTTCTGGACATCTCTATCTCTGTCTCTCAGAATATGTAACATATGTACATGTATATGTTAGTGTCTGTCTATCATGGCTAACCTACTAGTCAGGGGCCTGTTGAAGAATTTAGACTCGTAAAGGAAGACCCCTTTTATCTCATCCCTGGTATTTTCCCCTATAGACTTAACATTGGGAACTCGTTCTACATACCCCTACGAGTATTGCCGTCCATTCTCCATGGTCTATATCCTGTGTGTTGTCCATTCCTTTAGTGTATAATAGTTTAGATAATACAGAAAGCAACTTGTTTTGGTCAAAGTTGTTGTTCTCCAGCTCGTTTGAATGTTACATGATATTCACTTGACCTTTTCACTAGGAAAGGGTCTTTATGTACGAGCCTAGATTATCAAATAAGCTCCTGTATCTTATTAAGGATGATGTATATGTGCAAAAGAGCATGGATGTATTGCTTAACTAAGAATACCTCGAATGAGGACTAATAATAGCTTGCATATAAAAGTGGTGCTGTACGAATGCTGTTGAAACGTGTACAACTAAATTGCTCTGTGTATTATTATAGCAAGCTCTATGATATGTTATTGCGTCTGTCTTGACCCAAAAAGACAATGATGTATACATGGTATAAAGGCTTCATGTACCATACAAAATCCTTTTCTCCGACTGATGGACCTGTCCACTTTATCAAGTCTTGAGAAATAAAACTATTATGAACATTATAAGGACAATATCCCTGATTTATCCAGCTGGTGTTACTAATGTTCTTCTCTCTACTTAAATTAGATTTTAACAAATGTTACATGATATACCAGGAACCATTATCACTTTAAGACCAAAATGTAAAAGGTGTATGTTTTTCTTTCTTTTTGGGCTTCTTTTTTCATTGTTTAATTGTGGAATAAACCATTGAGTAATTCGTGGAGATTATTTTGAGGAGGTGTGTCCAGTTAGGGCTCTTATGGAGTATGCACATTTAAACATGTCACTAAAGGATGAATTTAAAATAATATTTATAGATAATTCCTAACAGTCAAGATATTTCACCATATCAGGGGTAAGGTTTGAGAAAAAACATTCAGTAATCTAGGGCTTCCAGAAGAAAGTTATATATTTTTTCAAGTCAACTAGATATGTTTTCAACTATGTTGGCGTGACTATTCAACCAACTTCCTTATGATAGAATGTTTGCACAATTACCGCTTGGCCATAATTATGCATTGTAAAACATCATGCCCTTAAAGTACGTAGTTGGGAAACCAGGAGTAAAACACAGTGTCACCGTATTTTTATTCAGTTACTTAGACAGTCACGCAATTGTTGTTGATAAGCTCAAAATGTTCATCACCTGAGCTTCGTGAGTGAAGACAATACTCCAGTATGTGCCTCATCAGGAAAACATGGTAACAGCAACTGAACGACCATGGAAGTGAATTTACTATTAAACAATGAGATCATGACTTTTACATGCACCAACTAGATTATCAATCATACAGCATTGAGAATTACGTTTTGAATAATACTTCATAATCCAAACCGGAACAATCAGATAATATAGGATTCAATCTCAAACTCGTGCAATAAGGAGTATAGGGGACAGAGCCATTGTTAGTTCACTGGGTGGTCGGGGGACAAAACCTGTATTCTGGCTCTTTGTTCTTACGAAATTCAACTGCCTTTCAATGTTTGATCATGGTTCCTTTGACTCTCTACACCCATCCCATAGCAGGATGACATAATAATTAAACCCAAGACATGATATTTTCCACATGGAACACTTTAAATGCATATGTTAGAAAAGCTAGAGTTGTGGCACTTCCCAATTATCACTCACTTCTTTTGCACCTCGATTAGTGAAGAACACCCACTTTTTCATCTCCATTAGTGAAGAACACGTACTCGGGAGGCATCATGGCGGCGCCCATGGATCATAGGCTACATGCAGTATAGGAATAAAACGGAATAGAATGGCCCATGAAGACGTCAACATTGACACCTTGACACCTATTCCTATTTTAACCAACATGCATACCCTGTCATAACGTAATATGATATAGTCTGTTATGTGTGTGATATAACACGTTAACCATTGTATTATATTTCGTTGAATATCAAATATCATCAAAGTATTCGATATCAGTTCTAATTTTATGTAATGGTCTCAAAATACGTTTTACATGTTGCAACATCATGAAATACCGTACAGGGACCTGTTTCACTAGTTTCGTGACGTGTCTATGACACCATACAGACATTGGGGTTGTCTAGTTTCGTGACAACACAAGTAGCTGTCCTTAGGAAAAGACAGACCCCAAACATAAAAATTAGACAAATCTACACATCATGGACCTGTTTCAGTAGTTTCGTGACAAAAGTGTTAGACAGATATGAAAAGCGGCACCAACAGTGCAAGCAAGAAGGGACAAAACAAGGTCTAATGTCTAGTTCTTATGAAACCGGACACACCATCTAGACGCCATCTAGACATGTCACGAAACTAGTGAAACAGGTCCCAGGTATTGCGTAATTCAAATGTTTATTCAGAGGGGGTAACAATGCATCCCAAGACAATGAGAACGCAATACATACATGTTCCCCTCGGACCATTGTGGTTCTAGACGCGTACTACTTCACTGCTGTGGCTATATTTCGAAATTTATTCAGAGTACCCGCCGCTTACAGGAAGAAACATTATACGTCATATTTGTGAATAGCTACATGAATGAAAAAGAAGATAATTCACCTTCTGTAAATCACACGTTTCTAACAAAGTAATACAGATAACGATGCTTTCTAGTCATTGAACAAAAGGGTTCTTCTAGAAGTACATAAAGGTTATGGGCAAAAGGGGAGTGCAACTCACTGATCCACCACACAGCTTACTGACTGTCTAAGAATGTACGACAGTTTGGAAAACAAAATATGACAGGTGTCCTATATACCCGGCCATAGTGCACCACGGGAGATCGGCGCCAAAACGATCGTTCTGAACGATTAACTTAGAGAAAACATAGAAGTAGGCATGGTGTTTTACAGTCACAACAATCATTATGAATGATGCTTACAAATTGGGGGAGCACTGCAGCAGGGTTTCCAAAAGCAGCTGAGTGGTGCAGTTGTGAACTAAAACATGATGGCTTAGAAATCAAGATCGAAATATCCACAGGACGATTATGAAATTTGGTATATATGTGTGTGCCATACATATAGAATCCACTCCTGAAAATAGTTTGAATGAGTCTTATCATCTGAAAAAATAAGTTACCATCACCCCATTATCCCTGTACGACATGTCTAACCTTGTCTTTGGTTGCGACCGTTTTGGTGACCGATAATATCAAGAAATGTCACGAAATTTCATATAATTGTTTACATGGCGTTCATTGTCTTCTGCTACAGATATCACTCAGCTCCGCTTCGTGATATCATTCCACGAAGACAACTCTCGCCATGTAAACAATTATATGAAGTTTGATATTTGAGTGACGTTTAGATTTTATCCTACCCCGTTATGTATCTTTAATTGCATGTGTCACCCGTGGCATATAAATATTATATGGCATAACCGTGGCATACAGACACACCATGTTAAGTCTATGGAGATTTATCTGAGGGGTAGGACAATGTACGAACATAGGTTTATAGGACACTGACGCCTCCAAACGGTCTCTGTAAAGGACTGTCATGACTGAAAAACAGGGACCTGGAGACACGATGTAAGTATTGCTTGAGGTCATAGCAGAACTAGGTCACCCTACTCGGCTCCACCCAGGGATGTGACAGTCCAGGTGAGACAATATATGTGCCGGAAGATTGGCAAGGTAGACTATTATCCCATTCCAATGAATAATCGGTCACGATTTAACCTCGTTGACTACTGTCATCACTTTTTTTGCAAACGTAATTGGAGTAGAACTTTTATCTTATATGAATAAGTAATAAATATCTGAGGCAGATGGGGGTGAGGGGTGGGATAAATTGCTCACTGCATCATCTTTTTTTGTTTATCATCCTGACAAATTGCATCGGTCCAAGGGACTGGTTTTCTTGTACAGTCAATATTTTCTTTGAACAGCATATTTGATATTTGGATTGGTTTAAGTTATGATAGACTCAATATATATTTACAATTCGCAATCTGCATGGACAAAATAAATCACAGCTTGGTCATTCTGAAATTGCTTAATTATATATCATTCATCTTGGTCCCCACATGATATATAATGAATAAAATGTGTAGGGGCAATTTCACAATGTTCAATCTGTGATTTACAGGGACGTTGGTCATACATTATAATACCATAACATCTGCTTACTTTTCTATGGTTTTTTATCCCAACTACAATTTTGATATTCATATTACCCCTTCTTATTGCTTTATATAAGATGTACCACAAGTATATAAACGTAAAACATCACCCAGATGTATAATAACGGCATAGGATAGTCACATGTACAATGACGACGTGGGGCGTCCATATGGTCAACGTAGGAGCTTCACATGTTATCCACACATGTTCATAAATATGAATTACAAAATTAAGAAAATAAAAAAGAGCAATGCTCTTATGTTAAAAAGAACTATTACTCAGAAGAGAGCGGTACTATTTAAGCTAAGCACCATTGGAGTTCCAATTGTGGCCCATCCTACCGGGGACGAAATAGATAATTTTTAAACATCTCTTTATTGATCAGTTACGTTTTAGAAATACTTCACTATCTTTCTCATGTATAACAAAGATTTATAGATCAACAAAGATGGCACCATGTCAGCCATGTAGTATATATAGCAATCGGGATTTATTTCTATTCCTATACCCTATATGCCACGCAGTACTCTAGTCACAGGTCTACAGCGCTCTAACCAGAGTCCTACGAACTTCAAAATCAATTTTCGAAAATTGATTTTAACAGCTAGATCTTCCTTACATGTAACACCCATTTATACATGCAGTGGAATGCTACTCTATTCAATGCAGGACTCAAATCCTTTTAAGCAAATTCGCTGTCGCTGTCTGTTTAAATACTTGGGGAAATAAGCCTCAGCCTGCAGCCTCAACCAGTCTCCACTTGTGTCTCTAGCATCCCAAACCTTCAAGACAATGTCTGGATCTTGTATTGTCTCGTCATGTTGCAAGTGTCCTCTCCCTACAGGAGATCAGTTTTTGCGTGGTGATGATTCGCGCTGCAGCACTCCCAAAACTCTCAGGCCCGGCGTCCACCTACTGCGATACAAATTTAGACCTACCGATATGGCTCCGATACAAAAATGTAAATATCGGAGACATATCGGGAAGGTGCAAAATCGTAGACATATGTCTAGACATGTCAATCCACCACGCATTGTATGGGGATTTTATCGGTGTCTAATTGCAGAAACGTGGTCAACTGCCCCGATATTAGGTGACCTTCCGACGCGATTTTGATCTTTTATCGGAAGGTGCATTGTAGACCATATCGGAGCCATATCGTAGTAGGTGGACGCCGGGCCTTAGTGAATAGTGGGGAGGTGCGAGGTTAGGGGGTATATCCATTTAAAGGCCCGGTCTCCACCAAGACTCATAGATCTTGGAAATCATAGGAACCGGTCATGATGTCTCATATAGCTACACGGCCAACGTGACACGCTTATACGATCTTTCACGACCTCTTCAGTCGCCTACAGGCCCGCTTCCATTGGCTGACGTAAACGGCGTAGATTTTCTGAGTTCTCCGAAAAGCCCATTTCCATTTTGCGTCAGCAGTGCCAAAGGACCGTCGGTGGTTCCTGACTGTAGATCGGTGATGGCCAATAGAATGGGCTATTAGGAAAACTTATACTGTTTTCGTCGGCCAATGGAAACGGGCCAATAATTCTGGCCAAGGTCGGCTTGGGTGAGCTTGCCGGTGGAAGACCCACTTTAACAGATTTTATAGAATCTAGTCGCATCGTATCGTATCGCATCGTGCCATGTCGCGTCCTGTAGCCTCGCATCAATACAAAAAGTCTGGTCAGTGGCTTCAGTTATCAGGGGCCTGTCGAATAACTTAAGGCCGTGCTCCACTGCAGCCGATTCTGTGGAGATTGGGTGGCGATCCTTTGGTCCCTTGGCACCTAGTCGCCGGTAATGGAGCTGAAATGGAGCTATGGTCGACACTGAAACTCGTAGCGGTCTCTAGGCGGTCCCCATGTTCTCTTCATGGTCGCGCATGAGGCAAGAACATTCAGAGAATGGGTGGAGATTGTTCGGAGACCAACAATAGGCGCAATGGAGCACCACATTTAGGCTAGGCTCGTACTTGAAGACCCTTTTCTGAACGCCAACAAGACCAAGGGACGGTGTGGGTCAACTTTATTTGTTCAACACTTATGGACGACTTTTGGTCAGTTAGAACAGTCTCAGCTGAACGAGCTTGAAACATTATCAATCAGCAACGCTTGTACGAGCTCTCCTTGTACCCTGTACTTTCACAGGCATAAACTATCTAACAGACCCCTGCTTTCAGTTTTGCTGCCAGGCCTCCTGAGGCAGCTGAGGCGCCGCCGTGTCTGGCGTCTGGGGCAGGGCGTAGCAGCCATTGGGCGACGGCTTGATGGGACGCTGGTCGTACATGTAGTACGGTGGCGCCGTCTGGTGGAATCCCGGCACGTAGGGCGGGGCGGAAGTTCCGGCGCCCACCGTCACCACGATGTTGGCGCCCCCTTGCGGAGGTTCTGGGGAGACGGCGTTCGTTCTGGGTTCCGCTTCCTCTCCACAACACAACGTCACGCATTTCTGAAAGTGGGGTTTAGCAGATTCATGGTATGAACAAATACTTATAGGTGTATCGTACATTTCACATTGGCGTCACCTATATATGATATTTGTTAATCCTTGATAGTTATCTGTTCAAACGGCTTCCTTGCGACCTATTCGTCTACCAAATGAGTCTAATAATAATGATGATGATAATAATGATGATAATAACAATAATCATAATAATAATAATAATAATAACAACAATAATAATAACAGTAATGCTATAACAATACAGCCTTAGCATGTTTATTGGTTCAGACTGTGTTACATACAACTTGGAGCATAGCGATGACAATAAAAGAAAGGTACAATATAAAACTGCAATGCAACATGCAATCATATGAAAATACAATGCATCTGTAGGCAGAGATCCTATGATTTTCCTTATTGTTTACTTATAACTCACATCTTCAATCAGATTGTCAACCTAAAGTAGGGTTAGTGTCCTCCTGAGGAATTGGCTTAGACTATAGAATAATTTGCAGTCAGTTGATTGTAGCCATGTTATAAGTATATACATGTTTGGGCTCTTACTTTAATGCTATTCTCACATTTCTACACTCATACTCATTAGAAAGCATTCATCACCAAACACACCATGTTCACACATATGTCATAGTGGTAACTCATTTTCTGTAGCTTTACCTTTCTTGATGTATCTCGAGCTTATTTTCAGAAGTCTGTTCTTACCATTATGTAATTCTAATTTAGTAAGATCTAATGTTTTGTCCAGTGTGTCCTAAACCAATGGATGGACTAATTCATTTAATGTTTGAATGATTCATATAGGTCTACAAAAAAGTGGTTTACTTCAATTATATATATATATATATATATATATATATATATATATATATATATATATATATATATATATATTATTATTATATATATTATATAAATATAAATATCGAATGACATCGTATTTATTATTCACTGCGTTATTACTACGCTTCCGTTGTGAGGCTTGTTGATATGTATAATGCTCATACCATGGTTACTCTTCCTTTCTCGCAGGATCTGAGCTGCTCTAACCGTTATTGCCACTTCTGTTCCAGCCTCCGATCTGCTCACATGAGCTCTAACCGTATTTTGAAAAAACTTACTGTCTCGAGGCTAGCTCATTTCGATGTATTCTCACTATTGTGGGAGGTTTATAGGTTTTATACCTATTGTTTTTTAAATGAATAAAGTCTGTTTATGTATATTATTATTACCGCCAACTACTGTGTTTCTCTCCTTCTTTATAATGAGATCAATATTATATATATATATATATATATATATATATATATATATATATATATATATATATTAAGAACATTGACCTACAGGTTTTATAACTTAAATGTGTAGTATGTGTAGTACTACTACACACATCTACTGTCTCCTGTGAAATATTGATGAACATGGCATGGGTTTTACCATGTGAAACCCAACTTTTTAGAATTTCTGTACATCAGTCAGAAACACAATGACTCCCTCATTTTTTTTTACCTAAATGTGTGTTTTACAACAAATATCTTCATATTCAACTTCCAGGAAACTGAAGAGGTTTTCAATTTATAAGGTGAATTTTCAGATATGCCTTTAGGAACGGTTTACGAGAAATATATATACCTGGAAAAGAAAGAAACTAACTTAACACGATACAGATAGGGATGTTATTTAGGTAGGGAATCTTTATTCTTATCACGCTGACATATGAGTAATCCTGTTCCTAAAGTTTATTCCGTTCCTGAAACGCATTGACTTTGGTAAGCAAGCCTAGAGTACACACTTCTGGTACTTGTTAATATAAAGAGGATTTAGCCAAAGACGAACAGGTAGGTAAGAAGGATGAACTTCAAAGTATATCATCATCTCTCACGGGAATTACCGAACTTCTTGACTGAGCTCACTCCTCAATTTACAAACCCCAAAGCAGGGTTATTAGTACATGACGAGCAAATACAGGTAGGAAAGGAAGATCTGCTTCCCTTCTACCTGCTTCCAGGCCAAGCTCCGATTCTGTACACAATTTACATGACGTTGTATTACACTGCCATTGGCTGGTTGCACACAGTAATTCAGAAATAACGATAGGTATGTAGAGGGGACACAACTTTGTTTATCAAAATATTCATTGGTGTAATGCTCATTGGTATTTTGCTCTTTTTCGCAATAATCATTGGCGCATTACTCGTTGATGTAAACTCATTAAGTTTAATGTTTATTAGTGCATTGATAGTATACTAGTTGGTGCATTGACACATACACAATATTGGCTGGTTATAGATACAAGCGGCCGTATGCTCCAAGGAGTTGAAGAATTGCAATATCCGAGCGTATGCGAGGATTTCGCGGATTAGCCGGTTGATATATAGCGTATTGCTTTGTCTGAAACCAGTCAATATTGTATTTATTATCCGACCTTTCTGGACAAGTGGCTTGTCAATATCTGTTCATTTTAGTGATGCACTACTTTTCTGTATGCATATACAATATTGACTGGTCTCAGATATGAGTATCGTATGCTCCGAGGAGTTGACGTGTAGTAAGATCTGAGCACGTGCGAGGATATTGCACAGAGTCAACCCTGAGGAGCATCCAACCGCTTGTATCTGAAACCAGTCTATATTGTATTTATTATCCACCGTTTCAGATACAAGTGGTGTATCGACATCAGTTCATTTTAGGTAGGCACTATTTTTCCCGTTTGGGCACGTTATTGGAACTACGAGCACACAACATATCTGTATGTTCCGGGTATGGTGATAAACATTTCCTATGTTTTTTTATGGACACTTTGTATTGGGTAAATGATTAAGTGCTAGTTGGTGCCATACTTATGTAAACTGGTGAACTGTTCAATATGGCATTCCTCATTGAGGTTAAATTGATATTGAGATTGTTTTTTTTTAAAATTCAGATTAAGTAGGAACATACAATCACTCATTTCCGAGCGTTCTTCCTTGTACTACCTAACAGAACATTAAATCAAACAATGGACAAAATAAACAGTCAATATTAGGAATATTAGTTGTAGGTCTTTTGACTCTACATTTCAGTCTTTGATTGCGTGTTATAGTGTTCATAAATTTAGGAGACAATTTTAGTCTCGGATCTCATCATCAGGTACGCTGTTCGACAGTAAGACAAAGACATTGTACATACAAGACAGGACAAAACAGGACAAAATACAAAAATACAGAAGGACGAGTGTATACCATAATTTCGACCCTGCTGAGGTCAAGTTTGAGGTATGGTAAGTAGTGGCTTAGAGTTCATGTGATGTCAGTTTGTTTCAGCTTAATTTATCTTATTATATATCGATTTTAACCATATAGGATTGATTTCTGTGTATATTCTCTGGTCTTTTGACTCAGTATGAATCGATATTCTGGTCTTTTGACTTAGTAATCACACAATGTGTTATAGTTCTCTTGTTGTAAAAGAAACCTTTTTATGTTGTTGGTAAATGATGCATTGGACGATTTTTGTTGAGTTTCACCTGGAGTTTGTCCCATAGCAACTTACATTTATAAAGAGGACTGTTTCTGAACTTTTCTGCTCTAGGTCTCCTGATCTTTACGAGTATTTTAGACTGTGTTCTTGTTCTTTCATTTGGTGAATTGACTATATTATCATCAAAAAGTACCCCCCATTTGGCCATTTGTAACAGATGAACAGCTCTTCTATAATATAGTGGCCTTATCTTACAACGCTCCAGTATTTCAACTATTCTAATATCGGTGTTTCGATTATATTTCAGGACTGTACGGAAACAGTAATTCATGATGACTTGCAGTCGTTTTCATTGATCTTTAGTTGCCAAGCAGTACACAAAATCAGCATACTCTATTTTAGGGATTATCATCGGCTTGACAATACTGTTAGCTGCCTGTTCATTAACAATATATCTGAGTCTTCTTAGTTTAAAGAGCTTTTGACGTATGTCACCGATAGTAATATTCACCTGGTCACGAAAGGTCAGGCATGAATCTAATGTAACACCTAAATATTTAAACTTTCTTACGACTCCTATTTGAGTATTTTCTAAGAGGCATGACTGATCTGGTAGGTCTACACTGCGGTTTCCAAACCACATCAATTTTGTTTTGTCAATGTTCACCTTTAAACAATTTGCATTAAACCATTGTTGCATGCAGGTGAGTTCATGCTGCATCCTGTTTACAACAGTTTAGGTGTTTGGACCAGTCACTAACAAGACCAGGTCATCTGCATACATTGTAATTCTCGCTGTGTTAAAGATTTCGAAAATGCCGTTTATGAACAAGATAAAAAGAACTGGGCCCAATACAGAGCCTTGTGGGACTCTTGTATAATGCTATCTGGGCGTTACCTCTGAATATCAAATTCTTTTAAGCCGATTCCGTTTCGTGAATTTGAAGAATATTTCTTACCCTGGACTTTCGTGATGAACAGCAGCCTGTTGATGACACGCATGCGTGGAACGCACCTCCAATCACACAGATGATAAGCGGAATGGCCGCTACCAACCAGCCAATCATAGATTGCGTTACAACGCGACTCCGACTGTCGTCGTAGATGTTGACGAAGAAAGTTGCAGTAATTGCAGTAACCTATCAATAAAAAGGTCTTAACATTTTAACATTTTAAATCCAGAGAACACCTTGAGGCATTCCCCTGGCGGGTCATGATGATGTCTTCGGACATTCTTCTGGTGTCTCCAGGTATTTTTTCGGCGTTATTTAAAAGATAAATTGCTAATTTTGAGTAGAAAAAAAAAGTATCTAATTTCATGATTTCACGAATACAATATTACCATTCTAATTAACTTTCTGTTAGAATACTGGATCTGATAAATCCCTGGGTACCATGGAGATATTTGCTAAGGGTAAACGGGATTATAGCCATATGCATAAAGGTACAGGCTTCTAGCAGGTCGTTTCAATACTATGCCCAGGAATTGTGCATGTCGCAACTACCAGGGTTCAGCTGATTGAGTTAAAAGTTGAATATTGTGAAAATATCATTGAAAGCATTTGAAACGATTGATTTAGCGTAAGTTACAAGTAAATCAAATTATAGATACACATGACCTTTTGCTAATATGTCAATGGGAGGTTCTGCAATATGGAAGTTCCCTGAACATGCATGTACTCACTAACAATATGAATGTTGCTATCGAAAACCAAACTCCTGACAATGTATTAAACGTCCCTTGGAAGGAGTTCGTCTTTGCTGCAATGAAAATGAAGGAATAAATGAACAGGTCTAGTTTCATATGCTAAAAATGAGACTCTATAATGTCAGATCGTCCAGTAAGGAGCTGAGTGACAGAGCGGTTGAAGAGCAACTCAGTGACGAAACAAGACCCAACAAGGCTGTAACCTTTTTTTTGGATTAGGTTTATTGTCACTCTCATAGATATGAGTTTTTCAGTTGCAACATCGATCTTGTACAAATACATTGATTCACATATCCTATCTTCTTGTCTTATAAAAGTAGTTTAAGAAATATCAGAGAGAAGGATTTACAAAAATGGTAACTTAATAGTATGTTAGTAATGATGAGATAATTATGGAATTTCAGTTCATTTTCAGTTCATTTCTTCTTTTCCAGGTCATTTGGGACATATTTCAGTTTCTTGAACGTCATTAACGATCTAGTATTTCCTTGCTTAAATTGTTCCAACCCCGGGCATCTCTGAAGTACGGGCTATTCATCACTGCTGCTGTTCGGATCATTGATCATTGATGTTGATGTTTCTCTCTTTTTTCTCTCTCCTTTTTTAATATATTTTTTTTTGGGGGGGGGGGGGGGGGGGGGGCTCAATCCGATTTTGCAATGAAGTGACAGTAGAATAAATAGACTGTGATCCGCTGCATGTTTATTAAACGTGTAAGAAAAATATGGACAACTTCTGATTCTAATTCTAATTCTAATAATATAGAACTTACCTAAAAAGATACAGAAGAAGAATAGAAGGAAAAAGACAAAAGCAAAGTCCAGCTGTGATGTGTAGCCTGAGAGCAGGTTCCGCCACTCAAAACCCACCTATGAGTCAGCAAAAACATGTTAGTTGTGAGGAAAACAGGACAACTCAAACTAATCATAGCGAAAGGGACAGAAAACAGAATAAATTCAGGTGATAATGGAGAAATAACAGGACAGATTCAGGCAGAGGAATTGCATTATTAATAGTACACTTTTATGTGAAGCTAAAAAGAAAGTCCCATTACCAAGGCAAATCTAGATAAAGGCAGTTAATAGGACAGATTCAGTTATAGCTGTTGTAGGCACT
This sequence comes from Alentia gelatinosa, assembly GCA_950022655.1. Classification (NCBI taxonomy): domain Eukaryota; kingdom Metazoa; phylum Annelida; class Polychaeta; order Phyllodocida; family Polynoidae; genus Alentia; species Alentia gelatinosa. Next base: position 15,822,752 of record OX465592.1, read on the forward strand.
GCTTCTTGTTTTAAATCCGGCCACCTGAAATAATAGCCACAGGAATTTGGCTATGTGGCAAGGTTTGTCAGCCGTGCAAGTGAAAACGAAAATCAGACATTAAATGATATACAATAGAACCCCGCATAAGCGTACAACTTTCCATTCCAGTGTCCATGGAGCATTCGCTTACACGGGGTCAAAATAAATATCTAATAGAGGGATCCATTCCGAGCAAAGGTGTCGGTTAATGCGGGGTGTCCGCTAATGTGGGGTGTCCAATAGCCGGGGTTCTATTGTACAATAAGAGCACAGAAATACATATATATATATTTGAAATAGGAATCAATACGTACGTCTGTGGTAAAGAGAAGGCTTAAGCCGAACCCAAAGACACAGATGATTGTGGAGGCGACCCCGTGATGACCGTCTGAATGTCGTCTGCTGCATCCCTCAACCAGCGCGTCTGACAACACCAGCACCACCAGACCCTGACAGAATATCAAGAAACGTCACCAAATGTCATATGATTGTTTAAATGGCCTGAGTTGTCTTCGCAGGATGATATCACGAAGAAGAGCTGAGTTATATCTATAGCGGAAGACAACAAACAGTTGTATGCCCCTCGGAGTTGCCTCTGCGCAATATCCTTGCATGCGTTCGGATATTACTACGCGTCAACTCCTCGGAGTATATGATTGCTTGTATCTGAAACCAGTCAATATTGTGTATTATAAATTTGAATTGTACTATTTTGTCAGATTATTCTGAAGATCACGCATACCAAATTTGTGAAAATGTTTCATCTGAATAGAAACAAAGAAAATAGATCTTTCTATTTTTGTGTATTCAATTATGGTATAAAATGTGCCAGTATTGGAGAAAACTTTAAATTCACTGGCGCCCATAACATTTACAAAATAGTTTGATGATAGGAAATGCTAAGAAGTTCTAGGAGAGCCTTACCAATATTCTACAGTGGAATCGATGTCCATAACAAATAACAAAAATGCAATTTTCCCAGGATATTTTCGACACATTTGTTTAATAACATATTGGGCCGTAAACACTCCTTTCCCTAGAATATCTATTTCCTGTTTATTCTTGGTATATCATATGGTATTATGTGATTGTTTAACCAAAATGAGATAATTTTCGTCGTAATAGAAAATGTCAGGCATGCTTGTTACTGCTAACCCTGTTTATGAAACTACAAAAAGTACCCAACATTTACCTTTACTTCAATGAAAACATAACATGTACCCGGTAAATACAATACTTTGTTAATACAACACAATTTGATCGCAATCAGAAGGAAAATAGGGTGCATAGGGCACGATGCTATTGTGCTATGGAAGCCGCCATCTTGCCCCCAGACGCCATCTAAAACATCTGGTGGCGAGACCAATTATCAATGGATTTGATCAAAAATATTTTTGGGCCTTGTCGCGAGCGCTAGCGAGTGTATTACGACGTCAACCCCGAGTGGTTTACAGCATCACCTGTCCACAAAATCATCGTTTGTTGCATTTATTATCCATCTTTTCGAACAAATCAAATCCAGTAATTGACATATTAATGGGTATAACAATAGGGACTATTTCTTTGCTCTATAGCAAAGGGACTATTTTTTCCCGTATACCATGGTTTTGAAGCCGTATACCACAGGTTTGAATCCGTATACCACAGTTATGGTATCTGACAGGTTTTATACACTGGGTCGTGGTTTACTGAGTCCCCATACATTTTCAATGGGGGATTTGTATACGATGGATAATAAAACAACTGATAACAGTGGTTGCCCCAAGATTACAGTGGCGCTATCATACAATTTCCTGGCGGATGATGGCAGAACTAGCCATCACTCTGTGCCCTATATGCTAGGTGATTGAGGTGAAAGTAAAGCTTACCGAGTAAGTCAAACCCAGGAGGAAGAACACGATGTAGAACAAGGAAGCTACTGACATCTTCAACTCCAGGCTGGACACGATCTTTGGCCACAGTATGAACAGCACGTCATCAGCTGCAAGACAAAAACCACGATGTTGAAGGCCTATTTTGCAGGCCCTTCACAGCATTCTTGTGGGTTTCACAGGCTACATGATAGAAATACAATACTACTTGGGGGAGTTCTTTCATTGATTGATAATGTTCCTGATCATGTAAAGTCATGTGAGATAAAATCAGAAACCCACTTGATAAAAATAACTTGGTCTACAACGCACCTACGTTTGACCGCTATGTAATTCACCCTGACTCACTTTGTGAATAGAATAGCGGTCAAACTCGGTGGAATACAGACCAATTTATCTTGTTCCAGTTCTTGTTGTTTCAAATGTTTTGGAAATCACAATAAAAATAAATAGTACAATAATAGTGACGAACACGTGATGGCAACATTATATGTTTCTGAATATTCCCTATTATAAAGGATTACTCACCATTGTTTGCATGGGACATGTATATTCATTAGCTAATAACACGATTGTGACACGCATGTCATGTAATATATTTCTGATTTTAAAGGACTTAATGTAGAATCAATTTGCTATTATTACATACCTATGGCCGAACGTTTATGAAATACTCCCCACTGCTAGGGGTGCAATATAAATAATGTTCGGGCGCACTGAGCCCATAGTGACTATTCGGGCGCTCTGTGACTATCAGGTAAATTGGTACATTTAATAAAAATATAAAATGGCGTTTTTTCTAATATTTAGGTATGTAATAATAAGAAAACGTTGTGACTGAGCCTGTAGGGATGCCATTCTCGGCCTTTTCATGCCATAATTACGTCCCTCCGCCTGCGGCCTCGGGACGTATAATTTATGGCATGAAAAGACCTCGAAGGGCCACCCCTTCAGGCTCAGTAACCACGTTTTCTCTTAATACTCACCTGTCTTTACATCTAAATCCTCTATATCTGACGTAAACGGAGCCAGAACCACCACCAGTAAGTGCGGAAATGACGTCACGAGCAGCCATGATAGTACAGATGTCCTACAAAGACACAAAATATAGCTATATAAGATTATCAAACCCAGGCCAAGCAGTATAAGCTTGCTGCAGCTAAATTTACCTTTAACATGGTTAATTTTTACTTCGTTCTTAAGTCGCATCATCCTGGTCAAGCATTAAAGGTTCAGTGAGTAAAGTGGGTTTGTTGAAGTTCACGAATACCATGAACCTTGATTGCTTTTTATCCATTTGTGATTCCCATTGAGACCACAGTTCGAGGATGACCTTCTGGGACCTGTTTCACAAATTCGTGACATGTCTAGATTGCGTCTAGATGGTGTGTCCGGTATCATAAGAACTAGACATTAGACTTCGTTTTGTTCGTTCTTGCTTGCATTGTTGGTGCCGCTTTTCATATCTGTGTAACACTTTTGTCACGAAACTAGTGAAACAGGTCCATGATGTATAGAATTGTCTAATTCTTATGTTTGGGGTCTGTCTTTTCCTAAGGGCAACTTCTTGTGTTGTCACGAAACTAGACAACCCCAGTGTCTGTATGGTGTCACAGACATGTCACGAAACTAGTGAAACAGGTCCCTGGTGCTTCCATGGTCACGGCACATCTATAGCAATATCGTGTCTGGTTTATTGCTTTGTGATTTTCATTTGCAGGAGCACCTACTCTACCAACGTGTTATTTCTGATATATGGAATAATTTAGTCACCTACACGTGTTCTGAGAGAATCAAAGTCTTACCAGCATCTCTTGATCCGACCCTTGCCTGAAAACTTGCCCATGGCAGGGTAAAGTCCACCCAGTAAGGACATGGACAGCAGAGTGACGTGCGCAGGTTCCTGCAGCAAAACAAAGCAGTTTAAAATGCCAGGAACCCACTGAGTTCCCAACACACCACGACATGTATGCCGACACACTACAATACTGGATGCGGTCATTTAGCTTCATACTCAGATAGTCAATGTTTTTTGTTTGTTTGTTTGGTTTGATCTAACGTCCAGTCAACCATTATCTATATTCTTACCAGACTTTCTCAGGGTTCTTTTACAATCTCACGCCTACACGTTTACCGAGGTGAGAGTTCTTTTACTTGCCACACCACATAGTCATGGTGTGAGAAGGATTGGCCTTTGACATAGCAGTAAATCAGATATTCAATGAATCTGAATTATTCAAAATTCTGACAAGACGATGACATGGGAATTTTGATTCATAGCTATGTCGCAGTAATAACAAAGCCATGTCACAAGCAGTTGGTGACCGGCTTAATGTTGCTAAAGAATGGAATCGAGCAGCACACATGGTGGTCAAAACGAGGCTTCAAAGAAACCTGGCCCATATGATCCGTAAAGGGGGGCATCCACCAACCAAGACAAGGCTACGACAATGGCTTTCCGACAAAGTCCAAGACAGCTCTACGATTGGAAGCCTTGTCGTGGTTGGTGGACCCCAGTTCCCGACAAGAGGCTATGACAAGGCCACGACAGGCTGCGACATGAAGCTTGCCGGGGGCCTGTCGGAGGCCTTCCGACAAGGTTACGACAATATCGAACATGTTCAATTTTTGCTACGACTGGACCTTTGTCGTGGAGTGTTGTGGTTTCCTCGATATCACTGTCATAGTGCGTCGGAACCATGGGCGCCTTTTTTACGGCAACCAGCAACGTCTACGACACGCCCCGACACTGCTGTCCCGACACTGCTCTTCTCACGACAAGGCTGCGACAAGGCTGCGATTGGAACTTTCATGTCGGCACTTGTCGTAGCCTTGTCGTGGTTGGTGGACGCCCCCTTTATGGGCCAAACCCACTGAGCTTCTGGTGTACACCGACGCACCTTACGATGCGCTTTACGACGCACACTTGCATTGAATTGAATGGGCGTCGGGGTGCATCGGAAGGTCTGAATTCTGCGTCGGCGTCGACGTTGTCTGCCTCAGCAGACATAAGGTGCAAAATAGGGAAGGAAACTGTAACTATATAAAGTGGAACAACAACGGTAAGCGATATAAATATGACAATATTTCAAGGCTGTATTTCTAATAATTGTATTTCTCTATCCAAATTATTTTTTAGAGTTGTGCAGTCGTACCCGTACCCTTGTTCCAGTCACTCCAATTTTTCAAGGGTGGCTTAAGGCAGATAGCTGTATCTTGTTTGTCTATATCGAAAAAAAAAAAACAACGAAAAGGGAACAAAACAGTCATGACGACAATGAAATGAACTGTTGTTCACAGCAAAGATAGAGACGGAAACGAAACCACTATGAATCTGTTTGTTTACCAAAAAGAATAAAATGCTTATGCTCAATCAAAAAGGAAAGAAAAATAGGATATTCAACAAAACAATTTTTTTGCAGAGATTTTTAAAAATTTCTTTTATTAAGTCATTTGTATTCGATACATAATCGGTCTAATATTCTAAGAAAGTGCTCAATCAAAAAAAGGAAAAAAAAAGGATGTTCAACAATATATCTTACTGCAGAGATTGATCTCCGTAGAAACAGATGGGAACTAAGTGCACCTTACCATGAGTAATGTGACTGGCTCCATCATGGGGTCCCCTGGTATTGTTGTGTACAGACTCTGTAGAAGCACCATAGGGTCACGTGGTTTCATGTACCAGCCATAGCCTAGTAACCCGGATATAGCAGCAACCAGGAGTATACAAATACACACGACCAACTGAAAGCAAATTCAGAAATCTACTCTAACAACGTGTTATTTCTGATATATGGGGTAATTTAGTCACCTACACGTAGGTGTAGGTGTACCTACAGGTAGCAGGTTTGTATAGTTAATAGCAACATCTGCCCCTATTGTTTCTATAGACTCCCATGTCTCATTGTAATGGTTACCACCCTCCCTGCATTGCCCAAACACTCTGACAACTGCACTCTATAATCCTCAATATCAATATATTCATCATACATATCATAGCGCTTATGAGAAGCATCCTGTAAAAAGACACCGTTTCAATGGCTTTGATATATATACCTACCAATACCTTCGAGATTCCTCGGGGCATTCCCACGGTAGGAAGGAAAGATGCTTCCACACATTTTCATAAATATTTTTTAAAACAACATCCCTTAAGGATTTGTATACTTTACTTTTGGAAAGATAATGCTGCAGTTGAATCATATAAGAATGATGAAATAATTTTGAGTAGCTTATTTCCCTAACAGGGTGCACTCATCATTCGAAGTGCTAAAATGCTAGATGGTATTCAGTATCATCCTGCACCAAAGGCAACAGTCCAAAAAGCTCTGACTGAGTGGTGAAATAGTTAGAGTGCGCCATCATTGACCAATTCAGACAGATTGGTATGAGTTCAGTTCCAGCATTATATCATATAGATACAGGTTAAATCGTTTCGATTTTGTAGTAGGCAGTTTCCTGGGACAAAATGCAGCAAAACAATTGTGATTTCCTACCTTTGATTAGTTCTGAATGGCAGAACAACCAGTCTTTGTAAAATACATATGGAGGCCCTAAACAGGCACTAAATGCTCTTGTTGGTGATTTAGCAATTATGACTTGTGCAAAAATGCCCCGAACATGGCATAAACAAATAAAACAGTAGATTCTTTTGTTTGACAAATTATTCATAAGGTAGGGTGCATGAACACATACTGAAATTGGCAAAATACCTTTAGACAGGGAAGCCTATTTTCTACTTGCTTGAAAAGGCTAGGACTGCTCTCTGACTGTTGGTCAGACAGTCAGAGTTTCTCGGACTACAAAGGCACCAGGCATCCTTTAAGACCTTTACATTGGATTGGATGGTCTGCTCAAAGCCGTTTGTTACAACATATTAGAGCAGTACATTAAGTCAAATAAAGGTGAGTGTTTTACTACGTGTCTAATGCAGGCATGTAAATACTCACCCACCCAAACGCGCCTACGCCCGGGATGGTAAGGATAAGGACAAAGAACCAAGCTATACCCAGGGTCACCGCCTTATGCAACGTCATCTCTGATGGCACCAGGCTGGTGACGTCAGTCAGGGCAAAGACTGTGACGTCATCGCGCGTTCCATTAACGTGACTCCTATAAGCAGACGACAACGTGGCTCTGAGATGGATATTGGGTTGCGATGAACGGTGTAGAAATGAACTGGACAATTATCTTGAAGTCGTACAAGATATGTATTCAGGTTTTACTATCGTCTTTTTAGACTTGCTCAAGTCTTTCATTATGAACATTATAAAGAAATAAAACCACTTTGCAACATTTGGACTTCCCCTAACGCCTGACAGGCCCAGTATCCTGGCTAGGAGCGGTGAGGTAGGTGAAGGGATAACCATAGGATGCAGGAACTAGAGCCAGTCTATCGTCTTTCCTGTCTTAGTAGTGATATTTTCTTTTTTGATATTTCTGTTAGAAGTTGCTTGTACTTACGAGTAATATTCCCTCTCGGCCACGGCTTCGTTGATCAGCATAGTACTGTTTGTACTGGAAAGAAACATGCGAATCATCATATCATGCAGCAAGACGATTGGAGAGCCTATAAATGCATGTGTATTGAGCAAATTGATTCTCTGATAATGACCTTCAGCAGGTAACAACATTCGTATGTACATGTACAAAATCTATGTACTGGTGCTACCACCAATGCATCTAATAAACATTTATTGAGATATTTTAGCATTAAGTATACTGAACCTTCGTCTGGAAATACACTTTGCGACTTGAGTCAAAGGTCTTAAACTTACTCCATGCTAAAGGTAGCGTTCCCATAGCTGATTTCCGCCTCACACTCGGGAGAGTTCCACACATTCTGGCATGACGACCACGGCTGTGGTGACGTCAGAGAACCCCAGAAGTAGAAGAGCACGTGACCTATCATCATCTGCGATCCCAGAATGCCTTGCAGGCTACGTACTAGGAAAGCGATACCGACCCCTGTGAAAGAAATGGTGAAATATCCTTAACAGAAAATGAAACCATAAGCAGTATTCAATATAAAAAGCGAGGTCTTTGTGGTTTTGTACACGATTGACTAGACTTGGCATTGCTGAATGGAATTTTAGTTTGTATGGAGTTAAGGATTAGCATTTTCTCAAAGCATGCCACGGGCACATGATTCACGATCTACCTGCTGCTGATATATGGGATTGGGAAATATATATTTCGTGATTTGTGATATATCTGATTGGAGTTTATCGAAGGGGACTTGAAAACAAGAACTATGTTTGCTAAAGGTTTTTTTTAATATTATTATTCAGTAGTTTACCGACATTTGTAATCGCCGGCCGGCGTTCTTCCTTACATAAGTCAACAACAAGGAGGGACATACACATAGACAGATTACAGCAACACAATACAAGCATACTACACATACAGATGAATTAACACGGTGGGATTCATGTACCTCACAGGGATCAGAATCTCATGAGAATCTGTTACTTTTTAGGGGAAAATATCGCAAACAATTCCAGGGGAAAAACATGTCTCGGGGAAATGTAACCCTACAATTTAGACAGATAAATTGGGTGTGAGTACGGATTCTCAGCATACTTGTCTCAGACAAACGCCCTGTGAGGTACATGAGTACTATCGTGTGAATCCCATTCAATCCTTTAGGAGGAACAGAGGATACAAATGACAACCTGTGTGTGTTTTTATTACTTCATGTGTTTTTCTTCAGGATTGTGGAAGTGGTTCATGAAGATTCTGTTAAATGTCTTTTTATTGGCCTGTTTCTCACAGAATTCTCACCTTTAAACAGAGGCGTGAAGTTGGAGAAGAGGCCCACGATCCCGCGCCTAGCCGTGGCTCCCAGGTAGAGTTGAGTTACAGCCACAGGTACGCCGATCACCAGACACAGAACGCTGTGAGCCATCAACCGCACACCCGCTTTGAACGGAAAGAATGCACACATTATTAAAGGCGGGCGTCCACCAACCACGACAAGGCTATGACAATGGCTTTCCGACAAGGTCCACGACAGGCCTACGATTGGAAGGCTTGTCGTCGCCTTGTCGTGGTTGGTGGACCCCAGTTCCCGACAAGAGTCTACGACAAGGCCATGACAGGCTGCAACTGGAAGCTTGTCGGGAGCCTTCCGACAAGGTTACGACAAAATCGAACATGTTCGATTTTCCCTATGACTGGATCCTTGTCGTGGAGTGTCATGGCGTGTCGGGAGCATGTTGCAGAGGTCTATGATAGTAACTTTTGGTGGAGCATGCACTTCCGACACCCTCCGACAACGCTGTCGTAAAGCCCCCCTTCTTACGACAAGGCCGCGAGAAGCGGCAATTGGAACTTTCTTGTCGCCGCTTGTCGCAGCCTTGTCGTGGTTGGTGGGCGCCACCCTTTAGGATGCGATGGTAAAGCCACGGACACTGTATTCTACACTTTCCACGGTATAGCCAAGTCAATATTCGCAACACAGAAGGTTGTGAGCCAGCAATGCAAATGAAGCCCGTTTCCATTGGATGACGAAACGGCGACTTTTTGAGTTCTCCCTGACGTTTTCATTGATTTTACGTCAGCAGTTCTAAATCTCCTTCGGTGGTTCATGACTGTAGATCGGTCTCCGCCGTTTTCGTCAGCCAGTGGAAACGGGCATTATCGGATCACAAACGGATCACAACAGCCAATGGTGTACCGTAAAACTAGAACCACTCTCCTCGAAACATAATTCTCTATTCCGTGGTTATTTTCTGCATAGTCGGGTTCTGTGAGCCGTCAATGAAATATTCAAAGGAAATGGGTAAAGCATAGAACGATGATGATTAGGGAATAGCAAATATAGATATTTACTGTAAATTCATAAGATATAGAATCTTAAGTTGGGAGTGGTATTATAATTAACACCGACACAAGGTTGCTATAAATGGGTAAATGAATAGAATGTACAGACTTTGTTACACTTCAAGTTCAAATGTTCTCAAATCCCACCCATGAAACGACGTAGTAAAACACTCTGTTAGAATGCCATTATCCAGCTAATATCTGCCAAAAATATGCTTGTAGGTGGTACAATAGATTAGAAAGATTAAATACACGCTGGCCAAAGTCTGTAAAACATCAAATATGTTGCTTAAGCATTACCTTGTCCCTTGACCAGAAGGAGCGGAAGCTGAACTGCCGGGTACAAGCCGACCAGACAAACTGCTGACGTCAGAGCTTGCATGCCGCGCCACCTGGGGGTGTGCTCCTGTGGGGTGTTAGGACGACCTTGACATTGACCTGTCGTCTGCGGCGGAGCGTGAGGCTCTTGTGACGTCATGACTGAATGACGATATAGGGGACGGTGAGGAAGGCACTGACGTCACTGAAAAATATCATTTTATTAGAGCGGGCTTGCATACGCTATATATAAATTGCTTAAAGGTTAGAGTGGTCACATATGGACTTTCAGCATGCTGCAGAAAAGCTATCCCTTCTCTATTTGTGTGCTATTCACTGTGATATTGGGAAAGGAGCAGGGTGCCAGTGTCTCAATGTCTTAGAGGCCCAGCTGACTATGACCAATCACTCAAGACTGAAATACCTCATTGACCCACTGGTGCTTGATATGTTTGGATGATAGAGTCAGGCAGTTGCAGAAAAGGCAAGTTGATCGGATGCAAGTGGGTTACAGAAAACGGTCTATAGAATTTATGTATCCAACCCTTCTAATTGTTATTCATATATAATTGGACGCTCATTCATCATTGATGATGAAAATACTATTTGCTCCTAGTTCGAGAACCTCACTCCGCAGTATTTCAGTCCCATGCACAGGCCTGCTTATGTCTCTAACTATGTGGGGGAGAAACTCCGACCATATCCTGTTGCAATGATGCCTTTTTATATAATGGTAGATTTGGAGAATAGACTATGGAGAAACCAAACAAGAGTTAGTCGTGTTGTTGTTTATCGCACGACGGCAAGATCGCGTATTACTGCGCGAGGTGAAGCCGAGAGCAGTAATACGCGATCTTGCCAGAGTACGATGAACAATAACACAACTAACTCAAGTTTGGTTTAGAATTTATCCTACCCCGCCTGTCTAAATTACTTCTACTTTAATAAATGACGTCATTTGTCAAGTGTATCCCACAAGAGCGATATTTTTCTGATATTTTTCTGAACTCCAGACCGAATACAGTGACCCAATGTTAAGCCTATGGAGTTTTTTTATTAGGGGTAGGATAAAACTGTAATAATACCTCAATGATGATACAATAAAGATGTTATATACCTAGGGTCAATTGTTGTTTATTATTTATATAGTGGCAAGAACAGAGGAGCTGATGCATGGGCCACTCCAGACTGCATCCAGAGGTTTCTCGTGGGGAGTCTCAGCCTCCCTGTGAGCAGCCATCATGTAATTATGACGTATTATTGTTACTTGTGACACATACTATCGTAAAACTGGATGAGTTTTAACCTTGGCCACCATATGCCACGACTGGAGTTTGGCATAGTGACTTCATGAGGCGAAGCCGAGTGAAGTCCGCAGCAAAAACTCCAGGATTGGCATGCGATGATCAAGAGTAAAACGAATCAGGTTTTGATTTTATCCTACCCTGTCTCCTCGATTTTGGAATATTACGTGATAACAATTCTGTATGCCACTAGTGGCATATAAAACTCTGTATGCCAGTCAGCGTGGCATACGGAAACTCAATGTTAAGCCTATGGGATTTTATATTAGGGGTAGGATGAAGGTCCTTTCCCTTGGCCTAACTGATCATACTGGCTCTATATAATAGCCTGCTGCAGACGGCCCTTGGTTATGATCAACACGGTCGACCCAAGCGGTAAACACAGAGCCAGCGTATACCCTTGATCTTGATGTATCACTACCAGCCCAGTCAGTTGGCAGTTGCATTGCAGTAATACCAGCAATAAAGCTTGTAAAGGGACGAAGTCTTGCAGTCACTCATTTGGTTTACTATCGATAGTAACACTATATGAGGTTGGCGGCTGCTGCGATGCATTACTCTGGGTTTGAATGCTCGATGGTGACTGGGCTTAGCTTACCGGCCTCTGCTAACCTTCCTTTGTGATACTGAATAATGTAGCCTATTGTTTAGGACACTGTTTTACTCCGGAGGATACCCGTCGAGTCGTGCCTGTACCTGTATATTTTTACGTGAATTTACAATTCATCAACGCTTGTGCACTTTACTTCCTCTTAGGTTATTATATATATATATATATATATCTATATCTATATATATATATATATATATATATATATATATATATATATATATATATATATATATACATAATTTACTATATACCCATGCATGGGAAATGAAATTAATGATATTTCTTAATTTCGGGGATTGGGTAAATATAGAACCACCTACCATGCTTGTACAAGCCACAAAACTCGATAATAGTTTACTGTTTGTACGGAACTCTGCGTAAGCACCTCATTCCGTACGAACCCTAAATTATCATCTCGTTTGGAGCTTGTACTGCATAGTCGGGACGTTCTATATTAATACATATATTATATATCTATGTATATATGCAGGTTAATATTTGTACCTGAGTACAATTTGTAATCCTGACTATCACATCTACCACCACCACTCTCACTAGCCAGTTCCGTATCTGTAGCAAGGTCCCTTACTCTCAAAGACGTACAACTTAGATGCCTGGTTCTATTCATTACCAACAAGGACCATTGATCCCCTGGTTACCATGGTGACGTGGGTAGCTTCCTCCCCGTAGTTTGTTTTAAGTGGTGTTGGTACATACAGGATCAAAGACTGCCCTCTAGTGGTGACATGACAAACCAGTACCGCGGTTAGGATGCTTTAAGGGATGCATGCATCCTGTTTTCTATAGCAGAACTATTCCTAAGTAATCTTCATGTTTTATATGATTTTGATAATTCAGGTTGTTATTCCAGGAGTTAACTGAGTAAGTTTGGTTCACTTCCATTATGTGATCGTAGAATAACACTCCTTATGGGCCTAATCCTTATATGCCTCCGAGAAAATCGGACCAAATTTTCTATGGATCTCACCTAAAGCTACATTGACAAATCTCGGAGGTTATTCTCCAGATATATCGTTTATCTATGAGAGAAAGTTCTGTATTACAAAAGATACCTTACTGATAAGATACTAGCTAATACTATGTAATCAGTAGTGATTAGGAGTGTCATGTTTGCGTCAGATATCTCAACAAATGCAAAGGGTATATGGGCTATAATAACTGTCTCCTGAAGTAAATATTACGTTGAGTTACTATTGTAGTGTATACGCGCCTGAATGTGACGACAGTATTCCTGGGGATGAATACTAAATACACAATATAGACTGGTTTCAGATACAAGCGGCCGTATGCTACGAGGAGTTGACGTGTAGTTATATCCGAGGAGCATACAAACGCTTTTATCTGAAACCAGTCTATATTTTATTTATCATCCACCTTATCTGGACGAGTGGCATGTCGATATCAGTTCGTTTTAGTTATGCACTATTTTTCTGCACGCACTATTTTTCCGTATGCACCACCCGGAGCATACAACATATCCATATGCACCGGGTATGTCCATACAAACTCCCTATGTGCTTTCTATGGACACTTTGTATTAGGTGGATAATAATAAGCAATAGCTCCCACGCATAAGTACAATCAGTGATTCAAGAAGTATGGTCACTAGGAACGAGATTACATATCGGTGGGAGATATTCAATTTTACGTATGTTCCAAAAATATATCGCCCCTAAAAAGTTTTATTTTCAAGGATCTCAGTTAATCCTATACGTAAAGAAGGTATTTCAGGAAATTCTGTAACTCTTCATTAAAGTGATAGCTTATAATACACCTGATTTAGGTTATCATCGTATAATACTTGTGCTAACAAAATTCATCAATAGATAAGCACATAGGGATTTTACTGGAATAAGATGATGAATAATGATGTATAATGGTTACCACAAGGATGAACAATTCCTGATACATAAACGTTACTATAAGAGAATACTGTCTTAGGCTTCGTGAGAGCTGAATGGTACGCGGTTCTTGTCCAGCCCATATGTCCTTCGCTCTATGAGCTCGGGACGTACTAGCGGGGCGAGAACCAAGTACCATTCAACTTTCATTGAAGCCTGGACTGTACTCGTTTAATCATATACCCCCAAAAGGTTTGAAATCGTTAGACATTGACCTTAAAGCCATTGTCAACTTTGCCTGGCAAAGCTTCGTGTACTCAAACCCTGGGTTACTGTCCAATGATTGTATGTCCAAAGCTAGGAATATAGTTAAAATTCATAATTATCGAACAAAACGGACGATGACAGAATTTCGAAGCATCGCATTTCAGTGTTACGGCGAACTATCGCGGCAATTGCAGTTTACCTTTTTCAGTGCCTACTGTATGTATATATGATTGTTCCCAAGCAACGCTGTATATCTGAGTGCTAAGCTTGTCGATTTCTTTCACATCCATGGAACCAGCTTCAACCGATATGCGAACCTAGTGCCCGTACACTGAATTTCGGCACATACTATCGTTAAACTGGATGAGTTTTAATCTTGGCCATCGTATGCCCAGACTGGAGTTTGGCATAGTGACTTCATGGGGTGAAGCCGAGTGAAGTCCGGAACCAAAACTCCAGGAGTGGCATGCGGTGGCCACGATTAAAACGAACCAGGTTTTGGTTTTATCCTACCCTGTCTCTTCGATTTTGGAATATTACGTGATATCAGTTCTGTATGCCACTAGTGGCATATAAAACTCTGTATGCCAGTCAGCGTGGCATACGGAAACCCAATGTTAAGCCTATGGGATTTTATATTAGGGGTAGGATAAATATCGTATCAAGACACTTATTTTCATGACTTAAATGCGTGACTTCCACCCACAGGTATGTAATAATATTGATCACTATACTCTCATACTACATCCTCTACCTTCTAACCCTAATCACTTCCCCACACTTTCTATCGTAGATTAATGATATACATATATATGGAGAATACCTTCCTAGATTTGTGAATTTAGCCTCAGGTGAGATCCGCAGAAAACCGCGTTAGGACAGAGGAAAGACATCAGTCAGTGATCTTTGTTGGTCTCTATTCAGGATCACCCGGCACTGTTCCCCTAATGGAGAGGTCATGTTCACCAGTGTCACGTGGTGGGTGACGTCAGTATCACATGGGCTGCGCATGCCCTCTGGTTCCTACCCTGAACCCTCACACCTCGACAGGTCTCCAGAAAACAGAGACAGAGAAATGCAACAATGATCGACATTCATGTTTTTACCTATGCTCCACAGAAGATCACAATTTAAAAAAAAATTTGGTTAATAAAAAAATAAAAAAAGAGGATCACAATCAAATATTTATAAAGAACAACCTAACCATGCTGTACATGCTACAAAACAAGATGGGGAGTTATTGTTTTTTTACGGAACGAAGCCCCAGACTGAGTTCAGTAAATAACATCAATACCATATAACATATAATATTAGGAAACGTCCTTACTGTGGACGAAACGGTTCCTGTTCGAGGTCAGTCTTCTAGTTCATACTGCCTGACGCCTACGGCGTCAGGCAGTATGAAATCGAAGACTGACCGAGAACGAGAAGCGTTTCGTCCACAGTAAGGATGTTTGCTTATTATCATATACCTTAAATTGATGAAAAAACGACATTTTGATGACTTATTAAGTCGCTCTCGCAGCAGGCACGAACATTATTATTACTGCACCCCTAGCAGCGGGCAGTATTTCATAGAGATTCGCACACAGGTATGTAATAATAGCATAGAAGACATGTCGACGTGAAAGCCCACACACTGCAGAGTTTTCAACGTGTTCAGTATAACAGTGTACTGCACAAGGTTCAGTAGCACAAAAGACAAATAAATATGCCATGATATCGTTCCTAAGGCGAAGCCTCTAAATGACATTGTCCCTATATATACATATATACATGTGTAATCAACCCCTTTAAGTGATAAAGACCGAACAACAATAAGATATACACACCTTTGTTCATGTCGTTAGAATTGTTTATATCTTTCTCCTTCTAAAAAAAAGTAAATGCAAAGAACGCCACAACTCCAAGCCAGTCTTATTAACAGAAGATTTTTATTAGATGTAAACTGATCCCAAAGTAGGCATCAAGTTCTCTGGACCTGTCATCGACGGTTCGTTTATAAACAACCTTCTTTCAGACTTCTAATAAAGAAGGGTAATGACAAGTCAGACCACCAGGATGTCAATAGCATTTCTATTGTACTGGTGTTTATTCTACCCCTAATAAAAACACCATAGGCTTAACATGGGATTTGTTTATGTCACGGGTGTGACATAAAGTGTTGTTTATGCCACTACTTTCTGATACTGAAAAAATATGGAAACGGGGTAAGATAAAATCTAGACGTCACTCGTTTGAGTTTGAGCTTATTCATGCCACTCATTTTCATTTTCTGCACCATACCTTTTTTCATACGGTTGGCAGTGATGCCTGCCCCTTGGTTACTGAGCTTGCTCGACCAAACATACACCTGGCAAGGATTTCTTCAGCCTTAGGACTGACTGTATGAGAGCAAGACGTAATGATACAATTAACTATAAGCACACAATAATACATTCATTTCTTATCATAACGCCTCACGCTAAATTTTCAGTAACTCATGTAATGACTGTGCTTGTATTCGATGAACTCGTTTGCAATCAGATTGATCATTGGATGAACTTAATTGTATGATTCAAAATAAACAACCACCTCTAATTTAAAAAAAACAACACAACAAAACATTGGCTCAGGTCTTGATCTTCATCAATGGAAAAACCAGGACAATTATCAACTCAGAAGTTAAGACAGCCCTTACACATTAGAGTGATACTCTTGTTTGTCCCAGCCATCGTATCGTACAAAAATACAGCAGTCTTGCCCTCAAACCCACCATTTACACATGATGTGATAGAGCACTGTATCATATAGGCACGGGGATAGACTGAGCAGTGTTTGATCGACCAATGGTGTATCTAAACAATGCACCGCTAGGCGTCACTGAACGGTAACTCATGTATACATGAAAACAGGGGTTCATTTTAGGGACTGTAAACAAACTGATTTTGGAAGTACAGTGTATATCAGTGCAAAAAACCCACCAAGGCTGCGCTACATCTAACGCCACACCACAGCCTGGAGTATCCGCAACTTGTCAAATGGGAAGCAAATGTTGAGTTAATAGACTAGGATATGCAAGTCTGTACTGCTCTGCATAAAACCTTACAGGATGGCTCCACAGTGGGTTCGCCAATTTTTAATCACATATACTTTCAAAGTTTGTTTACGCTCCTGTTTCAAGTACCAAACAACTTCGCATATTACCATATATGGCAAACTCTGTTTCTACGTATTTAGTAGAAACGGAACGAGAGTTACGCCTCGTACAGTAATACGCGACCTTCCCGTCGTGGTATAAACATTGTCAAGTCTAACTCTCGTTCGGTTTCGTATTTATCCTACCCCGTCTATGCTTTTGTATAACTAAAAGATAAAAGAGTCAATGACCAACGGAACTTTTTTTCATAGTAGCTGACATCCTGCTCTCTGATTGGTCAATATTCTTATTACTCTAGTGGCATAAAAAACACTTTATGTCACGGCCTGCCACATAAAATTTCCCTATGTTAAGTCTATAGCGGTTTTTTTTATTAGGGGTAGGATAATACTTACTACGTGTCATGGTGTTTGTCTATAGTGTCTCTGTGTGCAAATTATGTAACCAGACACCGACAGGAAACACCTCAATGCTCAGAAGATTGTATTTGTCTAATTACGCATGAACAAAACATACTCAGGTTCACGTGGAACACCACCAACTGAATCATCAGTTTTGTTAATCACATCATATTCGATTCCAGCTCACCATCGGAAGTAGCCCCCAGGACTGCAGCTCAAAACCCCCTGCACAGGGTCATCACTGCAGGCAAATGAGCCATGTGAACTCCGGGCACTGGGGGATCGATTACAGGTGAATATAATACACAGGTGAGACGGCCAGGTAAGGCGGGAGGTGAGCGCAGGAGGCAGACGACGACTGGCAGCACACCTGAGGATCATTTGTGTACCAGCTGGTCTACCTGGCAGGGTGGGCTAACGGTGGGGTCTGGGTATTGTTATATATGTCAGTCTGTCTGTGGGTCTGTCTACAGGGGGATTATAACTATGCATCCCAACTGGGTTCTGGGAATATTCAACATAGGAGTAATCATACATATCTAAGGGGAGGGGGATTGTCTCTCTCTGTAATTTTTCTTTTATATCAGTAACCACCATGTTTGTGGAGGAATTTCTTTCTGCTACTTTTTGTATACACTGAACGGGCAGCACGAGTATTATCCAAACGACACCATTGCTTAAAAACGTATGCGTGCAAAATATACTCAAATAAGAAATGTTTCAAAACAGTCACTAATATCCATCCTCAAACTTAAGTCATACACTGTTTTGACAATTCATCAATACGATATATAGATAATAATCGATGGTTTTGTGGACACGCGGCCGTAAACCACGAGTGGTTGACGCGTAGTAATACACGAGCGCTAGCGAGTGTATTCCGAGGTCAACCGCGAGTGGTTTACAGAGCTGCCTGTCCACAAAACCATCGTTTGTTGCATTTATTATTATATACCTGTGGTAGTATATCCTACACATACTGCCCGCTCCTACCCATGTCGTATTTATACCCGTACGACACCTAGGTGACGTACGGGGTATGTATGTGGCGTACAGGGCATGTACGGCGGCGAAATCCAAATATTCCCCCAGTACTTAGCAAAGTTAGAAATTCGATATTTTAAGGTATATAATAATAGAGAAACAGGCTGACTGTCTCCGTACGGATAAAATACTTGGTAAAATCGGCGATCAGATGAACCTCTGCCTCCGGCATCGGTTCATCTGATCGCCGATTTCACCGCGTATTTTATCCGTACGGAGACAGTAAGCCTGTTTCTCTATATTATCCATCTTTTCGAATAAATTAAACCCAGTAATTGCCATATTAACGGGTATAATATTAGGAACTATTTCTTTGCTCTATATCAAAAGGGACTATTTTTCCCGTATACCATGGTTTTGAGGCCGTATACCACAGGTTTGAATCCGTATACCACAGTTATGGTATCTGACAGGTTTTATACAATGGGTCGTGGTTTACTGAGTCCCCATGCATTTTCAATGGGGACTTTGTATAAGATGGATAATAAAATGAGATATACACTTATAAAAAGAGTACGTTTCCAGAGATTACGTAGACGCATTACAATGTAATCAATTGACTAACCT
Source organism: Alentia gelatinosa (assembly GCA_950022655.1). Lineage (NCBI taxonomy): Eukaryota > Metazoa > Annelida > Polychaeta > Phyllodocida > Polynoidae > Alentia > Alentia gelatinosa. The sequence continues at coordinate 15,841,986 of OX465592.1, forward strand.
TAGTAAAAATAGTCCATTAGATAGGAGACCCAACTCTACATTCTTCAATGCTGAAGAGTTGTTCAGTTACAGGAATTTCCTCCATCTTCTCTGAGACACATGGAAAGAGCCAATCCACGTTGCTGTACCAGCGGCATGGCTCGAATGGTCTCGGCACCTGCCAAGTACCAGCGATAGGCTGAGAAAAGTCGTCTGCTGCGAGCGTCTCGGCCGGCGCGTCTGTCTGTTTGTCGCCCGCGATCCTGAAAGAGAGGCTGCCAAACCGGAAGCCACCTGCATCTAAGCGCGCATGCCCAGTAAGGAAGTCGGTCAGAATGGAGACTTGAAAGGAATCCTCGTTTGCCGATGACATATCTCTACGCTGTGCTGAGTGATGTCTGTAACAACATCCTTTTATCGATACATACATCATCTGCATTGCACTCAATCAAGCAATTCTTGGGCTTTCCTTTTTCATGAAGTCAGTGTAATGTCTGCTATTTCATCATAGGAAAGTTCGATATATTGTCCTTCTTGGCCTTGTACAGATACCGTTCTGCACACTGTGCACGAATTAATAATTCGTGCACTCCGTACCACGTGACTTATTTTAAAACGATATCTTAATGATTTTCAAGTATATAAGATCAGGAGACATTTTCTTTAATATTAGATCATTTGTACTCGATCTTACAATTGTTCTTCCATACAAACGTATGTGTATCTGAATTACATCTGTACCTTGTGTTTCTGCTCGGAAATCACTCGTTCTTCGAACTTTGAATATTTCTGTCCAAACCAACTCGATCGGAACAGATTTCATTCAGGCACACTAACCATGCCTCAATATACTACTATGTAAACAGTCTGATTCGAGACTTACATCAGTCAGTTGGCCTCGAAATGCTGGAGAGTAAGGGGGAACATTAGCAGTTTATGCTGATGCAAAGATCATACCCATGGTGATCCCAAGCTGAAATTCAGGTGTAACAGACCCCATGTTAGTGCCTATAAAAAAACATCAGTTAAAGGGGTCATATTATGAGATGTGAGAAATTATGAGAAATACAGTTATACATCAAGGTGGCACTCACATTTATTACAACTACCCCCCCTCCCCTATTGCAAACGGTAGGAAACTCCAATATACCACATCCCTCTATATATGAGAGGTGGTGGTAAGACCTCTTAAAACTCAGCAGGAAATTATACTTTATCAAACGATAAGCACCCCATAAACGTGGCCACTGCTTCAGGTGCTATAGACTACATTTACCTGTGTTTACTTAGGATATGAAAGTTGCTCAGAGGGGATGTAACATGTATGGATGGAAACCAGGTAAAGGCTTCTCTCACCTGTGTGTGGTATATGGAGTCCAACCAGTTCACATAAGGCCCGTTTCCATTGGCCGATTTCCCGTCACCGATCTACAGTCAGGAACCACCAACAGACTTTTGGCACTGCTGACCCAAAATCGGTCAATGGAAACGACCAAGCTCGTGTGAAATGACCCAAGACTTTTCTGCTTAGATTATGCAATGTGGCACCACCCACCACTGAGTGAAAGCTTGGTCACTTAGTGAAATATACTACCCTTCTATATCGACGCAGTTTGTGGCACCACCGACAGACTTTCTGGGCAACACGAAAATTCTACACTCAAAAAATAATTTTAGAATAATACTTCGTTTTATATTGTATATTAGTCTCCTACCAAGTACCTCCCAGAAAAACATTATTCCAACAAAATCAGACAAAAGGTTCAGATTTGAGAGCCTTTTGAAATTGTGTATAATACTGCATGTTGTCCACCCCCCTAAAATATTTGAAATTTCAAGAAGCATTATAAAAGGTTATAATTTGAGAAAAACTGATATTATATGGTGACATATGTTATATTTGACCCAAAACACCTCTATCACATATTAGATATGAAACAAAAGCTATGAGCATATTTAGGTGTTGGGCCACACAGGGGTGTCGGACAACACAAGGGGTGTCGGACAACACGTTTTTTAAATCACTCAGAACAATGGACAAAATAATATTTGTGGCTATAATCCTTTATATTCTTAATCAGATATTAGAAATCTTCGTTTTTCAAAGCAAACCACTCAATTATTTATAAGAAACTACACCAAATTCATGACTTATATCAGAGCATGTTGTCTGACACCCCAGGGTGTCGGACAACATTTATTTGGGAAAAAAGTAAAGGTATATATAAGTGGTAGGAATACTTAACATATACAGGGGTATTTGTTATTCTATTATGATTATTATTTCTTCTATACATCTTTTAACAGGTGTGTTGTCCAACAGCCCATTTTTTGGAAAAATATTATCATGGAATCACAATGTTTTAATATCAGAAAGGATAATCCCATTGTATTCAAACTTTCAGGTATCACAGTAGGGATTTTAACAAAATTGGGGTGTCAGACAACATGCTCTATAGGTCTCTCTGTTGGAAAATTTAAAGGTCCTGGATAGTTTTGACCATTTTGATATTTTTTCAAACTTATACCAATTTTCAAAACAATATTGTCTACACTTTGCATGACATATGCTTTAAACGCGTTAATAAAAACAATTGGCTCAACATTCTGCCTCATAGACTTTGAAACAAACTGAAAATCATGAAAAACACTGTTTTTGTTGATTTTCGGAAGGAAATATTCCGCAGAGCTATACAAAACCCTATATTGGAATTACAAACCATCAAAAGATGCACCAAAAAATGCCACTTTTACATCATGAGATATGTTTTTACAACATCAGCCTTAAATAACCCTGTTTTTGGTAATTTAGAAGGTTTTGAAAATCCCACCCTTATCTCACCCCTGGTGTTTTTTTCTCCATAGACTTAACATTGGGAACTCGTATCCAACGCCCATGAAATATTTAGATATCTAATACAGTAGAACCCCGCCTAACGGACGCCCCGCGTAAGCGGGCACCCCGTGTAAGCGGGCACTTTTGCTCGGAACGGAAATTTTCCTTCTATTAGATGTTTAATCTAACCCCGCGACAACCCGCGTAAGCGGACAGTAATTTCGGTATTAAAAGGCCTAAAACCTCGTGTAAGCGGACACCTCTAACAGACACCCTACCCAAAATAGATCGGGCTATGTTTTTTATGAGTGTAAATGGGTTACTCATGGGCTTTGCTCAGGGGTAGTCATTGCTTCCCCCGGTGTCCCCCTCTACTGGCCTCACGGGCGCCCCTCCTGCCCCCTCGCGGCTTTCACACTTACCACGCAGTCACGTGGTACGCCCCGGTCCAGACCCCGGCCTCACTTCTCCTCCACCCGTCCTGCAGTACACACGTACTACAGTACCTTTTTCGTCTCTTGGCCACGTGCTCTCGCCTCATACTCCCCAATTACAGGCTAGCACACCATACACGCGATACGGTACATACAGTGATAGGAGAAATGGGTCCAACTACGAGGAATACCCCGATGCCCAGCACATCGAAGCCGCCGGAGGCTACGGCTGAGTCAGAGGCCACTCTCCAAGGAACGGCCGAGTCCTCTAACAAGAACATCGAGTCTCGGACAGCGGGCGAACAGTCAAGACGGCTAGGATCTCCAAACTCGAGTCGAACATGGAGAAGATGGGTAAAACCATGGAGAGTATGTTCGAGACGATGCAGGCCATGGCACGGCAACAGTCGCCGACCAGAGCTCAAAACCCACGGTACGAGAGGCACGCTCCATGGCCGAGGACCGCACCAGAGACTGGGCCCAGGATCAAGCCTCGAGACTACCCGCACCCAGACAGCTTAGAGACCGCTACGTGAGCGAGGATCATCTCCAGCGACAGATGGACCGTGAGGGAATTCGTCACGACCGTACGGCCGGTAGGTTTACCTCTGATTTGACCGTATCCAAGTTGATCTCTAAACCCTACATGTATGTTGAATGTGAGGGGCTCTACAGGCTGTCTCAGAAACTCGAGGTTAGGGGAAGCCTGGGACCCATGGAGTACGTTAGCGCGTACTTGCTGATGATGGAGGACGACCGGGCCGTACCCGAGGGCGACCGCCGGGATATGTACAGGCATCTCTCTCAGGTATCAGTGGATGCCCAGACACGGCCCTGGGCCGCGGTTAGGAGGTGGTCAAACTACATCTTTGATCAGGTAGAGGCCGGGCGTGTGTACTGGTCGGACCACGTGCGCATTCAAGACGAGCGCGTACGCCTAGCCATGACGGCCGCCACCAGCGCCCCTAACGGTCAAGACGGAGGCAGGGACAGGGCCCGAGAGCTCCCCTGCCGGGGGTACAACTCCGAGTGAGGGTGCCAAGACGGGGCAATCAAATGGATTCATGTTTGCTCGTTCTGTGATTCGGTAGGGCGGATGTGCACGCACTCTATACATGCGTGCAACAGGAAGCTCGTGTACGGTGCGGGTTATGACAACGCTGCACCAACATCCGTACCCGCCCTACGCAGGACGCCGCATGCCGGACACACGGTCCGCCCTACCGAATTAGGAGTGCAGAAACAACACCCAACGGCTTAAAAAAACGGGCCGGACGCGCCCCGCGAGTGAGCGTGGCGCGAGACGCACCCCTCGCCCTCGGTACGAGTGCACTCGGCGAGGGGTACCCGGTCAAGGAGTGCACGACTGATGACGTCACCCCCCACATGACAACAACACCGCGTGCCGCGCACGTGGGGGGAAGCACGGACCATGCAGCCCCGCCCACCGAGGAATACACTCCCGTGTGTGGGGGTGTTAGCGGGGAGACGGAGCAATTGGCTCGGCAATTGCCCCGGGAGGACGACCACGAATCCACTCTTATCGACTTCGCTGCCGTTAGGAAGTTCTGCATCCCCATCGCCGGACTCCGAACCAACCCCGAGGCGTTCGCCGGACATAGGAGGGACCACTGGCCGCAGTTCGCGGCACCCGGGCCGCCGGGGCACGCCCACATCTATGATCTTGTGAGGCGCACGGGCCTACCCAACGCCCTCGGGGCCTGTATCGAGATCCCCACGGCCGGGCCGGTCAGCAATACCTGCGGGGTACCCAACCAACCCAGTGCTACGGGGTACCCGGAGCAGGTGGATAAATTCATCAGGAAGGAGAAGGGGTACAGCAACCTCATGGGGCCGTTCGAGGCCCCCCCTTTCCTACCCTGGTGCCACGTGTCGCCTCTAATGACACGCGAGAAGAGAGGGACCACCGACCGACGCGTCATAACCGATATGACATATCCCAAGGAGGACAGTGTTAACGGTTATATCGTCAAGAACTCAGTGTACGGCGAGGAGAGGGAGCATGGCCTCCTGACCGTGGACGGGTTCGGCGGCCGCCTGGTGGCCTCGGGGCCCGGGAGTTTTATGTCAACCATCGATATCTCCCGGGCGTACAAGAACTTCAGGTGTGACCCCCTCGACTGGCCGTTGCTCTGTTTCGCGTGGGAGGAGGGCTACTACTGTGATACGGCCATGCCGTTTGGTGCCCGCGCCCCCTCCTACCACATGCAGTGTGTAGCAGATGCAATAGTTAAGATCCTCAGGCAGAAGGGGGTGGAGGCCGCCATGTACCTGGACGACCTCATCATCCTCTCCCCCGACGGGGAGAAGGCGGCCTCCGACTTCGCGATAGCCCGAGGGCTCTTTGAGGAATTGGGTCTCCCCGAGGCCCAAGAAAAAGCACAACCCCCCAGCCAAGTCGTCACGTGGCTCGGTATCGTGATCAATTCCCTGGACATGTTGCTCTCCGTCCCCGAGGACAAGCTACACGAGGTCCGGGAGCACGTCAGAGCGGTCGCCCAGAAACGGTCGCTGACCAAACGCCAGCTGCAGTCCATACTCGGGCGCGTGTTACATGTAGCCAAGTGTATATGGCCGGCACGCCCCTTTGTGAGTAAGCTGCTCGAGGCCCTCCGGGGTATGGCCGGCTACTACATCAATATCAACTCGGAGATGTGGCAGGACCTCGAGTGGTTCCTGCGCTTTGCCAAGGGTTGGAACGGCCACGCCCTCATCCCACGAGGTCCCCCAACCAAGTGCCTGATCGTGGACGCGTGCTTGTCTGGCATCGGGGGAACAGACGGGAGGTATTCCTACTCCGGTCGGGTCTGTCCGGTGAACGACCCTGTTACCTGCATCGCGGAGCTCGAGGCCCTGAACTCGGTTTACGCGATGTGCACGTTCCTCACCGACCGTGACCGTGGCACCCGGGTGGAAGTCTACTGTGACAACATGCGCACCGTCCAGGCACTTCGGTCGGGACGCGCCCGGAAACCCTGCCTGGCCGAGTGTGCCTGTCAAGCCTGGATGGTACAAGCCAGACTACAGGTAGACTTCGTATATACCCACGTCCCGGGTGCCCTCAATACCGTGGCCGACGCGCTCAGCAGGGCTCACCTAACCTCGAGAGACTTTGACACGGCCTCGATGTATCTGAAATTCCATTCCCTCGTCGAGGTCATGCCATGTACCCATGTATCGTTCAACCCTGTGTTGCGTCTCACCTGCAGATCCGGCGCTATGATCTCTCCAGACGAGGGCATCTGCTCGGCAATGCGAGGCACGTGCCCCCTAACGGTCACGAACCAGCGCAGCGCCGTCGCGACCTACCTCGCATTCTGCCGCAGGATGGGCGCCAACCCCCAGAAACCTACCGTCAGCTTTACCACGGCGTACCTCGAGTACGTCGCGGACCACGCCCCCTTGCCGGCGACGGTTGCGAACCAGCTATCACACGTCCGGTCGCACCTGCGGCTGACGGGGGGGGACGTCGCGCCGACGGAGGACTTCAGGGTGAGACGCGCACTCGAGGCCATGAGGCGCAACAAAACTTACCAACTGAACGTCAAGCCGGCGGTGCCGATGGACGTCCTCAAGGCAGCCCTCGCGGCCCTCGACGAATCACCCCTACACATCGCTCTGCGGGCCGCTATCCTGGTGATATTCTACGCGGCACTGCGACAGAGCGACGTCGCCCCACCATCTGCGACGAAGTTCGACTCGACGCGACACCTGTCACGCCAAGACGTCGTGGTCACGCCCGGACAGGTATCGATACGCGTCAAGGCGGCCAAAAATATGCAGATGGTGGGGGAGGAAAAGACAGTAATCCTACAGGCGTGCCCCGAACCGTCCTCATGCCCGCCGGGGCAATCAAGAAGATGATCGCGGCCGCCCCCACGGCCAGCCCCGAGGACCCGTTCTTACTCCTGGCAGACGGCCAAGTACTCACGACTAGAACTCTGAGCAAGGAGTGGAAAGCGCTGCTACTCACCGCTCATCAGCCCGCCGACTACACACTCCACAGCCTCCGTAAGGCTGCCGCTACTCAGGCATACCAAGCGGGTATGCCAGAGCTATCCATCCAGCGCTATGGCGGCTGGAGGTCTAATTCCCACCGACATTACATCAAGGACACTGATGCTAAGGCCGTTAACCTTGCTCTAATTCGGTCCCTAAACAAACATTCATAATTTTCTCCCACCCCCCCTCACCTTTTACTGGCCTTCTTGGCATTTTCATTATATTATACAATTACGTATGTATTGTCTATACAACTCTATTGTATATCTTATTTTAATATCTTAATAATTGACCTCCATTCTACCGTCAATTATCATTTATCTACTTTTACTTACCTTCATATTCACATTACATTTTAATATGTCGTCCAGTAAGGTCGCCATAAATATTTTACTGCATTTTACTACATAAAATAAAATAAAATTTTATACTCCCAGCTACTGCTTCTCTACTTTCATCCGGGGATAGGGTAATGGGTTACTCATGGGCTTTGCTCAGGGGTAGTCATTGCTTCCCCCGGTGTCCCCCTCTACCGCACCTCACGGGCGCCCCTCCTGCCCCCTCGCGGCTTTCACACTTACCACGCAGTCACGTGGTACGCCCCGGTCCAGACCCCGGCCTCACTTCTCCTCCACCCGTCCTGCAGTACACACATACTACAGTACCTTTTTCGTCCCACCCACCCACAACCTCTCTCTCTTCACCTACTCACGTAGGCCATTTTTATTATATTATACAATTACGTATGTATTGTCTATACAACTCTATTGTATATCTTATTTTAATATCTTAATAATTGACCTCCATTCTACCGTCAATTATCATTTATCTACTTTTACTTACCTTCATATTCACATTACATTTTAATATGTCGTCCAGTAAGGTTGCCATAAATATTTTACTGCATTTTACTACATAAAATTAAATAAAATTTTATACTCCCAGCTACTGCTTCTCTACTTTCATCCGGGGATAGGGTAATGAGTATATTCATAGAAAATACATTTTATAATTCAAAGTTTAATCACTTCGGATTCAATTAAGATATAAGATTTCAGATCTACCATCCCCTCTGTCTCCCCTACATATCGGTATAAAACACTTGTATATTGGCCTCGATGAAACTTTAAAACCGCGTGTAAGCGGCCACCCCGCGTAAGCGGGCACTTTAGCCCGGAACGGCGGGTGTCCACTTACGCGGGGTCTTACTGTATATCCAATAGGGGAATTATGTCACAAATGTTAGCCCATTAGTCAATGTGAAGGGTGAGATAAATTCAGAAACCCATTCAAGTTTAGGGTCAGAGCTCGATCTGATCTTGTTTGCATTTATATAATTGCTACGTAATTCACACGGTTTCATCTTGTGAATTACTACACGATTCAAACTCGATGAGATATGAGCTCTGACCCTAAACTTTCATAGGTTTCCTTTGTATTATTTCTAATAATGATTTATTGGTCATAATTCAACAATCAATGGTTGGTTTTCGATTATGGCCGTAACAATCACTCGGCATCTTGGTCATTAGGAGACGTTACAATAAGGAGACATTACAATAAGGAGAAGAAAATGATAGAATAATGAGAAGTACTCAGTTTCTGAGTAAAATAAGGTCATCAAGGGGTTGATAATGACAATGCCTTATAGGGGACAGAGCCATTGTTAGTTCATGAAGCAGTCACTAGGTGGTCGGGGGACAAAACCTGCATTCTGGCTCTTTGTTCTTACACAATTCCGCTGCCTCTCAATGTTTTACCAAGGTTCCTTTGACTCTCTACACCGATCCCAGAGCAGGAAGATATAATGCTAAAACCCAGGATATGATGTTTTTCACATGGAGCACTTTATTTACATATGTAAGCAAGACGTGACATTTCCCAATTATCACTCACTTTTTTTGCACCTCCATTAGTGAAGAACAGCTACCTTTTCACCTCCATTAGTGAAGAACACCTAGTCGGGGGGCGTCATGGCGGCGCCCATGGATCATAGGCTATATGCTGTATAACTCTGTTGTCAATCATATCACGTTAGATCTTTTATGATACAATTGAGTGAGGCTAATATTTATCGCTTATCATTACTCCTGAAAGTAGGCTATATATCGTAAAATGACAAAACATAGAAGTGGAGGTAAACTAATTAATTCAGGTAAGCGAGCTGAGCAGGTGTTGGACCATACAACGGAGGAAACAGCTAATAAAGAAATTATATATGACTTATTGAGTTTATAGGTAATCAAGCAGGCGCTTATAAATTCATCCCATGTCACATGAATGTCAGTGCAATGAGTCCATCAAGGAGGAGGGGAGGGTTGTCGTCATGTACATTCAGCACGCAGGAGTACTGCAGAGTGGCAGAGTAGTGATGGCGTGACCCCTGACCATGCCTGCCTCACCCTACACTGGGAGGGTGGTTGTGGCCCACTAGATTCTAGGTCAACTCTCGACTTTAGAACGGTTCCAAGGCGCTATAAATATCATGTAAGGAGGTCAGGGTGAAGGTCCGGGTTTGCTGCGAATGCAGTCATTGGCTACTGAGACTACTCTATTCCTTATATGGCAGTGCATGTAATGGGACAACTCCATGCAGCTGGCCGCCAGAGCTACACTGTGTTAGTTCTGGTTGGGTTTAACTTCCGTTGCCACCTTGACCCAATATAGGGACATGTCTGTTTCTCTCCCAGCAGATGTCTCATGTGACCTCGACCTATGCTTGGAGGTGTTTCTCACTCTTGAGGCCATTTTTTCATGTTTTTATTTCCTGTGTTTGTCTTTTGAATAAGATAACCAAAAAGGTACTCTTTATCATTAATTTTGTGAGCTGTGAATTTTTCTTATATGGTACCATTGAGTGAGGCCATTGAGTATTTCGGCTGTCAGAATCCAGGGATAAAGAAAGCGGCTTGATCCTGGAGTGAGAATTCGTGGACACGAACTGGGTTTAACCATACCAACCTTTAAGTTAGAACAGACTGTAAACAGTGGTAGTGGCCAATCTACAGGAGTTCCAGGAGGGCCTTATAAGTAAATTCTTCCATATGATATACATGTATCTGTATTTGTATAGGGCAGATAGGTAATGTTCCCTGAGGAACCATATTGGGTCAAGGTACCATTTTACTCCCGAGTAGGTCTTCTCCACTGTTGGAGGTGAAAAAGTAGGTGGTATTCACTACTAAAGGTGCAAAAGTAAGTGAGTAATAATAAATCACTTTCATGATTTTAACATTTCTCACCTACGTGTATAGAGCCTCTCATGTGAAAAAGAACATGACCTGGGTTATATGTTTAAGTCATTATAAACTGGGATCGATGAAGAGAGAAACGGAGGCATTGTTACCTACCAAATATAAAACGTGTACATTTTGGTCGAATCCGCTTGGAATCCCCCCCCCCCCCCATAGAGACAGAGGGAACCAGACCTCTGCCTGGAGACTTAAGGGCCACGAGAGTGGGATTTCCGTGTAGTGACAAACTTAAACCTGCCCTTCTTTTTTTACAGATTGATAGACAGACATATTCTCTTATGATTTATTTCGAGCCATGCTGAAAACAAAGTTTAATATAGTAGTTTTCTAATCTACTTTTCTCGTGAGAAACCAATGAGATCTCAACTTTCGCTGGTATAACTTTGAAAATCAGTTGAATCTCGTAAGGACAAAAAGCCACAGTACGGGAATTGTCCATCGAACGGTGGTACTGTCGGCCACCTGGTGACTGCTTCATAAACTAACAATGGGTCTGTAACCTATTTCCACTGGCCGCCAGAGACTATATAGGTTCTATAGCCTGGAAACCTGGGACCCGTTTCAATAGCCTGTAGGACGTCCGTTATTGGGTTTAGTGACACAATAGCGGCACTTCGCGTTGCAATAGTTAAGGGACAACCGTTTGTGGGACATAGGGTAAGAGACAGGCGCAAATAGTGGCTTGTCCCATTTCATAAGACGATGTCCGGTCACTAAAAGGGTCACTATAGTGTCTATAATAGCGAGAGGGTATACCCTCTCGTTTTTGATGTCACAAACACATAACTTTACTTACCATAGGAATAAAGCTATGAAACTTTAACCCCAGTTAGGGACACATACAACTTATAAACATGCCAAATATGAAGGATATCGGCCCATGAAATCCAAAGATATTCACATTTTAATTTTGTCATAGAAAATGCTGCTCTGGTGTCCAGTGTAGAATAACCCAAGCGTAGTCGCTAATTTATGCAGTGACCTTCACCTTGACACCACTTGTTCCTGGTAAGACATGAGTATGTGAGATGGGGTACCCAACATGTTTTTCCGCTACGCTGTCCCAAACTAGGGACACATCCACAATAGTGACAAGACACACCACCCCAATAGTGACATGCCTTTTGCAACGAGTCCTAACTTTTTCTGCTATTCAAGTCACTATTTTAGTCACTAAACATGTCACTAAGTGGCTTAGTGATCCATTCTATTGAAACGGGCCCCGGGCCTATGTGCTCACTCACATGAAAGACCAGGTAACGTCCGCCATCTTTTGGTGTATTATGGGTAGTGCCTACATTTTTCTGGTGCATTGTAGGATTGCACCACTGTACACTGCACCACTCAAGTAGTGCCCAGCTTTCTGCTCTTTTCTGTCCTTACATATCCCTAACGGTTTTGATATTCTACATATACCGTATGAAACACTATGCATGTAATTCTGAAATACCTACAATATTACAAATGATAACTACAAAATACACACTTATATAGATGTTTGCATTCAGTACTAGTTTTGACAAAATCTTAATGAAATCCTTGTATCTGGACTGCAATATTTCACATATGCTTATACTCATTGTACTTCACAAATCTTCAGAATCTGGTCTCAGGCACTGGAACACGTACCAATTCAAAACTTTTGAAAATAGAGCTATGCAAAATGTGCTTAAATATAACTTTTTAAAGGTATAGCAACAGTCAGATATCATAGCGTAAGTAAATGGCAGTAAGATGTCGTGATGCAATGGAATATGTAAGATATATAGGCAGACATAGGATTTTACAGTTTAGTTTTCAGTCACCACTTTATTTTGATAAATTTGATATCATCTTTATTCACCTGGGCTCACACTAAAATTCTGGCAATGGTGAAGGTTAATGTTTATATACCAACATTAACCTCTAGCTCTGGGCTACATCAGAATGTATTGAACAAAACCGATTCTTACAAAGTATCATATATAAAGTATAATGTTTAGCCTTGTCTGCTTCTAGTTACACACAATACCTATAAAATGTCAGAAAAGAGAGCAACACTCAAATATTGAAAGAAATATGACCCACAAAAAAGTCAAGACATAAAACAGTAATCTGATTTTTCATGAATGGAGTTCGCATGTAAATATGGATATGCACATGTAAAGATATTACAGTCAAATGCCGTTTCTGGGTTTAAATTTTTTTTTTATTATAGATTCTTTAAATGGTCCATTTGATACATACATTTTTTCTTTGTTCATCATGTCGAATAACAGTCCAATAAAATCGAGATGTCGTCAGCCGTACTCGGCTGGTTTTCTTTGACATCACGCATTAACCCTTAAACAACAATTTTGTTGGACGTAGTTTCATATCATATCGTACATTGGTAGTCATATTATCTTACCGTTGATCAATACATCTTGTTTGTCCATACATCCTGTATAGTTTCGTTACTATTTACATGTGTATAAAGTACCACACATAGAAAAGATAATCATCCACACCAGGGTTATTACACAATACCTAATGGTCAAATATAATAGTGAAAAGATCAGGAGTACTTCTAGTAAATAGGGTATATTGGATAAATAACATATAATTGTATTATCTTGGAATTTGTTCGGCTAGGTTCTTCTTTGTTAGTGATTTGAATTCTTTCAAGGTGTCAGTGTTTCTCATAAGAGGCTATTCCACTCAGGGTTATGTTTGCACTTGTAACACGAAACTAGGTTATTATTTGACAAAGCAATACTTATTGATTATAGGTCAAAATAAAGGTCAGAATCGTATTCCCCAGTGTTGAATTAGTATAACCAATGACACAAATCATTTAGATAATGAGATTTTATAGTCCTATCGGAGGGTTAAACTTGACCTGTCAGAACAACAACAAAGCACATTGGCCAATGTTACTGACCATCCCAGTTTGAAAAGCAGGCCATTTTGAGTGAGAAAAACTAGAAGAGCTGCTCCAAAGGTCTCCCGTGGAATTTGCCTGAAATCCATCTTAAAAGATGTAGTGTTTAGAGTTTAACTTTACTACAGCGTCATATATTTCATATACACTGCCTTATGTAGGGGGAACACATTTCATGTTACACTGGACTCCCAGAAATAAAGATGGCTGCCTAAGGAAGTGTTTTCATTCCCCAGTACATGAAACCCACTGAAACACCACAAAAGAGGTATGTCATATATTGAAAAGCTGAAGTCTTTGTTTTTGAACATTCATTGAATGTGTAAGCTTCCCCTGGCAGGGGAGTGTAGGTGGAGGGGTAAGGATGGCATGTGGTGGCAGTAGGCCGGCAGTAGGAGAGGTGGGTAGGACACAGGGACTAAGGCCAATCTATGTGTGCTGATCAAATGGGTAGGTTAGATCTTGACTGCAAGGTTCCAGGTTTATAACTGGTGCCGCTGCAGCCATGTTTGATAACATGTAGTCCCTGGGCCAAGGCCACAAATTTTCATTTCCACTGCCCCCCCCCCCTGGAAACATTTGTTTTATTATTTCATCTTGTAGATATATCCTTCTATTTAACATGTCCACTTGTTGTCACTCTGGCAAGTGGTCGGATTACCATGACAACAGCTGTTGAAGGGACCTGCCGTCAAAATGCCTGAACGTCTATAATTCTCAGTGCTGAAAATCATTACTTGAATCTGTGTTCTTTTAAGTATTACAGTGACTCATTAGATTAAACCTTGGTATTGGACTTCAAAGTCTGGTCCTTTGTGGACTCAGTACAGCAAACAGAATCAAAATATGTCTCCTCAGTGGCCTACAGCAGCCTTTTTCATGTGTGTACTATTAAGGCTTGATCCATTACGCTGATTTCACTCCAGATGTGGTCCAGATGTACTCCAGTCTTAGTGCTGATGTCCAAATACCCTATTCCATTGTGCTGATATGTGAGGGCAGTTTTTTGCTATGCAGATTTTTGTTATGTGACCATATAGGCCTTTTTCCGTAGTCCGGTGTCGCACCTTATCTGCTTGGTTACCCAATGTCTGCAGCCAAACAAGCCCCTGGCAACGTATTCTTTAGCATTGAATCACTCGGTATATGAGTGTAATACGTTCATAATACCCGTCTATATCATTTGCAAAGAAATAACAGTGATTTCATGGTATTCTATGGTATTCCAGCTCCAATTTGATGTATCATACATGTATATCACCTCAATGATTCTTTAGATATAGCTTAGATAACACAGGGTCACCGAAATTGAATATACATTAATACATTGGCCGGCCTAGCTATTATGTGCTTATCTTTCTCCAAATTAAAACCAAAACAATTATCAACTATAAAGTTTTGATAGTCCAGACTGGTTGATACAATGCCTTTAATTGTTCTAGCAGTCCAATCTGTCCAAAAACAACGTTCCTGTAATCACACCCACCGTTCACACTTTAGGTGTGATTGCTGTGTTCTCTATACACATATAGCAAGACTCGGCCAGGTTTGTCCAAGCAGCCACGTAACTAGGCAGTGGGCCATAAAGCGGCGCTGAACGGCAACACCTATATTGTAGCATCCCTTCTTTTTAGCTATTATTAATGTTTTGTGATATCAGGTTCCAGGTTTAATCATCAAAAAACCTCAAGACATACTGGTGCTTGATATTTTTTGGATCCAAGAAAAGCAGTTGCAGAAATGGCAAGTTCACTGGGTGCAAGTGGGTTACAGAAAACTATCTATTGGCTGAATATAACAGAAACCTTTAATTGTTATTCATTTATAATTGCACGCTCATTCATCAATGATGAACATAGTAATTGCTCCTAGTTATATTTTAGGTACTCCAACCCATGTATCCATTGATGCCTCCTGGGAGCCATTTCTCTATTTAATTTTCTGCTCGTTGTTGCTCTCTGCGGCACCATAGTAGAAATTTACGTTTCAATACCGGGGACCCGTTTCAATAGCTGATATTCCGTTCGTTGTTGGTTTCAGTGGCACCACAGCAGCAATTTGCGTTTCAATACTTGGTGGACGCAAGAGTGAGAGGCACTTTGGAAATGAGTGGCACAAACAATGGTTGTGACCGTTTCAGAGCCGCTGTGGTTATTGCACCAATCAAGCCGTTCCAACATAACCTACTGCATCGCTTGACCTATAGGCTATCATTCTGTGAGATCTTAAAAACGAAAGCTGCAGTGTTGGCTACCGTAACTCAGTAAAAAATGCACGTAGAGATATCAAATAAAAACTGAAATATGTAAAAGGATATGAATAGTACGTTGGAAATACTATTTCATTAATTATATATTGATTAATTAAACATTCCATTTGCTATGTTGGCATTGGGTCAGCCGAAGGGTGTGGCCAACAGTGATGAAGATATTGAAACAAGACTTAAAAACGCTGTTTTTTTGTCATTAGTGCTGTTATTTCGGTGCTTCCTTCACTATGGTTCTACTACTAGTGAAACAGGTCCCTGGTAACCCACTTTGGTAAAACCTGAATCTCTACCAATTAGCATGAAGTGACTGAGGTCAGTCAAAAAGGAATCTACACAGGTGAAAGGATATCAAATGTTCTAAGGAGATCTCGATCTGAATAGTACATGGAAATAAATGACAGTAGCAGCTCAATCTGGTTTGATTGATTGATTCTGATTCCGATGGACATATGTGCCATCGATGTATGCCTGACATTGTGGATTTCAATGTGTATGCAAGCAACCAATCAGATGGTGGTACCAGTGTGTCTTGATGATGTATAAGGACTTTGATATTATTGCGACGCCACTCACTGGCCTTCCACTGCATACGGAAGGGTGGCCACACTTGTGATGAGTTCAAGAGAGTGCAGGTTTGGACATTATTGTCTGTGAAGAGATCTGGAGCAGCATCGGAATAAATTCTCTTAAAGTCGAAGGTGGCTAGTCGATGAAAGAAAAAGAGAACAGATATTGTTATATATGCTGCATAATGTTGAATAGTTTTTTGTTTATTGGACATTATTCCTGATAAGCTCTATTTATGATAAGCTTTCACAGAAGCATATAAAGCAGTCTCAGAGTATTCATGGAATCTGTGGGTGTCCACTGAGCTGCAGACACTCTCCGACAAGCCCTTCCGACACAGAATCGCACGTTTTGAGTTTTTGTCGTAGCAGTGAACACCCTGTTCCGACACGGCCTTCTGACACTCCAACACACCCTGACATGGCTATGACACGTGATTACTGTAACAATATCTATGTACTGTCTAATAAAGGTACATAGACTATAGTAATAAGTTTTTGGAGATATATAATTATTGATATTCCTTTGGATGTCTAATATAGTTGATAAAAACACCAATTCACTAAGTTTATTTGGAGAAAATAATTTTTTTCAGTGCATTTCCTATATAGATAAAGTCATCCAAGTGACCTGGTTGTGACAGAGTGTATAGGTACCGTGGCAACCTTTCTTTTCCTGCCAAACCGTTATGACACACTCTGACAAGGCTTTCTGACACACTCCGACACACTCTGACAGAGCCCTCTCGATAGGGATTTTCTTTGTCGTAGTGTGTCATAAGCCTTGTCGGAGTGTGGTAAGCAGTGGGTATCCCCCTTTACCAGTAATATAAGAGAACTATATCATCATGGTTATATGTAGTATATAACAACTTTAGACTTCTTTCCGATACACACTGACCTGGTAGATGGAGGTGCGTATTGAAATGAAGATTAAAATAGGTATGATTTACAGAATGTATGAAGGTCTAGATGAATCAGTGAATTGATTGAGAAATCGACTGAGAATGTTCTCCTGTTCAATTTTTCTGGCTTTTCCTCAAAACGAAAGCATGTGGCCAGCTCCACCCGCACTATGTATCTGTCAACTGTCGTTAACAAGGTGCCTGTCGACACCCACATGTGAGATGGCATTCAGTATGACCAGTGACACACATCCTTCAGCAAGGCTCTGGCCACAATCTCCCAGCTGACTACAACTATATTTAGTTATTTAAAATGTTTTGACATTTCAGGGGGTTTAGGCAATGTCTAGCAATCTACAAAATGATATATGTCCACCATTTCGAGAATTACTACTGAGCAGAGTGACTTGGTCCCTCAGCCAATCAGATTGCAGTTTTATTTAAATTGAGCAGTATGCCAGTCAAAGATAACAGTATGTCACATAAAAGGTTTCACTATTACATTATTTGAGACAAAATGGGTAAAATGTACTTACCATGGAAACATATGGGATAGTAGAAAAAATCAAATCCTGAATGCTGATTTCCATAGTCACTTGTGAAATTGAATTTGACCTTGCCTACAAGTTTAAAGATGAATCCTGAATCTTTTGGACCTGCCCACCTGATAGATCAACCAAGAGTGATATATGTATAGTCAGCAAAGTGTGAAAGCATTCCTAATAATCTGATATCATATATTCCTGGAGTATGGCATGATGTTCAATGTTTCCTATGAATAGCAGTTTAAGCAAAAAGTATAAGACATGCCTTAAAGAGAATAAACGCTAATTCTTTTGTATCTTTATTCTAAAGACAAATAACAAACTCAACTTCAGAATTGCATTTACTACAGATGTAGTCCGAGCAATGGTCTAGAAAGAATACATTAGAGAAGCTATATTCTATGCAAATATAAATATATAATTATTCATTTAAAGTACATCCATTGTCTCCATATGTTAGGAAAAGTAAAGAAATAAATCATAGATACACTTTCTTTCCCCATTTGTCTTCAATGATTAGAGTATCATATTCTGCTTCAGTGTGGAAAGAGTTCCTTTCTATGTGTAGAAAGCATTGGGGTGGACACCAGATTGTCCACAGACAGTTTGAATTGGTTTCGTAATTCTCTGGATAGTTTGGTGACATGAGGTGACCAGTCAATGGCATGTTATCATTTCCACATGTTGCCCAGATATGAGGCACTACAAAAAAGAAAGAAAATATAGTACTGAAAACTGACACTAACTTGTCCAGGTGTAAGGACTACAGGATTAATCAAAACATTCTTTTCCTATTGAAATTAGAAAGTATAAGTCTAACATGATGGAACCTTCATGAAGGTATTGCAAACCTCTTTCAGAACTAACTCAAAACATACTATGCCATAGGACAGGCTTATCCTTATTCTACCCCTCATCCATCGGGGGAAAATAATAAGTATCTTTGATAAGTTTGCTTCTGGGTATCATCTATGATGTAGACTTTATGAACAGTTGAAATATAAAAGGCTCTCATAGAAAGGAACCTACCTTCAAGGCTTAACATGAAGATGATGAGAAATGCCATGTTAGACATGAGATTTTACTACTCCCTTAGATGTTGTTCCAGGTGTGACATCGTTGGTGTCCTATGTAGATCTGAGATCAATCTACTACAAAAGCCCTATTATCTAGGATGACATCTAATATTGTTATATTGATCATTGATAGAGATGAAAAACATTGATTTTCACCACCATATATAGCATTGTCAACAACAATAGCTAAGTGCTTGTCAATAATGCATTCTCAAAACATTGTAAGTAAGAGTGAATGTTTAACGAGGGAGACAAACGCTTTTGATAAGGGCAATGTAAATCTTTTACTCATTTACATAAGATTCATCTAAATATATTTTTTTGTACAAAAAGAAGTACATACGAGGCCTCTGCATAGCAGGTATTCTGGCCAAGTTTTGCGACCTTTATAACAGGTTCGTGACAGGAACATTTTACTGTCTTCTGCTGACAATATAAACAATCTGTACATGTGATGACATGATGATGTGATGAATGCTCATATGGTGATCCATCAAGAAGGATTCACATAGTAATTCTTTGGGGGGATCAAAACGTGTTTATTTCACAAAAATGAAATAGGCAATTAGTGTTGGTCCAACTCAACAGACGATCTTCCACACTAATACCAGTAGGACAATACATTTGACAAGACAATCAACATCACAGAAGATTTAATATTATTATCATTTAATATTAAACTTATTCTTGAGTTAACACAGAAAAAAACAATAGATTTTGTTATTATTCAAACAGTTACTTTTGCTTGATCATGAACTCTTTCACTATTATTTTGAAATCATCTCCGTAGCTTTTTAATTGTAATTCTCGTGGTAAAAGATCCCATAATATTATACCTTGGGGAAGAGCTGATTTTTTGTACTTTTCAGTATTGAGCCTTTTTTTGCTTCATGCATATTTTTAGTGTTTTTCTTGTTTCCTTTCCAGGATTCATTACACAGTTTTCTGGATTTGAACTCCACAATTTTATTATTGACAATACATGGCAAGACCTCCTGTAATCAAGACTTCTTAACTTGCAATGGCCATGCAATTCAATAGTAGACATTTTCTTGCTGCGTCTTTTCCCAAGTGCAACTCATACATTTTTGTTCACTAATATTTGAAGTCTGTTTAACCTTGTTTTTCCAATTAATGTAAATATTAACTAGTTGTCGTTTATATGAAACGGTAGTAGTAATTTATACAATAATGATATAATACTTCTATAATAACATAATAATAATAACAAATGAGGGAGACTGCGTTTGGGTGTGTCAATAATATGTTTTATTATACAAAAATGTGCCACTTAAAAAGAAAAATTTCAATAAGAAGTGACGCTGTAATGAAAGAGTTAAGCATTGGTGGCACTTGTGGCGCTAATTAATTAAGGTGAGAGCCGTTTGGTGGTGCAACTGAGTTTATATTTAGATACAGGTGGCTTTATCTTCGAATTCCTGAATGCTCCTTTCAAAGTCCTCAGTAATCTTATCCAAGGCTGAAAGTTGTTTTTCACTTGGTACGGCGCATTTAGGGCAGCCTTTACTGTATGTACGGCCGTCGTAATTGAAACCATACACTGTACACACTGCCAAGGCGAATAAAATCAGCCATCTCAACACAGTGGCATAGCGTAACATTTTGGTGTAGCGTCCATCCACAGAAATATTTCAATGAGAAGTGACGCTGTAATGAAAGAGTTTAGCATCGGTGGCACTTGTGGCGCTAATTAATTAAGGTGAGAGCCGTTTGGTGGCGCCACTGAGTTAATAGTTAGGTACAGGCGGCTTTATCTTAACAATAATATCACTATATTCTATTATTATATACCTATGCACAAAATAAGTGTAAATACTGACTGCTCCTAGGGTAATAGTAATAATATCATATAGCCAAGGCACTCTGTCTAGCTTAGTACGTATCACCTTTGGAATTGACATACGGAGTGCTTTGCCTGACATACGGAGTGCTTTGACTGACATACGGAGTGATTTGAAAAATAACGCAATCTGGCCGAGAGGTCGACAACATGAATCTTGGCAGAAAAATTGCAAATGGCGGTTCTCTTCACTTCGCGTGTTCCGATGCATCTTACATGCGCAACGCAACGAGTTATCACGTGTATTGACCAAATATCGAGGTGGATAACATTTAGCATGCACGCAATACAGTGTAAATAGCTTAAATACGTGTATTCGATCGATAACAACACTGACGCTCACCGAGCGGGCGTCAACAAAGATGACCTTATACGTGTGATGTCATTATCGGGGTTTCCCTACGCTCTGGGAATCCCAATGATGATGTCATCGGCGGCCGCGCCGTCAAGTGGGCAAGGCGAGTGATGTTATCGTTCAATATCGCATATTAACGCCATTTAAACAGTACCAGGTTAAAGCTACACGTTATTTGTTGTGATATTTGGTCAATACACGTTATAACTTGTTACGTTCCGCGTGTAAGACGCATCGCAACACACAAATTCAGAAACTACGAACCAAGGCGCCTGGTTACTAGAAAACGTTAACTTCACTCTCTGAAGCCGATATCCCGTTCTGTTTATTCATATACAAGACAGTAGTGATACGATTGGTGATGTAAAAAGTGAATCCGGGTAACTTCACATTCTCCAAGCGTAGTTAAGGTTCGTTAACGCTATCTATCTATCTAGGCGAGTGTAGAAAGCTGCCGCTAAGGACTATGGGATATAACAGCAAGTATGACAGTGTATTTGACGTCTTTGTCGAACAGTTGAGTGTGACGTTATGTTGATTTACGGTCAAAAAAAGGTATTTTCTGATTATTTAATACATTTGAAGGCATATAATAATAGAATTACGACGTTGTCGCTCGTGTATGGGGAACGTACACCTCGGTTTGTCTCACGGTCATACTCACCTACGCCTACGGCCTTGGTGAGTATGACCGTGAGACAAACCTCGGCGTATGGTCCCCATACACGAGCGACAACATAATAATTCTATATTACTGGTAATAACATAGGCTTCACCAACTCATACCAATTCTCTTTGAACTACCTATAATTGGATTTTAATTCCATAATAAAAACATATCGTCTAATTATGGAACCAACTTTAACTAATACATGTAGTTGATAATCTGATGAGGATGTCTTGAACAAATCAGTTTTAAATTGATGGACCATACTTTCCTGTTATATAAAGAAGAAAGAAAAAGAGAGCTCAGTCTCAAGAGCTTATAACGATTGTTAAAAGTTCCCTATAGGAGTTAACTTCAAGACAGACAGATTTGTTTAAAACATCAAATATTTTACATATCATAACTCCACATGGGGAACACAGTGAAGAAAGTTTACATAAAACATAAAATGACCTGCAATAAAAATTTTCTACAATATGGAACATAAATTAGCTAAATAAGTATACAAATTTCATTTAAATTTTTCTGTTTTTTGGCATTACTTACTAACAAATTTGTCCCCAGCAAATTCAGCATGTTTTGCTTTTGTCAGTGATGAATAGGGTCAATGGTATTGTAGTGGGACGGGAATCCAGCAGTGTTCGTTTGTTTCACGGAAGGTGGCGCGATATGCCGATCCTTACTGTGCAGTGATTCCGGACAACGCCGCACACGAGAGTGGCGCGGTGGAGACCGGGATTACGTAACGCTTAGTATATATACTCAGCGTTCACAGTAGGTCGACAGGCTGTCCTCGCGCGTCCCTTCTACGGAACGGATCCTTGGGCCCTCACTTTGCAGGCGGGTTCTTGTAACCTTCCTGGTGGTTAGGCTGATCTTCCGGATTGGCCTATCCAGCGTTACCTAGCACCCATGTGCTAGGGTACTGTACTTGTAGGGAAGATCTTCCAGATCTTTCCGGGAAGTAAGTGATTAATAAACATCCTTGTTTATTAAGTGACGTTGTTGTGTTATGTGTGAATAGGTCTGTGCAAACTAACCGAAAACCGAACCAACCTACGTAAGTGCGTAGGGTGGGATCCTGCCTGGAACTAGCGTTCCGGATTGGGGTCATCCAACCTGCTAGACAGGCGGCGACCACCACACTGGTGCCGTGACCAGGATCCCAGGTTGCTTGCACAACCCGGGATTCTCGGTAAATGCACGGATCTGGAATAAAAACCAGATCTAAGGCTGAACAGGAGAGTGAAGATGGGGAGGTAACTTCTCAACAAACTCTTCCGGCCCGGAATGACGACAAGTCTCCAAAACCAGAGGGAGGGGGTGAAACCCAGAAGTCTGGCAAGGAGAAATCTCGGAAGAGAACCGCCGCTCAGAATCTGAGTTCGACGGTCCTGAAGAGTTTCAGTCCGGCGGCCGACAGCCGACATTGCCCCGCAAGGGATCTGGAGGGACTCAGTAAAATTGGGTCTCAGACAGATAGTCCCGGAGAGTCTAGTACTCCCCGGAATAGGTCGGAAAATACCTTAAGGGTATCTTCCGAGGAAGTTCCTGTAGGTTTCCTTGGACCCGAACTCTTAGCCGAGTTTGATAGGGAAAGGGAAGCCAGAGACATGTGTCGGGAACTAGAAGCTCGAAACCGTGAGATCGCCGAGAAGGTAGCCCAAAGGCACCATAACTTGGAAGAACTCTCGGTTCGCGAGATTGAGACTCTAGAAAAAATTGAGCGTTTGGACCAACATGTACAATACATGAAGGACCAAGTTCGACTAGCAGAGACAGAATCATCCCAACGGATGCCTATGTCCCAAGCTGGCTGGAGTAATGTGAGAGATCATCTATATTCCCCACCAGGAAGAGTAGAGGATCCAGAGAAGACCCCTAACAGATTCATATCTGGAACAAAGGGTGTAAAGACTCCTTTGGTTAGCTTCCGGCTACCCTCTGAGTCAAGAATGGGTTCTCCGAGTTCCGAACGTACTAGTAAAGCTATAGCTGAATTAGGGTTCAACTCGTTCAACCAAGTCCGGGAACAGGATCGGATCTTTAACTTGTCAATGGCGAGAGCTGACAAGGTTCTGATGATGCGCCCAGAGAACGCAGCCAGAAAAAACGCTGTCATTCCAAAACCTTACGGGAAAGGAATGGAGTGGGAACACTGGTTCGCGGGATTTTGTGAGGACATACAATGTAATGGCTAGAATAAAGTCGATGCATTGCCATACCTCAAAAGAGCGTTGCGAGATGGACCCGGGGAAGCTGCACTTCGCGCTTTTCGCCGTTCCGGTGGTACGGAATGGGATGAGTTAGTGGAGGTAGCCTCATACTACTGTGGTCAGTTGGTAACGCTGAACCCCCGTTCCACTTTTTTAAAGAGGATCCAGGGAAAAGAGGAGACAACTCGCGCCTATGGGCTAGCTTTGCAACAAATGTTGTTAGAGGTTTACCCAGGGACGGGATTAGATTCTCCTGCGCTGCATGAAGATCTACAAACTCAGTTTGTAGAAGGACTTCGGGATGATGACGTGAGAGCGGAAGTCATCTCTAAATGGGAGCCCGGTATGAACTTCATGCAGGTATTGCGAATAGTAGATGCCTATGAACAACGGTGTATACTATTCGGAAAATATGCTAATCCCGGGAAAACTTCTCGGGTTAACATAGTGGGTTCTACTTGGTCACAAGTAGAGGAAGATACCTACAAGTGTCAGGAAGCGGAAATAGAGGATATACTCTCTAATGTCCGCTCGATGGTACTCGGAAGAGGAGGCTTCAATAGACGGGGACGTGGAAGAGGTCGAACCCCTAGCTTTGGAAGGAACAGCGATGTACCTTCTGTGGCAGAGGCAAAACCAATAACCACTGATCCTGAAGGAAATTCCTCAGAGGTTATGAAGTTGTTGACCAAAATCAACGAAAGACTGAATCAGGTGGAGAAAAACCAGCTGGATGTCCGACGTTGTTGGCGGTGCAACAAAATGGGACATATCTCTCCAGATTGTCCAGAAACCCGGAACGTTACTACGGTGGAAACATCTCGTAGTCTGCCTGCGTTGATGGTTGCCTCTCAGGGTGAACCGGAAAACAAAGGAGGACTGTAGCGAGTGGCAACACTGCGGTCCGGGAAGGAAAGTGCCAGGGAACACAAACCTGTGAGATGTATAAGGAGGAAAATATTTCCAACTTACCAGAAAAGGGGAAGATACAAAATACGGTCGCAACGATTTGTAGTAAGTATCTTTCACCCGGGCATCCTTGTCTGCAATGGCTTTGTCAACGCGGATGGGATCTTGGAACCTTAGATGGAATCTCACGGTTTATAAGACAACCGTCCCCTTTGGGAGGACGTCGTTGGTATGTGCCGGCTAGAATTCAAGGAAGAAAAGTGGATCTATTGTTGGATACTGGTGCTAGTCGCTCTGTGTTAAACAACGGACTCTATCAGTCTCTTGGATTTGCGCAGGAATGTCATGTTCCTGGAGCCTCGGCAAAAGCTGCTAATGGTACTCATATGAGGTGCTATGGTAGTGTGATTATTCCAGTCTCAATAGGTAACACTGAATTTGTATGGGGTCCCATACTCAGTGATATCGAAGAAAGTGGAATATTAGGCGTAGATTTTCTCACCCTCTATGGAGGCTCTGTAGATCTACCCGATGGCACTCTCCGACTCAAATTTCCTGAGTTAATGGAGGTGGAATGTAGTTGTCGACGGATCTCTTCATTGGTTTCTGTCCGACAAGATGTGGGCATCCCCCCCCAGCAGATGGTTAATGTCCTGATAGCTGGGGAAGGTAACTTACCACGTGGAGATGCACTTTTCGAACCAGATCCAGAACTGTTTTCTAAAAAAGGAATACAGGCCTGGGATACCCTGATCGGAAGTGCCAGAGAAGGATCAATTCCTATAAGTAATCATACCTCCGGGTTGATTAAATTAAGGAAGGATGATACATTGGGCTGGGTAACTCTAGCTCATGTGGATGGCCTAGTGGACTCCAGTCCACAGGGAATCACACCTATTCCCGTTTCCGAAATAACCGGGGAAGATGAACAATCTAAACTGGAAAGGTCGGACTTAATAGGAAATGGTTATGAAGAAGTACGGGTTAGTGCTATCGATACAGGAACGGGATCCCTTCCAGTTCCGAGTCCATTGCACGAAACTCTGGAAACTTTAGTTCAGACGACAGACACACTAAACAGTGGGGAACGACATGAACTAAGGATTCTTTTGAAAAAGATGGAGTCAATCTTTACTCGACCTGGAGATCCCTTGGGGAGAACGGATCGAGTAGAACACACGATTGACACTGAAGGTCATCAACCTTTCCGCCTTCCTTATCGACGGCTACCTCCGGTAAAACGGGAAGCTTTAGAAGAGGAAGTAGGGAAAATGATGGACCAGAAAGTAATCATCCCCAGTGCAAGCCCTTGGGCTAGTCCAGTGGTAATGGTTACTAAAAAGGATGGTACTTGCCGATTCTGTATTGATTACAGAAAATTGAATGGTATCACCCGGAAGAATGCCTACCCAATACCCCGGATCGATGAGAGTCTCGACTCTCTGGTAGGGAACCAGTGGTTTTGTACTCTGGATCTCCAGTCTGGATATTGGCAGGTAAAGATGAACAGTGGCGATCAGTCTAAAACGGCGTTCACCACTCATCAAGGGCTTTACGAGTTCACAGTAATGCCATTTGGCCTCTGTAACGCTCCTGCAACTTTCGAATCCATGATGGATCAGATGTTGTGGGGTCTACAGTGGAAAAAGTGTTTGGTTTATCTAGACGACATAATCATCTTCGGAAAGAATTATGTTGAATGTTTAGAAAACCTGAGAGAGGTATTTGAGCATATTCAATCTTATGGGTTGAAACTCAAACCTCAAAAATGTAAGCTGTTTCGCAAATCTGTGGAATACTTAGGACGGATAGTTTCCGGAAATGGAATCCGGGCAGATCCTTCTAAGTTGGAGGTAGTGGCTAATTGGCCACGCCCCCAGAATATAAAAGACATAAGGTCTTTCCTAGGATTTTGTTCGTATTACCGCGACTTTATCCCGGGTTTTTCTGAAATTGCACACCCTATGCAACAGTATGTAGTACTAGATAAGCCAGGGAAGCAAAAAGAGATCCAATGGACTCCGGAAGCTGAACACGCTTTTCTGGGACTAAAAAGAAAGTTTACGGAGACCCCCGTATTGAAATACCCTCTAGCCCAGGGTCGGTTCATTCTCGACACTGACGCTAGTAATGAGAGTATTGGAGCGGCTTTGTCTCAGATACAAGATGGTATAGAAGTTCCAATAGCTTTTGCCAGCAACAGCTTAAGTAAAAGTCAGCGGAACTACTGTACTACTAAGAGGGAACTCTTAGCGGTTGTGGTGTATGTAAGAAAATATCGACACTTCTTAGCAGGTGGAGATTTCATCCTACGTACTGACCATTCTTCTCTCAAATGGCTCTTTAACTTTAAAGACGCCGAGGGAATGATTGGAAGATGGCTGGCAGCTCTCTCCGAATTCGGGTTGACTAACTGCCAGATTGAACACCGGGCTGGAAAGTCACACATTAATGCGGATTGTCTCTCAAGGAGACCAGTGCGGAAATGTGGACGACCAGATTGCCGGGATTGTGGCGAGCATAGAGCAGTCATAGCTACTCTACGTTCCCAGAAAGTGAAGCCGCCATTAAACTATCAGTGGACACTAGAACAGATTAAGGAAAGTCAACAGGCTGACCCAGATTTGTTCCGGTTAACTAAACTGATAGCTAATGGACTCCATAGGCCAACAGGACCCGAGATCTCGCCTGAAAACCGAGAATTTCGGAATCTATGTGGTCAATGGAAAGAGCTAGAGGTCCGTGATGGAGTATTATATCGATGGAGAACCACATTGCAACCACTTAAACGTGCTCTACAACTAGTGGTCCCTCGAGAATTACGATCGGACTAATGACCCTATGTCATGAACATAGGAGTGCAGCTCATCTAGGACGGAAAAGAACGGTAGCCAGAATAAGGCGTCGTTACTACTGGCCTGGAATGGGTGCAGATATTCGAAGATGGATATCTGGATGTTCCATATGTAGCAAAGTCAAACCCGGGGTAGGACTCGGAAAGATGCCGTTACAACAGGAACTGTTTGGTGTCAGGTTTGCCAGAATCGCTCTAGATATCATATCTGGTATCGACGAGTCAGAGGAAGGAAATACCTGTATGATGGTGGTGATGGATTATTACACAAAATATGTGCAGATCTATCCCATGAAAAATCACAAAGCTGCCACGTGTGCGGAAGCTTTAGTGAAAAACTGGATGTTGCCTTTTGGAACTCCGAGCGTACTACATTCCGACCAAGGAAGGGAATTTGAATCCCAGATCTGGAAAGAAATGTGTAGGATACTCGAGATTAAAAAGACACATACGAATCCATATCGTCCCCAATCAGATGGTATGGTAGAGAGATTCAACCGGACATTGATCCAGTGTCTTCGGACCCTGGTAGATGAAAATCGGAAGAATTGGGATGAATTAGCACCATTTATAGCTCACGCATATAATGGGACCATTCATTCAAGCATGGGGTGTTCACCTAATTTACTCGTCTTTGGCGAGGAAATAGTAATGCCCGCGGACATAGTCTATGGGGTTCCTGGAATGTCTACGGATGATCCTTGTCCCATAGGATTTGTCGAAAAACTCAGAGAACGTTTTGTAGAGGGATATTACCTTGCGAGACGAAATCTGACGAAAGCAGCAGAGTGGCAAAAGACTGGACATGACGTCAATCTTAAACCACGTAAGTTCCGAGTAGGAGACCGGGTTGTACGATACCACACTCCGTTGGTAAATGTAAAACTCGCTCCTAACTGGGACGGACCATTCAGAATTGTTCAATTATTGTCAGAAATGACAGTAGTGATAGAAGACGAATGGTCAAGAAGGCGTTATAAATCCCATGTAGCTCGTTTAAGACTATGGGAAGGAAAGCGTGAATGTTCCGACTTTGAAGTTTCACACCCTGCTACAAAGCGAGATGTGTCACTGAACACGGGTCCTACTGGGAAACCAGGGAGGTCCCGGGTTCAAAGAGCCGGGAAGCCGGGCGTCAAACCCCCGTCAACACGGCGGAGGCAGACCCCGATAGGGAAGTCCCGGTCAAAGGTTACCGGGGTTCCGAGTGGGTGCTCGCCTACACGGCGAAAACCGGGACGTCCGCGGAAGGTGATTCCTACTTACGCCAACCTAAAAAGGGAAGTGTGGGTAGAAGAAAAACCTGACACGGAAAAGTCTAAATTTGCTACGGATCGAGCCGTGTATAATAAACATGGTTCGAGATGTAGAATAGAGTCTAAAATAGACTCAAAACCCCGCCGCAGCTCTCGAGTAAAATCGAAGGCTGTGGTTAACTACAAAGAGTAGTGGTGCCGGGGTTGTCGAAAACACAACGAGAAGCAATGGTACGAAATGTAGATCGTTGGTAGTCAGTGACATGTCGATTATACACGAATGTTGATCAAATAGTTACCTTTAAATCAGTCGTTATGTGCCGCAGCCCAGACGTTGCTCTAAGGGACCCCGTCGAGGACCCTCTAGAGGCTGCAGAATTGCCGAACGCTCTGAAAGGTCTGATCCATTTACATGGAAATTAGACAAGTCTCCCATACTATCAGCGAGATACACGACGGCGATAAGAAGTCCCACACTACAGAGAACTCGGGGTGGAGCTCGAAAAGGGGTTTCCCCGGGTTCCGGAACCTGTGCTGGGTGATTGAAGGCGTGAACGAATCAAGTCGAGCGTAACGCTGACCTTTGGTTTCTTCACGCATGCGGTGTTGAGACACTCAAGATGAGCCAGTCTCGACACGGTTGATTGGTTCGCGACAGTGAATCTAGGTCACTTAGGAGTATATAAGACCCTGTTTTTTCAGTAGTCTTCACTCTGTGATCGGAGTGGTGCCTAGCACCACAGGAGTCGGGCGGTAGCAGCATGGCTGACCGTGCCCCGTCTACGGAGGGTGAGCGCGAGCTCCCCTCACCCCTGCCCGGATCCTCAGCTTCGGCTGAGCGGGGGGCAGATCTGGACGATGATGCTTTGCTCATCGGGTCAGATGATGGTGATTTTGACCTGGAAGGGTACGAGTCTGCGGACTCTGTTCTTCTTGGGGAAACCCGAGATGAACGACCCGGAAAGGGAAAAAGTCACACCGGGAAGAAGTCTGAGGCGGCCCCGGCCGCTTAGGGCTCTTCTGGTGCCCGTCCGAAGACGAGCTCAGTGAAAACTGAGGCCTCTGACTCGGATGTGTTCATGGCCGAAGGTTCCGAATCGGAGCGTGATACGCCAAGGCGAGGCCGAGCCCGCCCGCGTCGTCACTCTCCGAGGAAGTCCTCCGAAGAGATGGGTTCCAGGCATGAGGTTTCAACCCAGAGCCTGGAACAAATGCTAGCTGGGATCCCAGATCCCAAAACGCGTGCCATAGTACAGTCAATGTACCAAAATTGGACTCCACCCGGAGTGGAGCTGGCGGAAGCCGGGACCTTTTTGGCCCCGGGTCCGGTAGCAAAACCCGGAAAGTCTGAGGCTGGGACAGAGACGGCTATGGAGACTGATTCGTCAGTTGGGGACGACTCTGTAAAAGGGTCGTCCAGCAAAGGTGAGAAACCGGTGTCAACACCGGCTAAACCCGCGCCGGGGAAGTCTGTCAGTAAGACTGAGGTGTCAAAACCTCGGGAAGCTGACAAGACTGAGCCGCAGCTTTCGAAACAGAACCGGAAGCGACTCCGTCGTGCAGCCCGGAAACGGGCTGAGGCGGAGCTAGAAAGGACCGGAGGTCAGCCGAAATCACGTGACTCGGAGAAAGGGAAACCTCAAACCGGGAAGCGTGAGGAGTCGAAGGGGGCTGAGTCGAAAGGCTCGGACAAACCCGCGGCACAGGCTGGACCCAGTGTGGCTGACGCTATACCGAGTACCTCAACAGGTGCCACGGGTGGCGGAGAGGTCAAGTGTTGGGGAACAGAGATGGAGAAGGCTAAACCCCTGGTCCCATCCAACCCCGACAATGATGACGGTGATTTCCAACCTGGCGTAAAGCGGGCTGGGAAGAGAACGGTAGCTAGACAGATACCCGCCTCTTTGCTGGGCAAGACTTACACTTGCCTAGAAGATCTCCGTCATGGAAACCGACATTACATCCCCGATGGTGTCGGTTTAGATGGAACCTCAGACGATGAGGAGTGGCTAGTTGACGAGGGTTCTCCCAACGCCTGGTACATAGACCGGGTGAAAGGAGTTTCCCGAGTTAGCCGGCTGAAGTACGAGGATCAGGTCAAAGACCGGATCGCGTACGCATGGCACAAGTTTGGGAACGGCAATCATTGTGTCTTCTCGAGTTGCCATGGGAGGGACAAGAAATTGTCACCGACCTACGCGACTGAAGGTCGTTACGCTAGGCACCTCGTAGAGGTACACTTAGCCGAACGACCATGGCTACAGTGCCTTGGCAAGAAGGGTGGTTCTTGTCAGGCTGGGTGTGCCAGTTCCAGGCGTTCGTGTCTAGTTAGACACATTGCCCGGGAACACCGGACTGCTGGTGCTGCTGCTCGGGAACGGGTCATGAATCTGTGGCAGAGATTCGTTGACTTAGGTTCCGAGACTCAGAGAGGCAAACCGGAACCCGAGACTTGTGTGACAGACGGTCGACTGTTTAAGATCGGATGGAAGAAGAATCCTGGCTGGTTCGGGACTCTGATGCTATCCGCGTCAAAACATCGACAGATGTCAAAAGAGTCGAGGAAGAAACGGTCCCTTAGCCGGGAACCGTCTCAAAAATCCTCAAAGGCTAAACGACGGGTCAAGAAGCTGTCATCGTCCTCGTCCAGCGAGACTGACACTTCTGAGCGATCCAGTCGGAAGCCCAGAAAGAAATTGGCTCCAGGTAAGCACACCATCGCTGACGTGGTGGAAGCTGCTTACCAGGTAGAGCCAAAGTTGTCTGGGGGATTGAAAGTCCTCTCAGACCTGAGTGAAGGAAACGTTCCAACGGCTTCAAAAGCCCGCGGACCAGTAGAAAAACCAGCTAGGACTTGTCCTAGCTCAAGTCTCTCGGGAGTTTCCCCACTCAACAGAGGTGTTACCCAAGCACCCGGGAAAGTTGAGGAAGAAGAGGCCTTTCCGGCACTCCCTCCACCAGCCAACCCGGTTGTTGAGGTAAAGAAGAAACCAACGACACAACCACCCGTTGCGTCGAAGGTGACTTCTTCTCCCTGTGCGATGTCGGTTGAATACGTCCAACGGGCGGATCAGCTAGAGTCGCATATAGGTGGCACCTTGGAGGGCCGTGTCCGAACGGGCGCGCATGCTCTCCATGAAGGCCTCGTTAAGGAGCTAGTGAACCTAGCCCGATTCGAGGTAAGAGAAGCCACGAAAGGCCTGGCTAAACAATACGCGTTGGACTTAGAGGACGCGCGTATTGCGAAAACCACGGCCCAGTCGAGGTTTGCCCGGGCGGAAGCCCAGACCCATCGCCAAGATGAACGTTGTCTTCGGCACTTGGGTATGTCGCTCTATGACATCGGTGACGACCCGCAAGCCCTTGAGGAAGCGTGGTTGGCCCGTCAAAGGAGCCGGGGAAGATTTCTTCAGTTCACCACGGAAGAATCAAACTCGACACGTCAGCAACTCGCTGGCATGTTGGGATGGTCACCCGTGGAAGAAACTTCCCAACAGGACACTACATCCATAGCGGCTCAGCCCATGGATGTCAGTGTAGATACTCCGCTGTCAGGACCCGGTCAGACCCCACAGGATCAGACTGAAGTCCTACAGCCGAGGAGGCCTCCCGCCGTGACACGGGCTGAAAAATCAGCAAAGCCTTCCAGGGCTAAGCCGGTAGATCAGCCCGAGGAACCAAGTGGGGCACTGGGGGTGAATGCCAACATCATCCCGTTGGAGTCTGGAATCTTTTTAGATACCGGACCAACCTCTCTACAGCAGTTGATGTCTCAGTTGCAGCCTACGTCTGCGCTGAGTCCACTGCGACCAGAGAGGACCGCCCTGGCAACGTCGGTTCCACCGACGGCTAGCGTACCAAGCCAGTCGGACCTTCTCGACCTCAGGATATCCTCCGATGAGGATATTTAGGGGTTGACAATGACCGACTCGGCTGGTGCCTAACAAGCCGGGAAGACGCCGTCTAAACTCGGAACCAGCAGAGCCAACAACTCTCCTGGATCCGAAGTCAGACGGGTATGGGAAGTCCCGGGGAGGAAAATTTTTTTTCCGACCCAGCTACTTCCAGAATGTGGCCTCCTAGCCAGAATTCTGCACTTTCTCGGCGAACCGCAAGGATCGCTGGGAGGGGTAGAGGGAAAGTTAGGAGTAACCAATAATAAGCGATCCTGGGTTGGGGCTGGGGAAAGTCAGTAAAATGACTTCCCTAAGGCACAACCCTGGTTTCAGACGGCTGAAGGTTCTCTCGATGGTCAGGCCCGTAATAGGCCCCCATCACGAAAACCTCCGGCCTGTGGTGTGGTACCAGGTAAGGAAGATTGTGCCTTTCGGGTACAGATCTGACTTACCAGGTCTATGTCGGAACTGAGTTCATCGACTCGATAGTGAGATAGTAGGCGTAACCCCTGATCTGATGGATTACGCCGGCTATTTCTACCTTGGGTCGGTGATCGTAAGTTCTGAAGCCGGCTTAGAATTGGGGCCTCAATTGGTACTCGATTCGAGCCGAGAAAAAAATATGCCAGTATAGCTGGAGTCAAAATGAAAGAACACTGATACCACACACTCTTACCAGGTGGATGGAGAATTGTTTTGCCTTTTTGGCCGTTATTTCCGTATTCGGAAACTTTCAACTCGGAAGGTGTTTAGCGAGGCTAACCCTTCTCTACATATGGATGTCTTCCAACTTGAGGAACAGTGGGAAGCCCAGCACCCGTCGGCATCGGGCTGAATGTAGTAGGTTATTCATTTCTGTCCTGCTTTATATATTGAGTTTGTTTTACCAGTGGGTCTACTGACTGAGCATCCGGCATTTTATTTTGTATGTGGAGATGTTCTATTTTGTTCCTTGTATCTATATACCCACTAGGGTATATTTTCTCATGAATTCATCAAAATCAAAATCTTCAGGCCTAATCAGATTACTTGTTAACTTCAATTGTTCATGGTGTGGCCTGAGGAAGACCATTATAAATTCCTCTGTGTGTACCAGTGTATGGTTATTCTTGAGAATAAATTTTGTTTTTATTATTTTCGAATTAGATTAACTACATAATTCTGACTAAATTGATATAACCATATTTGTTGTGTCTTCAGTCCCCATAGGGTTTGTAATTGTTTAGTTTAGGAATCCCATTCATTTCAATTTTGTCCCTCAGATATTTTGTTCTATATCAGAATTCAAATACAGTAACAATAGGACAATATTTATAATAAATGATGTTTTCCCCCAGTCTTTCATTTTCATTGTGTGTCACAGACATAATACGCCCTTATTCCTGTCCTATTTTCATGAATAATTTCAGCTGTTCTCTTTTCTTCCTGTTTGATTTAGCATCGAAGCTTATGAATAGTTGAATTTTATTTCTCTCCTGTTACACCACACAAAACTAACCACTTTACATATGAATGTGCCTGGCGTATATAGGTATGCTTTTGCGTATATAAGATTGTCTATTCCCTGTGTGTATACGCCTTAACTCTAGGCGTATAAATAGACAATAATCGATGGTTTTGTGGACAGGCGGCCGTAAACCACGAGAGGTTGACGCGTAGTAATACACGAGCGCTAGCGAGTGTATTCCGAGGTCAACCGCGAGTGGTTTACAGAGCTGCCTGTCCGCAAAACCATCGTTTGTTGTATTTATTATCCATCTTTTTACATAAATTAAACCCAGTAATTGCCATATTAATGGGTATAACAATAGGAACTATTTCCTTGCTCTATAACAAAAGGGACTATTTTTCCCGCATACCATGGTTTTGAGGCCATATACCACAGGTTTGAATCCGTATACCACAGTTATGGTATCTGACAGGTTTTATACAATGGGTAGTGGTTTACTGAGTCCCTATACATTTTCAATGGGAGTTTTGTTTACGATGGATAATAAAAGTGTCCATGTTGCGGTCATATACGTCATATATACGCCGTTGTATTTACGCCACTATCGAATAATTCCAATCTCTGCCACTTGGGGACACCACTGTAGTATATCTCGTGTTTATTATCTTTTCATTAATTATATATAATATTTCCTCTTTTATATGCCTTATGTGAAATACAGCCAAGACGTATCCGTATACAAGAGGAAACAGTCTTCTATACGCCTCATACGATGGCGTGAAATATGGGTGTATGCATATGAAAATAAGTCAATATACAGCCAATACATGCACGTCCGCGATGGCGTATATATATAGGAATAAACTGGTGGTTTTTGCGTAGTGAAGGCTGCCGTGTGAAGTCATTCAACTCTCCAATATTTGGTATTCTTATAATGTTATCTATAGGGGTATGTGCCAATGCACAATGAAGAGCCATAATAAGTATGAACCACAATGCTGACTGATGGAAATTGGCTGCAGTTACTATAACGATAGTATAAGTTGATGCTCCAAATGTCTCTAGTTTTAAGATTCTGCTGATATCCTATTGCAAAATGCTATTGTTATATTAATGGAAGGAGCCTATATAATAGATATGATTTCTATTAGGTCAAAAATCATGAAATAGCAGCAAGTGCTAAAAAGAATCAGCAATTCCTTTGCAAATATCATCTCTATTGATTCAGGCTACTGCATCATGCAAAGATTCCGCCGAGCCCTCTAGCGGTTGACCGGGGAACTAGCAGAACCCTCACTCTCCTACTAGATTTTTCATGGCACTTGTTAAAATTTATTATGGGAGTGTACATTTCGTTCTGAAACAGTCATTGTCACTATTGGTGCCACTCATGTCCTAAGTACCTCTCGCTGTTGCGTCAATCCAGCATTGAAACGTAAATTTCTGCTATGGTGCCCTTGAGAGCAACAACGAACGGAAACAGATGCTGAAACGGGTTCCAGGTTTACTACTAGTGTCCTGGAGCCTAGCTAGAGTGGCCACATATTGACTTCCAGCATGCTGAAAAAACTACCCTTTCATTATCAGCATGCTATCCACTGTGATATTGAAAAAGGAGCAGGGTGCCAGTGTCCCAGGGTCTTAGAGGCATGGCCAGCTGATCAAGACCAATCACTAGATATCGAAATACCTCATTGACCTACTGGTGCTTGATTTATTTGGGTCCTAGACTCAAGCAGTTGCTGAAATGGCAAATTGACTGGGTGCACTGGGTTACAGAAATCTATCCATGGACTGAATGTTACCAAACCTTTTAATTTGTATTTATTCATAATTGCATGCACATTCATCAATGATGAACATACCTTTTGGTCCTAGTGATACAGACACTTCTTCTACACATATATAACGCTAAGGAAACTAGTCGGGTTATATAAAAGTGGAACCAGTTCTATATGTCAGGGCAATTATGATGGATATTGCTTTACACTTCCTTTAGTTTTCTTTAAATTGGATTTTGGTAAAAATCAAAGAAGTCTAGGTTTACAAGTTTACATTCTACGCATTCGCCTAGAGGATAACCTCCCGCAAAGACTAGAATTACGTCCACAATTCAACCACCTCCCATTGAGGCTTAACCAGCCCAATTAACCTCAATGTTCTCTCCCGTTGTAATCTATATTCAGAGTTATTCATGGAGGAAAGCAATTTAATCCACTTCATGATTGGAGAGCGAGACTCCGTTCCCGTACCTCATGAAACCTTCACTTATTTCCCTCAAGAATTGCACGTTTTGTAATGTGTGTCAGACATTTTGGAGGCTCTCTCTGGTTATTCTACATTAACAACTCTTAATTGGCTACGGTTGAGAACGCGACCGAGAATGTTCTTCTGGTCAATTTCCCTTGCTTTTCCTCAAAACGATATATATAGTAATCTCAACAGAGCGAAAGAATTATGTAAAATATTTACAGAATGCATCAATGATTATATTGTTCTATACCTTAATGTCCATGAATATCTAGATTTGAATATAATTTTACTGTTGTCATTCTATGCCATGTTCAGCAAAGGTGGTATGTACCGAAGAATAGACATTGTTAAAGGGTATGTTCCACCAGATAGGTCAGATTTCTACACCTTCAGACAGGTGCCAAACCCACAGGTTCATTCCACAACTGCCACAATACGAGAGCCATACAGGGCTGGTGACAGGAAAGCTATCAAAATAGGTACTAGGAGATTTTGGCCATATGGCCCCTGCCGGTGAGCATGTGGGCTGCTCCACCACACCTATTATGTATCTGTCAACGGTTGTTAGCACAGCGCCAGAACGGCACCCACATGGCTGCTGTGAGGTGGCATTCAGTATGACCAGTGGAACACACTCTTAAGTAAAGCTCTGGCAACACTCTCCCAGCTGACAACATCTATATTTAGTTATTAAAAACATTTTGACATTTCAGGGTTTAGGAAATGTCAAGCAATTTACAAAGTGATACATGTCCATTATTTTGAGATTGACTACTGAGCAATATGACTTGGTCCCTCAGCCAAACAAATTGCAGTATTATTATCCCATTTGTCTTCAATGACTAGAGTGTCATAATATTTTTCAGTGTGGGAAGACTTCCTTTCTATGTGTAGAAAGCAGTGTGGTGGACAGTGGATTGTCCACAGACAGTTTGAACTGGGTTCGTAATTCTCTGGATAGTTTGGTGACGTGAGGTGACCAGTCAACGGCATGTTATCATTTCCACATGATGCCCAAATATGAGGTACTACAAAAAACAGAGAGAAATTATGATACTGAATACTGACACTAAATCACCATCAAAAGAAGCTAAAATGAGAATCATATAAAATATATTTGAATAGATCCCAATTGATGCAGTTGACCCACCTAGAACTTATCCAGGTTTAAGGACTACAGGGATAATCAAAACATTCTTTTCCTATTGAAATTAGAAGGTATAAGTCTAACATGATGGAACCTTCATGAAGGTATTGCAAACATCTTTCATAACTAACTCAAAACATACTCTGCCATAGAACAGGCTTATCCTTATTCTATCCCTCATCCATCGGGGCAAAAATAATAAGTATCATTGATATGTTTGCTTCTGGGCATCATCTATGATGTAGACTGTGTATGAAAATAGATGAAATACTAAAAGGCAATTATAAAAGGGATGTGAATGTAAATACGAGGCGTAACAAATATCTACTTCCTTCTCCACCGCTTGCGACCACGTAATAGAGAGACAAGGGAAGAGGACGCGGGGAGGTTCCTGCGGCCTGCTGCATGCCCTATTTTCACCGTGTTTGATTGGCTGAGGCGTTCACGTGACCCTCAGCGACGTATCTTATTGGTTGCGGTCGCTCGGCGCGTCCCGCCGGCGTTCGACTGTCGCTTGTCGTCGAATCGCGTTTATGATCGACTATTCGTCTGAGGCTCGCTTGTGTAGGTGCATGTAGCTCCTACAGCTGCTCCTGAACGGAATCTCTGTCTTCGAGAGGTTCCTCAGTAGGGTGATGGCTTTCCCTACTGTCCCAGCCTTGGTCAAAGCTGGGAGGAGACGCCTTGTGGATGTTATTGCGTACCAGTGACACAAACCAAGTCTGTCAGAGGTTATTTTGCTGGTGAAAGTGTTTGTGGATAGGGAAATTGTCGTTCCCTATTCAGTGATCACTGTTGTGTTATTTAGTCATTGTTTTGGCGTTTTTGCTGAACCGAGCCAAGTCCGTTCAAGTATAGTTTTACCCCAGCAGCCGGTGCTGAGGTCATGCTCGTTTATTTGTGTTGTTCTCTCGTGGTTTCGACTGTTTTCCAGTCTCGTCAGGCAAAGTGCGGTAGAGATACTTCTGTGGTCTTCCCTACGGTTAATCGAAACCATAGGAGGAAACGCAGTCCCTAAATTTTCGTGTTTTTGATTTGCTCCAAAAACGTTGGGAAAATGAATCTCTCTATCAGATGTAGTCTTGATAGCTTCTGTGTCTGTCCCCTGTGGTGATGACCGTATTTTGTTCAATTTTTGTCTGTTCCGCTGGAGACGGTGCTCCGAGGTAGGAAAACTAATTTTGACGTGGCATTTGTTCGGGGTTGAGACTCCATGGGGCTATCAGCCGTACCGGTTGTCCAGAGTGTTGAGACCATGTGGAGAGTGCGTTTTCAGTCGATGTATCCAGTTGAATTCTATCTTGTTTCGGAGTCTTGCGGCTTCTTTTGATTCTGGGTGTCTGTATATGAAATCCAGTATGTGTTCCTTTACGTCTTCGGTACCGTTGTGTGAGTTCTCGTTAAAATGGTTTGGTACTTCGTTCTTGCTTGAGTTACTGTTGATGCAGTGTAGGTGTTCCCGGATTCTTTCCTTTATTTTGCTTTTCGTTTGTCCGACGTATTGCATGCTGCAGGTTTTGCATTCTATGCAGTATATTATGTTGGAGCTGTTGCACGTGACGTTCCATTTCATTTGGTGTTGCTTTCCCGTAGCTTTTGAGGTTATCTTTTCATCCATGCTGAAGGTACAACTTTACTCATAACTAACATTGTACAAAACCCACAGACTTGACCCCGCTAACTTAGCTACCCAAATTAGGAAGCAAAATTTTTGCTAAACCCTGACTCCAGTATAAATAAAAACCTTAAATAAAAAAATTAAAAAAAAAAAAAAATGCTGAGTAGGTTGCAGTATTTGCAGTTTGGTTTCGTGCATCGGTTGTCATTCGGTCGTCCGTTGCCTTGGTTGTCGTTGCCTCAGTTCTCTCGAGATGTGAGTCGATTTTGTCCTTTGCCTTCACCGAACTCATGGTTTTTCTCGGCCCTGTTGGCTGTCTTTGGGGTGGTCATCCTTTCTCTTTGTGGGTAGTAGTCTGTTCTTGCCTTGACTAGGAAATCCCTCAAATTTTTTGGTCGTTTGTACCCCTTTATATGTTTCTTCCTGTGCAGGTCCTTCGTCGTGGTTGAATTTTTTCCTACCTCGGAGCACCGTCTCCAGCGGAACGGACAAAAATTGAACAAAATACAATTATAAAAGGGAACCTACCTTTAAGGCTCAACATGAAGATGATGAGAAATACCATGTTATACATTAGAATTTACCACTCCCTCAGATGTTGTTTCAAGAGTGACATTGTTTGTGTCATATGTAGATCTGAGATCAATCCATTACAAAAGCCCTATTATCTAGGATGATATCTATTATTGTCGATACAGAAGAAACACATAAATTTTCACGACAATCTATTTCACTCTCAACAATGATAGGCAACGTCAGTGGATAAAGCGCTTGTCAATAATGCATTTCCAAACAATAGTAAGTATGAGTGAATGTTTAACAAGAGAGACAAAAGTTTTGGAAAAGAGCAATGTAGATCTGTTACTCATTTACAGGAGATCAATCAATAGTTAATAAGTCATCTCAGTGAACACAAATGTGTTCTAAGAACGTAAATTTTCATATTTATTTGTTTGGAATTTGCATAAATTTTTACGTAGAACAAACATAGAAATGTTAAGGTTTACTTTTGTCTGTAGAATGTTTGGTAGTTTTACAATAATCAACATAGATGCACATAGTTCAGAAACATAAATTTATGTTTCTAAAATATGTGAATCTACATTAATATAGCGACAGAAAAATATGCAATTTTACGTCAGTGGTAGATAATTTTATGCATTTTAGAAAAAGGACTTATCCACCCCCCTTTTAACCACACTGACCACGCCTATACCCCATCCCAGTGTGTGTGGACAGATTAATCTAAGTCTTCTACCTACACACATTATCAGAGAATGGTCTATGGGTGGGCAGACAGATGTGCGTATGGCTGCTCAGACGGGAGTGCCAAGCAGCGGTTGTGGAAGGGTCAGCAGTGGTGGCAATGGAAGTGATGGCAGCGGCAGTGGTGGCAGTGGCAGCAGCTAGATGATATCTGATGAGTCCTTGTACTATTAGGAAACGTCCATACTGTGGACGAAACGGTTCCGGTTCGAGGTCAGTTGTCGATTTTATACTGCCTGACGCCACAAATAATTTTCACAAATAATGATTTGGATCTCAGGGCTTTTACGATTAAAAACGATTAAAAATCGTATTGCTTGCGTTTTACACATGATTAAATTTTTGAAGCGACACACGCGATCCGCCGTTTTGTATTTGACGTTGTCATGTAAACGAGATCTCGTTTTTTCAAAAACGTTATTCTACCGTTAGTGCGACGTAATGTTTAGCAGCGGGCGCGAACATTATTATTAATGCACCCCTAGCAGCGGGTAGTATTTCATAGACGTTCGTGGATAAGTATATAATAATAGAGGGAAACTATGTTCCGGTGAAAGGAAGTCAAAGTTACGAGGTAAGGCTTGGAAAAATTACTGCCCAAGGCCCTGGCCGCAGGCAGTAATTTTTCCAAGCCTTACCGAGTAATTTTGACTTCCTTTCACTGGTACTTGGTTTCCCTATTCCTATATACCTTCAAATGTGGTTTAATAAGAGACAATCTGATTGGTCTAAATGTCAACCTTGGGTAGTATACGGCAACCTTGGGTAGTATACCAACCTTGGGTAGTATCAGATAGTTACTCCACCCCCCAGAGCGTGGTGTAAGCATAGAGTGTACAGCCATAGGTATATAGGAATATTATATACAGGACTAGAAACATAACAACAGAACAATGGTGTTTTCAAAGTGAAATTTATTAAAAATAAATCGGTAAAAACCCCAGAATACTGGGTTTATTATGTGTAATTAATCAATTGATGTTAGAATCTTTTCGTTCCAATGGATCACGTTAGTTCTCCGTGGTAGGAAATTTTTTTTTTGACCGTGCCGACACCCGGTTCTCTCCATTAGTGGTCGCAACAGCGGTGGGTTTGAGACGCAATAGAAGATACGCCTCGTTCACAGACATAATTAATCAATTGATACCCGAAAAGTTTTATAAAATAAATCGGTAGAACAAGATTTTTCATATGATACAGACTTAGATGCTTAATGGCGAATGAATAAAAAATACAACAGTGGTGTTTCCTAGGTGCAGATATTGGAATAATTAAATAGTGGTGTAAATATGCATGAATATAACTTCAACTGGCCTAGCATGGGATACTTCAAAAATCAGCCATTTCTATGGTGCCAAATAGGACCAAATTATTCAAATCTCAGGAGACATATATGTGTGGAATGTAGACATATGTAAACAGAAATGTTCATGCAGTAATCCTATCTAGTTTTATCAATTCATGCGCATGAATTTACGTAAATATACATAAATAAATGTTAATTGCTATAGGTAAACCTGAGTGATAATGTTGCAACTAATCACATAAATATAGTCAATGGGATTATTTCTATCCAATAATTCTTTGAAACAATTTGCTGTTTTCAACCAAAATGTATGTATCTAGAAAGCCAGAGACACATTTTTGTACGTGAAGATATGTAAACCTTTTACGTTTATGCAGGTTCAGGAATTTCTCCAAAAATATCCAACCAAAATCTACTATCTAGAACATCAGAGACACGTTTTAGAAATGCATAATTTATGTACATGAATATATATAAACTTTTAACTAGTAGAGGAGCAAAGTGTCAAAAGGCCCTTAAAAAGGGGTCACAATGACACCCGAGAGTCTCCTGGCTGAAACTTGCCATGTTGGTCAATTATGACCTCAGGAATCTGAATCTGATGCTCGTTTGTTCCAAAAAGTGTAGCATCATGCTCGTTTCCATGGTAACAGAAGGAAAACATATTTTGATAATTACTAATATATATTAAATACTTTGATATAAAAAGGTAAAAATATGCATTTTTTCTGTGAAGAAAATCATTGATTCTTGTGGCATAAGTATACACTATGAAAATATGCCCTTTTCCATTTTCATGGAAGAATTGTTGCCATGGTAACATTCCACTTTCTAGGAGAACCCTTATTTTTGTTTTTCTTATGGTACTTTATGCTACTTAATGTTGTATAAAAAGAGTTATTTTATGAACAATACATTAAAATTGATGAATATAGCAAAAGTACACAGCAATAATGGGCAGCGCCATTTTTTGAAGTCATTAGATTGTTTCCATGGCAACCATCACAATGTATTTCCTATGACCATATCTGCCAAATAATGATAGATTAACTGGTCATTTGTTTGGCAAGTCTTAATGACATGGCAACTAGTAGATGAGTAGAGTATAAAAATGGTCATTAGAGAGTCTCCTGCATGAAATCTGTCATATTTGTCAATTATTACATGGGGATTGTGATCATGCTACTCTTTTGGCCAAAAGAATGTAGCATCACCTCTGTTTCCATGACAACATAAATGCATGATAATTTACTCAGAAACCACTATTTCCCTATCCATATGAATAGTAAGTCTAAGAAAAATGGCGAATCATCTGTTTATGAGATAACATTTGCATTTTTTATAGTATACATTTGGGGCATAATGGGGAAGTGTTATTTCCATGTTCTTAGAACGTGGTTGCCATGGCAACCAATGCAGCATAAAACATTCATTGAAGTTATCAACTCTAAGTATCATCTAAATAAATTGCTATAAATTTTGAGCCACTGAAGATAGATATCTAATGGAAGTATCTATTCTGGTACATTAAAGCATGTAGAATCCAATGGGATGCATTAGCCATCCCAGAATGCAATATTTTGGCTGTTATTTTGAATTCTGATAATTTCAAATCAATAAAGATGTGATACCTAGGGTCTAACACCATTGGGTACAATGGACATGGTATTTAGGGTAGAACACTATTTGGTATAATGGAAGTTATACAAAAGTGATTTGTCATCAAAATATCAATGAAATTGTGCCATAAGCCAGGTGGGCATGATATAAAGTTTAGTGAATGTAAACACATGGCAGTGAATTACCCATTTATGCTGAGTGATACCCCAAGATATCACCAAGTTTATGCTTAGCGGTATCATCATGCACGACTGGCTGACTGCCTTGGGACATTATTCATGGAATATATGGTGTCATCTGGTATCATGCAGTTGCTGGTGTTATAACCCTAAAGAACTCCCAGAGGCACTGCCACCATTCCAGTGCTCTTGTCCTCTGCAGTTCTCCTCACAACACTCCCCACTCCTTGAAGTCCTATTAACCCTTTAAGGGCGGGTACCTGTGGCAATAGTATGTAGTTCAGGCTGGGTGATAGTGCTAATTCATACCTCCAGAGGGTGGGAAGAATCAGGGCTATTGTAATAGTTCTATAGTTCAGGACGTGATAAAATATGCAATCATTAATATTATTGTCCAGTTCACACAAATTCATGAGCCGGGTGTTGCATCAATATTCTGTGAAAATTTCATGAATATATAACCAATATATCCTCTTTTATTCCACAAAAACGAAATTTAGCAAATCTAAGAAAATGATGCCTTTTGGCAACCCCCCTCCCCAGCACAGATGATGCCATATGAATGGGTTAAGCAAGGTGTCCTACTGATTACCTGAGGATTACCCCATTGGAGGTGATCCTGTAAGGCTGGTAATAACAAGATATAACCTCTCTTCAGGAGTAACTTACTGATCACCTTGGGATTTTGCAGCCTTCCCTGCCTGAGGCCTAACAGAACGGCCATTCAAGAATGTGAAGAGAGCTAGGGCTGAGAACCTAGGGATAAATTAGTTATACATGGCTCAAAATGAGAACCTGTCTAAATGTTGAGTCCCTTTAATTTCTATACACATCTATAAATGTACATGATATACTGACTAGACTGGA
The DNA here is from genome assembly GCA_950022655.1 of Alentia gelatinosa. Classification (NCBI taxonomy): domain Eukaryota; kingdom Metazoa; phylum Annelida; class Polychaeta; order Phyllodocida; family Polynoidae; genus Alentia; species Alentia gelatinosa. The sequence continues at coordinate 15,886,495 of OX465592.1, forward strand.
GAATCTAGCAGGGTCCTGCTGATTTCACCTATTATAGTTTACCTGTTTTATGCACTGACATCCCCCAACTATGATTATCCATGGTATACAGGATGCTCAGTAAATCACTTGAAGTTGTCGTCAGAATACCATTGCTAGTTCTTGTGTATTACAATGCGTCAACCTCTCATGGTTTACAGCTGCCTATCCATAAAATCATTGTTTTTGTCCATTTCTTGCACCCTCCATTCTGGCTACTGCTGCTCCTCAATTATCCTCATACATAAAAGAACAAGCTGTCCAATACAGTCTGGCCATCAGGGCATATTCTAGCAATATCAGTTACTGAGGCCCACTTTCCCTTCAACTATAACCACTCCAGATCACTACTTTCATCAAGAGTAGATCTGTTTATTTATAGCACCAGCTGTCTCTTACCAAGACTTCTGCCACTGCCAACCCCATAATACCTGAAATGTACCATTCTCAAGCAAGAGAGTTACAATGTTTCAACTCCTGTCCCTTCCTTTTTCACCTGTATTGGGCACAGGGCCATATTAGGCTTCTGACTGAACAGAAAATAAAATTGTGATTATTCCATATAGCTCACCAAGCCTATACCCAGCCTTATATTTGGCCTTGAAGCTGCCTTTGATGGACCAATGGTGCAGTAGTGAAAGACCTCTTTTCATATTGGCCCATAGGCCGGGACCCCTTATGGTCACCATCTGGCCCCTAACAGGACTTAGTCCTGACCTTCTGGGGGTGTAAAGGGCTGATTTATGGACCTGGCAACCCTCATTCCGGCAAAAGTGATCTAACCCGGGTATAAATAGCACTCCCCCAGCATGAACCCAGCAAAAACCCACCAAATTCCAATAGCCTTGCATCCCGATTTGTTTCACCAAGGAGGTCTGGCAAAATAAAAACATTTAAATATTTGTTTACCTTCTTTGCTTTAATTTGGAGAAACAGTCTAGGGTCTCCCTCTCCCAAGTCCCCTCCCATTCCTGCTCCTCTAGATCTGAGGTGGTCTCCTTATCCTGTGCCTCATGCACTCCTCTGTGATGTTGCTGGCCTGGCTTCCCAACTGGGGAGTAGAAGTGGCCCGCACTCAGATGGAGACATCATGATGATATTTCCCAATATGGGGTCGGAGAGCCAGCAAGAGTGGGCCACAATTGGAAACCACGTAGTGCCCTGTTTTCACCTTTGTAAGGGCACCCTTGGCTCTGGTTCCACTTTTACGTACTCAACCATTTGTAAAGGTTTAGCTCTCATAGTTACGGTTAATAGCCAGAGCTCTTATGAAACATGACCCAAGTATCTGGCAGATATATAGAGGCAGGAGATATGTTCATCAAAACTAATGTGTAACCAATCATTCAAGCAGGATTTTGAATAACTAAACCTTTTACTTTAGAATGTTATATGATTTCATTCAGTAATATGTTTCCCCATATTATTCATTTTAGAGGTTCCAGAAACCCAAAATAGAGTGACAAGTAGGCTCTTACCATGCCTGTGAAGAATCTTTAGAAGATCTCTCAAATTGTGAATGTTCAGACAGGCCCATACACAGAAACTACAGGTAGCAAGTGAGTCACACACTATATCTGTGTACAGCAAAAAAGGGTCTATGAAGATAGACCAATCAGGGATCAGCTCTGATCAATACCTAGGCTGTAATGACCAAAAGGAAGAGGGATTAGAAATAAGAGCCTAAGGTGGCTAATGCCTAACAGGGCAAAATTGAGCATGGGAATTTACTCTTTGCTGATGTGTTACACTGAGATTAGTTCTGACAACTCCAGTTTTTAACACTAAGCTAAAGGTGGGTACCCACTGCTTCCCACACACTCCAACAAGGCTTACGACACACTACGACAAAGAAAATCCCTGTCGGAAGGGCTCTGTCGGAGTGTGTCGTAGAGCCTTGTTGGAGTGTGTCGGAAGCAGTGTCATAACGGTTTGGCGGGAAAAGAAAGGTTGCCACGGTACCGACACACTCCGACACAAACGGCTCCCTTGAGGGACTTAATTTGTATAGGAAATATACTGAAAATATGTTTTTCTTCAATTTTCGAAAAAGAAAAACGTAGTGAATTGATGTCTTTTATCAATAGTATTAGATATCCGAACAAATATCTATAATCATGTATCTCAGACCTGGATTATGATTTTAAAAGTATATGATTATTAAAAATGTTATCATATCTGTTCCTAAATATGTTCAATGGACCATTCTTAATGCATATCCCTATATAACAGAGGATAAAATGTTGTATATATGATATTATAACAGTTTATAAAGGCACACGTGTGTGTGGGGGGGGTGCAGTTCATAGATGTTACATAGTACAGAATGCTTCTTACACACTACGACACAAGCTGACCTCTACAATTTTTTAAACATGTTTAATCTTGTCGGAAGGGCTATGACACAGCTACGACATGGGCACTGTGTCATAGTCATGTCGGAGTGTGTCGCAGTGTGTCGGAAGCCATGTCGGAACAGTGTGTCCACTGCTACGACAAAAACCCAAAACGTTCGATTCTGTGTCGTAACGCTTGTCTGAAGGCTTGTCGCAGTGTGTCGTAGTGTGTCGGAAGCTCAGTGGACACCCACCTTAACTGTAATAATCTCCAGAATGATATAAATTGTTTATGTTTTGCCACCTTTCTAGATCCTCTGTCTTTCTCTGTGTATATATACATGTATATATATATATGTATATTTATTTGAAAGTATTCAGATTTAGAAAAGCAGATTTAGATATTGCATTCTGGGATTGGTTATGCATCCCATCGGATTCTACATGCTTTAGTGTAGAATAGATACTTCCATTAGATCTCTATCTTCAGTGGCTCAAAATTTATAGCAATTTATTTAGATGATACTTAGAGTTGATTACTTCAATGAATGTTTTATGCTGCATTGGTTGCCATGGCAACCACGTTCTAAGAACATGGAAATAACACTTCCCCATTATGCCCCAAATGTATACTATAAAAAATGCAAATGTTATCTCATAAACAGATGATTCGCCATTTTTCTTAGACTTACTATTCATATGGATAGAGAAATAGTGGTTTCTGAGTAAATTATCATGCATTTATGTTGTCATGGAAACAGAGGTGATGCTACATTCTTTTGGCCAAAAGAGTAGTATAATCACAATCCCCATGTAATAATTAACAAACATGCCACATTTTATGCAGTAGACTCTCAAAGTACCAGAATAAAGTCTCTATCTTCATTTACTATAAAGGTATAGCAATTAGTTTCACTGACATTTATAGTTGCTTACTGCAGTGGATGTTTTGGGCTGCATTGGTTGCCATGGCAATCAAGTTCTAAGGGAATGTAAATATCAATCCTCCAATATGTTCCAAAGGTATACATACAAAAATGAAAATGAAAGCTTGTGAGCAGATGTTTTGTTGTTTTTCTTACACTTACTATTCATATGTATAGGAAAATAGGGATATCTGAGTAACTCATTATGAATTTATGTTGTCATGGAAACAGAAGTGATGCTACATTCTTTTGGACAAATTAGTGGCAGAATCAGATTCCCCATGTAATAATTGACAAATATGGCAGATTTCATGCAGGAGACTCTCTAATGACCATTTTTATACTCTACTCATCTACTAGTTGCCATGTCATTAAGACTTGCCAAACAAATGACCAGTTAATATATCATTATTTGGCAGATATGGTCATAGGAAATACATTGTGATGGTTGCCATGGAAACAATCTAATGACTTCAAAAAATGGCGCTGCCCATTATTGCTGTGTACTTTTGCTATATTCATCAATTTTAATGTATTGTTCATAAAATAACTCTTTTTATACAACATTAAGTAGCATAAAGTACCATAAGAAAAACAAAAATAAGGGTTCTCCTAGAAAGTGGAATGTTACCAAGGCAACAATTCTTCCATGAAAATGGAAAAGGGCATATTTTCATAGTGTATACTTATGCCACAAGAATCAATGATTTTCTTCACAGAAAAAATGCATATTTTTACCTTTTTATATCAAAGTATTTAATATATATTAGTAATTATCAAAATATGTTTTCCTTCTGTTACCATGGAAACGAGCATGATGCTACACTTTTTGGAACAAACGAGCATCAGATTCAGATTCCTGAGGTCATAATTGATCAACATGGCAAGTTTCAGCCAGGAGACTCTCGGGTGTCATTGTGACCCCTTTTTAAGGGCCTTTTTGACACTTTGCTCCTCTACTAGTTAAAAGTTTATATATATTCATGTACATAAATTATGCATTTCTAAAACGTGACCCATTTTTCAGGTCATTTGCTCCCCTACTAAACGTTTATACGGTGGAATTTCTCCAAAAATAACCAACCAAAATCTAAAACATTTTAGACACGTTTGGTAGGAAATGAATGTATATCCACCTGAGAAATATGTAAATTTACCTTTTGTGTTTACTGGGATGTCACAACACTGATAGAGATGTCTCTGTTGTGAAAATGCTCTTTCATTAAACTGATTTACTGAATGAACTTACAATTAGTTACCACCTAGAGAAAGTCTGTTGGAATTCTCTTTGAATGACCTATAATTGGATTCTAATTCCATAATACAAAAAGATGAAATATTTCTGATTTTGTAAACAAATTTAATTGATACAGGTAGGGAGGGGGTGGGTGGGGAATGCAACCAATATACATAACTGTCACCCCACGAAAACCACTATTTTACATATATGTATACGAAACGCGTCTAACAGTAGGATTTTGCATCTAGAAGTTAGACCTGTTATTCGTCTCGTAGACGCCTTATCTAGTGGCGTATATACATGTCCATGGTGCGGTCTTATATACGTCATATATATGCCTGATTCTGTTGTATATACACCAATCTCAAAAAGTTCCATTCTCTGCCACTTGGGGACACTACTGGTAGCATATTTCATTTGCCATTAACCATCCAAGTCTGTATTATATGAAAATTGCAATCTTATATTACCTAATTAAGTATGAATTGATTAATTACACACAGTAAACCTTGCATTATGATTTTTTTAAATTGTTTTTCTAATAGATCTTACTTTCAAACACCAAATTAATGTGTGGACAGTGAGGCTTACTATATAATAAGCCTCTTCAGACTTGAGGTTGAATCCTGAAATCATCTTACCCCTGTGTGAAATGCGGCCGAACAGGAGTGAATGCGGCCGCACAGGTGTGAATGCGGCCGCACAGGTGTGAATGCAGCCGCACATGTCTACCCGATCGCCCCCCGACACCATAACACCTCGCGGCGGGCAGCGGCGGGCAGCGGCGGGCAGTGGGGGGTGGTGGGGGATGGGGGAGGGTTTCCCACTGAGTCAACCTGTACAAACGCGGCTGGCGGCGGGCGGTGGGCGGTGGCCGGCGGGCAGCGGGCAGCGGGCAGCGGGGGGCTTCTCACTGAGGCTGGCTGGGGGTGGCGTGGGGTGGTGGGGGGGCGGGTCGAGGGTGGGGTTGGGAGGTCGCGGGTGGCGGGTCAGTGTTGGTGTATCCTCTACCAACACCCACAGGCCCGGGCGGGCCGTGGGTCGCAATTTTTTTTTTTTTTTGGTATCATATATATGCCTGGCGTATATATATTGCGCAGAGTATATTTTATCTTAAATACGCCATTATCATCGAGTTCTGTGACTTGTACAAGCATGGTGGGACGTTATTTATTTACTATATACCCAAAATTAAAAAAAAGATTCATTGATTTAATTTTTACAACCAATATGTTAATAAACGAGTTTGGCAAGGTGGTCCGTATTCTAGTGTACGGACCAGTGGTCCGTACAGTATTTTTACGTTATATGTCAAAACGGTACGTATTTACAGTAAATACGGCATGGGTATATAGTAACAACCAGTAGTCTGTGTGACTGAGCGGTGGTGTGTACAGCATTAAGTTGCAACCACGAGTGATTCCCTGTTCGGATTCGATCTCGGATTTGGCGCGAGTTCATCTGTATTCTCACACATCATTGGTTGCCTAATTCTGTAAGGTCTCCGTTCATTGGGCCATCAGAATGCACCTTTTGGCTGCGCGTCACGCTGCCTGGTAACCCGGCCGCACTGACCTGGTTTAGTGCGGTCTCTCCTGACTGGGAGGGAAGGTGGGTTGCTGGTGGGCTGTGTCCGCGGCGGGTCGGCCGCGGTGTATGTGTGTCACTCGGTCTCACGTGACCGGGCTAAAAAACAGGGGCCTGTTTCAGAAAACTATACTTTTTTAGTATATATTTCCTTTGGCCGTTGTTTAGCGCTGGAACGTCTCGTGGTTTCGATAGTAATCTCAACAGGCATTTTAGCTGTATTATTTCCAGGGTCGCCGTTCGTGATTTCTTTAGATGAATCGGCATTTTTTATGGTGTCCTTTTGACACTTTTTTGGTTGTTTAATTGAGTGTGGTTACTTCCACTCATTTTTTATTACCGAGAATAATTAAATGCAAGGAATCTTCATTGTCCGGCTGAGGAATCGGGATCAATCAATGTTGGGAACTCCTTTGAGGAAATCGGGGTGCCGATTTCCGTAAATCGGACCCCGATTTCTTCGAAAAGGTTTTTTGACGTGGCATTGTTGATGTCCTTCAGCCGTATCAGTTGTCCATTGTATTCAGACCCCACGGGGACTGACTTTTTAGGCGATGTATCTAGTTGAACTCTATCTTGTTCCTGAGGTACTTCGCCCTGTCGCTGTCTGGATGTTTATATATGAAATCCAACACGTGGATTTGTACATCCTCGCACCCATTATGGTTGCAGTTGTTGAAGTGTATTGGCACTTTGTTTTGGTTGATCCCCTTGGAGATGTTTCGAAGATGTTCATACAGTCTCTCCTTCAGTTTTCTTTTGGTTTGGCCTACATACTGTATGGCACATTTTTTGCGTTCTATGCAGTATATGATGTTGGAACTGTTACATGTAACATTCCTCATTGTGTTGTGTTCTTTGCCTGTTTTATGGGTGCTATTTACGGAAATCGGGTCGAAGGAGTTCCCAACATATATAGTAACAACCAATGTGTGGTCTGACGCGGCGTACCGTTACGCTACCACGAATGCCTACCCGTGTCCGAGCTCTCTACCTTGTTGACTCTGTCACACATTTCCTCCGTTCTGATTGGCTGTTGCTCGCCAAACAAAATCTTGTACCTTAGTAACGTGTGCGGTCTGTTTGGGACCAGCAAAACTCCGCTGTGTCCTCTGGGTTTACAGGCTTTTCCGCAACGCTCGACACGTCGAACGGGAAGAGATTGTCAACATATAGTAACAACCAATACCGGTTTACAGCAGTCAAAAGGACAGGCGAGGCCATCTTTAAATTGGTTCAGGACATTAGTGCAAATAAGGATAATGGTCAGATAACGATTTGCTGTTTCTTCGACACATAAAAAGCATTTGATTGCATACCTAGAAATATATTATTACAGAAACCTTTGGGATCTCTGAAACAGTAGCCGAATTGTTGCAAGATTATTTAAAGGAGTGGAGGCAATCTGTTATTTTAAATGATGTAGAATCTGAGGAGCTAATTATGTCCTTCTAAGTACTGCAAGAGTTTGTTATAGGCCCGACATTATTCAACATTTATGTGAATGATATGACTAATGTTCTTTCATCGTGTAAATCAATACAATATGCGGATAATTTGGTCGTATCTGAGGGTGGACACCAGGAGAAGTCCATTCTTGAAGAACTCCAAAAAGGATTAAAGAAATTGCGGACTGGAGTGCAAAGAATGTCTTAACAATTGATGTGAGTAAAACAAAAACTTGTTGGTACGCCACAGCTCCCCACCTGAAACACCTGAACCTCAAGATAGTGCATTAAGGCCAATGCCCATCTACCGATTTCGGAACATTTATGTACGTTTGTCGGCGACAAACGGAGGGTAATTTGTCTCGGGCGAGGTATCCTAACTGAGTCGGTAGATGTAGGACAGCTAGGCAAGGCTACCCAGCGATTGGTGAACCACCTCCCTCAGACGTCCTTTTGTCCCCGACAAGTTGTGGTTTTCCCCTCCCCCAGCGATCAGTGGACCATACACCGATTTTATCAGTGTGTGTATGTATGTCGGTAGGTGTAGACTGATTTCCTTAGGACTAATACCCACCAGCCCCTCTCCTCGAGGGCCGCGGGTCGAGCGAGGGGTTACGTAATTTGCCTACGACAAGGTGACCGATTCCTATACGATTTGGGAACTAATCATTCAACCCTAAATCGGTAGATGGGCATCCGGCTTTATGTTACTGATTGGAGACAGAGTGGAGACAGAGTAGGCGGCCAATCGATACCCGATATAGATTGGTGGGTATCCCTATATGGGTATTAACTAATCAGAACACAGGAGATACAGGTGGTGATGCATTATGTAAATTCTGATATATGCACAGTGACCGGGTCACATTTATGTGGGTCAAATTCCATTCCTGTTGTCATCACTTCAATGTTATGTCATGGTATTACATGTATCATTTTATCTGTGGTGTTACATTTGTGCTATACACTTAAGTATTATCGAAATCATATACTGTGTTACGAGGCGATGGTTTGATAGCGCTCGCTACCGCAAGTGACTGGGGATGTTGCTGTCGGGGCCGATGTCGGCTTTTCCCGCTTTCATCTCTTGTTTTCATTGGGGTAGACAGAGCATGTGATGCGTTATTTACATGTTTCTGCTCTCCCATCTTGTTGTGTACCCCTTGTTAGTAAGAGTATCAGGGGGGAGAGTGACTGTGTATGGCTTGTTGCCGGCGTGTGTCGGTGTGTGCCAGTGCTACAGTGGCTCCCTCTGTGGTAGTGTGGGAGAACCAATTTCCACAGGGATGGGTAGAGGTCTGCCATCTGGTGGCTTGAGCCAGAATCGTTCTTAGCTCTTTTACAGTAGTAATGCTGTACATGTATTGTTTCTGTCTGTGTTTACGGTCTCCGTGGACCTTTTCACTTGCAGTTTCGACCCTTATTTAGAGGTCTCGTCAGGCGTGGTGCGTTATCTTCGCTTTTTGTCGTTTTTGTTGCCTACTGATGTGGTTTTTGTAGGTTTCAAACGAATTTTTGAGATGTATACATAATTTTTTTGTATTGGTATTTCTTCCTGGAGAAAAAACCTTGGTTCCCCAAGTCACCTGGCAGCGTAGAGTATGGTCCACTATGTGATATATTGGTAAAAAATTGTATTTTTCGTTCCGGGAAACGTTCGATTCCTGGTTGGAAAAATTTTTTTCCAACCAGGAATCGAACATTTCCCGGAACGAAAAATACAATTTTTTACCGTATTATCGAAATCATGCTTCAGCTTTCCTTCTGTGTCTGTCTTGTAACATCATTGCTTGCTTTTGTATCACAATACACTTTAGACTTTCTGGTGTGATGGTTATTATAATTATACTCATTTTACTTCATAAATCTTCAGAATCTGGTCTCAGGCACTGGAACTAGTACCAATTTTCATAACTTTTTATAATAGAGCTATGCATAATGTGCATAAATATGATTATTTAAAGGTTTATGATATAGCAACAGCCATATATCATAGCATGAGTAGATGGCAGTAAGATGTCGTGATGCAGTGGAATATGCAGGATATATAGGCAGACATACAATTTTACAGTCTCAGTTTTCAGTCACCACTTTATTTTGATAATTGATATTGTCCTTATTCACTCAGGCCTACACTAGAATTCTGGTAATGGTGCATGGATATGCACATGCAAAATGTTACAGTCAAATGACGAATAAAAATTCATTTAAAAAAAAAGCCAAAAATTATACAAACCCGGATTCATGAGAAAGTGAGAAGCATAGCATTGGATGGCTCATAACCTAGCAAAATTAAAAACAACACTATGTTTGGAGTTGCTAATTACATAGAATGAACAGGAGCAATTCTAAAATTGCTGCATTTATCACTAAATAGGGTATTCCATATGCTTTCACTGAGACTATGAATCGCCTTGTATCTTTTAAGCGGTGATTCCACCAGACTAGAAGCTTTATCGGGAAGTTTCTGAAGTCCTTGGAATGTACAAAAGAATATCTTATATGGTGAAATTTCTCGCACGCTAAATCGTATACGCGTCCGAAATTACCACCGCCAGCTATGCTTATACAAAATTTCCTGATTTTCATTTCAGCAAGTTTCGGGTGCTCGGTGGAATCAACGCTTTAGGTACTCTGACCCATGTGTCCACTCATGACTCTGGTATCTTGCTTCAGTAAAACCTGAATCTCTGCCAATCAGCATGAAGTGACTGAAGTTAAACTATATCGAATTTACACAGGTGAAAGGTCATTAAATGCTCTAAGGAGATCTCGATCTGAATAGTACATGGATATAAATAACAGTAGCAGCTCAATCTGGTTTGATTGATTGATTTTGATTCCGATGGACACATGTGCCATTGATTTATGCCTGACATTGTGGATTTCAATGTGTATGCAAGCAACCAATCAGATGGTGGTACCAGAGTGTCTTGATGACGTATAAAAACTCTGACATCACGACGATACCAATCACTGGCCTTCAACTGGATGTGAAAGGGTGGCCATGCTTGTGATGAGTTCAAAAGAGTGCAGGTTTGGCCATCATTGTCATTGAAGAGATCTGGAGCAGCATTGGAATAAGTTCTCTTGAAGTCGAAGGTGGCTAATTGATGAAAGAAAACCAGAACAGATATTGTTTTATGTGCTATATGATGTTAGATAGTCTTTTGTTTATTGGAGATTATTCCTGATAAGCTCTATTGATGATAAGCTTTCACAAAAGCATATAAAGAAGTTTCAGAATATTTAAGAATTTTATAGTAATTGTGGAATAACTGTAAAATGATTTTCTAATTTGTAGAGAGGCGACACCTCAAATAAATTTCTGCGAAGCAATCATCATGAATGATTGTTTAAGGTATGCAAACTGTTTTTCCTCAAGCAGTACTCACAGCTACAGAGATTCCCCACCTACCATCCCATAACAATGTAGTATTAAGTTTATGATGTTATGATGTACAAATTTTCTAAACCCGTGCAAGAAGTATATTATAAAGAAACAATATAAAATGTAATAAAAGTTTCTTTTACATGCAATCAACATTTGCGTTCCACTCGTTAATTATGATATTTCATATTTACAATTTGTATACTAAAACTACCGTAACCAGTAGTATAAGAGAATTATGTCATCATGGTTATATTTAGTATATATACCGACTTCTAACTTCATTTCGATACACACTGACCTAGTAGATGGAGGTGTGTATTGAAATGAAGATTAAAAGAGGTACAATTCACAGAATGTGTAGAGGTTGTCGGCTCTGGCCTCCTGAGGCTAACCCACACTTGGAGGAATAGTATTTCCCGGCAATGTTCCACCCTGTGAGGATCAGATAGATTGGGTCAGAAAGCTTTTTGAATAGTGACTCTAAGATCTATTCACACAAAACCAGACTCCTCAAGTTTGATAAACAATGGATGTTTATTAATAACACTACCCATGTGATCTGGAATGGATCACCACCCGTGTGCAGTACCTTGGCACCGGAGTGCTAAGTAAAGCCAGGGAGACTTATCTATGTCCCAGAGCACACAGACTTGCCTAACCAATGAGAGGGTTTACAAAAACCCAGCAAATGAGGCTCTAAGGATTCACTCTAAGGGAATGCACAAGAATATCTGCTGACTTATTCCTCAAAATGATGAAGTGATCGCAAGAGAGGGACAGAATTATATATCTACTGAATGTATCCATGATTACGTTGTTCTATACCTGAATGTTCATGAATATTTGGATTTGAATATATTTTTACCGTTGTCATTCTACATCTTCAAAGGTGATATGTACCAAAGAATAGACGTCACTGAAAGGTGTTCCACCAGATAGGTCAGATTTCGACACCATCAGGCAGGTGCCAACTCCACAGGCCCTTTCCAGAACTGCCACCATACAAGGCCTGTACAGGGCTGGTGACAGGATACACAGGCAACCAGAGCTGCATAAAGTTAGCTCTGGTCGGGTTAAATTAGCGGCTGCCTTGACCGTGTAGCAGTACCTGTTTGTTACTCTCTCCTACGAGATCTTTCATACTGCTTGGAGAGTGTGTTCAGTCATAACCTCGAAGGCAATTTGCCATTTTCTTATTTCCTTTTGTGTGTATTTCAAGAATAAAAACACCATGAAGCTGGACTTAATCATCAATTTGCTAAGATATGAATTCTACTTATTAAGTATTTCTGCTTTTGTAGCCTACATAGAACAACAATGCCTGGATCGAGGCACACAGCAAGTGAGCCCATGTGGAATTTAACCTGACCAACCCCCAGTCAGGCTATTGAAATAGGTTTTAACAGACTTTGGCCCTAAGGCCACTGCCGGTGAGCATGTAGCCGGTTCCACTGCACCTATTATGTATCTGCCTACTGTCATTAACACAGTGCCTGTACGGCGCCCACATGGCCAATGTGCAGTGGCATTCAGTAAGTCCGGTGGAAAACACTCTCATACAAGGCTGTGGCCTCACTCTTCCAGCTGACTATGTCTATGTGTAGTAGGAGGTTTAGGAAATGTTAGGCAACTTATAAAGTGATATATGTCCACCATTTTGAGATCTACTGCTGGGCAGAGTGTCTTGGTCCCTCAACCAATCAGATTGCAGTATTTTTTAAAGTGAGCAGTATGTCAGTGAAATAATGGTATGCCAAGATCAAAGGTTTCACTATTATATGATTTGAGACAAAATGGATAAAATGTACATACCATTGAAACATATGGGATAGTAGAAAAAATCAAATCCTGATTGCTGATTTTTGGAGTCACTCGTGAAATTAAATTTAACATGGCCTGCAATTTTGAAGATGTATTCTGAATCTCTTGGACCTGTCCACCTGAAAGATCAACCAAGAGGGATATATGTATAGTCAGTAAAGTCTGGAAACATTCTTAATGATCTGATATCATACATTACTGGAGTGTGGCATGACGTTGAATGTTTCCTATGCATAGCAGTTTAAACACAATATATAAAACATGCCCTAAAGAGAATAAACTCAAATGCTTTTGTATGTTTTTTTTCTAAATAGCAACTGAAAAATTCAAATTCTGAATTGCATTTAATACAGATGTAGTCCAAGCATTGATTTAGAAAGAATACATTAGAGAAGTTACATTTCATGCAAATATATGTGCTTTCAATCAATTTACATAAAGTAAATTCATTGTCTCCCTATGTTAGGAAAAGTAAAGAATACAACATAGATACACTTTCTTTCCCCATCTGTGTCCTATGATTAGAGTATCATTTTGTGCTTCAGTGTGGAAAGACTTCCTTTCTATGTGTAGAAAGCATTGAGGTGGACACCGGATCTTCCACAGACAGTTTGAATCAGGTTCGTAATTCCCTGGATAGTTTGGAGATGTGAGATGACCAGTCAATGGCATGTTATCATTTCCACATGTAGCCCAAATATGAAGCACTACAAAAGAAGAGAGGAATTATGATACTGAAAATTGACACTAAATTACCATCAAAAGAGGCTAAAATGAGGATCAGATTCCAAATTATACAGTTGACCCACCTTGAACATGTCCATGTGTAATTCCTACAGGGATAATAGAAACATTCAGAAGGTATAAGTCTAACATGATGGAACCTTCACGAAGGTATTGCATACCTCTTTCAGAACTAACTCAAAACATACTCTGCCGTAGAACAGGCTTATCCTCACTCTATCCCTCATCCATGGGGGGGATAGAAAGTAGCTTCTATATGTTTTGCCCCTGGGCATCATCTATGATGTAGACTGTGTATGTAATAGATGAAATACAAAAGGCCCTTATGATATGTAACCTACCTTTAAGACTCAACATGAAGATGATGAAAAATACCATGTTATACATTAGAATTTACTACTCCCTCAGATGTCTTTTCAGGAGTGACATCGTTGGTGTCCTATGTAGATCTGAGATCAATCTATTACAAAAGCCCTATTATCCAGGATGACATCTTTTATTGTTAAATTGATCATTGATACAGATGAAAACATTGATTTTCATCACGATCTATAGCACTGTCAACAAGGTAGAGTCAGTGGGTAAAGTGTATTTCATAATTTAAGTACTTGTCAATAATGCATTCTCAAACAATAGTAAGTATGAGTGAATGTTTAATGAAGGAGACAAAAGCTTTGAATAAGAGCAATGTAGATCTTTTATTTGTTTACATAAGATTAATCAATATTTTTTTTTATTGGACAAAAGGAGTTTATATAAGGCCTCTGCAGAGCCAAGTTTTATTACCTTTATAACAGGTTTTGTGAAAGTAACATTCTACTGTCTTCGGCTGACAATATAAACAATATGTATAAATTTAGATATTTATTTTGTAGAATTGGTTACTCATGGCCTGTGGTCAGGGGTGGTCATTGCCCCCCCTGGTGACGCACTTCACAACTCAGCGCACCCATGCGCCACCTGTCCCTTTCTCTCTGCACCGCTTGTCAACCTGTGAAACCAACGCACTCAGCTCTGCCTCACACTTCGCTCTGCACTCGCACCGTACAGACGTACCTTTTTCTACCCACCCACCCTCACCACTTTCTCCTACTCACTTCCCTCGTAGGGCTATTATATTATTATTACTTTATTACACACTTATGTAATAACTCATAATAACTGTACTTATTATGTCATACTCATTATAATTGACATCAAACATATATATGATTATTTATTATCATTGTTATTATTAGTATTCACGGTAATAATGTATTATCACTTATTCACATTAATAACGCCTTATAAAATTAAATAAAATTTCATTCGCCCACTTCCGCCTCCTCTTCGTTCATCCAGGGATATGGGGTAATGTATGTAAATCTTTATGCAGAACAAATGTAGAAATGTTAAGATTTACTTTCGTCTATAGAACGTTTGGTAGTTTTATGTAGTTTAGGAACGTAAATTTACGTTCTCATAATCATAATCACAGTGTGTGTGGACGGATTACCCATGTCCTCTGCTGCGAGAGCGGCAGGTGTGAAAGCAGTATTGGCAGCAGAGGTGTTGGTGGCGGCGGCGGTGGCGGCAGCTATAACCAGAATCTTATACAGCGTGCATTATATACACACTCATCCTCAACCATACAGAATCATGGTGATTTGAAAGTATAATACATCAAAATAAAACGGTAAAAAAGATAAAAGAATGCTTGGTTTATTATATGTAATTAATGAAATGATACTCATTAAGGTTTTAGAAAGGTTTTATAATCAAAATTGATAATACAACATTGAATCCTTTATATACCACAGACTTTCATAACTAATGACAATGAAATTAAAACAACAATGGTGTCCCCTAGGTGCAGAGATCGATATTATTGGATAGCGGCGTAAATACAACAGATTCAGGCGTCTATATGACATATATATGATAACAACATGGACGCTTATAGATGAAGCGTATACACGATGGAAAATGGGACTAACTGATGTAAAATAGGGGTTTAGGTAATCCCTTTACATTTATATGTCAGAAATTTCTCAAAAAACATGATTAACCAAAATTTACATATCTAGAATGTTTGAGATATGTTTGGTAGAAAAATAACTTCCTAGGAAATATGTAAATTCACCTGGAAAATAAGTAAATTTACATCTACAACACTGATACACATGTCTCTTTTGTGAAAATGCTCTTTCATCGAACTGATTTCCTGAATAAACTGAAAATGAGTTACCATTTAAGGAAATCTGTAACCACCTATAATTGGATTCTAATTCCATAATAAAAACAGATTGTCTGATTTTGGAACCAACTTTAACTGATACATGTAGTAGATAATCTGATCAGGGTGTCTTGAATCAATCACTTTTAAATAGATGGACCATACTTTCCTGTTATATAAAGAAGAAAGACAGGGGGACACCTTAGTCTCAAGAGCTTATAACGATTGTTAACCCTTTAAAGACGGGGGTCTGTGGCAGAGCCCTGTTGGTTGGGGCGGGTACTTTGGATTGGCATAACTCCAGGGGATGGGTAATATTTTGTCTAAACCCATATTCCATTATTTAATCACGTGAAATGACACATTATTCTTATTTATATCATTTGTTTTACCAAATAATATCGAGTACTATATCATAGGTATATTCTCTGAAAGTTTCAGATATATTGATCAATTATTTCTTCATGAAACAATGAAATGGTAAATATTACTAAATTTCATAAATAATGCCTCAAGGCATTATCCGGTCTCCGCGGGGGAATAGATGATCTATTGTCCAGATTTTAGTGTATGCACCACCTTTATTTGCATATTGGAATGAGTGCCTCCTAACAATGGGTGACCATTTTGATGGCAAGTGGAAATAAGCCATGAGTGATTGGTGAGCACCCATTGGTTTCTCACCATCAATCTTTATCAATATCATATATGGTAAACTCTTTGTTATTGATCCCAAGAGGGGCTTATCTTATTCCCTTTCTCTCCTGCTTTTATATATTGGGTTTGTTTTACTAGTGGGTCTACTGACTGAACATCCAACATTTTATTTTGTATGTGGAGATGTTCTATTTTGTTCCTTGTACCTATATACCCACCAGGGTATACTTTTCCCATGGATTCATCAAAATCAAAATCTTCAGGCCTAATCAGCTTGCGATATGTTTGTAATTTAGATACAAACAGATTACTTGTTAACTTCAATTGTTCATGGTGTGGCCTGAGGGAGCCCATTGTAAATTTCTCTGTGTGTACCTCCAAACACAATAACAATAGGCCAATATCTATAATAAATGATGTTTTCCACTAGTCCTTCATTTTCATTGTGTATCATATCTATAGATACGCCCCTATTCCTGTCCTACTTGCATGAATAATTTCACCTGTTCTTTTTACTCCCAGTAAAAAGGGGCCCCCACCTACCACGATAGGCCATGACATACTTCCCGATAGCTACGATTTTAAATGCCCTAATCGCGACCTATCGGGAGGTCCCCGATGGTTTGAAATCGTGGACATGGTTTGAAATCGTGGAGCGTAGAAACGTCTTTGGAGGACCAAAAATATAAACCATGGTCACGATTGGCTCACGATTCGGTCGGTGATTCACTGTAGATCTCATGAATGATTTTAATATTGATATATACTGTAATTTTGGAAATATTGAATGAATCCGAATAATTTTCTACTGCTACTTACAATATATTATGACATTATTTTCAAACACTTAAAATAAATAAATTGAACAATATAACTGTGGTAGAATAATAATTCCGATATGAAACTATTATTTTCAGACACTTAGACTTCATCAAATAATATCATATTTACAGCGATTATACATCTATATGCGCCCTACCTAATTCCAGAATTTCGTTTTTCCTGTTTAATCACCTCCAATAGGCTACGACAGCCTACGAAATTTCCAACATGTTGGAAATTATCGGGACCTCTATGATTGGCGTTTTCTATCGCAGCCTAACGTGGGGTATCGTAGAGTGAATCACAGAAACCTGTTTCACCTACCACGATTTAAGCTTAACTCACTATAGAATCGGAATGGTGTCGGGAAGGCCGTCGTAAGGCCAATCAGGACCAGAATTGTGGTAGGTGGGGGCAGGCTTTTATACAGGTTCTGTTTGATTGTTGCCTTTAGAATTGAAGCTTATAAATATAAATTTCATTGCTCTACTGTTAGTTCTTGTATTGTTTATGATAGGTGAACAAAATGAAAATAGGGCATTTTCAATCTATAAAGCATACACAAACAGAGATATCAGATGTATATTTCATATTTTCTCCAAGGTGTGGGTGCCATATTTGGAAAAAGAAAATCAGATATATTTAATGGAATGACCTAATTTTGTATTCCCTCATTAGCGGAAGCTGAAGCGGGAACAATACAATCAATATACAACCCCTCACCGTTATCATAACTAGGCCTTCCACCATTATCATCACTAGGCCTTCCAACGTTATCTTTACTATGAGTTCCTCCTGGCACACCTCACAATACGGGAAAGCACATGTAGGATGTGTCTATTGAGAATAACATAGGGTGCGTCCTAACAGGTCCTCACTCTAGATATTGGTCAAGGCCCAACTGTTTGGACTGCCACCCCCAGCATTTGAACTGCCCCGTGTATTTGTTTGCATTGACCCAGACACCGAGGCGTCAACAACTCCAGGCTGCTGAGCATTACCACCACTACAGTAAGGAGACTGGCAGACCATAGGACTCTAGGCTACAGAGGCCTTTACTGAGGTTAGGGCCTCTCCACGTGTTATTATCACCCAGCACTGGAGGAACAGAAATTGATCACTGCTACCACCATATCCCACTGAGCACTTTGGATCATCTAAGTCCTCAAGTCAAGGAGACATTAGACAATAATGGAAAGGGATAGACTGTGAGTAGTGCTATAACCAAGAGGACATGTATCATATGAACTCTACAGAAGTGAATGTGATTGTATGTTGATGAGAATTGTTATGTAACTGTATACTTTGTTATGATATATTTTATAAATACATACCTGTGTATGGTTATCTATCTTCTTCATTAAGAATAGAAGATATTGCAAGTTCTCTTTTCTTGTCACTGTGTCAGATAGTCTATAAGATTAGGCCTTAGTTAATATATGTGACACTTCGTTGCTTGCATTTGTTATTTTGGTGCTCAGTTTTCTATGGTTCTACTGCTAGTGAAACGGGTCCCTGGTAACCCACTTCAGTAAAACTTGAATCTCTGCCAATCAGCATGAAGTGACTGAGGTCAGTCTATATAGAATCTACACAGGTGAAAGGTTATCAAATGCTCTAATGAGACCTCAATCTGAATAGTACATGGAAATAAATGACAGTAGCAGCTCAATGTGGTTAATTTGATTGATTCTGATTCCGATGGACACATGTGCCATTGATTTATGCCTGACATGGTGGACTTCAATGTGTATGCAAGCAACCAATCAGATGGTGGTACCAGTGTGTCTTGATGACGTATAATAACTTTGACATTATGGCGATACCAATTGCTGGTCTTCAACTGGATGCGGAAGGGTGGCCATGCTTGTGATGAGTTCAATAGAGTGCAGGTTTGGCCATCATTGTCATTGAAGAGATCTGGAGCAGCATTGGAATAAGTTCTCTTGAAGTCAAAGGTGGCTAATTGATGAAAGAAAATCAGAACAGATATTGTTATATGTGCTGTATAATTTTTATTGGAGATTATTCCTGATAAGCTCTATTTACAGAAGCATATCAGGCAGTCTCAGAGTATTCATGGAATTTGTAAAAATTATGATATTCTATATATAAGTTGGCGGCTAGACGGTTATAAATATTCAATCAATAATATTAACAATATTAACAAGATGCGAGGAAATTGGTTTGGCGAAATAATTAGACATACCACACTTTATTAAATCGATAACCTTAAAAATTGTTTACAGGTCGACATCTGAGGCGCAACTAGCACGCGGAGGTTACCATGTTACCAGTTGTTGATAGTTACCGCCTGGCTACAAGGCTAGGAACCACACCTCTGCCGCAATTATAATGTTATACAAGTATGAAGGTATTTTTTTACAAAGACTTCTTTTCGATACACACTGACCCGGTAGATGGAGGTGCATAGCGAAATGAAGATTAAAAGAGGTATGATTTACAGAATGTATGAAGGTCTAGACAATCAGTGAATTGATTGAGAAATCGACTGAGAATGTTCTCCTGTTCAATTTTTCTGGCTTTTCCTCAAAACGAAAGCATGTGGCCAGCTCCACCCGCACTATGTATCTGTCAACTGTCGTTAACAAGGTGCCTGTACAACACCCACATGTGAGATGGCATTCAGTATGACCAGTGACACACATCCTTAAGCAAGGCTCTGGCCATAATCTCCCAGCTGAATACAACTATATTTAGTTATTTAAAATGTTTTGACATTTCAGGGGGTTTAGGCAATGTCTAGCAATCTACAAAATGATATATGTCCACCATTTCGAGATTTACTACTAAGCAGAGTGACTTGGTCCCTCAGCCAATCAGATTGCAGTTTTATTTAAATTGAGCAGTATGCCAGTCAAAGATAACAGTATGTCACATAAAAGGTTTCACTATTACATTATTTGAGACAAAATGGGTAAAATGTACTTACCATGGAAACATATGGGATAGTAGAAAAAATCAAATCCTGAATGCTGATTTCCATAGTCACTTGTGAAATTGAATTTGACCTTGCCTACAAGTTTAAAGATGAATCCTGAATCTTTTGGACCTGTCCACCTGATAGATCAACCAAGAGTGATATATGTATAGTCAGCAAAGTGTGAAAGCATTCCTAATAATCTTATATCATATATTCCTGGAGTATGGCATGATGTTCAATGTTTCCTATGAATAGCAGTTTAAGCAAAAAGTATAAGACATGCCTTAAAGAGAATAAACGCTAATTCTTTTGTATCTTTATTCTAAAGACAAATAACAAACTCAAATTCAGAATTGCATTTACTACAGATGTAGTCCAAGCAATGATCTAGAAAGAATACATAAGAGAAGCTATATTCTATGCAAATATAAATATATAATTATTCATTTAAAGTACATCCATTGTCTCCATATGTTAGGAAAAGTAAAGAAATAAAACATAGATACACTTTCGTTCCCCATTTGTCTTCAATGATTAGAGTATCATATTCTGCTTCAGTGTGGAAAGAGTTCCTTTCTATGTGTAGAAAGCATTGGGGTGGACACCAGATTGTCCACAGACAGTTTGAATTGGTTTCGTAATTCTCTGGATAGTTTGGTGACATGAGGTGACCAGTCAATGGCATGTTATCATTTCCACATGTTGCCCAGATATGAGGCACTACAAAAAAGAAAGAAATTATAGTACTGAAAACTGACACTAACTTGTCCAGGTGTAAGGACTACAGGATTAATCAAAACATTCTTTTCCTATTGAAATTAGAAGGTATAAGTCTAACATGATGGAACCTTCATGAAGGTATTGCAAACCTCTTTCAGAACTAACTCAAAACATACTATGCCATAGGACAGGCTTATCCTTATTCTACCCCTCATCCATCGGGGGAAAATAATAAGTATCTTTGATAAGTTTGCTTCTGGGTATCATCTATGATGTAGACTTTATGAACAGTTGAAATATAAAAGGCTCTCATAGAAAGGAACCTACCTTCAAGGCTTAACATGAAGATGATGAGAAATGCCATGTTAGACATGAGATTTTACTACTCCCTTAGATGTTGTTCCAGGTGTGACATCGTTGGTGTCCTATGTAGATCTGAGATCAATCTACTACAAAAGCCCTATTATCTAGGATGACATCTATTATTGTTATATTGATCATTGATACAGATGAAAAACATTGATTTTCACCACCATATATAGCATTGTCAACAACAATAGCTAAGTGCTTGTCAATAATGCATTCTCAAAACATTGTAAGATTGTAACATTGTAAGAGTGAATGTTTAACGAGGGAGACAAACGCTTTTGATAAGGGCAATGTAAATCTTTTACTCATTTACATAAGATTCATCTAAATATATTTTTTTGTACAAAAAGAAGTACATACGAGGCCTCTGCATAGCAGGTATTCTGGCCAAGTTTTGCGACCTTTATAACAGGTTCGTGACAGGAACATTCTACTGTCTTCAGCTGACAATATAAACAATCTGTACATGTGATGACATGATGATGTGATGAATGCTCATATGGTGATCCATCAAGAAGGATTCACATAGTAATTCTTTGGGGGGATCAAAACGTGTTTATTTCACAAAAATGAAAAAGGCAATTAGTGTTGGTCCAACTCAACAGACGATCTTCCACACTAATACCAGTAGGACAATACATTTGACAAGACAATCAACATCACAGAAGATATATCATTTAATATTAAACTTATTCTTGAGTTAACACAGAAAAAAACAATAGATTTTGTTATTATTCAAACAGTTACTTTTGCTTGATCATGAACTCTTTCACTATTATTTTGAAATCATCTCCGTAGCTTTTTAATTGTAATTCTCGTGGTAAAAGATTCCATAATATTATACCTTGGGGAAGAGCTGATTTTTTGTACTTTTCAGTATTGAGCCTTTTTTTGCTTCATGCATATTTTTAGTGTTTTTCTTGTTTCCTTTCCAGGATTCATTACACAGTTTTCTGGATTTGAACTCCACAATTTTATTATTGACAATACATGGCAAGACCTCCTGTAATCAAGACTTCTTAACTTGCAATGGTCATGCAATTCAATAGTAGACATTTTCTTGCTGCGTCTTTTCCCAAGTGCAACTCAAACATTTTTGTTCACTAATATTTGAAGTCTGTTTAACCTTGTTTTTCCCATTAATGTAAATATAAACTAGTTGTCGTTTATATGAAACGGTAGTAGTAATTTATACAATAATGATATAATACTTCTATAATAACATAATAATAATAACAAATGAGGGAGACTGCGTTTGGGTGTGTCAATAATATGTTTTATTATACAAAAATGTGCCACTTAAAAAGAAAAATTTCAATGAGAAGTGACGCTGTAATGAAAGAGTTAAGCATTGGTGGCACTTGTGGCGCTAATTAATTAAGGTGAGAGCCGTTTGGTGGTGCCACTGAGTTTATATTTAGATACAGGTGGCTTTATCTTCGAAGTCCTGAATGCTCCTTTCAAAGTCCTCAGTAATCTTATCCAAGGCTGAAAGTTGTTTTTCACTTGGTACGGCGCATTTAGGGCAGCCTTTACTGTATGTACAGCCGTCGTAATTGAAACCATACACTGTACACACTGCCAAGGCAAATAAAATCAGCCATCTCAACACAGTGGCATAGCGTAACATTTTGCTGTAGCGTCCATCCACAGAAATATTTCAATGAGAAGTGACGCTCTAATGAAAGAGTTTAGCATCGGTGGCACTTGTGGCGCTAATTAATTAAGGTGAGAGCCGTTTTATGGCGCCACTGAGTTAATAGTTAGGTACAGGCAGCTTTATCTTAACAATAATATCACTATATTCTATTATTATATACCTATGCACAAAATAAGTGTAAATACTGACTGCTCCTAAGGTAATAGTAATAATATCATATAGCCAAGGCACTCTGTCTAGCTTAGTACGCATCACCTTTGGAATTGACATATGGAGTGTTTTGCTTGACATACGGAGTGCTTTGACTGACATACGGAGTGCTTTGAAAAATAACGCAATCTGATTGGCCGAGAGGTCGACAACATGAATCTTGGCAGAAAAATTGCAAATGGCGGTTCTCTTCACTTCGCGTGTTCCGATGCGTCTTACAAGCGCAATGCAACGAGTTATCACGTGTATTGACCAAATATCGAGGTGGATAACGTTTAGCATGCACGCAATACAGTGTAAATAGCTTAAATACGTGTATTCGATCGATAACAACACTGACGCTCAGCGAGCGGGCGTCAACAAAGACGACCGTATACGTGTGACGTCATTATCGGGGTTTCCCTATGCTCTGGGAATCCCA
Organism: Alentia gelatinosa; assembly: GCA_950022655.1. Classification (NCBI taxonomy): domain Eukaryota; kingdom Metazoa; phylum Annelida; class Polychaeta; order Phyllodocida; family Polynoidae; genus Alentia; species Alentia gelatinosa. The sequence continues at coordinate 15,910,027 of OX465592.1, forward strand.
ATGATGACGTCATTGGCGGCCGCGCCGTCAAGTGGGCAAGGCGAGTGATGTTATCGTTCAATATCGCATATTAACGCCATTTAAACGGTACCAGGTTAAAGCTACACGTTATTTTTTGTGATATTTGGTCAATATACGTTATAACTCGTTACGTTCCGCGTGTAAGACGCATCGCAACACACAAATTCAGAAACTACGAACCAAGGCGCCTGGTTACTAGAAAACGTTAACTTCACTCTCCGAAGCCGATATCCCGTTCTGTTTATTCATATACAAGACAGTAGTGATACGATTGGTGATGTAAAAAGTGAATCCGGGTAACTTCACATTCTCCAAGCGTAGTTAAGGTTCGTTAACGCTATCTATCTATCTAGGCGAGTGTAGAAAGCTGCCGCTAAGGACTATGGGATATAACAGCAAGTATGACAGTGTATTTGACGTCTTTGTCGAACAGCTGAGTGTGACGTTATGCTGATTTACGGTCAAAAAAAGGTATTTTCTGATTACTTAATACATTTGAAGGCATATGATAATAGAATTACGACGTTGTCGCTCGTGTATGGGGAACGTACACCTCGGTTTGTCTCACGGTCATACTCACCTACGCCTACGGCCTTGGTGAGTATGACCGTGAGACAAACCTCGGCGTATGGTCCCCATACACGAGCGACAACATAATAATTCTATATTACTGGTAATAACATTGGCATCACCAACTCATACCAATTCTCTTTGAACTACCTATAATTGGATTTTAATTCCATAATAAAAACATATTGTCTAATTTTGGAACCAACTTTAACTAATACATGTAGTTGATAATCTGATCAGGATGTCTTGAACTAATCACTTTTAAATTGATGGACCATACTTTCCTGTTATATAAAGAAGAAAGAAAAAGAGAGCTCAGTCTCAAGAGCTTATAACGATTGTTAAAAGTTCCCTATAGGAGTTAACTTCAAGATAGACAGATTTGTTTAAAAACATCAAATATTTTACATATCATAACTCCACATGGGGAACACAGTGAAGAAAGTTTACATAAAACATAAAATGACCTGCAATAAAATTTTTCTACAATATGGAACATAAATTAGCTAAATAAGTATACAAATTTCATTTAAATTTTTCTGTTTTTTGGCATTACTTACTAACAAATTTGTCCCCAGCAAATTCAGCATGTTTTGCTTTTGTCAGTGATGAATAGGGTCAATGGTATTATAGAAAATTAGTTGGCAAGTGAAAACAGTGCAACAATATTCAGAATAGATGATCTATTCTCCAGATTTTAGTGCATGCACCAACCTCATTTGCATATTGGAATGAATACTTCCTAACAATGGGTGCCCATTTTGATGGCAGGTGGAAATTGGCCATTAGGAGTGATTGGTGAGCACCCATTGGTTTCTCACCATCAATCTTTATCAATATTATATAGGGTAAACTCTTTGTTATTGATTCCAAGGGGGGCTTATCTTATTCATTTCTGTCCTGCTTTATATATTGAGTTTGTTTTACCAGTGGGTCTACTGACTGAGCATCCGGCATTTTATGTTGTATGTGGAGATGTTCTATTTTGTTCCTTGTATCTATATACCCACTAGGGTATATTTTCTCATGAATTCATCAAAATCAAAATCTTCAGGCCTAATCAGATTACTTGTTAACTTCAATTGTTCATGGTGTGGCCTGAGGGAGACCATTATAAATTCCTCTGTGTGTACCAGTGTATGGTTATTCTTGAGAATAAATTTTGTTTTTATTATTTTCGAATTAGATTAACTACATAATTCTGACTAAATTGATATAACCATATTTGTTGTGTCTTCAGTCCCCATAGGGTTTGTAATTGTTTAGTTTAGGAATCCCATTCATTTCAATTTTGTCCCTCAGATATTTTGTTCTATATCAGAATTCAAATACAGTAACAATAGGACAATATTTATAATAAATGATGTTTTCCCCCAGTCTTTCATTTTCATTGTGTGTCACAGATATAATACGCCCTTATTCCTGTCCTATTTTCATGAATAATTTCAGCTGTTCTCTTTTCTTCCTGTTTGATTGTTTCCTTTAGCATTGAAGCTTATTAATAGTTGAATTTTATTTCTCTACTGTTACACTACACGAAACTAACCACTTTACATATGAATGTGCCTGGCATATATAGGTATGCTTTTGCGTATATAAGGTTGTCTATTCCCTGTGTGTATACGCCTTAACTCTAGGCGTATAAATAGACAATAATCGATGATTTTGTGGACAGGCGGCCGTAAACCACGAGAGGTTGACGCGTAGTAATACACGAGCGCTAGCGAGTGTATTCCGAGGTCAACCGCAAGTGGTTTACAGAGCTGCCTGTCCGCAAAACCATCGTTTGTTGTATTTATTATCCATCTTTTTGAATAAATTAAACCCAGTAATTGCCATATTAATGGGTATAACAATAGGAACTACTTTCAGTTCCTAGCTGGGAATTCCCCCCTAGAAACAAACCATCCCTCTCATCTTCACCCCAATTGCAATGAGTATCACTTCGCATAAGGGCTTAAAACTTTGCCATGTTAACATAAGGAGTATCTACCGTAATATAGATCAAGTGAGATTACAGCACAACAGTGAAGACATACTAGGTATGACTGAGACCTGGCTGAAAGCTAAATACACTGATGCAATGGTACAAATACAAGACCACGAAATATACCGTCAAGATAGAATCAACAGAGTAGGAGGAGGTGTAGCCTGCTACATACATAAGTCCCTATCTCCGTATTGTACCAAACAAGACAAACTATCCAACACACTAGACTCTCTTGAATACTTAACCTTGTCTATAAAAAAGCCCAATAATAGAAAAATGACAGTAGTAGTCTTCTACAGATTACCAAACACTGATATAAGCACCTCAACTGAAGTACTAAATGAAATACTCGAGTCAGACGAAGTAATAGGAACGGAAATTTGGATCATAGGGGATTTTAACTGCGACATAAAAAACAGACTGAATACTGAAACAAAAATCTTACTAAACTTTGCAAAGGATCATAATCTTAAACAATTAATAGACAGCCCTACCCACCCGAATCAAGGGGAAGATAGTACAATCGACCTCATGTTCACTAACTGTCCTTGTATCTCTAGATCCTGGGTTGGGAACGCCTTGATCAGCGACCATCTACCAACTTTTGCTATCAGAAAAAAGCAACGACATCGAAATACTCCAATATCCTTCCGCGGTAGATCGTATCGTAACTATAACTCGGAGGATCTAATTGATCATCTCAGGCATAAGGTAGACTGGACAAACTATTGGAATACACAAAATCCAAACGAACAATGGTCTTTCATAAAATCTGAGCTACACGGTTATTTAGACAACACATGCCCAATAAAAAATATGAGATTCACCCACAAACGAAATCCCTGGGTAACAGATGTAATACATTCATTAATTGAAGAGAGACACGAAGTAATCAGACAATATAAAATAACACAAGACAAACGAGATCTATACCGGGCAAAGCAGCTAAACAACCTAATAAGATACCATATGAGGAAAGCTAAAGAAGAATTCATAAAGGAACAATTAGAAGCCACTAAACATAAACCCCGTGATTTTTGGCGGCAGATCGCAGATATCTTAAACCCCAAAACGGCCGCATGTAGTTGCGTGCTAAAAGATGAAGATAGTAATGAACCCATCCCACACAATGAAACACAAGAATACATCAACGAATATTTTTCTGAGATTGGTCAAAAACTATTCAACTCCTGCGATGAAACCAGCTACGAGGAACTATGTAGCTTCCACAAAACAAATAGTAAAAAAACAGAGGCTATTGAAATCGAAATCGACTATGACACGATAAGCAAATATATTCTTGACATATCGATACATAAAAGCTCTGGTGTACCAGACATATCTGGAACAGTAATGAAGGACACTATGAGATCGTTAATACCTGAATTTGCTCACCTGTTCAGATGCTCAATCCGGCATGGTATAGTTCCCACTGAGTGGAAAAGTGGTGTCGTCACACCCATACCTAAAGGTGGAGACCGCAGTAAGGTCAGCAACTGGCGACCAATCACTATTTTGGCATCGCCATCAAAAATACTGGAGAAAGTGGTACATGACTACCTCTACGATAAACTAGATAGTAACAACTTCCTGACACACTCCCAATTCGGTTTCAGACCTAAACTGGGGACCAGCGATGCTATCTTTGAGTATGTAAATTCACTCTACAGTAATAGAAACAGTAACCAACCAACGGCTGTAGTTTACATAGACCTAGCTAAGGCATTTGACGCAGTCCCCCACCCTCTCCTATTATCAAAAATAGAAAGTGCAATTGAACTCCCTGAAAACATGATAAATTGGTTAGGAGACTATCTAAAGAATAGAACTCAGAAGGTTGTAGCAAATAACATAGTATCTAGCGAACGCAATGTAAAATTCGGTGTCCCACAGGGGTCCGTCCTCGGACCCCTGCTGTTTATTATCTTCGCAAACGATATGTGTGCAGAGATCGGCCCCGTTCAAGGGATCCAATATGCGGACGACATAGTTCTATACTCTAGTCACAAAGATAATGACCAAGCTATTACTAACTTACAAAACGCAATCAATAAGACCAGTACTTGGTGTCATACAAATGGAATGACGATAAACACATCGAAAACTAAAACTAGCTGGATATCATCTAGTCGGGGTAAACAGCACTTGCCTAATCTTGACCTAGAATGTAATGGAATACTGTTGAAAGAGGTTCAGAACTATAAATATCTTGGCGTACACATAGACAGTAGTCTAACCTTTTCTAAGCACGTTTCAGAAACCATAAAAAGCTGCAACTCGCGAATATTCCAACTGGCCAAAATCAGAAAATACATACACTCACATACGGCTAGACTAATCTATCGTACTATAATCCGCCCACCCCTAGAATACTGTAGCTATGTACTAGGAGGTGCATCACAAGCAGACCTAACAACAATCCAGAGGACCCAAAACAGAGCCCTACGCATCATACTGAACACTAGATTTAATCGGCTTCAAAGTACTAAAGAACTGCACCAAAAATCAGAAATAGATTATCTAGACGCAAGGAGGAATGCCAAATTACTGGTAATAATGCACAAACTCTCAAAAACACCCCACTTACTTGACACAAGGCAGAGAAAAACACGGAGTAGTACTAAAATCAAATTCAAACAACAACCAATCAGAACCGCCATCTACTCAAAAAGCCCAATAGTACGAGGAGAGAATCTATGGAACTCATTAGATAGCGAATTGCAGACACTCGAACAAACAAAAGAATTTAAAAAACGAATAAAGGAGATGTACACCACTTATGAGCGCAAGAAACGATAGGCTATGGACTTAATGTTCAACTACTGGTTGATCCACACGTTCACCCAACCATCATCCTTTCATCTCACCTATATATATATGTAAATACATCTACTATGTGTACTACTACAATTGTTGACCTCGATGTACCACGAAAACTACTTATATACCAGTGGAAGATCTGCCTGTGCAGAACTGGCGCTTAATTGCTGAAATAAAAAAAAAAAAAAAAACTATTTCCTTGCTCTATAGCAAAAGGGACTATTTTTCCCGTATACCATGGTTTTGAGGCCGTATACCACAGGTTTGAATCCGTATACCAGAGTTATGGTATCTGACAGGTTTTATACAATGGGTAGTGGTTTACTGAGTCCCTATACATTTTCAATGGGAGTTTTGTTAACGATGAATAATAAAAGTGTCCATGTTGCGGTCATATACGTCATATATACGCCGTTGTATTTACGCCACTATCGAATAATTCCAATCTCTGCCACTTGGAGACACCACTGTAGTATATCTCGTGTTTATTATCTTTTCATTAATTATATATGCTATTTCCTCTTTTATATGCCTTATGTGAAATACAGCCAAGACGTATCCGTATACAAGAGGAAACAGTCTTCTATACGCCTCATACGATGGTGTGAAATATGGGTGTATGCATATGAAAACAAGTCAATATACAGCCAATACATGCACGTCCGCGATGGCGTATATATATAGGAATAAACTGGTGGTTTTTGCGTAGTGAAGGCTGCCGTGTGAAGTCATTCAACTCTCCAATATTTGGTATTCTTATAATGTTATCTATAGGGGTATGTGCCAATGCACAATGAAGAGCCATAGTAAGTATGAACCACAATGCTGACTGATGGAAATTGGCTGCAGTTACTATAACGATAGTATAAGTTGATGCTCCAAATGTCTCTAGTTTTAAGATTCTGCTGATATCCTATTGCAAAATGCTATTGTTATATTAATGGAAGGAGCCTATATAATAGATATGATTTCTATTCGGTCAAAAATCATGAAATAGCAGCAAGTGCTAAAAAGAATCAGCAATTCCTTTGCAAATATCATCTCTATTGATTCAGGCTACTGCATCATGCAAAGATTCCGCCGAGCCCCCTAGCGGTTGACCTGGGAACTAGCAGAACCCTCACTCTCCTACTAGATTTTTCATGGCACTTGTTAAAATTCATTATGGGAGTGTACATTTCGTTCTGAAACAGTCATTGTCACTATTGGTGCCACTCATGTCCTAAGTACCTCTCGCTGTTGCGTCGATCCAGCATTGAAACGTAAATTTCTGCTATGGTGCCCTTGAGAGCAACAACGAACGGAAACAGATGCTGAAACGGGTTCCAGGTTTACTACTAGTGTCCTGGAGCCTAGCTAGAGTGGCCACATATTGACTTCCAGCATGCTGAAAAAACTATCCCTTCATTATCAGCATGCTATCCACTGTGATATTGGAAAAGGAGCAGGGTGCCAGTGTCCCAGGGTCTTAGAGGCATGGCCAGCTGATCAAGACCAATCACTAGATATCGGAATACCTCATTGACCTACTGGTGCTTGATTTATTTGGGTCCTAGACTCAAGCAGTTGCTGAAATGGCAAATTGACTATCCATGGACTGAATGTTACCAAACCTTTTAATTTGTATTTATTCATAATTGCATGCACATTCATCAATGATGAACATACCTTTTGGTCCTAGTGATACAGACACTTCTTCTACACATATATAACGCTAGGGAAACTAGTCGGGTTATATCAAAGTGGAACCAGTTCTATATGTCAGGGCAATTATGAAGGATATTGCTTTACACTTCCTTTAGTTTTCTTTAAATTGGATTTTGGTAAAAATCAAAGAAGTCTAGGTTTACAAGTTTACATTCTACGCATTCGCCTAGAGGATAACCTCCCGCGAAGACTAGAATTACGTCCACAATTCAACCACCTCCCATTGAGGCTTAACCAGCCCAATTAACCTCAATGTTCTCTCCCGTTGTAAGCTATATTCAGAGTTATTCATGGAGGAAAGCAATTTAATCCACTTCATGATTGGAGAGCGAGACTCCGTTCCCGTACCTCATGAAACCTTCACTTATTTCCCTCAAGAATTGCACGTTTTGTAATGTGTGTCAGACATTTTGGAGGCTCTCTCTGGTTATTCTACATTAACAACTCTTAATTGGCTAACCATTCATAAGGATCTCTTCATATTGCTAACTTTAACCCTCACAGAGCAACTATGAGTTGCTCCCTTTTTTTAAATACTCCCTGTGGTATTAAAATTTTTCAAATATTCTCTTTGTTGCATAAATGTTGAATCTCTTCCGGTGTCATGAATGAGATCGTAGAACGAAAAGTGTAGTTTGGATCTGTCAATGATCTATAATCTTCAGTAAATAGGATGAACTCGAAGGTCTATCCATCGTTATGGTCAGAAATTAGGCCTCTTTATGAAATTATCCTCATAATTATAGTCTATTGTAGTCTGATTGTATAGTCTATATGAATAAGGAAATGATAATAATGGTTTCCATGGATGGATCTAATCAATACAGCAGCTATTATCATATACCCGTGGCCGTGTGTCCTACGTTCGCCGCCCGTTCCTACCCATGTCGTTTTTATGGCCGTACAACACGTAGGTGGCGTATGGGGAATGTACATGCCATACTTAGTAGAAACTGAGCGAGAGTTAGTAGTGTTAAGGGCTGATTCCACCGACACGATGGATTTGTTGTGGCATATCTTGGTATATCTTGTATTCTCTTACAGTGTCGCAAAACGTAGCCGTGCAGTGTTGGGTGTATGTTTTGGTGCTCCACCACCGCGACACCTCAAGACACATAGGCACGCGATCATTCAAATCTACTCCGATGTAGCAAGACAACCAAATCGTGATCAATCTCGCTATATCTTGTGTGTTGGTGGAATCAGCATTTTAGTGTTTGTTGCGCGATAGGCAGGTCGCGTTACTGTGCGAGGCGTTAGACGAGCGCAGTGAGTAGCCGACCTGACATGAGTTTGATAAACACTGACACCACTAACTCGAGTTCAGTTAACTATTTATCCTACCCCAACTTCTGATTAGCCATTTTAGTTCCTCCATGTTGCTTGAGGGAGGGAAGTTTGTGACTGCCGCATTGCCAAGTAAGACCATAAGTCATCAACATTTCATAGACTGCATTAGTGTGACGTAGGTCACGTTCTGGCCGCTGATTGGTCTTTTTTTTAAAATAACACTTTACTGCACGCTCGCCTGACCCTGTGGCGTTTTTAAAGGTGTAGGATAAAGGGAATGTGTTACGGAGAAACCAAACAAATCGTCCAAAGCCAGGGTAAAAAGAAATGGCGATTATAAAGTAAATGATAATACGAAAATGGGTATACTGTGTTTGTATGTGATAATAACGCGGTAAAATTGACGATTGCATAAAACATTTACCTTTGGCATCGGTTGATCTAATCGTTAATTCTACCGCGTAATTATCCCGTACAGCCATAGTAACCCTGTTTCGGTAGAGTATATACTCATTGTAGCGGTGTTGCACAGAAGACACGTAGTCACATGCTCGTGCCAAACCAGAATACATGTATCTATGTGTTAAGTTATTACCCCGTATGGTTATTAATGAAAATTGCAGCAGTAAACACCATCATATGAATAATTAACAACAACAAAATTCGGAGTCAGAGAAAGAAAAGTACAATCGAGAAATATGTGGAAATTCAAAACAGAAAGCTTTATTTAGCTAAATCACAAATGGATACAAATCAATAAATAACTCACAATGAAACCACGCCCTTCTTCGACAAGTTACAATAATAAATTACATACGCGATCAACATTAACCAGTAATGCAATTAGTAGGTACATCATAAATGCACAATTTTCATGAGATTCTGGCCACACAAGAAAGCTTGTGATGATAATTATCATAAAGTTATCAGTAGGTTATATATTTTTAGTACCAATGGGATTTTATACATACGCATCTAACAGAACGTTAAGAAGTACGCTTATATTAGGAATTCGAAGTTAGATATTATGAATAAGCGGTCTCTATTATGTTATAGTTTCTAAAACTACCTAATATAAAACTGCATATCATACCCAAACCCTCTCATCGCTCACTGTAATTAAATCTTTAACGAAATTTTAAGGAAAATCAGATCTTATTCGCTACGAAACGGCTAGGAATGGCTCGGTTGCCGTATGACAATTTACATTGTTAACCTTAGGCAAGGAACTACAGATATTCATTAAACGTGAGGCGGGTGATGTTTTGAGATTTCACCAGAATTAAGGCATAATAATCATGTTTTCATATTAAGAAATATCAATATATATTATGACAAACTTGTGGGATAATAAAAATCAATAAAAGGCGATAAAAGTTCATTTATGATTATTCCAGCTATGAAGCTGAATAAATAGAAGATACTTATTCTAATTCAAGCCCTACAAATTACCAATAAGAATTCTAGACATCGTCCAATGACAGTGATCTAAAATTATCTTATACTTTGATGACACAATCCATTGCCAACTGGCTCAAACAAATATAGCTTACTAATATATGAAACGTCAAAAACTAACCAAATGCCGAGATATTATAATCAACCTCGATATGGGATTGGAAAGAAAAATTAAACAAAACAACGTTCGAAGAGATATACCCAACATTCCGAAATTGATAGGTCACTTATTTGTATCTGAAAATAGTAACATGGCAATTTTTACTCTGGTGATTGGTAAAGTTACCCTTCCGTATTCTTCTTGTGAAAAATAACTCTTTAAACGCTCGCCCAGCACCGTATCCGTGTGGTAAGACAGAGCAGACAGTTCCCCTGGTGTCAGATCAATGAACTGGGCAAAACGGTAGACATTTGCTGCCCAGTTGGCTTCTATTTTGTCGGATCCCACTTCCCAGGCCTGGAAGCAAAACAAAATCAGATTATGAATATTAGATTTAATTTAAAAACAAAAAAACAAACCCTCTCACGTTTTTTTTCTGGGATGGATGGAACTTTCTACCCTATGCACAGTCAGCACTAGACTGGTTCCCGGCCACAATTAATAATGGACCAGGTAACGCCCAGCTAGACCGATCAAAATGCGAGAGATATTCAATGCAATATCTTAATTAAGGAAAACAACTAAAATGAATAGTAATAGATACATATGATGTAACAAATATAAAATAATTAAAAGCATTTAATAATCATTATTCTGGAGCATAGCACTGACTGAATAGGGATGTGTGCCAGTATATGAACCATGATATTTCAAATTCCAGTCAACTAAAGCGGATTATGCACAGGCACCAGCACATCATGTCCAATAAGTGGTATTTCACTGCAATATTCACCCATGCATCAATCAATAATCAACCCCATTCGCACGTTATTGTGCGTGTTCAGTGATACGTACTTGATGTAGACTGGTCCTCTGTTGCAGAGAGCGCCGGTACAACAGTAGCGACACCTCTGGATGTGTTTGGTACTAAGACAATCATTCTCCTGGAAGTCTTGACAGAACGCTGGAGGGACGCACTGTTTGTAGATGCGTTGCCGGCCGTCAGGGTAGGCCCACACCACTGCCATACAGGCCTGTAGGGGAATGAAAAATTATAATTATCAGATATAGAATAGGCCCATACCACTGCCGTACAGGCCTGTAGGGGAATGAAAAATTATAAATATCAGATATAACATAGGCCCACACCACTGCCATGCAGGCCTGTAGTGGGAATGGAAAATCATAAAAATCAGATATAAAATAGGCCCACACCACTGGCATACAGGCCTGTAGGGGAATGAAAAATTATAACTATCAGATATAGAATAGGCCCACACCACTGCCATACAGGCCTGTAGGGGAATGAACAATTATAAATATCAGATATAAAATAGGCCCACACCACTGGCATACAGGCCTGTAGGGGAATGAAAAATTATAAATATCAGATGTAGAATAGGCCCACACCACTGCCATACAGGCCTGTAAGGGGAATGAAAAATAATAACTATCAGATATAAAATAGGCCCACACCACTGCCATGCAGGCCTGTAGGGGGAACGGAAAATTATAAAAATCAGATATAAAATAGGCCCACACCACTGCCATACAGGCCTGTAGGGGGAACGGAAAATCATAAAAATCAGATATAGAATAGGCCCACACCACTGCCATGCAGGCCTGTAGGGGGAACGGAAAATCATAAAAATCAGATATAAAATAGGCCCACACCACTGCCATACAGGCCTGTAGCGAAAGGAAAATTATAAATATCAGATATAGAATAGGCCCACACCACTGCCATGCAGGCCTGTAGGGAAAGGAAAATTATAAATATCAGAAATGAAATAGGCCCACACCACTGGCATACAGGCCTGTAGGGAAAGGAAAATTATAAATATAAGATATAAAATAGGCCCACACCACATACAGGCCTGTAGGGGAATGGAAAATTATAAATATCAGATATAAAAATATAGTCTGGCAGTCAGGGAAGAGGGAACAAATTGTCAACACACCACTGCCATTCGATGTGCATAAACTTTATTCAACTATTATTGACGGTTTTATGGATGGCTAATACTGTCTTGAAGAATAGACTTAAGTATTACTAAATGATACCCCATGTTTGAGGTATAGGGAAGGGTCTTTATCTACGATCCTAGATTATCAAATGGGCCCGTGTATTGTAAAGAGAACATTTTAGATATTACGGAAAAAGTCATAGTTAGGTGATAAGGTATATCAAGGAACTGGACTCACGTCATTAGTATTGGCACACTGTTGTGCACTGTTTTATACTCTGTGTATGGTTATGGGTGCACCCTGGTGATATGATATGATATATGATTACTTTTAGTGATATGGTATATTAAGGTATTGGACTCGCATCATAATATTGTGTATATGATTATTGTTGGTGATAAGGGTGTTTCACCACCTCATCTCGCTCATCCCTTATCTAAACGATGAAGGAATTAAGACTAGTGCATGTAAATTCCTGGAGTTTAGTGCCACATCTCGATGAAATTACTGATTTATTTGATGGCGACTCAATTGTTGCAATCAGTGAAACATGGCTCACAGATCTGCATGATGCATCGCTAACCCACTGGACCGGGCGCACCTTCTTTAGACAAGATAGAACGATAGGCAAAGGGGGGGGGTTGGTTGTTATATTAAGGGTAATCTGGGAAACTGGGCAAATAGAATACCTACTCTTAGCTTAAGCACGTTTCACTATGAGATATTAACGATCAGCTTGGTAAAACCGGGAAATAGAAACATGGTACTAATAATATGCTATCGATCTCAGCGAGGTGAAGTGGAACGTTTTTTGGAGAAACTGAGAAGCATACTTGATGATGACCTACTGAGAAACAAAGAGATATGGATCCTAGGGGATCTAAATATTAACCTTAATGCAAGGGACAACAGTACATCAACAGAATTACTCAGTATTACGAAGGATCGCAACTTAAGGCAGCTCATAAACGACGTAACTAGGCCAAATAAGAATAACACTGGCACGTTAATAGATCATATCTACACCAACTGTGTCTATGTTACTAATAGCGGTGTTGGAGATGACCTCCTGAACGATCATTTTTCTGTTTATGCTACAAGAAAAAAGCTAAGAACCCTGTTAGTTTTAAGGGGAGGACATATAGGAATTACACGAAAGACCAGCTGTAATCTTGATTGGACTAGTTTCTGGTCCAGCACTGATCCAGCATACCTGTGGGACACAGTCATTGGCCACATAAATCTTTTTCTAAATAGAACCTGCCCCGTTAAGCATATGAAATTTAGAAAAATAAAGAGTCTGTGGATAACAGATGAGGTGTTATCGTTAATAAGGGAAAAATATAACATGATACGGATGTATAAAATAACAGGCAAGCATGAGCTATTAGTTTCAATTAAGAGACTAAGTAGGAGAGTGAGGGACGACCTACGCAAATGCAAAGAACAATATTTTTTAACCTTACTTGACCAGAACCAGGACAAGCCAGGCGAATTTTGGAGAATCCTGAATGAAAGACTAAAAGGCACTAAAGAAGTTAAGGCTTGTAATTTAAAAAATATGCAGACGGGAGACTTCGTACACCATGACACCACAGCTGACTATGTGAACAACTTTTTTGTAAACATTGGCCAGAATCTCTATAGTAGCTGCAATCAGAACGATATTGAGCGTAATCTCGCCCACTTAGAGTGTGACGACCAGAACCTGGTCGATGACTGTATAACTGAAGAATTGGTCATGGACAAGGTAGAAATTAGGGAAATAGTGTCAACCATCAGTATACACAAATCCTCGGGTGTTAAGGATGTATCTGCCCGGGTGATGCGGGACGCGATGTTAATTCTTATAGACGAGTTTGAACATATCTTCAATTGTTCGATGCAAAATGGCAAGGTGCCTAAACCTTGGAAGGTTGGACAGGTAACTCCCATCCCCAAGTCCGGAGATACCATGGATATAAACAACTGGCGACCAATTTCCATTCTGGCAATGCCTGTCAAGGTATTAGAAAAAATTGTGCACCAGCGTTTATATAGTTTTGTTAATACTAGAAACTTAGTCACAGAAAAGCAATATGGTTTTCGTCCGGGGAAGGGAACCGCTGATGCGTTGCATAATTTCACTGATGATCTATATCGTGCTCGCGATCGAGCGCAGGTAACCGCAGCCTGTTTCGTAGACATCAGAAAGGCCTTGACTGTGTCCCACACCGCCTTCTATTAGCAAAACTCAAATCTGTGTTTAGTCTCCCAAAAGGTTATTTATCCTGGTTAAAGGAATATTTGGCAGAACGGCAACAGGTAACCAAAGTTAACGGTTGTGTATCAGGGATGGAACCGATTGCTTTCGGGGTGCCTCAGGGATCAGTGCTGGGCCCGCTACTATTTATCTTGTACATAAATGATCTATGTCTTGGTATTGAAAACTGTACGTGTATACAATACGCGGACGATCTCGTGATGTATTGTTCTGCTCTTAATGATAACTTGGCCTCCGTGAGGTTGCAAGACGAATCAGTCAGGTAGCTAAATGGTGTGACGAAAACGGCATGACGTTAAATCTCAAAAAGACCATGACCTGTTGGTATGGCACCAAACCTAGATTGAAAAGGCTGGAAGATCTAAAAATAAATTGCAGAGGAGCAATTCTACCCCACTGTACCACGTATCGTTATCTTGGCGTACAAATAGACTCAGCCTTGAGTTTTCAGGAACACATGAAACAAGTGAGGAAAAACACTAATGCTAGATTGTTTAAACTTGCTAATTTAAGGAATATGTTAACAATTAAGGCAGCCAGACTCGTTTATCTGAACACCATTCGCCCTGTCATGGAGTACGCTTGCTTCTTATTTGAGGGAGCCAACGATAGTGATTTAAACAAGCTACAGCGTCTGCAAAACAGAGGACTGCGATTAGTACTAAAGAAACACATGCGAGAAATGGATATTAATCAACTACATGAAGTGTCCAAAATTGAGAAGCTCAAGCCACGGAGAGACCGGCAGTTGTTAAATCTCATCTTTAAAAGATCTAAGGACGAGGAAAACTTAGATGTAACTCTGCGTGGAACACGTAGCGACAAAAAGGTCAGATTTAAGACTTTTCGTTTCAGAAACAATGGATTCAAGAAAAGCCCTAGTTTTAGAGGTGAATCGCTCTGGAATAAGTTATGCCCTGATATCAAGCTATCCCTGAACAAAGTCAGTTTCAAAAAGCTGATGGAAGCAGAACTTAATACCATGAGCTGATAAACTGGAACAAATCTAATATATGCGGGCAATACTAGATATTGACCACTATATCCTCATCACCATCAATATCACCAATTATCTAATCACTTTGTATTATTATTACTGATTTTGATGTATCATGTTCTCTTGTACTCTTCATGGAAGACCTGCCTCTGGCAGAATGAATAAAGCTTTTCGAAAAAAAAGGTATATTAAGGTACTGGACTCATATTGTTAGCATTGAGACACTGTTGTGGACTGTTTTTATACTCTGAGTTGGGTTACAACTAGTGATATGATGTGATATAGGATGCATGATCAGGTATTGGACTCACATCATTGGCGTTGGCACACTGTTGTGGGCTGTTTTTATACTCTGAGTTGGGTTATAACTAGTGATATGATGTGATATATGATTACTGTTAGTGATAAGGTACATTAAGGTATTGGACTCATAGCATTAGCATTGAGACACTGTTGTGGACTGTTTTGATACTCTGTGTTGGGTTATAACTAGTGATATGATGTGATATATGATTATTGTTGGTGATAAGGTATATTAAGGTACTGGACTCATATCGTTAGCATTGAGACACTGTTATGGACTGTATTTATACTCTGTGTTGGGTTACAACTAGTGATATGATGTGATATATGATTATTGTTGGTGATAAGGTATATTAAGGTACTGGACTCATATCATTAGCATTGAGACACTGTTGTGGACTGTTTTTACACTCTGTTGGGTTATAACTAGTGATATGATGTGATATAGGATGTATGATCAGATATTGGACTCACATCATTGGCGTTGGCACACTGTTGTGGGCTGGCGTTACATTCGTCGTTCGATGCTGCATGTGCGCATGTGTGACACGACATGGTGGTCAGAGCCTCGAACTTGATCTGAGCTGCAGCAACAGAAAGACAAATAAGAATGAGACCATAGTAGGATAAATAGTATGTTCATCATTGATGAATGAGCGTTAATTATAAATGACAATTAAAAGGTTTGGGTTACATTCAGTCTATGGGTCATTATCTAAAACTCACTCGGACCAGCTCCAGTGGATCAATGAGGTATTTCGGTCTCTAGTGATTGGTCAAGGTCAGTTGGGCACCATCTAAGACACTGAGACACTGGCCCTCTGTTTCTTTCCCAATGTCACAGTGTAAGCATGCAGGTAGTGAAGGATTAGTTTTTTTGCAGCAAGCTCAGAGTCTATGTCGCTACTCTAAATTTAGGCAGAGTATATGAGCGTGTGGCTCATACTAAAAAATTGCTGAATGATTTTCTGCAAAGGGAAATAGGAAATTCGGCCATTCACTTAGTAGTCTCTGAATGGATATGATATCGAAACCTTATTTCGAGGTCTATTCCATAAAATAACAGGTTATAAAGGCAGTTGTTTTATAGACCCATATCAAAATGCAAGTAGGAGGAAATCATCTATGAGTAGCAACTGACTGGTGAATAACACACCAAGATTATATGTTTTATTTCACCCCATGTATTCATCCTCATAGACTTAGTATTGGGAACTCGTACTAAATGCCCATGGAGTATTTAGAAAATATACTCAATAGGGGATGATACCACACATTTTAGTAATTTACCAATGTGAGGGGTGAGATAAATTCAGAACACTATTCAGGTTTACGGTCAGAGCTTGATCCCACTTGAGCTTGATTACTACGCTATTCAAACTCGATGGGATACCAGCTCTGAGAGTAACCTTCCACGTTTTCTCTATAGTAGTTCATAAGATAGGGGCTGTCAAAGACAGAGTAGCAGAACCGGCCTGTCCGCAGGAGTTTTCATATGATGTATAAATACGCAACATTGACTGGTTTCAGATACAAGAGGTCGTCTGCTCCGAGGAGCATGTATCAATATCCGAACGCATGCGAGGATATTGCTCAGAGTCAAATCTAAGGAGTAGACAACCGCCTTTATCTGAAACCAGTCAATATTATATTTATCATCCACATTTTCCTGACAAGTGGTATACCGATAATAGTTCGTTGAGGTACGCACTATTTTTTCATATGCACTCTTTTTCCGTATGCGCCGCCTTTTGCAGCCCGGAGCATACAACATATCTGTATACTCCGGGTATGTTGATACAAGATTCCCATGTGTTTTGATGGACACGTTGTATTAAGTGGATAATAACATGCAATTTGACAGGATACCTTCAACTATACCGTAGTGATAACGGGTCGAAATTTAAATGACTATAGACGCAGAAGTGAAAGGATATGTGATTGGAACCTATGTATCGTATACTATAGTATATATCATCAATGAATGTATTTAAAAACATACCCAAAAGATACTTTTCACATATATAGGAATTATAACCAAACGATGTAATGATTGTAATAGGCCCGATGAAGAAAACCAGCCAAGAAATGAGGATGATACGAAGAATATATATTGTAATTTTATATGGCTACTGAAGTAATTCTATAGAAAAAAGTACGTCAAAGGATGCTGTAGTGAATAAACATGTATACATACGTTATGGAGAGGATAGGTAACGATCAAAAGCATATACATTGTCACCATCCCTTCGCACAACATCTCACAAAATCTCTGGTCTTTAGCTTACCATAAATTGTGTACCCCATTGAATTTATGAAGATATACACATGAGACTATGACTTGGTCTAATAGCAGAGCAGTATGGGAAATCAAAGGTCAAATAATTTTATATCTCTCCAGAACAAAATCAAATAATTCACAGTAATACAATTTGGAGCCTGGAGATGAGTCAGTCACTGCGTCATTGGCCTGATTGATTGATGGTAGTGCGTAATGTAACAAAACAAAATCGTACTGCACTTGGTGGTGAGAATAAATTTCAAAACCATTTAATGATACTTCAATTTGACCAAAGGTTATAGAGCATCGTTATTGCGCTCAAGCTATATGCGCTATTCGGGGCACACGCTACCACGTATTTAGAAGGAAACTCACGAGATGAAAATAACTTGGTCCATACTCCACCGAGTTTGATCCCGGGGTAATACACGAAGCGAAGCTGAGTGAATTGACTAGCGGTCAAACGAGGTGGACTGCGGACCAAGTTATTTTCATCAAGTGGGTTTCTGATTTCATCTCGCTCCGTATAAAATATCAATTAGTAAAATAAGGTACCAAATTAGCAATTGGGTATTGGGTACACACTCTTCACGGCCGTGGAATATGATTTTTGTCTTCCTATGGAGATAAATACCGGGGTAAGATACAACCCATCACTGGGCTGGATGTTCAGTGGGTTCCCACTCAGATGACCACTGATGACCCCACCCTGATGTCGCCACGATCAACACGAAGGAAGGAATAATATACGGCGTCTCCACCTGACGATTCTAGTCCAAGTCCGGCTTTTTGCGACACTTTTCATTCACATAATCGTCAGGTGGAAATGGGGATAACAATTTCAAAGCGATGATCATATATCCCCACATTTTGCAAAATCTGTGGTCTATTCGCCACATCGATGTTTTCATACTGGGTACATATATAATCGGTGGCAGAATCAAATGCCCATAATCAGCAATACTCAGTCGTTTGATGGAAGCGATGTGTGTGCTTCAGGGGTTGGCGATTAAGCGTGAAGATAAATTCCCCAGTCCCACTACCTGATAACCTGTTAGACCCTGACCACATAATCGGTAAATATTCAGTTGTCGAGTAGAAATGCCGCAAAAGGTTCATTCTTGATGGTCATAATTGTCGCCTGAGTGAGTGGTATAGTCGCGGGTTGGTCGCCTGAGTGAGCTTATCGTTAAACTCTTGAATAATTATTGTATGGCCCTGGATGGTAAGACTA
This sequence comes from Alentia gelatinosa, assembly GCA_950022655.1. Lineage (NCBI taxonomy): Eukaryota > Metazoa > Annelida > Polychaeta > Phyllodocida > Polynoidae > Alentia > Alentia gelatinosa. The sequence continues at coordinate 15,929,029 of OX465592.1, forward strand.
TGCGCATGTATATCAATGTGTACATACCTGTACAAGTTTGCAAGGCAATTATCCCAACAAAGACAGCGAGGAGGACTTGTCCGTATGTCATGGCTGCCATTTTATCAGCAGTGACGTCACTCTTGTAGGACCTGAAGGACAAGGAATTGCAAGTTTTCATTTGGAGCTCAACTCTATCATATAAAACATGATTATCACTGACAGGAACAAATGAAGTACATGTATCTATCTCACCCCGATATTTGTCACCATAGGCTTCACGTTAGATACTCGTACTCCACGGCTGTGAAGATATTGTACCCAATACTCAATGGCTAATTTGGTGAGTTATTTCATCAATAAATGATGTTATACAGGGTGATAAAAAATCAGAAACCAACTCGATGAAAATAACTTGGTCTGCACTCCACCTCGTTTGACTGCTACGTAATTCACTCAGCCATCTCGTGAGTTTCTTTCTAAGTAGTGACAAGCTTTTGATCTTAATATGGCTATGTATGTAAAGAATTTCAGAGAGTCTCCAAGTTCACAACCTTATTGGTATGAAGGTAGCCCGAGTTCAAAGCAGGATTTGCAGTGAATTATAAGTATTACAAAACCTCGTTATACATGTCGTCCATCTCATCCCATACACCACCAAGTGTCATCACCAATGATGTAATCCTTGTAATAATGTGTAAATGTATAGAATAATATACTGCACGGATCATTGTTTATGATTGTTTAAGACAATGAAAACCTGAATCAGCAGATTTTCCCTATCTTCTTTGTGAAATAAAAAAGAAAAAAAGAATCTGCAGATATAAATTTATGCACATATTCTGTTCATATCTAAGCTGAAAACATGTTTGCTGTGTCCCAATATACAGAGAGTTCCACAAATATTCTTAAAGTTAAAAGCTACTTTAAGACAGTATTGTAAAACACCAGTTACAATCTGTCAGATGTAAAACCTCTCCTGTGAGCATTTGCGTAATCAGAGAAATAAATGTATAGCTATGTATAGCTATGTAGACCTACAGAAATAAAACACTCATTATTGACAAACAAATGCGTTTCTTATCGATACAAACACCCAGAAAACCCGCAAAATGTAACAATATGTTTGATAAATGGTTACTCTTCTGCGGAACAATACCATTTCCAAAATATTTACGATATCACATGACAAAAAAAATCAAACAGCTATGGTTGGAAATTTGTTATCTCTTAAAATTTTGCAAATAAAATTGCAATGACGCAGATAAAACGAGGGTTGATAAAAATACTTTAAAGGTGATGAAAAGATGCACACATATCGTGTGGAGTAAAAAAGTATGAAGTTACCCACCTGAATAAATGTACTGGCACTCACAGCGAATGATCCAAGATTCGGAACTGTTTCTGAAATATATCCTTGCAGCTTGGGACTAATCAGTGAACAATATCCAGATTGTTTCGCTGAAGGTGCGTGGAGGATACAGGTCCTGTGGAGGATCTGGGAGGTGTCTGGCCGGTTACTGAGTCTATCCTCCACATCTCAGAGGTCTATATACCCAGCAGAGACGCTACCCGGCCCCCGCACCACCTCACCAGCGTTCCTGGAACGCTCACCATCCCTTCCGGTTCCGGTGTGACGTCGATGACGTCAGCGCAAGAATCGTTTCTCTCCCACAACACTGGGAGAAATACGACGTGATAAAAAAATTACATCTGCATCGAGAAACTCATCAAATCTCCTCAACTCTGTGCATAGGGCCTAAAATCTATTGTTTTAGTCTCACCGTTATCGTCTGCTTTATAGGGTGTACAATGACTGCGCCGCACAGTTGATAAGGAGAGGGTGGACTCTCATAGAAAGGGATTCTTGAGATTTATGTAGAGTGTAGGCTATAATGGCGTGAGAGATAGGGTAGCCGACATGCGGCTGGCACATTAAGGTCACCCTGTGCGTATTCAGAAACTCAATGGTCGTAAATGGCATTGAACAGAAACAAAGACACTCAGAACCAGAGGCGAGGCCGAGGCCTCTTTCGGGAATATTTTCACAAAACAAAAATTGTGATGTACACTTATAGTAAACACATCGTACCATATGTTTTATGTGGTTTATATATTCAAAAATTATGATTTTGGACTTGCAGATGACTTTTTTTTAGCAATTCTTGCTTGTGCTTCTCATCGTTAAAATATACCTTACTTTTGTCAATTATAACGCAATGAGAATTAAAATAAAAAATGCATTCAAATAGAGATACAGCTTTCCTGCAAATTTGATTGTACTTAATTCAACTTTTTCCAATGATCAATATAGGTCAAATCCTGATATTTACTACGCATATATTTTTATCAGCTTTTAATGGTCATTTAAAACAAAATGTACTTACATTTTTATCAATTCAAGAAGAAAATTTCCCAAATCATTTCTAATTGGACGTCTTATGGTACATCTACGAAGAAAAACGCTATGTTTTGGGTTTAGACCACTGAAAAGGCACCATAAACCTTAAATTGGCTAAGCCCCATCAGCAAAATGCATTTATTGTTCACCGAGTAGCTGCAATGAAGTCAGATGTGTAGGTAGTTCAATCAGCCCTTTCAGTATGAGAGGGAACGTATTGAAAGTCCTTAGACAATACATGCATTAGTGTTCCCTTCTATCACCCAGTAATGAGCATACATTTATTTTCCATCTTCTCATGAAATTTACCTGTCACATATCTTTGCTTGATAAATTTAGAAGAAAATGGATGTGAAGACCCCAGAGCAACTGACCGCACCTTCAAAGCAGCCTACCTCTCATGCGGTGACATTAAATACTTATATTCCACGAGTGACGTATGAAGTTAAAAACATTTGACGAGGTTGTCTTCTGCTACAGATATTACTGATCCCCGCTTTGTGATATCATTCCGCAAAGACAACTCACGCCATATTAAACAATCATATGAAAATTCGCGACGTTTCTTGATATTATCACCACATCTATCACAGAATACTAACGTTAACACAGAAGTTATTATCATGGCTGTTAGTAACATTCCGAACTGCCAGCTAAGTATCAATGGGTATGGCAGCTCTCCATGGATGATCCATCTTGGAGGCTGGGAACACTCCTAGCCCCCCGCCTGTGGTTGGAGATGGAGTATGGTAGCACGCACGCGCAGTGGGCGGGAGCTGGTTTCGCGGTAGTCCCTGTGTTGACATGCTTTGACAGTTACGACCGCGCGACTATCCTGCTACTTGGAGGATACCTCAACAAGTCTGCCCTCAGCTCCGGGTCTTTTGGTGCCCATTTAACTCGGCACGGGACTAGGAGCACGTATATATCCACTGACTACTTTCCTAACACTCCAGTTAAAGTCACATATGTAGCAGTTTGGAATAAAATGTCGTCTGCTATGTATAGCACTGGAATAGAGGTTTCATGTGTTCGTTCCATAAGGAAATCGTTACAATAATGTAGGTTTTGGGGGTATTTTAGTTCAAGGTCGAGTGGGGACAGAAGAGTCGAGACGTAATGGCGCTGGTAGCGTCTGTGGGCAGGGTCAGAGAGGCTCCGTCTAGCGGGTGACCACAGAAACATAAACACCATCATCGAAACTTCACAGACACCTGCGAAATACCGTCTGCGCAACTGACTGGTCGCACGCACCGAAATCTCGCCATTCTGCGACTTTATCGAAGCGAATATATCTATTCTATGCACAGATGCTATAAAAATCCTAGGTTTGCCTCTATTGGCATCTATCAAATACATTTATTGCTACCCTAGTGTCGTTGATAGTAGACAAAACTTGAAACAGACAATAGAGAATAAAACGCACACAATGATGGAACAGCGTATCAAGATATGATCATTAGTTGTATTGGAGGATGCGTCTTTTTTTAAGCAATGCATTGTTGTAGAACCTATCATTATTGCATCGTCTACTATAGTGCAAATTTGTGCCGTAATTCCCTTGCCCCTGGTTCTTGAACCATAGTAATAAAGATAAATGCGAAGAGTCCTGCCTATACTTCAATATTTACAAAGACTAGTGAGGGAATTAGTGCTATTACCTGACTGAAGAGACATGTAAGTCTGTCATATCTCTATGACCCATTAGTGAAGGGATGATTCATAACCATATAACGAGCTGTTACTATAACATACGACAAAGTCATCAATAAGATAGTGGCACACAAATAGACCTAATTTCATGGGATAAGCCTGATACATTAATACATACACAATATTGACTGGTTTCAGATATAAGCGGCCGTATGCCCTAAGAAGTTGACGCATAATAATATCCGAACGCATCCGAGGATATCGCGCAGAGTCAACTCCGAGGAGCATACAACCGATTTCATCTGAAATCAGTCTATATTGTATTTACTTCCCACATTTTCCTGACAAGTGGTATACCGATATTAGTTCATTTAGGTACACCCTATTTTTCAGATGCACTATATATCCGTTTGCACAGTTTTTCGCAGCCCGGAGCATACAACATATTTGTATACTCCAGGTATGGTGGTACACACTCCCTATGTTACTCTATGGACACTTTGTATTAGGTGGATATACTTGTATGCTCCGGGTACGGAGATACACACTTCCTATGTGTTTTCTATGGACAGTTTGTATTAGGTGGATATATCTGTATGATCTGGGTATGTCCATAAACACTACCTATGTGTATTCTATGGACACTTTGTATAAGGTGGATATACATGTATAGCTGTATTCTCCGGGTATGGTGATACACACCCCCTATGTGTTTTGTATGGATACTTTGCATTAGGTGGATATATCTGTATGCTCCGGGTACGGTGATACACACTTCCTATGTGTTTTCTATGGACATTATATATTAGGTGGATATATCTGTATTCCCTGGGTGTGGTGATAAACCCTCACTATGTGTTTTCTATGGACGTTCTGTATACTTAGGTGGATATGTCTGTATGCTCGGGGTATGGTGATAAACATACTTTATGTGTATTCTATGGACACTTTGTATTAGATGGATATATCTGTATGCTCTGGGTATGGTGATACACACTGCCTATGTGTTTTTTATGGACAGTTTGTATTAGGTGGATATATCTGTATGATCTGGGTATGTCCATAAACACTACCTATGTGTATTCTATGGACACTTTGTATTAGATGGATATATCTGTATGCTCTGGGCATGGTGATACACACTCCCTATGTGTTTTCTATGGACAGTTTGTATCAGGTGGATATATCTGTATATCTGTATGCTCTGGGTATGGTGATACACACTCCATATGTGCATTCTATGGACACTTTGTATTAGGTGGATATATCTGTATATCTGTATGCTCTGGGTATGGTGATACACACTCCCTATATTCATTCTATGGACACTTTGTATGAGTTGAATAATAAAAGACTGTAGACGATGATTAAGCGGAACATCCCTGGTATGTCTGTGGCGGGGCTGATAATGATGTAGCAGCCTGGACACGTAGGGTTCGCCCAAAGATCACATATTTGAATTGGGTCGTATTCTAGGAACATCAACATCGTTATACATGTCACTATGAGTAGAGTTCGTTCTGCTCAGAGAAACTGTATCAACTCCAGTGGGCGTGAGGCCGCGTACCCAGACCGTGCCCCCACACTCACCCCAACCTCTCAGTGCATACGTAGTTCACCGAAACGTAGAAGAACGTGGGAGAATAGACACGACTATTTCAAGTAGAGGAGGTCCGGAAAGGCGGCTAAGCGGAAGATATCTTTGGTGCATTCTTTCAGGGTTATTGCGAAGGTAGCTGTAGGTTTTGGTGGGTTTCATACGGAAACTGGGTTACTGGAAATGTACTTGAAAAATATGTGGTGAAATTGTCGATTTATAGATTATCAAATATAAAAGAATAGAAATAATTCAGTCGAGAAGTTTATCATGCATTTTTGACGAACAACTACAGTCAGCCAGATTAGAGGGAAACTGGTTTCCAGTGAAAGAATATCAAAGTTTCGTGATAAGAATCGATAAATTTACTTCACTCGACCGAGGCCTCGTGAAGTAAATGTGTCGATCCTTGACAAAATGATTCATTGGGCCATCATGAAGTACGTATGCAAAATTTCTGAAAATGTTGACACCCGACCGTCCTCTCAATTTGTTCGCAATTGAACACTGTGCGTAAGTACTTTATGGAGGCCCCCTTGGTATTTGTAAGTTGTTATGAACTCTTTTGCCTATTGCCCAATGTTTCTAGTACGAAATTATGATTATGCTTTTGTAACAGCATTAAACACCGTATAGATAAAATTGCATATTATATAATTGAATGCCTCTTCACAAGCTGATATGGGAATTTAAAAGGTATATATCCATATAGCTATACAGCATGTCATTTTATAAGAGGTAAATGTCCTGTGATATCCATGCATATGCATCACTTACGCTTTCGGTGGGATTGTATATGGCCTTTCTCAGAACTAGTGCCTATAGGCCTATCCAACGGCAATAGAGGTACTATTACAGAGAGACCAATGCTACAACGCGGCAACAGACGTATAGTCTTGTTTGACCACAGGAATTCAGGCATATTGACCACTTAAGTATAGAACTTAAGGACAGAAGCTTCATTTCCTCATGAAAAGCAGCATTCCTGTTATAATGCGTAGGTCTACTGAAGTAGGATGGTTAAATAAGTACTACGGGATTTGTGTACTCTGTGGTTTACCACAGTTATCATACACCGAGCCTTCCACATTCCTATACTTTATTATCCTCCTTCTACATCTCCATTGGAAAAGTATAGAGCACCTGGAAGCAGCTATCCGGAGATTTCCTCCCGTTTGATGACCATTGTTCATTATTGATAGAGGGCTCAACGAAGAAATGCTAATTGAGAGTGGAGAGATATACATGTATAGATGTTTAAGGATATCTGTAGAACGAGATGCTTATAAGAGAAGATCCATCAGTAAGTAACAGAACCTTTGGGAGGATGTTCAGTAGAGGCTGCCGAGAAGAGGAGATTAGTTTTATTATTGGGGATTGTTATGAGGGTAGAACTTATAGCAACCGAAATCTTCGAGGACTGGATGCGTAGTAATACCCGAGCGAATGCGATTATATTACGTAGAGTCTAGTCCAAGGAGATCACGGCCACTTTTATCTGAAACCATTTTTTATGGTATCCACTATTAAGCATTGGAAATTTAAGTTATAAAGGAAAAAGACGAAATGACCGCCGGTTTTCTCACGCACTATTTTCTACACAGGGGACTCTTTTCACGTAATCTCCGCTCTTTGATTTACACGCTGCTTATAGGTTTAGTATGCAGACCTCGTATTAGACCAGGTATATGATACATCTCATTAACAAAAGGCTGCAAAAATATAACAAAATAGCACCATTTGGAAACGAGGTATTGTGATGTGTTTTTCCTTCTCACAGGTATAGGCATTAAACTGTTCATAATTTTAAATGTTTACTGATGAGAAATAAAGGTACAATAGAGATGTTAATAAGCTTTTTACAAAGGACCACCCATGGAAATATATCCACCCACCAATCCTCACACTATTCGTTCATCAATTCAGTGAAGTAGAGAATTATTTATCGGCTTTGCAACTAGTCTAAGCTTAGAAATTTCTTTGTAGACAAATGAGACCAATTATAACGGAATTTCTGTGTGATATCCAGCATTGTGATATATTCTTGATACCTTTATGGTAGGCTTCCCGATAGACCGGTGTTTACCTTTTCAATAAGCTTATCTCGGGAAACGATCTGTGCGTGAAGTTACAACGTTTGACCAGCGTCCTCTTGTGAGCAGGGCACCGTGGTCTATGAGACTAACATGTTGGAGCCCCCCACGCCTATAGTCCATCCAGGACCAGCTGTCCGCCCGACTAGCTGAGTGAAATATGCCATAGACCATATTGGAGTATGCCCCAAATCAGTGTGTTTACAGGATCCAATGTTAGCTGGTTTCCATTGCTGTAGAGTCATAACCCTTGGGCCATATCCCACAATTATTGCGGTTAAACGGTTTTTATACATCTTCAAATCGGAAATCCTATCCCAGAAATGGAAATTTCAGATATTTCTGCATTTACCTGCCAAATTATATTCAGTTTTTAAAGTTAGAAATCGGACAACGCTAGTTCATCAGGGGACATGCGGCCGTGGTGCGGCCAGCCAGTCGGGAGCGGATCCTGTAGTAATCATTGCGATATTAGGGAATTCAGTAGCGTGTGGAGGGTGTATGCTTTTTGTTAGACTTGGCATCCTCTGGCTTCAGATCTTCTACGATAAGCCCTACGATGTTCCTAGAACCTACATTTGTCTAGGATAACGAGTTTTTGTTATCCATTAAACATCGTAGTGTATCAGGAGGTTTCAAATGTCTATCATAGTAGGTGGACGCTGGGCCTCGTGCTAATCGACTTTTTTTTCAATCTTCATACATACAGTTTGAATTTCCAGTGAAGGTGGTACAAAAATGCAAGCATTGCAAATCGCAAAAGGAAATTATATTTACCATTCTGCGATGGCTGTTCTGATCATTTTGTGATAATTTGCTCTACATCGTATTAATTGTGTGATAATTTGCGGGCTGGGCCGTGAATGATTTTCTTCACCCCTCTGCCACATGTTATAACCTACGTATAATACCATGAACATTTTTCTTTTTAATAATTTCTTTATTGGTTGGTTCATCTCTTCAATATTTACATTTTCCAGTCATATCACATGTATAGGTATTCCAACAAAGAGACAAGGCCGTCAGCCTTTCGGCTGGTTTTCTTCGGCTTGCCGAGAGGATGAACCGTTTTGGTTAGTTTTGCATTTATACGGGTGTATTCTATCTGGTCAAATAATGCAAATGAAAATGCAAAATAATACAAACATCAGTAATAAAAGGTTAGTGCAGGCATAAGAGTTGACAAACATTGGATAGTAAGTATAAGATTGATGTGGACAGGTGTATGATAAATGACCAAAAAACGAAAAGTTTTTATATTTTCAGATTGAACCATCAGCCAGGTATTGGTGGACGGACTATAGCCGTTCAAGGTGGCGTCTTGGGCAGCTTGGAGTTGAATGAGCTGCTCAGAGAACGACTCAGCGTATGCTCAGCCGCCATACATTAATACAGCAGACTAAGAGGCTGAGGTCATGGTCCCTCTCCACCACCATTGTCGCCCAAGGTCACATGGTGCATGAGACCTAGAGTGGCGATTAAGCATCTGACTGGTACTTTGACTGGTTCATCTGAACTTCAGGCAGATAAAGGCTAGGGTAGATATGGGTCGAAGAGGTCCATCATGGACTTCATCTACTTGATTTTCTTTTTTTAATTCAATAAAGCCTTTTGACAAAAGAGGTATGAGGAAGCCATTTTAAAAATGGCCACCACAGAGCACTATGGAACTTTTCTGAATAGCTATTACTAAGTGAAAGCCAATGTCACTCACCTCAAATGTGTGCAGTATGAAAATAAACACATAGAGTAATCCATTCATAACATATGTAGAGCAGAAATCTTAGATTTTCAGCCAAAATTTACATAAATCAGGGACTTCTTTGGCTAAAATTGTAATTACGACCATACAAATGACACAAGACTTGTTAAATGGATCTGCTGTGTTTTGGAAGGTAGCATCTCGTTTTCAAACATTGCTGGCCTCTTCAAATGAGAAAAATGTAAGTTAAAAGTCATCTAAAATGGCTGTCAATCATAACAGAAACAAATATGCTTCTATCTTACACAGAGACACAATATCTAAGTCAAGTTGTAGGATTAAAGTGGCATTGAATTTGAAAATATCAATTTTTAGAATGTTATCCTAGTAGTTTCAACAAAAATCGAAATGCAGTATTAGTTCAAGATTACATAAAAACCTTTGTAAGATGGCTAATTAGAGCTACAAATAATATCACCAGTCTTTCACTGTAAACATATACACTTTCAGTCACCTGAATCTTATGAAAGACTAAATCATTGCAGACTAAGGCCCGGCGTCCACCTACTATGATAGAATCGTAGACCTCCCGATATGGCACTGATACAAAATGTCAAAATCGGTGCCATATCGGGAAGGTGCAAAATCGTAGACATATGTCTAGACAAGCCAATTCACCACGCATTGTATGGGTTTTTTATCGGTGACTAATCGCAGAAACGTGGTCAACTGCCCCGATATTAGGTAACCTTCCAACGCGATTTTGATGTTCTATCGGGAGGTGCATCGTAGACCATATCGGAGCCATATCGTAGTAGGTGGACGCCGGACCTAAAAATGAATGCATTAATGATAGCAGGTACGAAGGAATGGGAGAGCCTAGCAGTCTCATTAAGTCTAATAATCAAGGGGAACTAACAGGTCAAGGGTGTGTGCCAGTTACCAACTTCTCTAGATAGTGGAACAGATAACCAGAAAATCATGCAAATTGTCACAAAGGCCCTACATTTTCTAGAGATTACTTTTGGTTTATTTAGCAAAGCTCTCTGAGGAAGCCCCTTGAAAATTTAAGATTGCAGCCATTTTTCAAGATGGCTATCATGGTGACTTGCTGAGAAGGAAGATCCTCACAAAACTGCATCCACTTGCTTGATTTGCAAATTGCCGCCAAGATAACTAGATTGAAGCAAGTTGATACATTTCATTGACGATCTTCCTTGTAACCATGACAGCCATCTTGAAAATGATGGCCATCTTGAATTATCAAGTGGCTCTTTAAAAGCTTTTGCTAAGTATACCAAAGGGAATCACCACAGAAATTAGTGCTTTTATCATAATTTGGTTATCAGTTCCACTATCGGGAAATGTTAGTAACCGGCGCATACCCTTGACCTGTCAGGTCCCCTTGAGCTAATTAGGCTCAATCTGGCTTCTAGCCTACTAGACCAATTATTAAGAATAAGCCTGCTGGGCTCTCCCATTCCTTCATACCTATTATTGAAAGTGTGTATGTTTACAGTGACAAGTTAGCAATAGTATTTGTAACTCTAATTAGTCATCTTACAATGTTTACAAAGTTGATTATGTCATCCTGAATTAATTCTGCATTTTGGTTTTCATTGAAAATACTAGAATAACATTCTAAAAATTGATTATTTCAAATTCAATGGATGGTACTAAAATCCTACAACTTGACTTAGATATCATGTCCCTGTGTAAGATAGAAGCTGATCTGTTGCTGTCACCATGATTGACAGCCATTTGAAATCATTTTCAAGTTATTTTTTTCTTAACATCAGTAGAACAGAATATCCAATGCGGTATCAATTTTGTCCATACATCTCATCTCATTTCCATTATGGAACCTTTGACTGAACTAGTTTCTGTATTTCTTTTCTTTTGGTCCCATCGAATGCGTCTCCTCTCTGGACGTAACTATATCATGCAGATGATTCTGTTATTATAATATTATACTACGAGCAGCATTAATGATTTGCCCAAACATGAAGCTTGGCTACCGTATGTAAAGCCGTAATGTAATACCGTACTTAGGGACAAATTTGTGTGCTACAAAAAATGGAAATAAGTAATTAAAAAAAACATAGGAATTTTTCAATTAGTATTAGGTAAAAGATTAAAAATCCGAAAAGCAAATGTCATGAGAATATATATTCATTGACTGTATACATACTGTCTCCTTGCTAAAATTCAACACGAGCAGGTGCCAGTCCTAAGCAAGTATTGTTTCAATCATATTCATCTACAGTCTCTTCTTAATATTGAAGGAATACGCTTGGCGAAATTAGGTAAGCACACTTATATGAATTTCTCTAATATATTATTTTATTTTAAATAACATATATGTACATTATTTTCTTTCTTTTAATTTACAAACCGTGAAATTTCTGTATTACCATGAACTCTCCTTCCCTTATCTGCGATACTTCGCATTAGGTACCACTCTGTATCTTCTTGTACAGACAATATTCATAATATTCTTTGCAGTAGTGATTGATATCCAGAATCCCTTTTTTCTAGATATACATCTCAAAGACTGGACGCCAGGAAACATTCTTGCCCGGAACATGTATAAAGACAAAGGAACGACAACAATCCATGTAAGAGTGATTCAAAAGATTTATTATGCAGTTACGCATACTGTCCCCTAATACATGACCCTCATGGCATCCTACATCAAATTAAACCTACATAAAGGTGTTCTGTTGATGAAACCCTATCTAGCCACCACAATGCCGACGGCGTAGGGTGTAATTAAGTAATGGATTCAGTGATAGATCGTTTGTGTGATCTTATCGTTTAGAAAATATATTGTGTTTAGAAAACGTATCTCAGAACCGATCTACGCCGAAAACTGCCGAAATGGAGATCGGGCGGCATCGGAAAAAATCGTATAAGCATAACTGGCGGTAGAAGCCGCCTTTTTTTCTGGTGGTTTTGGGTTCAAATACCATTTATCGCGTGAGTACATTCACCATCTAAAGATTTTATGCGACATTCTTTGATAAATTCCAAAGAGACCAGAAACTTTCCGATAAAACCCTAATCTGGTGGAATCTGCTCTTTATGTTATTTTGAACGCATTCATACCAGCATTTATGTAGATTAGGCAGCACCACAAAGAAAAATGTATAAATGAATATGTAACGCCTTAAGGCTTTCGATGCCGAATATAAATATAAGAGAGCCTTATGAAAGGAAGTGTTTGCATATGGACAAGGTAAGGTGTATATGTAATACCTGTAGTACTGCTTATTCCTGTAAATTAAAGAATTATATTACGTGCAGAGTGAAGAAATAGTACAACCACAGGTCAATATATTGTAATCCACAATTTCGATACTCCATCAAACTGCAGGCAAACAGTTATTGCTACATTTCATTTTACTCATGTATATCGTCACATTCTTAACAGTGTTCTCAGGTCCATGAGCTGAATGATTACTTCCTCACCCCATTATTTTAATGTTGTTTTTATTCTGGAGTTTTCTACTAGGGTTGTTAGAAAACCCTATTTTCAGGAGGCTCCAGGGCCATAAGGTTATTTCGTTCTTCAGTTGTTAACAGAAGTATAATGACAGGGTAAAGATTACATTATTAATTGAGACATTAAGTATGAATTTGCATAGTTGGCCTAACCCAGAGAAAAACATCTATATGATATATATACAATGAAAGATGTGGGTAATCATAGCTACTTTACATATGTTGATGGGATGGGGTTGGAAAAACAGAATACACAACCCAACGCATGTAGAGATAATTCATACCTAGTATCAGGGCAGTGAGGTTTCCTTTTGTATGATGCTTAAATTTATCATATATGATGTTATCAGCCTGTGTTCATGCTCTTGTTGTCTTGTACTCAACACTACGTATTTAGCATTCCAGATTGAATGTTTTTTCAACTAACATAGGAGCTTTACGTAGTCTTGTTGTTCTCTCTCTCTTTAGGATGTGTGCATATATACTCCACCCCATACCATAATGTTAGTAAAAAGAAATACAGCTATAAAAATATCATCCAATAGAAAAACTGTATTCAGAAAGAACTGAATATACGCTTAAAAATTCTAAATCGAAAATAGCATACCTCTCTACAAAACAGCACGCATTGAACGTATACTTATTGATATATCTTCATGGTGTTTCATTAATGTCACTGACACAGCTTTTCTTTCCGCAGATTGAACCAGAACCATGTCATTCCTTGTCATTTCACGCGAAACCAGGGTTTTCAACAACACCGTCTACCACCAATAGGAAAGCATTCCGAGAAAAGCGTCTATTTGATTTAGATAAAGCCAAACCAAAACAGTGGAGCACAGAAAGATACTGCGGACCACAGCTATGTCATCACATGTAACATATTCAAGGGGACTGGTAACAGAGGACTTGTGAAAACAATTGTTTGATAACAATCGCTGAAACACTCTCCCAACAGAGGCTTAGTTTCGACCCTTGCCTACCCTACTCACATTACGGTGTGACGCATATTGCGTATGGGGAGTTGCTATAAGCAAATACTTGCTAAACCCTGACTCCAGTATAAATAAAAACTAAAAAAAAACCCCCAAAAAACTGGAAACAAAGGCCGAAAGTGGGCCATGAGACGCTCCGAATGGCGACATTTGAAAACAACGTCGTAAAAATGTAGGAAAGAAGGTCTGATGTCTCTCAACACCGGTCCCGACCTCTGCAGTGACTGATCTCCAGACGGGGAGGAGGCTGTGTAACAGAGGAGGGAAGGCGGAGTTTCTATTGGCTATTATTATTTGTTTTTCTTATTTTAAAGGTTTTTACTTATCCTGGAGGATAGGTTAGGCAGAAAGGCCTATCTTCTACCCTCTTATGCTTTGACAAAGTCTAGTGTTGCCCATACCTATCTAATGGGGTTACATGGCAGAAGAAGAGCTTAAAACTATATATATTCAAAAGTTTAGTGGGAAAATATTATGACGAATAGTACATAAAATCTATATCAAAAATGATTTATTGTATAGTAAATAATTTGTGCAGTTTTACCCCGTTTGCCGAGGGGTAGTGATTCCTATAGTGATTTTCAAAAATGATTCATTATTTGATCTTGAATTTGCTAAACAATATGGCAAGTTCATGACCAGAAAATAATTGGCTAGATTTGGAATATTTAATACTAGTATTTACCATGGGTATGGCAACTTGTGTATAGTTTTTGGATTAGTATATCGGTATATGACTCGAATCCAGCTAGGTCGAACGTTTACGTAGCTCAGGTGTTAAGGTGAAAACTACCAAGATTTAACCCAGTATGGTCCCTGAGTCGTTGTTCTCTATTTTGACGTATTTTTCCTCAGGTAATTCGATGTATGTATACTTGTGATAAACTGAAATGCATTCTGTATGCATTATGCAATTACATATACATACTGGTACTTTCCACGTATTTTCTGACGAACACAATGGCTAAAGGTAATGTATCAAATCATCATGATAGGAGAGATAAAGTTTGCACCTAAATCAGGGGCGGAAACGTTTTTTATTGAAGCTGCTATTGCCATCTAGGCAGCATTTAAGTCATTTCAGTATATCAGGAAGAGGGACATTCTGCGTAAGTGTAAATCTGAGACTGTTTTACTCTAGATATCCGCTATATTTGGAGATGCTCCTTATACAGAAATATGAGTGTAATAATGGTGCGAAGGTACCACTAAGGAAGTGAGTGCCACAGCTGGTCCTTGATGAAGTATAGCAACTCTCACGTGACCAGGATTCGCCTAGATCCGTCACCAGATGTCTCCAGCAGGTGAAAAAACATGGCGACGTTCCGCGTAACTCGTAACGCGGAGGTGCGTGTGTGCATGGGTGGGGCAGTGGGGTAGGGTGAGGTGACTGGTGGAGGCATTTCAAGGGTTAGGCGAAAATAGGCTAGGGTATTCCGTGAAGATTTCTTGTGAAATGAGTCTGTCGCCAAGAAAGATGTTTCAGAAATGACTGTTACACTCACGAAGATATCATACATTCAAAGAAATATTTGAATCAATGAAGAGTTAGTCTTATTGTATGTAAAAAAGACAAGTGAATTTAAAATTAGGAAAAGTGTTAGCTAGTAGAAACTAAATAAGAGAATTACCCAGGAGTCTGGTATCAATAGGAAGATCTTGTAAGAGATATCGAAGGGCTTAAAGAGGGGAGGGACAAAATCTTCAACAAATAGAATAGACAAAAGCGGGGAAAATAGGGGCAAAGGTGACCACGCAACAAAGAAATGTTACTAGGCTAAGTTGTATATGAAAACTGATTTTGCAAACCAAGGAAATGATTGTACTAGGAATTGATGAATGAACTTCTTTCCCATGATTCTTGGGGAATCATGGGGAATCATTCTACAACTATAAAATAATGTTCTCCTTATCTCTTTTGCGCCATTGATAATAACTGAAAATAGTGCATTAAATTAGAGACATATATGCGGTTTCAAAGCAAGTATGTTAGCACTTGACCTATGCATGGCTCCTTGTAGGAGACATAGACAATATTACCATGATTTCGATCTGAGTGGCCGTATTCTCCGCGTAGTTGACGCGAGGTATTGCGTAGCGTCGATTACAAGGAAAACAATCTTGTAAATAATTAGAAATTTGACGTAAGCGCCGTGCATTGTTTATATGAATAGTTCCTCTAATGCCCGTCAGGTGGCCAAAAAATATCACCCCCAAGAATAATTCCCCAAGAATCATGGGAAAGAATATTCTCCTAGGAGAATACGGCTTTCCATATTCTACTTAGTAGCGATCAGGAGGCTCTATTGGCTTAGTATGGAGACTCCGTATTTGGTGGGTAATAACAGTAAAAGGGCATACAATGCTGACAGGTTGCCATATTCATATTGGGAATACTTCACCAAATCTATGTAACTAAAAGAGGGAAATGTAGTACCATATTGTACCGATAAAGGAAATTTCTGAAAAATAATTCTCAAACGTAAAATTAAGCTTAGCCAAAGATTGCTACAACGTATCCTTTCAGAAAAGAGGAAACCATTGATCCTTGTTGTGTGTTCTCAACAAAACAAAGACATAGATACTCTCCCATCAGACGGGTCGAGGATGTACTACTTACTGACCCGTCCCCTTGACGTCTTTAGGTTCGTCTTTGTGGTTAGTTAATGACGCAGTGGGCGAGAAATAAAAAAAACCGACGATGAAAGTCACACTGGGATCTAATAAATGGGAAATGTATCCCTTACAAATTCAATATAAACATCACCGGTTATGAAAGACAATCCTGCTAAAGTCACTGTAACAATTTGCAAGAAGTCAGTATATTGCTATAGCATCCAGCACAGACCAGGAAAAGACATTCTGAGGAACACGAAGAAACAATATATTATGGAATAGATTATATTCACGTATCCTAATACTTCACAACAATCTCAATACAAGAAAGAACCGAAATATATTGATATGGAATGAAAAGGATCATAAATGTCTAAGAAACTAGATCGTATAAGAAGGATTTCAGCTTCCCCTGTTTCAGTAATCTCCATATTACTGTCCCCCACAGTGCGGCTTAATACTCTCATATCATAATAAGAATAGATACTTGTTATCCCACTGACTGAATTGACCGATTATTTGGCTGGGTTCTTAAAGCAGGGACACACCAAGCGAGAAACGTGGCGATCTCAGGTCAGTAAAAAATGGCAATTTTGTTTTACCCGGGACCAAATCCCCATTGGTCAAAAAATAGTTATATACCCACAAGAAATAACGTGTAGTATGACGAAAAAGAAAAAAAAATACCACACAGAATGGCATGTATGTGACGTATTATTTCATAGTAATATCTCCCACCGATAATTCAGTACCTCAGAAGCAATAACTAGGCGAAATATGAAATAACAGCTCGCATACATGCCATTTTGTGTTTGCGATTCCGATAATCGCTGCCTTTCTGGCGTTGTGTGTTTGCGGCTTAACAAGTCTTCTGTTGCCGCCTACCGGGTTGCGATAGAACTATATATTGAGTGCGATCGCCCAATGACGTCACAGGGAACGCTCAGTGTGGCCATTATTTCTCTATGGAGGATGGTTGTGGCCCATTAGATTTTAGGTAAACTCTCGACTGTAGAACCGTCCCAAGGCGCTATAAATATCATGTAAGGAGGTCAGGGTGAAGGTCGTGGTTTGCTCCGAATGCAGCCATTGGCTACTGGGACTACTCTATTCCTTATATGGTAGTTAATACAGGGGGACAACTCCATGCAGCTATGTGAAGCATAGACTACGAATATATCTGAAAACACAGTCCTCATGGTATAGTTGCTGTCCGAGCAGCAATATATGAAGGCGATATGCAATACATGAGGCGGCCAAACTTAAACATGCATCGAAAATAATATGAAATAAGCTCATATCTCATTTATTTCATGATCACTTGTAAGATTTGATAAAAATAATAGTTGTCTATCTAGAGTGATTGTCGTATTACAATCTAATCCCAAATGTCCTTGTCACATTACTGTTCTGTATATATGTTGCATAATAAATCTATGTATAACAAAGAAGGCTAGAGACGCGTTGAGACCAGCTCTATTGAGTTGAATGATCTCTAGGGTAAATAAAAGTAATAAAAAATGTTTTTGAAGAAGGTCTTCACCCCAGCGCAATGAACTAAGATACCTATTAACTATCGGGAAAATACAGCATATATATATATATATATATATATATATATATATATATATATATATATATATAGAACTTCAATGTTATACTACCTAGGATACTTCCTTTGGGTTCTGATTATGTTTCCTTTGGATTCTGATTATGTTAGTGCCACTATCCTATCAGTACAAGTAGGCCTACTCTAGGATTTTGAAATAATATTGGGATTTTAGAATGTTAGGCATTCCCTCTATTGATAGATGGAAGCTACAGACCTACGCTAGGATACGGTAAACCGGAAGTCCTAGTCAAAAGGTGGTAGAGGTACCAAAAAATTGTCATCTCATTGATCCTCCACTGCCACCGCTAAGATCATGCATCGAATGAGAAATCGCGATCAAATATCTGGAAGCATTTTGTGACATCGTGGAGTATAAACTATGAATACTCACAACAAAGCATTATTAACTTAGCTTATCGATAACAAAGTCTAACTTCTTGGTCTCTTTATCAAAATACACAAAAAAAGAAAAAGATAATATGAATAAGGGTTTCGGGAGTATAACAATTTCCAACCACGACAGGCCTGCTGTGACAGAAACTACCATGACAAAAAATCTGCTAGAAAAATGATTCACTCTTCCAGCAGAGATTCTGAGCCTGGTAGTACGAAGATGAGCTAGGAGAATGAAAGTCAAGGTGGCACAGATCGGACTCCACCAGAGCTGACGTCAGTGTGCGCTGATGGCCAGAGTAGCATCGAATGAGAAATCGCTATCTTTATCCACGAAGGATTCCACAACTTCATAATGCAGCCACCAGATGGCCAGCAAACGTGATGTCACTCTTCGACGAGAATCTCTGCACGATCTGCGACCAGAGTCCTTCGCCGCTGGGTGTGACCTTCAGTTTGACCTCGTCATGACTCTTCAAGGTCGTGTAAATCTGATTTGCCCCAAGCGGGAACGGCCCAGTTGCCCGGATGCTGCTGCGTCCGCTCTGTCCAATCTGCACTTCGTTCCGGAAGAGGACTAGTGGCGCCGCCCCATTTCCGTTCGCCCTCGATGTGAAGGTGAAGAGATACACGCCATCCATCGGCGCTCGGAAAGTCGCTGAGTCATTGTCATAGGCCAAGCCTAAGTTGAGCGATAATTGGGGAAGTTTGACGGTAGTGTATTCCTCCGCGTCTGACCGCCTCACCCCCGATGCAGTACCGGAGAATGCGATGGTTGGAGATAGAGGCCGGAAACCAGGACAGTCGCAGGGTGCTGGAAAAGACAGACGCAGAAGAGGCCTATGGTATTTTTGAAATTCTATACTAGCGACTTCGTCAATTCGTATTTAGTTACCACGTACCCCCTCCCCACTTCCCCCTGCGTTGGGCCCTCTAGCGGGTGAACGGGAAACCATTGTAAACTCGTGGTTATCATTTCGTATGACACAGGTGCTTGAGCTGATCATCGGCGATCAGAACTCTATAGGGATTGACACCAGCGAAAGGGTGAGATCTCATTGAATTCTCTCAAGGAAAGGAGATCGGAAAACTACAGTTCAGAATTATGTTTTTAGTACAGCTAAAAACAAATCATAAGAATAGAAGTACATCTGTGTAGAGAAAAACAAAAAAAGATAGCAGGGTTCAGTTAGGTACTGTACGAGAATCTCACTCACGTGGGTCTTCAGTCTCCATGTCCAGGTCTGGTTCACTCTGTCTCTATGTGTGGGAGACTCTCCAAGCGGATACTACCAGAATCATAGTTTTTTAGATATAGTAGGTAACCAACGCAATTTAGTCTCACAGGGTGATCTCAGGGCAAAGAGGTCGGAAAACTACAGTTCTAAATTATATTTGGCGTATGGCAAGAAATGATACCTAAGGATAGAAGTATATCTGTGTAGAGAAATACAAAGAAAGAACAGCAGGTTTCAGTTTAGTTGCACGAGAATCTCACTCTCGTAGCCCTTCAGTCTGGTTCACTCTGTCTCTATGTGCTGGAGAAAGTAGATCCGACAGAATTTACACGTTTTATATGTAGTAGGTAACAATAATTCCCGTTCAAAAACCTGTATTCGAAACGTGAAAATGAATTATTTTAATTCTGTACGTATTTTGGAACATAGTAAAACCAGTAGCCTTTGAAACTCCTTGAACTACAGTCTCTCCTTCAGAATCTTAGAGTAATTCATTTTTAGACGTTTTCAAGCAGGATTATGCTCCATTTCAAGAATAGAGATTGGGCCCAGAAGCCTTTCAAGCCGTTCCCAGTGTGTACTATAGCCTTTCTCACTCTGTGCAACACCTTGAGGGTGGTTGTGGCCCATTAGATTGTAGGTCAACTCTCGACTGAAGAAACGTCCCAAGGCGCTAGAAAATATCATGTAAGGAGGTCAGGGTCAAGGACGGGGTTTGCTGCGAATGCAGTCATTGGCTACTGGGTCTACTCTATTCCTTATATGGATTTCGTGGTAATGGGACAACTCCATGGTGACTTACACCACTACGTTGACTGGGAATCTTGGAATGCCTTGAAATACTGTCTACCTAGAAGATACACGTTGTTATTAAAAGCTCTAATAACAGACAGAACAAAAACCAGTTACTGACATTCAAGATTCATACAAATATCATCCCAGTTAGATTCCACTGACCTTGCTTGCCCTTGAATCCTTTTGGTCCATGGCGTCCAGGGCGACCAGGTAAGCCGCTCGGTCCTACCAGACCATTCAACCCTGGAAGACCTGCGGGAGCAAGAAACACATTTAACATGCATAACTTCTGCAGAATCACATGAAAACAACATCGTCTTAGTCACTTAATGCCCGTTTCCATTTGCTGATTTTCTGTCATCGATCTAAAGTCAGGAACCAATGGCAGACTTTTGGCAATGCTGATGCAAAAGCGGTCAATGGAAACGTCCAAACAAGGAAATGGCCACCGACTTTGTCGGCTTAGATCATGCAATTTGGCACCACCGAGAGATTTCTTTGGGAATGGCAGAATCAAAACCCATTGATTTCGCCGCGTCACTGAGTGAAAACTAATACCCTCACTGATTATTTAATACCGCCGCACAGTCGGTGACGCTACGGACGGACTTTTTAGGAGAACTCAAATAATCTCCGCCGTTTTTGTCGGCCAATGGAGCACGGCCTTTAGAGTGCCTGCTCACTCTGTCACCCGCAGATGGAGTTCCATACCCCACAGACTGAACCACAACGCTATCCGAATCATCATATCGATGTAAAATCATTGCCTTTCATTATCAGGTGTTTCTTAATGTGACCGGATGATGTCTCGCCATCTTCAGAAATTAAGTGTTTCATGATATTAAAGCAGGAAATATTTTGGTAATTGGCATTCATTATGAACCCCTTACAAATGATATATTTCATAATCTTCAGAATAGCAGTATTCAAATGGATTGATACCCAAGCCTTTCTATTTTTTCGGATATCACACATTAAAGTTTATAGACACTGAAATGTGATAAATAACTAATAGAGCTTTTATAATTATAAATATTGCTTTAAATGAATATTCATCTTATGGAATTTTCACAATATGATTTTACACCTTCAGTGTCTAACATTAAATGCAAAATGGAGTTAAGGTTACAAATGGAAGCGTCTGCCCCTTTATCTGAGTTGAAAGACTAATATATGTATATATATATATCAATGTGATACAAAGATGAAAGATCTGAACTTGTGACAAAAGAGTCAATAAGGAAATTGTAATAAAAAAAAGAGAAAGGGTTGGCACTCACTTCCTCTGAACCATAGGCCCATCCTTCCCTCACTGAAATTTACGTTGCTTTACGTGCTTTATATTGGCTGACCTTACCAGGTAGGCTTCAGTCCCTGTAGCCATCCACCTACCCCACCCCTCCTCTCGTCGATGCAGATTCCTGGACCACCCAGGGTAAGGTTTATTGTTATTGAAATTTGTTAAATGATTTAAAGGCATATCCCACAATACACCCTGGCGCCACCTGGTGATTTTCAAATAATGTCAATTATTAGTCAAAACTGGTTTCTTGGGATTCATTCTAATTCTACATGAGTGAATTTAACATTTGTCCAGTTTGTCCAATCTCAATAGGTAAAATAAGACATTTGCATTTGCTTTATTTACATAGGAAATGTACTGAAAAATATGGTTTTCATCAATTTTTTCAAAAACAAGCACGGTGACCTATGATTTTTAAAACATAAATAAGTAGTACCATATATATACTATATTTCGTGAAAATTTGAGGAAAATGACATGGGTTTTACTATGTGAAAAAATACTTTTTAGAATTTCTATATATTCCCATATAAAAGGATCATTATATTGATCTATAAATCAAAAACTAGCTCGGTGACCCCCAATTTTTAAGGCAGAAATGTGGTCTACATTACTTAGAGATCATTGTATTCAATTTTCAGAAAAATGAAATGGGTTTTAATTTTCACGCCAAATTGTCCGCTATGCCTTTAATGAATGTTCATAATCAAAGACTTGGACAAGTCTACTTACCAGGTGGGCCAGGGTTGCCTTCCAGGGGCAGACCAGGTTCCCCGGGCACACCAGGCCGTCCCGGTTCTCCTGGTGCCCCTGGATCTCCCGGAGGTCCAGCTGGGCCTACCTCGCCCTTGACATTCTGCGGTCCTCTGGGTCCGTCCCGACCCGCGCGGCCGTCACCACCAGGTGGCCCTACAAAGTTAAAATACTCCGAGTTGATGAATATATAAATAGCTTGTCAATAAATAGACAATAATCTATGGCCTTGTAGACAGGTGGCCGTGAATCACGAGAAGCGACACGAGCGATGGCGATTATATTATGACGTCAAGCTCGAGTCCATTGATTTCGCTGGGTCACTCAGTGAAAACTAATAGCCTCACCGATTATTTGATACCGACACACAGTCGGTGGCGCCACCAACAGACTTTTAGGAGAACTTAATCCAGGAATTGGCATCTTAAAGGATATGTCAACATGGACTATTTATTTTTGCTCTATAGCACAACGGGACTATTTTCCCGTTTACAATGGCTTTGATTTGAATCGAATCCATAACAATGGGTAGTGGTTTATTGAGTCCCCATGCATTTTCAAAGGGGAGTTTTTATTATCCATGGTGATGAATGATAGATGATAATATGATTTCACTTAGAATGATAATATGACTTCACTTTCCCAGTCTCTCTGATGTAGTTAATGACACATGAAAAATATCTCTTGGCGTGGTTGCACGCGCTATAATATATCGCTCAGAGGATAGAATGGTCACATACAGACTTCCAGCACACTGCATGAAGCCTATATCTTCACTATCTGCATGCTATTCACTGTGATATTATGAATGGAGCAGGGAGCCAGTGTCTCAGGGTCAAGGAGGTATGCTCAGCTGACCATGACCAATCACTAAAGACCGAAATACCTCATTGACCCAGTGGTGTTTGACTTATTTGTATCCCTGACTAGTCAGGCAGTTGCAGAAATAGCAAGTGGGTTACAGAAAATTATCCATAGACTGAATGTAACCCAAAATTTTTAATTGTTATTCATCGATAATTGCACACTCATTCGTCAATGATGAACATACTATTTGCTCCTGGTTTCATGAACCCAATTGGCATTCCTGCTACTGACATGTACGACCACATGGGGTGATATCGTGACGGTATTATATGGAGACACAGTACCTGTGGGTCCTGGGAGACCTGGTTCACCTGTCAGTCCAGGGAGACCTGGGAGACCTTGAAGACCTTTCTGTGGATGACAGGCCGCTCTCCTCACACCAAATGAGTCTGAAAATGATCGTAGATATGAACCTTACGCAAATGCTGTTTCTCGACGAGACAATATCTCATTTACCCTACCCCTAATAAAAAAACGCCATAGGCTTAACATGGGATTTGTTTATGTCACGAGTGTGACATAAAGTGTTGTTTATGTCATTACATTCTAATACTGAAAATTTGTTGGCTCCGTAATGTCACTCATCTTCGTCTCGTGAAATTATGGAGCTAACAAATTACGTGACATAAATAATCTCAGACTCAAACTGGTGATATTATAAACAACGGAGCCCATATAAAACCATTATTCAATGTACTACCTAAAAAAGTCTACCTCATAGAACAAGATCTCTCTCTCTCTCTGTCTGTCTCTCTCTCTCTGTGTCTGTCTCTCTCTCTCTTTCTCTCTCTCTCTCTCTCTCTCTCTCTCTCTTTCTCTTTCTCTCTCTCTCTCTCTCTCTCTCTCTCTCTCTCTCTCTCTCTCTCTCTCTCTCAGTCAACGGCTCGTTAGCACAATGAACTATTAATCCATAGAACATATCCAGAGCGATTGGTGTTTAGGGTAACTCATAATTATTCGAGAAAACAAAATTAATGGCATGTACCATAAGTGAGGTTCTTGTTGCACAGATTCTCCGAGCAGCAGTAACTGCAGCGGCCCTGGTGGCAGTAAGTGGAACCCTCGGCATAGCAGTAGTCGATATTGACGCAGCGTTTGTTGATGATAACTCCACCACTAGGTGTCGTATCGATCTGCGTCTCACAGGCCTGACGTAGCAGTGACGTCAGAGAAAATGACGTTAGTATCACGCTTGCTCAAAAAACGATAGGGATTATATATATACAGTGTTTGTAAAAAAATATTAAATGATACGGAGTTTGATATTAAGAACAATATTATCAAGAAACGTTCGGAAATTTCAAACAATTATTTATATGGCGTGAGTTGTCTTCGCAGAATGATATTGAAGCAGAGCTGAGTGATATATGTAGCAGAAGAGAACAATCGCCATATAAACACTTTTATGAGTTTGAGTGACGTTTAAATTTTATCCTACCCTGCCAAGTGTCTTTAATTACATAAGTCACCCGTGGCATATAAATATTATCTGGCATAACCGTGGAATACAGTCACACCATGTTAATTAGGTCATCTTAAGGTTGAATGGCTATATGGGAACTTGCCTTCGGAGGAAATAAAGAGGTCATTCTCGGTTTTAGGATTCCACTCACTCACTAATGAATGCGTGTAATTTACAGGACAAGAAACCTTCAGGGATATTCTTTACTAAATACATAAAATGCTGTTTAATCCTTATTTTTTCAGATATTGTACAACGATGGAGAGTACACATGTTGTCTAAGGGATACACCATTATGCTACGTTGGAGTGTTCACATGTTTAAGAAATATTTAAGATTTAAGATCAATACCATCAGTGAATTGAAACTGTATTTCGCTTTGTGATCAATAAAGAGAGCATAGCTCATATACTAAAAAAAAATTCTATGGAATTTTTGATGAGGGGTAGGATAATAAAGCTTCTACTTACTCTAATGTTTACATCTCTCAGGATATACGCCACATAGACATTCTTATTTAGACACAGATATTAGTCCCGACCCCGAACCTGTGGCGCTCCCTGTGGTTAGGCTCTGAATTATCAATATCTGGAATAGCAAGGAAGTTGCGCCCGACTGGTGCTGCCACCTATGGGTCGTACAGTAACCCCTATCCCTCTAGTGGGTGATCATGGAAACAGAGTATGCTCTGTACTTCAACCAACATAAACAGAATAACAACAATTGTGTTAATCGATACAATGCGAAGTAATACTCTGAGCCGTAGCGATGAGAACTGTATATTGTCAACTACGCGGGAAATACGACCACACAGATCAAAATCATGGTAATAGTGTATTTATTATTCAACATTCCAAATATAGGTTCTCAAAGGAAAGAAAAAATAAACCGCCGATCTTCTCAAGCACTAATTTCACACAGGGGACTTTTTATTCATATCCTAGTAGGATACGACTTTCAATATATATCCTACCCAGTAGTGATCTCGAGGCTCTATACGTTTAGTATATAGCCGTATTTAGGGGGACAATGCCCGGTAAATAATAATAAACCTCACCTCAAGGAAATATACTTCACTATTTATGTAATTCTAGGAGAAAACGCCCTAACTGTGGCCAAACTATGTCTTAGTTCGAGGTCACCTATCGCCGACGTTTGCCCCGACGCCGTAGGCGAAGGGGCGAACGTCAGCGATAGGTGACCAAGAACTAAGACATAGTTCTGGCCACAGTCAGGGTGTTTTCTTATTATTACATACCTCTATGCGATCAGAAAGACGCCATTTATCGAGTTCTTAAGTCATAACCGCTCCATGTTGACACTGTCTGCTACGAACCAGAAGTTGCGCAGGATGTGCGCATTGCGCATGCACGATAATACCGTCACTCGCTGAACGGATGTTTGATTGCTATTCGGTAGGCATGCATTTAACAGAAGATACGATTGGAGAGTGTTAGGCGTGTGTGGAGTCGGATATGCCAGGAACCAGCGTAAGCGTGTCTGTGCATCGCCCATTGCGGATCGTGTTGTTGTTATTGATCGATTTCGAGTATCTGAGCAGTTTAAACGGTGTCTGGTGAATCCCAATCGTTAGTTACCTCAATGATTGGTCAATAGGAACTTGTAGTTGTTACGGGGGGCCTGTATCACGAGTTTAAAGTCGCGATTCGACGTCGTTCGCCATGTTGTTTTTGGTTGCGATGACGTCGATTACGCACGCTTATCTAATAGCACAGACTAGGCTCGATGCACGGTAGAATCATGCAGTACGACGAAGCGCACCATAGTGGACCGTAGTCGCGATATACTACACCCTCGTGAGCGGGTAGTATTTCACTGATGTTCGGCTATAGGTATGTAATAATTCGATATACTATACGACTAGTTATCTAGTATGCTCATCTATAAGCATCACAAAAGAATCATTGTGAAATGACACATGTACTTGAACGGCCGACTGATTTGTAAATACCATTGTTATGTTCCGGTTACGAATTCCTGTTATGTCATATTTGCACCCGTAGACGTGAAAGAATGTATAGTTGAATGTTCTGTGAATAACCCAATAGAAAACAAATAAATGTGGTGTATATCTCTTCCTACTGAGGTGTACTTACGTGGGTATATGAGGGACATGGTGTGGTGTACATGTTACATTCTCTGTTTAACTCCGCTTCCCGACAGGTGTAACAATTAATGTTTCCAATGATGTAATCTCCTGAAAAGAGATAAAGCCATGAATAGGTAATCCAATCATTCATATCTAGAAACCAAGAATTTTCTATTGACTGAAACCGACTTGCATCTCTTAATTCTAGTCAAAACTGCAACCGAGGCATAACAGTTGATAACTCGTGTTATATACTCACTGACAATATTTCTGGCTGTTTAGCAAAGTGCGTGTTTATTATACTATACCAGTGATTATGACTGAGCTTCTTTGTGCCGACCCTCGAGTAACATGGAAACACCAGTTCACAAATTATACCGTTCTAAAACAATATCAACGATTTGATTAAAGCAAACTGGGTTGATTTAGGTCATGAATAAATATAAAACTAATGAATCACGAAAGAAAGAAAAATGATAGTCCTTCCGAGTACCCCTGAGAGATATGGAAAAAGACTATTCCATAGTTAGTACCGATTCCAGAAATGCCTGTCAAATATATCAACGACGCTCACAAATCTTGGAAAAGAAAAGAAAACTGACCTTGTATATGGAAGATATATAGAAATATACCATAGACAATGGACACGATGTTTGGCTTGGTCATTTTGGCGATATAGCTGTATATGATATTGTATATTTGTGTAGTAGACTGCTGAGCATTCATGGGTGGGTATGAGCTACATGCACCATGCTGTAAATCCTTTTAATATGTACTATAGAGGAAACTTATGGAGGTTTACGGTCAGATCTCGTATTCCATCAAGTCTGAAAAGCATAGTAATTCACAAGGCAAAGCCACATGAATTATATAGCGATTCAAACGAGATGGGATCGAGCTCTGACTGTAAACTTGAATAGATTCTGAATTTCTCTCACCTCTCACAATGACTAACATTTGTGACATAATCCCCCATCGAGTTTTTATTTCTAAATACTCCCTGGGCGTTGAGTATGAGTTCCCGTTGTGAAGTCTTCGGGGGTGGGGGGAATACCCGGGGTAAGATAAGATACAGGCCAATATCTGACTAGCGGGGGGCGGGGGGTACACCGTTTCAATCATCAGGGACCTGTTTCACTAGTTTCGTGACAAAAGTGTTAGACAGACATGAAAAGCGGCACCAACAGTGCAAGCAAGAATGGATAAAACAAAGTCACGTTTCATAATGCATGTCACATTTATTGTCGCATGTTGTGTCACAATGTCAATGTTACGAACAGTGACACTACAGCGCCACCTGTGTTGTCACGAAACCACTCTGTCTGTATGATGTCACAGACGCCATCTAGACATGTCATGAAACTATTGAGACAAGTCTCAGGGTCGGCCACAGAAGGAATTATAGATACCTGCAATATATATCTCCAATATTCGTTCACTTGTACTTTATTAGTATTTGACATAAAATGATACTTACGTTAACTGTAGAGCGAAGGCAAATATGTTTTATATGATAACGATGATTCTCTTCTTGTTGGTATTTCCAAAACTGAAAAAGCTTTTTGAAAATTTATGTTGACACACATCAAAATTTCCTTTATCGAATCGTTGAAGACTGTCTTTCAGAACACGCCTGCACGCCCTATATACGATGCCTATAGGTTGGAGCCTGCTGCAAAAAAAAAGCCCTTCACTATCTGCATGCTATTCACTGTGACGGAGCTGACCATGACCAATCACTCAAGACCAAAATACCTCATTGACCCCCTGTTTGGATCCTAGAGTCAAGCAGTTGCAGAAGTGGCAAGTTGACTGATTGGGTGCAAGTGGGTTACAGAAAATTATCCATAGACTAAATATATCCAAAACCTTTCAATTGTTAAATCGATAATTGCACACTCATTCATCAATGATGAACATACCATTTGCTCCTAGTTAAATACTGAAGCATCATATTGCGACAAGGGGAATCATGGTGAGGACCTGTTACTATGGCCTAACACCGCACCATCTAACCAAGCATAAAAATAGTCTCTTTACAGCCCAATACATTTGAACTAAATTACCCCATCCCATCCACAACCAAATTAACTGCTCTGTATACATCGTGTATTTGCGACGGCAATTGTTGTGAACGAGAAGATAGTGTGTCATTTATAAGATAATAAACCCGATGAAAATCTTCATTACAAAATGGACGGAATCGCCTCCACCTTTCTGTTACAATATAAAAGATGAGCTCAAGTGATATTATAACATAATATAGCATTTCCTGGCTTATATCATTCTCATTCACATTTTGTACATTCCTGTGCACATTTAGATATTTTCTATTGAGATTCAGACGTTTTACTGTAGACAACGTTCGACTATAGGTTGTCTGATATACCCTTCCACCCAAATAGCGATTGTGGGTCAGCTGGGCAGATTCACCCTTCTCAGTGAAAATGCCTGTTTGCCAAGTCCTTTGTAAACGGGGCAATATACATACGTAAAAGCCAATTGACTCTATGTATAAAGACTGACCTATACTTCATCCAGCAAATGTTGATGAAAACTACGAAGCATGGTTTACTATATACCCATGCCGTATATACTGTAAATACGCACCGTTTCGGCATATGACGTAAAATACTGTACAGACCGCTGGTCCGTACACTAAAATACGGACCACCTTGCCATACACGTTTATTAACATATCGGTTGTTAAAAATTAAATTAATGATTTTAAATTTTTTTGGGGGGTATATAGTAAAAATATAACGTCCAACCATGCTTGTACAAGTCACAGAACTCGATGATAATTTACGGTTTGTACGGAACTCGGCATAAATGCCTCGGTCCGTACAAACCGTAAATTACCATCTCGTTCTGTGACTTACCCAGCATGGTCAGGACGTTCTATATAAGTAATTGTTGGCACGATACTGTTGGCCCAGTTACAGGTGTTAAGGAGGTATATATATATACAGTATAATGTGGCTAAAAAAGACATGTGCCATCTGCTGCAAATGACACAGAGTGAACTGTGTAGAAATGCCTCTTTCTGGGTATTGATATGTATCAGCCAGCCACCACGGCGTAAAAACCTGACACTAAAGCCGGATGTCCATCTTCCGATTTAGGGTTGAACGATTAGTTCCCAAATCGTATAGGAGTCGATCAACTTGTCGCAGCCAAATTACGTAACCCCTCGCTCGACCCGCACACTGATAAAATTGGTGTATGGTCCACTAATCGCTGGGGGAGGGCAAAAACCAAAGAAACCGAGTGTTCACTAATCGCTGGATAGCCTTGCCTAGCTGGCCTACATCTACCGACTCCGTTAGGATGGCTTGGCTGAGACAAATTACCCTCCGTTAGTCACCGACAAACGTACATAAATGTTCCGAAATCGGTAGATGGGCATTGGGCTTAACAGAACGTGGTCATGCCAGAGAGTTGTGGATGAACTATATAGGTATGTCTGGAGTGATGTTGAATCCCCTGACAGCTATGATTTAAGATGTAAGCTGAGATTATTGAGTCTACCCACCTGTACAGACCTGTCATAATAACGGCATTACAATATTAACAGTAGTACAGCTCTTACAAAATGTTCATTTTCAAATGTCAGCTTTGATTTATTTTCAATGAGGTATTTTGCGACAGAGACCAAGGCAATCTGTATTCAAAGGCCATGGTGGAAAGATCTGTTATATTTCTATGGAGACCATATCAAATAAATAGTATTCTTTTATAGAAATTGGCAATTCATGTTTAAGGCCCTATAATATACTGTAACATATTTTGAAACCACTTTATTTAAAAAATATACCATTTTTAGATATGGACATTTTAGGAGAGGTCATATGGCCTTATTCAACGTTAGTTATGAACCCGTCTGGATATATATAATTATGATATATTCGCAGAGGTTGAAGATATGTAGGCAGAAGGTACTTAAATGCATAATTCTTCTATGGTATTCTAATTTCAGGCAATTAGATCAAACAGGAAGCAACCTGGCTCAACACTAGTTAGATAAGATTTCGAGATGTCTTGACATAACTAAAACATTGGCGAAACATACATTGCCAAGAAGAAACAGGTACCCGGCGGAGGTCCCCTTTAATGTACCATACACGGTATGATGCGTTTACTCGATGACCATAGAATAGTTGATCTCGTTGGTTTCCCTTGTAAGTCACTTCAGGACAGACAGAATTGGTGGCCGGTTGTTCAAATGCAATTGATGCTTCCTTGAGCTATATCTACTTGAAATGATATGGTACCCGTTGGATCCGCATTCCGTATCTCACTTGCCGTATGCACGTTTCCTGCATTGCATTTCTATATCCATAATCCGTGTTATATAACGTCTATATTGTCCCAACCCAAGTATATTTCTCCATGGACTTAACATAGGAAGCCTCGTACCCAATGCTCATTCGAGTAGTGTTATATTGAGGAAACCTATGAAAGTTGATGGCCAGGGGTCATATTCCATCGAGTTTGAATAGCGTAATAATTTACGAGGCGAAGCGGTGTGAATCACGTACTGATTCAAACGAGATGGGATAGAGCTCTGACCATGAACTTAAATAGGTTTCTAAATTTATCTCACCCCTTACATTGAATAATTGGCTAACACTTGAGACTTAATGCCCCATTGAGTTTCCTTTCTAAATACTCGATGGGCGTTGAGTATAAGTTCCCAATGATAAGCCTATGGGAAGAAATACTAGGGGTGAGATAAAAATAGGTCCGTTATGAAGCCACATTTCCTGCCATGTTGTTCAGCCCCCATCATATACCACAGAATAACTTTTAGGATAATAGGAGAGCTTGAAGCATTCCCATACTGAGGATTGCCTGAAGCTTTCAGTCACCAATGTCATACATGTATACTTAGTAGAAACCAAACAAGAGCTAGCCTTGTCAATGTTATGCCACAATGGGCAGGTTGTGTATTACTACATGAGGCGTTAGCCGAGTGTAGTGAGTAGCAGACTCGAGTTCGGTTTCGTATTTATCGTACCCCATCTCACTAACATACAGAAATGTTTTTGTAATTATCCATGTTTGTAGCTTGTTGACACTCATCGGCGGATGGCTGCGTTTATCAATGCTGCCGGATCTACTTTCGTTATCTCGTCTTTGATTGGTCAGTTTCTTTATTCACCTCGGTGCATAAATAACACTTTATTCAACGTTCAGTCAAATACACTGAGTCCATGTTAAACTTATGGCGTTTTTTATTAGGAATAGGATAAAATTGTCTCTAGCGAATGTGACATATTTACAGAACATCAGTTAGTAGTAATTCACAAGGCAAAGTCCTATGAATTACGCAGCGATCAAACGGGATGAAGCTCTGAATGTAAACTTGAATAGATTTCTGAATTTACCTCACCCCTCAAATTGACTAATGACTAACACAAAAGAGCAATTCTATGGAAACATTTATTGAGTAAAATTTTACTGGAGAAATTAGCGAGATAAATCTACTGGAGTAATTAGGAGGTAATCAAGTGTTTAGAGTCACCAGCTATCAATGTAGCCAAGGCCGTAGTCCAGGCTGAAAGAGTGAATTGCCGAGTCTGCTGTGATGGTGTGTGGGAATTTCGGAGAGTAATCGGGAACGATAGTGTACAATATTCTACGAAATTCTACAAAACTCTCCGAAATTCCGCTTAAAAAATTGCTGTGGAATCGGCACTTTAGGCCCGATGTCCACCTACTACGATATGGCATCGATATAGTCTACGATGCACCTCCCGATAAAAAATCAAAATCGCGTGGGAAGGTCCCCTAATTTCTGGGCAGTTGACCACATTTCTGCGATTAGACACCGATAAAAACCCCATACAATGCGTGGTGGATTGGCCTGTCTAGACATATGTCTACGATTTTACACCTTCCCGATATGTCTCCGATATTTGTTTTTTGTATCGGTGCCATATCGGTAGGTCTAAGTTTCTATCGTAGTAGGTGGACACCAGGCCTTAGCCTACCTAGCCGATGCATATGTAGCCATTCCACTGCTATTCCCCTTACACGACACGTCCACGACCAGGACACAATCACTTTTACAATTAAAATCATATAAAGGGAATTCCAACTGTGGGAAATAGTTCGAGATTTCAAACAGATTCTGAGTCTTGAACATGGTTGGTGCTAACCAAAATTACAGGCATTTGCACTGTACCGTACACACCTTATACTAATGTTTATATAGAAACACCAGGTATGCCGTAATAAGGTGCGGTTTATCAAAGATTAATGACGTAACTGATGAATCATACGCCTAACGCTACAACAGCTTTGGTTAGATATAGACTTGTTGAAATTACAAAACTAAAGCCTAAAGAATAAAGGAAAATAGAAGGGGGACATAAAGTACTTCTGAAAGAATTTCTGAAATTTTCGATCTTGCACCCAAAAGAAGAAAGAGGGAGCATACTGAAAATTTCCTAAATTTTGGACCCCCTACCTCCCCCCTCAGTGAGTACACGTGTACTTTATGGATGGCCCCCAGCTTAAAGTCACCTTTAATGACTCTCTATAACGCCCTTGCCTAGTGCTATACACTATACACACCCCCCCCCCCCCACCACACACACACAACACACACGCCTCCCCGCGGGGGAGACACTCAGCCCTCGTATAATATACAGTCCCCAACACGTGGCCAAGTGCTGTGCGTAAATCCTTTAATGTTTTTCTTTGACTCAAATTCAATTCTTGTAACTTACTCTTACACGGCAAAATAAGAAGAAGAAAAGAAAAAGGATACGTGAGAGGGACAATACCCCCTGAAAAAAAGTCGGAACGAATATTTGACAGAATTACGGTAATTACTTATGAAATTGAGCAGAAATATCCACCTGACAGACTTTGCCGAGGACGGCTCTGTGGGTATCGCCCTCCACGGTCCGCTGAACGCCCGTCGCGGTCACGGTCAGTGACCACGCCTGGCGCCGACTGTCAGCACCCTCTGGGCTCGCGACGAGGGTGGTCAGCGCGTGGAAAACAGATTTTTTTTCAGGTAATTCTCCTCGCGTGAGATGGTCTTCCATTATAGCATAGATTTATGAGGTATGGAGATATAAACATACAATAAGTTGTGTTTTAGGAGAATCTTTTATAGCCTATATATATATAGTTTCTCTGTGCCCTTGGCCTAAGTATATAGAACGTCCTGACCATGATGTACAAAACGAGATAATGATTTACGGTTCGTCCGGAACGAGGCGTTTACGCCAAGTTCTGTACGACCCGTAAATCATTATCAAGTTTTGTGTCTTGTACAAGCATGGTAGGCCGTTCTATATCTACAATACATATACACCCAAATTGATAAAAATAATAAATCTAATTTGGCATAAGCTCTAGTATTTTAGTCACCGTGTACTGAATAATGTTCTGTATTTTGCCATATGGAACAGTGTTCCGTACGGTATTTTACTGTCTATGGCAAAACGGTGCGTATATACAGTATATACGGCATGAGTATATATAGCAAATGGGTTTACTTGTCCTAAGCCAGAGTGTTGACATATGTCTCAAATATTTTGTCATTAGATTATTTGTTGAAATTATAAAACAGGTTTAGTCTCCTTGAAATGACGACGAGTTACACCATGATAATATCAGCAGATATTTTATGGAGGGTCCGGGAACGTTGTGACGCGAAGTATCAACTATGGTCTCGATTTGAACGTCATAACATTCCTCCAGAAATTGAGAAAACTATTAAATCGAAAACTAATGGTTAACTGTAGAACTACGGTGATTCTTCTTCCTATGGACATATCTACATTCAATGAAAACCCTCGTCAGTTCAAACCCGTCACAAAGGATTGATTATAACTTGCGTTATTAACGACATAATAAGTGTTTTATTAAAATTGATTTGTGGGTACCTGACATGGGAGGCCTCATCGCGAACTACATAGCACCTATATAGGTATATCACTCCGCCCCTACTCGAACCAGCCTGTACCGCCAACACCACCAGCAGCACTCAGACACCCAGAGATTACCAATACCTGTTCAAACTTCTCACAGAGCCCCAGCTGGGAGGAGGCCATGCACTGACTCCCATCTGAAGACATAAGGTGGGATCCTTTAAATCCCAAGTGATTTCTGGATAGAGCCAGAATGGAGTCTACTACCTTGCGGAGGCCCACGCCCCAGGAGTCACGTGGTGTCAAGGCTAGCTGACCTGGATCCTGGTTTGTTGAGAGCTGAGGTCTCCAACCCCCTCAAAACCACGACAGGTAGGCTTGGTGTGAGCTCTCCAAACCATCACCAACCACTGATATTAGGATGGGTAACTCCAACATTGTTTAGTCACATACTTTCATAGTGACTCTGACCCAGCAAGGCAGGTACGGCGAGGCCTCACCTGTATTGTGAGTGTTTCTTTTCAATAGCCTTCATTATACATGTTACTGGTCTAAATGGATACCGTTCATTCAAAGAGAGAAGGGTCGTGCTGATTGGATATGAATCGGTACATGTATAGTACACCCTCAGGACATGCAAAGGTGAATGCTAGACTCAGGGCATGCAAGGCCAAAGAAGGAATGGTTTATAATCCACAACGACTGAGCCCTAATCCCAAAGGCACTGTTCTGGGCTAGCATGTACAGACAAGGATCTCAGAGTGGTGCAACCTGCTGCTGGATCCCAACGAACGGGAATTTTTCTGTGCTCATTTAAACTTAATTGTCGATAAGCAAACAATTAACCAAACATGGCCAAACACGCCGCTGCGCAGAACCTCTTTGACAGGGTCGTCTCGAATGACGTGGGAAAAGTGGAGGAGTTTCTGGGCCTGGGAGATTCCATCATCTGGCGGGAATTGATTCGCTACGAGTTTGATCTGCAGGCGATGCGTCGCGAGGTGGTGGCCGAGTACCCGCTGCTGCTCAAACTGCTGGCGTACGACATCAGGACCATCTCGTCCTTCCACCTGGCAGCCATGCTGGGCTTTGACGATATTCTCATGGCGCTCATGGAGAAGGACGTGCCCGTGGACATCGCCATCGTGTCGGGATCCACGGCGCTGCACCTCGCCTGCTTTGCTGGAAACAGCGAGACGGTGCAGTTACTGACGGAGGTGTACAAAGCCGACCTGAGTAGGACGGACGGGTCTGTATTTCTTCTTTTAATTTAAACTATTTTTGGATCAATATCGTACATGTGGCTATCCGTAAAGTGAAATTCACACGGTGGGATTCATATTCCTTCACAGGGTTCAAAATATCATGAGATTCTGTTCCTTGTTAGGTGGAATTCACACGGTGGGATTCATGTACCTTCACAGGGTTCAAAATCTCATGATATTCTGTTCCTTGTTTAAGTGGAATTCACACGGTGGGATTCATGTACCTTCACAGGGTTCAAAATATCATGAGATTCTGTTCCTTGTTAGGTGGAATTCACACGGTGGGATTCATGTACCTTCACAGGGTTCAAAATCTCATGAGATTCTGTTCCTTCTTAAGTGGAATTCACACGGTGGGATTCATGTACCTCACAGGGTTCAAAATCTCATGAGATTCTGTTCCTTGTTAGGTGGAATTCACACGGTGGGATTCATGTACCTCACAGGGTTCAAAATCTCATGAGATTCTGTTCTTTGTTAAGTGGAATTCACACGGTGGGATTCGTGTACCTCACAGAGTTCAAAATCTCATGAGATTCTGTTCCTTGTTAAGTGGAATTTACACGGTGGGATTCGTGTATCTTACAGGGTTCAAAATCTCATGAGATTCTGTTCCTTGTTAGAGGTAAATTTCGCCAACAATTGCAGGGGAAAAATATATGCAAGGGAAATAGAACCCTACAATTAATGTTTTGGCGATTTTGCATATATATGCTCCTTCTCTTTTTCTATTGGGTACATGACTGGGAGGGGGTGCTGGTGGGAAGGGGGTATATAATTTCAGAAATTTTGCGGACGTACATTATGGAGGCCCGCCTTGATTCTACAGCCGTTCTGCCGCCCGTCTCTTGACATAATCATTTCATTACATTGTTTCCTAGAATAATGTACTGGGATGTAGCTGTCCTCGTTCATCTTTCGTTCTTTGGACTTTATAGTTACTATCTTAATTATCATTTTATACCTATAGCTAAACGTCTATACAATGATACCCATTGCTAGGGGTGCAGTATGAATAATGTTCGGGCGCACTGTGCCCAGAGTGAATGAGCAGCAATATGGGGACAACAGGCTGTGAATCAACTACGATGTGATTTAAAAAAATGGTGTTTTTCATGTTATTTAGGTATATAATGGTAATTAACTTAGTGGCTGAACCCTAAGGATGATATTCTAAGCCTTTTGTAACATAAATACATCCCCCTACCTCCGGCGTTGGGACAAATTTTAAGTTACAAAAGACCTCAGAGGGCCATCCCTACAGACTCACTAACCACATTTTCTCTTAATACCTTTCTTACTTCATTTATTGCTTTATCCATCCATCCATCTTCCAATTAATTCTTATATCTACCCACCCATCCCAATTGCTGGTTAATTCTTTCAATTTGCATATACATCGATTTATCCATATTATCACTCCCTCATTTGCTTTAATTACAACTCTACATATTCATTCAAAACAACCCTGTAATGCATTTATACTTAGCCTTCTGTGCGCGTCAGCACCATTGGAAAAATAGGTCCCGAAATCTAATCATAGATAATAAAGGTGCGGGAATTGCAGCAATGCAGTCAATAAAGAAGACAATGCTCAAATAATATATACACTCGTACTGGGGTACAAGAACACATTCCTTTAAGCTATATACTGTCATATGTACAGCCATAGTTTTCATTGCATCAGGTATTATATTTCTGATGAAACTGTTCATGAAATAACAAACGCAATGCAAATGTCTGTCAATATATCTCCATACATCTATCATTGGAAGGGCTAGATGGCAGAGCGCGTTCTTGTACTGACGGATCTATCCCAATAAAACTATTTAAAAGAATCTCACAGAAATATATTAATTATCAAATCATGCAGTTTGCATATAGACACCAGAACTATCGAGGACAATTTCTAATATATACAGGAGACCAAACCATAATGAAGGGAGAGCTTCTTTTTCTCAGAGCTCTCGCGGGGTTTTCATATGATTTAACGACCTTGTTGTTGCTTCCTGATATCTAAATACGCTATTATTTAGAAACTATATTCTACAAATAGATCTAGTCATATAAATACCAAAAACCAGCAGGTTGCCAGGGATTCCCCAGGCCAGTGAGTAACTGGAGCAACCTGAGGGGAGGAGACAAAGGAATGCAAACACTACCGCCTCATAAAAAGTCGGAGTAATATTTGCTAACCTGGCATCCCGATTTCTCCCTGTGAAGGGGTTGTGTACGTTTTTTCACCCCTGTTCAGTACACATGTGATCACAGGAGAGCGAAGGATGCCCCAATGTAAATAACGTCCTCACGAATCTTTGCTATCATG
This sequence comes from Alentia gelatinosa, assembly GCA_950022655.1. NCBI lineage: Eukaryota > Metazoa > Annelida > Polychaeta > Phyllodocida > Polynoidae > Alentia > Alentia gelatinosa. The sequence continues at coordinate 15,967,585 of OX465592.1, forward strand.
ATGAAGGGTAGCTGGTGCAGTCAATCTCCAAGCAGGTGTATGGATACATAGCAGGAGTAGACCCTCATTGAAAGATGTGCTTGGAAAGTATTGTCATACAGTTGTTGGTCAATGAGACACTTGAAGATTGGAGCGATCAGTTAGCTGGTGATGACGTCCAAAGAGTCTAAGCCATTAGGCTACTAAAAAAAACCCAACTTGTTTCTCATCACCGCGCGCATCTGCAAGAACGATTTTGGAAGTTTTTTTGGGTTTTTTTTTGGTTAAAATAAGATGAACCTTGATAGAAATTATGAAAAGTATGTGTACTTAGTATCAAATTAAAGCTCCTGATGCCAGGGATGCTTCCAATGTATAAACAGTATAAATCTGAAAACCCCGCGTATGCAGACACCCCGCATAAGCAGACACTTTGGCCTGGAACGGAGGGTGACCGCTTACGCAGGGTTTTACTGTAAGTCTAAAGCCCATTTATGACACTTTTAAGCCATCTTTGATCCAGCAAAAAAAAAAAAAAAAAAAAGCAAAAAAAAAAGCGCCCTCATCATATTTTTCATGGCTTGGTGGTGAGAAACAAGTTTTTTTTTTGAGAGGCCTTATAACTAATTTCCAGTACAAATATGTCCTTTGTGAAGCAACAGTTCCAGTGATGTTGTTCAGCCCCCATCATATGCCATGTAGCACAATTAATTTAGGATAATACGATGGCTTGAAGCATTGCCATACTGAGGATCGCCCAAAGCTTTCACCCACCAATCCCATACATGTATGTGATTCTAAGCGAACCTGACAGAACATCCCTTAAAATAGGGCAGAAATTGCAGAGTAGGACTTTATTATCCATAGTTTACAAAGTCCCCATTGAAAATGTATGGGGACTGTATGGGGACTCAGTAAACCACGACCCATTATTCAAAAACTGTTAGATACCATAGCTGTCGTATACACATCAAAATCTGTGGTATACGGCCTCAAAGCCATGGTATACAGGAAAATAGTGCCTTGGTGTTTCAGAGCAAAGAAATAGTCCATATGGTCTTACCCTTTAATATAGCAATTATTGGGTTTGATTTATTCGAAGAGATGGATAATAAATGCAACAAATGATGGTTATGTGAACAGGCGGCTCTGTAAACCACTCGAGGGTGTGGTTCACTTTTCACGAAATCCCAAATAGATTATCACCATTCCTCATATAACAAGAAATAGTCATCTTCAGGTTTCCCAGACGGGCTGGTCCAGTTTTATTTATTCCGTTCTTCGAAAAAGGAATCAGGTTAACTGATTATTTGACTTAATGCAGTTGCTGACATAAGACCTTACAGTGCATGACATAACAATGCTCAGTGAATGACATAATATATAAGCTGGAGCGTCTATATATATAGATCTTCCCGTCAAATGTGTTCGCTAACAACCAACTTCGATGGACCATCTGCACCCAGTATGGGTTAGGTAAAGTATTCACCCCTGATCTCCATTCAAGGGTGAACAGCTGTTCTATGTTAATAGGCGAGGCACTTTGCAGTTAGGGAACCAGAAAGAAAAACCGAACAAAATGGCTTGACTTAAGAACAAGCCAAGCTCCACTGGAAAACTACCTCTAAATACACAATTATAACATAAGAGACAGCTATTTTGAAGGTTGGCAAAGACTAATGGGTATATATTTATTGATTTGATTTTTTTTTCCATATACGTCAGAGTGTGTGCAGTATGAAATGAGGACCCCGGTGGAGGGCTCTATGGCAGAGGAACCCGGCCCTGTACAGGGCCGTGTACACTGGCTAAGTATGGGTATGCCTGACTGATCGAACCTGATTGTAGGTATGCTTGTACTCCCACGTATGGAGAAACTAGGAACAACTGGCATGTTCATCATTGATGAATTAGCATGGAATTAAAGAAATAATGAAAAGTTTGGGTTTTATTTAATCTGTGGGTCACCTTCTGTAACCTACTCGGCACCCAACCAACATGCCATTTCTGTAACTGCCTTTGTAAGGTTCTAGTATCAATCGCTATTGGGCGGATGAGGCATTTCGGTGTCTGGTGATTGGTCAGGGTCAGCTGGGCACACGTCTCAGACTAAGACACTGGGCCTCTGCACCCTAGCAATGTCACAGAGCTGGTATGTAAATAGTGAAGGGTTAGGTTCTTGCAGCAAGCTCAGAGTCTATGTAGCCTCTCCAACCTCTATAACCTTTAGCTAACTTATATGAACATGAAAATCCCACCCTCAATACGCTGAGGTTGTATTTGAGGATGTGTTTGAGGTTTGAGTTTGAGACCGTCTCTGAGATTTAGGCTGAGCTTAAAGATGAGGATTTATTTAACACCAAATTTCTTTATTCTAACTTATCATTCTAAGATGCTATTTTAAGATAGTATGCCCGAAATTACGTTCTTCTGTAGATAATGTTGGGATATAATTTTAGGTAAAGCAATTTGTAATGTAAATCATTTACCCAAGATGAGCTTGTTTTCCTACATCATTGCACCATATGCAACTGCGTGGAACGCAAAGAGTATGGTCGTTTTTATTGTTCTCGTTTCCCTGTGACTAACACGTTACAGCATGTTGCAGCAATTGGTCTTGTTAACTATTTATAAGTAGAATTCCCTCTATACATGACCAGTATCCTATATACTTCGCAAATAAACCGTACTAGCCGGTGAACACAAGGTAATTGAACCGATTATGAAGCGATTTGCCTGAATCTATTTTAATCTATTGCCACCTGGATACCTGACCCAATTCTAGAATCATCTATAGCAAGCAGTGTCACTAGCTTCTATGTGATGCTGAACGTACACTAGATGGTGTGTAAATACAGCAAGGTCACGCTCTAATAGGCTAACTTAATGTTCCACTAAATGACTGTATGATACATAAACCTTGTTTTCGGGATTAATGATCTGCTAATCATGGTAACACAATTCAGTTAATAAACTATATCTTTCGCTGTTGGTTTTCGCTTTGTAGTCGAGAAACGATAGTATGGTTCTGTCGCCTTACCGTCCCCGAGAGTTACGGGCCAAAGTTATTTATCAAAACAATTTCCTGCTACTGACAAACCTCCCACTAATAGTATAAGGTACGTGAGGATAACAACATGGAATTGGAGAGATAGAGGGCAGGTTCTCGGATATTTCAGGTCATTTATTTCTTACATCAGACTAACTTAGGCAATTGAAAGCGAGTGCCTGTATTCTACTCTTTTTTCATCTTGATATATACATAAAAAATGGGTTTCGACTTAACGTGGAAAATGACAAGAATCAAATAAATTGCCCGTTGATGATTATTGCGTTTTGTGTTTTCACGTCATACCAACTGGCAGGATGATATCACAGTGGTATCTCTGTGACATGGTCTTAAAGAGAACTATATGAATAACCATTTACTTTGAAGTGAGCAATAGTACTGATAGGCATCTAAATGGTAAAACACATTTAATCAGTATTTTTTTTTTATCTCGGACCAATTGTGTGGTAAATCTTGCAAATCAGTATTTAAGTATGGTATGCTTTTGATTAATGTTTATCTGTAAGTGAAATCATTGTACTACATGTAATACGCTAATGGATGAACATGGTAATATTCACATGCCTTATTATAATCAGTAGCACTCCAATTACACCTAATTCGTAGTTGTATCAACCGTAATAACAGTTGCAAACACCACAGGCGAACGCGTTTTCTTGATCAGTAAAAAAACTGTATCGTTAAGAGAATACTAGGAAGAATTGGCAAGTTCATCATTGATGAATGAACGTGGAATTAGGACAGAAAATAGCAATAAATTGTTTGGCTTTTATTCAGTCTATTGGCGGTTTGAGTTTAATTCAGTCTAATAGATACATTGGCGCCCAGCCAACCTGCTATTTCTACAACTACCTTTGCAGGGTCCAACTAGATCAATCCCCAGTGGGCCAAGGAGGTGTTTCGGCTTCTGGTGACTCGTCATGGTCAGCTTGGCACGCCTCTAAGACAGAGACACAGGTCTTCTGCACCGTACCAATGTCACAAAGTTGACACATAGATATCGAAGGTTTTGGTTTTTGCAGCAAGTTCATTCTCTGTTTTTGTTATTGGATAATTTCTTATTGAGGGAATGTATTTTTTTAACATTTTCACCGGGTTCGGCAATGTTACCTGTCTTCCACTCGGGCCCTCTTACGTCTAGAGTACAGTCCAGTTTTCATTTCTTATGGCCGAGCAGTTAAATCTAGCAGTATAACAAGTAGTCGTTTCAATAATGGGATGGAATGAGATGTGTGAAATTATACACCGAAGTAATTTGCTGTGGTAAGAATCCCGCGTTGAATTTTAAATCGGCCAATACAGTCGTACAGTGTATATATATACATGTGAAAGCGGCCATACCAAATGTTAATGGTATGGATGGTATTCTCACAGTTTGTAGAATGTCTATTATTCAGTATGCCACGTCTTATGTAGGTGACCTTCTATAATTCATCATTTCATACGCAATATTTTATCACATTTGTTTTTTTTTTGTAACTTGAACAAACTCTAAATTTAAGGCAGCGTGTCTTAGCGGGAGTACACCATGCTCGGCACTATGAAGATCCGATGACTCATGTTCAATTACTTTATTGCAATAACAGAAACCAATCTATTCGACAGAGGCTCAAGTATTGAAGTAGGGAGCCTCCTAGACGTCTGTCTGTAATAAGTCGAAGGGTCTGTTGAAATACATGCATAATATTACCACGATTTTGATCTGAATAGCCGTATTTTTCACGTTGACGCATTGTAAAACTCCGAGTGATAGCGAGGAGTATTGCGTAGTGTCAACTACAAGGAGAATACGGCCACACAGATCAAGATCATGGGAATGTTGTATTACTAACTGACCTTTCGACTAATTATTAGAAAAAATGACTTGTAAATGATCAGAAACTTGACGTAAGCACTGTGAATAAGCATGTTATTATTTCGGTTTGACCTGTAGGTCAAGACCGAAATATATTAGGGGAGACGGGGAACGGTTTTTGCGCCTTACATTATAATACATTACAGTAATATATTCTGAATAGTTAGACCCTCGATACCCTCGATACCGGGTCCGCACCCGGCGACAGTAGTGTATTTTTATATATTGTGTAGGCACCCGTTGCGGTTCAATGAATACCTACTAGCGGGTGGGGTTTGCTCTGGTCAGATGTGGTCCGCACCCGGCGACAGTACTGTATTTTTATATATTGCAACAGGCTTCCACCTCCCTGTTCAAACCGAAAGTATGGCAATGCCATATCAACTATTAATCCTTGTTATCATTATTAGTACTACCTGCATTTGCTTTATTATCAATAGTATATAACAAATGCTGATTAAGCCCTAAGGCCGTTGATGTAGACAACATAAGAGATTTTCAGGCCAGTTGAAAGCCAAATGTATATTTGAACTGATGTAGGTAGACGAGGCGTATCTTTTTTTCACTACCGTCTCCCACCGCTTGCGACCACGTAAAATCAAATTTTCTCCCAACCCAGGAGAAACATCTTCAACGGAACGGAAACGAATTACAAAAAAAAAATATATATATATTTGAACTGATGCCTAACTGTTCCTGAATTGCTCGTCAGGGCTCAGTAGCGATCCGTAGGCCCCATAGCTTTAGTATGGCCTCTCTGTGGTGGGTAATAAAGTACATTATAGTGGACCTTCAGAAAAGCTGTACAGCTTGAAGTACGCCTGGCACATGTTTTAATGGTGCTGGTCTTTTACACCACAGACAAAAGGGGTCATGGCTAGGTCAATGGTAAAATCTAGATTTTCTTTTCTTCTGGATCTGTAAATTGTTTGTGAAGAAATACAAATGAATGCGATATATGAGTCATATATATCTCATATACACCATGTCAAGCATGTTTAGAATGTAGTCCATTGATCTCATTCAATTCAATTGAGGCCAAGTCTCGACATAGTTACCACGGGAGAACCATGTCAAGTAATTCTTCTGATTTTCACTTCCTGAGCAAATGAGCAAATGCTTTATCCTGTAGGAAACTTCTTCCTTCGTTTTTGACGGTTTGGGTTCCCTGTCCATGCATACACCTACTAGCTGACGTGATTTTTCGATGTCAGACCTTGGAATGTTAATATATGATGGCCATCTCATTAAGTACTGGTAATCCATTTCTCTGCCTAAGGCACAAAACCTTCAAATCAACCATCATTTGTTATTCTGCAAGGAAAGGAGGGTTTTACTGAGTAGGGTTGCTGGATTTCCCAGATACTATGGTCTTTCAGTAACTAGTTGAACAACCGCATCTAACCTCATTAGAAGAAAACTCATGAAATGAAAATAACTCAGTCCATACTTCACCGAGTTTGACAATGGAGTAATTCACGAAGCGAAGCTGAGTGAATTATGTAGGGGTTAAACAAGGTGGAATGCGGACCGAGTGATTTTCATCAAGTGGGTTTCTGATTCTATCTCGCCCTGTATACCTGATCAGGAACATTATTAATCAATTGAATAGAGCCATTGCGTATTTGGTACACTATACCTTTACGGCCGTGGAGTATGAAGTCCTAACGTTTATTGTTAGTCTAACGAGATAACAATTGAAGCATTCTTCTCTGGTTATAAATACCAGAAATGTCACATGAATCTCCCCTGCAAGGGTATCTAGGGCTTCTTGTGCTCTTACAATCTCCTAACAGAACTTAAGTCCTACGCTACTTAATACTGATAACTCTATACCACCGTACTAACACCTCTATACCAATGTATTTTTTAGACATTATTTCATGTTGAATATGCATTGTCAGAGTTATTTATTGTTATAGACAAGAATTATAGAAGACGCTAGATTTTGATATTTCCTTTGGAATCCTCTTCTGTATCACAATTCACATGGTGTGTTCAAGGACGCAAAATCATATCAATTTTTCAAGCTCATTTATCCTTTAAAAATGAGCCTTTTTTGTAGGGAAAGAGACAAATAATAAACAAGGAGAGCTCTACCCCAGAAAAATTTGAAAAACCCATTTTGCCTTTAACATGGAGGCTTAGACTTGCTCAAGTCTTTGATTTGGGACATTCAACTATATTCCCGCGAGGAGGGTCGAGGATGGTGGAGGGGTAGCCATAGGATGCAGGGATTGAACCCAGTCTAATGGAGGCCTACAAACAACGAATAACATCGAAAGAAAAACGGATTGCTCACAGCCCATTTACAAAGGGAAGAACAGTTCATTAGCTGATTTGGGGAAATAAATAAGATAATCTATCCAATACTAGGGACTTCTAAAACTAGTCTTATGGTCGTTGAAGCGTGGCTGCAATGAAATGAGTCGTACCATAAGGTAGAGTCTGTGAAGGAGGATGGCGGTATTTGTTTTATCCTACCCCTATTATAAAATCCCATAGGCTTAACATTGAGTTTCCGTATGCCACGCTGACTGGCATACAGAGTTTCATATGCCACTAGTGGCATACAGAATTGTTATCACGTAATATTCCATAATCGAGGAGACGGGGTAGGATTAAATCAAAACCTGGTTCGTTTTAAACTTGGCCACCGCATGCCACTCCTGGAGTTTTGGCTCCGGACTTCACTCGGCTTCGCCTCATGAAGTCACTATGCCAAACTCATCCAGTTTTACGATAATATTTCATTGTTCTAGTACAGACGCAATACTTTTCAAAGAGACCCTTGTAACCCTGCCCTGTCTATAGAAACCATAAAGAAGTCTGTTGGGCTTTTGCCAATAGCGATTGTACGTGAGATAAGCCTTCGGAGTTTTGGCTTAGCTAAATGAGGTAATGGATTTCAGAATCTTATATGTATAATACTTTTCAGATAGAACGTGCAACACATATTTATTTGTAATCAGCATGTAAATAATACATCATTCCATTTGATAAATAATGGTATATATCATAGCTTTGTGAATATATATATTGTGTACACACGATTCTTTAACATATAAACGCTGTATAGCATTGCCTTTAACTTAAATTGTGGCAAATCTTACATGTGTATTTATATTCTAAAACGATTCTTTTTAGTATACAATCGTATATATTTTTTATATAACTTCCTTATATATCATCACTATATTATCGTATTTTACGATCATAGCTATAATATCATGGCTATCCGCCACACATGCAATACTCTCCAGATGTACATCCGATGGATGGAAAATAGATTACATTCCGACTACCTTCGGTCATCAATTGAAAAGAATCTAAAAGAATCGGAAGCTGTGTAAGGTTACCAAAGCCTAACGCCCACGTTAGATTCGCCTTGAGACCTCACTCTATGACCATATATAGGAAACCTGCCAACGAAGGTGAAGCAACTGTTTACATCTAACAAGAATACTAAAGGAAAATATACATGGTGTGATCCAGACCGATCTGCATCCACTTTCACCTTTCAAGCTGGTAGTCATCACTAAAAATAGATTTCTGAACTAATTGGTTACGCCAAGGACACACTGTAAGCGAGAAACGCAGCGGTTTCCGGAATCGCCAACACAAAATGGTGTATATGTGAGCTATGGTTTCATATTTCACCTGATTATTGCTTCTGATACGCTACATCATCGGTGGGAGATATTACTATGAAATAACATCTTACATACATACGATTTTGTGTTGGCGATTCCAGAGATCGCTGCATTGACTCGCTTGCTGTGTCCCCGGTTCAAACCCTTCCAAAATTTTCAAAGGTAATACCGGAGACACACGAAGCGAGAAACGTTGGCGATAATTTTACTTGCCAACAAGGTCGTGGCGATTATATGAGCGATAAAATTCATCGCTTGGTGTGTCCTCTACTCGCTGGGATATGAGAGCGACTGGGATGTAGGCAAGTTCGAAAATCGCCAGCACGTTCCATGAGCGATAATATCAAACATGTTTGATATTCTCGCCAATAGAACGCAAAATTCGCCCACATTATCGCCAACACAGAATCCCTAGGGTAGTTCTGAAAATGCAGACACACCAAGTTTTTGGTACATGTAAGCGGTATATGAATGAGCACTATCAGCAACAACCAGTCAACCAATCAGATTGAGTTTTATAGTCACATGATCACTCACTTTTCTCACTTTACTCGCCGATATAGTAACCTCCAAATATCAAACATCGCTCATACTTGGCAAGTTTTTCAGTCATCGCTCAGAGGAGTTAATCGCTACCGATTTCTCGTTGCCTTGACTTGCCTAGTGTGTCTGAAAATCATGGGCAAGTGGGCAAAACCCCCTCCTACTTTGAAGGTGAGAAATATTGAGTGATTCCATTTCTCGCTTGTCCACAATCGCCGAGGGTTCCATTTGCTTGGTGTGTCCCCGGCACAAAGATGTCTTGAGCGGCGTTTCCACCTGACGACTAAATGTCCACCGATTTTGTGGTCACTGTAAATTCAGTCATCGGGCAGTGGCGCTTAGGATTCAGTCTTGGCGCATAATCGTTTATCTCAGAACAAAAAGAGCGTAAACTTCGAACTGAGGACTAGAAAAAGGCCACCGATTGCTGTAGTAGAGATTTCTAATGTGTGTTTCATAGCACTAGATGCATTTTGTAGCAGAATCGTCAACCCAGCACCGATTATATTTATCCAGTTTGAATTTATCAGTGAGGCAAATAGTCGTCAGGTGGTCCATATTGCGTAATGTTGGGATAGATAATCATCACCCACCATTCCCACCTGACGATTATGTGGCAAATAGTCGGTGGGTGGTGTTAAAAGCCATAATCGGTGGCCACAATCGCCAGGTGGAAAAACCGCATTATACTATTTATAATGAAGGGAGTGCAACCACCAACCATATATCAATCCAGATGAATGGTTTAGACATTTTATTAGACCATTGGTACATCAACCTTTTGTGTTTCATTGTTTTTAAGAGTCCATAAAGGGCCTATATATTTCGACCTTCCGGTCTTCGTCAGGGCATGGACATGAATGAATGTCTATTAGAGAAATCCTCGCTTATATACCCTTCTAGCAGATTGTCACCATAGTTACCGAGTTGCTAAGCGAGCTAGGGGAGCATCATGGGAAAATTCGGAAAAAAGTCAAGTGTTTTTCCTGAAAAATAATAATTATCATACTTAGGTGACCCCTAGTGGGCAATGCTCGAATTAACCATCTATTACAGTGTTTTCTATTTATAAGTTCTCCTGCTCATTATTTGCAGTACACCATCTTTTGTATTACCATCTGCTGTTGCAGGTTACAAGAAATACATACTCTTTGATTCATACACATTATTATCAACATGCGCAATAAGAATTTAAGTTATGATATTATTCATAGTTTCTCACGATATCTAAATTCACATTTGGATGTCAACCAATTCTGATATGATCCGAGCTATTGTTAAGGTACAAACCACCAAATACCACCGAATGCTGCGAGTGTCATGTGGCAACAGTCACATGGTTTTCTTTTCAAATCTTGTGATCACCTGATCAGGTGTTTCTGTCTGTTAGTATACCTCCCCATTAACTATTGTCAAAAAGGTCATGACCTTTGGACGGCAGGTATACATGCGGACATTGCACCTGAAACTGTGCCGGGTCCCAAGACTTCGAATTGGATCTTTCAGTTTTAAAGTAGGAATAAATGGCATGCTCATCATTGATGAATGAGTGTGGAATTATAAAACTAGGAACAAAGAGTATGTTCATCATTGATGAAATAACAATGAAAAATTGAGTCTCTGGGTCCTGCAAATGAGCGGGAAACCTGCGTAAATTCAAGGTCGCTCACTCATTACCCAAGCTGTGCGATACCTGTCCCATTGTTCATTGGGGCAGAGAACCAGTCTACCCTAAAATCTGTCAATTCAACATTGCGACATGCAACACTGAATACACGAATCAAGGCTGATCTGTGATAGGTAATTTCGTCCCATCTTCTTGCGAATAGCAGATTGACAAACTATCTTGCATGTGCTCTGTATACATAACCACCTAACCACCGAAGTGAAACTAGGCGAATAAAAACATCGATGACTCACCGTATAGCAGGAAACAGGTCACTCTCCCAACAGATACTTTATATCTTTATCTTAATTCTCCTTTGAGATAGCTGTGATCTAACGCAGGCCTTGTGGATGGATCTATTGACAGTGTGGGCAGTTTTTACACCTTCCTCGTCTCAGCTGGGAGTCTCCATTGCACCTACACATTGCCTCGCACACTAGACCATTGTCTGGCAAGCACCAAGATTCACTGTTGTTGATGTTAGAACAATGCCTCAGATTTTATATATGTATGATGCATTGAGCGGTTATTACTTATATTTCCATTTATCTTTCTTATGAATTTTCTATTGATTGAATTATTTGCTAATTTAATTGATGATCCGAATCTTGAGATTATAATTATTGTGGTTTCTTTATTATATTTTACCTGTGAATTTGATTAAATGAAAGAGTTATTCACTATTTTATGATGACAAATGAATATCATGGATTCTATGTGATAAACCATATCTTACATTATGTTTTAAACTAGTAAGTTAGATAAATCCCCAGCTGTAAAGGATATTCGAGGCTTATATTAGTCAAAAGGATACATACATTTGCGGTTAAGCCAACGTTTCACAACTGCCATGTTATTTCTCCAAGGTCTAGAAAAAGTTTAAAGTACTCTTCAAGTCTACTATTTCATCCTAATGCGCTCTGAAATTGGATCTCTTGTTCTGGGCTATATCCATGTCAGGAGGGTTACCATGAGGAATTCCAATATTGTTTACATTGAAGGTAGGCGCCAGACGCGACCTCCAGTCTAGGGGCTTATTTATAGGAACAAAACAGACTCCACACCAGGAATACTATTCTATATATATACAGTAATTTGTCATGACTTTTGCATCATTTCCATCTCCATTCATGAATAGGAAAAACACCTATGAATAATACTGCTCCAGCGTGATATGTTTCTTTTTCTGAGCAACTAATACTTATCATCTCTTCTAAAAACTGACAAAAAATGCACTCATAAACAATCTAAAAAAAGGTGAGAGATATGGCAAGAAAAGGAGATTTGAGTGTTTCTGAGTGAACCTAACAAATATGGGTGAAACATTGTTCTCTAAACAACGAGGGAGTAGACGTATAGCCAAGACAGGTTTAAACCTTGTTTCCATTGGCCAACAGAAATGGTAGAGATTTTTTGAGTTACCCTAAAAGTCTCTCGGTGGTGCCACCGACTGTATGTCGGCATCAATTTGTCGGGGAGAGTGCAGTGCATATACTGTTTCTACTGTATTTCCCAGGTACACACAGATTTTCTGTAAGAAATCCGTAGGTGGTTGCCTTGTTACATTATCTATACCAAATTAATTGATGAGCAGTCTCTGCATGTCTCGTTTCAATTCACCACTCTGGCGTTAGTGTACCTCAAGAATCTATCAGTATTTTCCGACTGGAGATCGGTACAAAATAATCGGCAAATGGAAACTGGCTACGCTTATAGCCCCGTTTCCATTGGCCGATTTCCCTTCACCAATATAACGTCGGGAACCACTGACGGACCTTTGGCACTTCTGAGCCAAAATCGGTCAATGGAAAGGACCCAGCTCGTGAAATGATCCAGGACTTTGTCTGCTTAGATTATGCAATGTGGCGCCACCCACCACTGAGTGAAAGCTTGGTCACAGAGTGAAATCTACTACCCTCACAGATTTTTCGATACCGACGCATAGTCGGTGGCACCACCAACAGACTTTCTCGGTAACTAAAAAAATCTTTGCCATTTTCGTCGGCCAATGGGAATGGGCCTCATGGGTTGTAGAGGTGATAATTCCTGTAAGTTTCAGCTCTTATAAATGAGAGCTTGGTTGAGTCTGGGTAGTGATAGTGCGTGACGTGTTGGGACTGCACAACTGTCCCGTTGCCAGTGACCCACTTCTTTGTCTGCGTTGTATGGTGGCTTTATTGCAAAGATTCTACTGGAGATTACAGGTGATACTTTGCCAAAACACGGACCTGGGAAAGGGCAAGAGGGGAGACAAAAATGAGGAGTCTTTCACGAGTCATGACACTTATTGTGGACATTAGCATACACATTTTTTGCTTTGGCTATTTCGAGACCGTTCCCTGGCCATGGCCGTATTATATATATACCAGATACTAGAGACTTCTTTATCTTGTATCATGGATCTAGGGGACCACTGCTAGAGATTATGACTTAATGATTTTACTGAGTGAAACCCAAAAATTTAGTTGACTTTCAATCTAAAGCTGTTAGTGGGGTATATATTATTTTTTTATTTAATAACTTTAAATGACAAAGTATTCACCTATTTGCGGGCATCCATAAACAAGGTCAATGGTACATTCTTTCATACATTCATACATACAAAGTACATTCTTTCATACATTCCTTTATTCAAATACATTAGTGCGTGCATCTTTCATTAGATTATCTTTTGATCATATTGTAAACTTTCTGGTCATCTCTAGCATTCATGTTTATGGAAGCTACATGGCCAAATACAAAAACAGAATGATCTTATGATCACTAGTTATAAAAAATCTTTTCTGATATTCAAATTTCTCTGTGGAGAGGTCTGAGATAAACCCAGAGTGGTCAAGACCTAGGCCTTTTCCCGTTTCCGGATATTAGCAATTTTATGATCATATTATTATCTTCAACAATTCGTGCTTGACAGCTTACTTAAAGAGTTCCCGCCCTTGCTAATAGCTGAATATCAGATCTTAATTATTCCTATAGCTGTTCTCCTAAATATATAGTATTCCTTTAATGGGAATTTGTTTCTTAAAATGTGCTTTTTCGTAGGAGAAAATATGAAATTATAACACGTCTAGGAAGGTCAGATGAGCGGGAACCGAACACGTAGAAGGGGCTCTCTGAGGCCCCTCCAGGCACCACCTCTTTGTATCACTCCCCTTCTTTATTGAGCGTGGGAAAACACGCTCAGATACGCTGCCTAGAGGCTAGAGGTTGAATACTGAGCTTACTGCAAAACCCTAACCTTTCGCTATAAATATCAGTCAACTCAGTGACATTGGTAAGGGACAGAGTACCAGTGTCTTAGAGGAGTGTCCAGCTGACCATTAACATGGGAGCCTGGCCTATGTCCTCCTCACATATTAAGCCAGGTAACTACTACCATTTTTCTAGTGCATTACGGGATTGCATTGAGCTGGTACTTGGCTGAAACTTGTTGGATTCTACGCTGATTCCCTGCTAGAGAGCATGGTGAAATCTGTTAATTTTTAGAGATACATTCTAATAAGTTATCTTTTATCTTTTGAAAGGTTGCTATTACTTTATTTAGTATCATCGGTCATTATAAACAAGAATGAGTAAGTTATTTGGGGAACCTTGTGATGGAGAGAGGTTGTTCTGGTTTTCCTTGCCACAACAGATCAGCGAGGAACCAGCAATAGTTCAAGGTCGCTCACTCGCTGCTCTGAGCTGGGCGTTACCAGTCCCATTATTCATTGGGGCAGGGGACCAGTCTAGCTGACCATGACCAATCACTTCAGACCGGAGTACCCACAAGTGCTTGATATATGTGTACCATCCATCGGCAGGTTTAGGACTCGCTTGTTGGTAGACTTACTCAAGTACACCTTGATTATAGACATTATAGGGAAATTAAACTTCCCTTAATTACTTCACAGGCCCTGCATTCCCGCAGATGGGGCTGAGGTAGGTGAAGGGGTAAAATAGGATGCAGGGACTGAAGCCAGTCTAGCTGTATGGGTGACAAGCAAATTACAGCAATGACCCACTGACCCAAATTACCCAACAATCTGAACTATTAAATCCTTTTTTTAATTCCACGCTTATTCATCAATGATGAACATACCATCTGCTCCTAGTTCTTCTCATGGTAATAACCGAAACAGAGAGGGCATCCACAGAAAATGGAAGACGTTGCCATTTCCTACACAAGAAAAAGTGTATACAGCTCAGACATTTAAGTAAGGGAACGACACTGGGAGTCATTTGTGATGTCTGATGATTTATCGTGCCCTCTTCAGGTTGCTATTTGAAATAAGCGGCCAATTTACTGCGCTCGACCATGAGATATCCATCTATACTCTTATCATAGATTAGATCTTGACGTGATATATGTGAGTGACTGCTGTTATCCGCTTTGAATGTTATGTCATAACATTCACTTACGAGATCATCCATATTTAATCACAGCCCGAGCAATACTTTAGTATGAATTGAACTCTCTATGAAATTCTTGAACCCAATTTAGTCCGTTATAAAACGCCAAAATATCATGTTGAGTATGCATCCATAACGACAATCTCTACTGATGTTCATGAACATGTACCTGCATTTGAATACCTTGGGCATAGTAAAAAGGACAAACGTACCTCTGATAGAAGAGAGGATAATTATGGTTAAAGTATGCCTGAACCTCTCTTTCAGGAGCCCAGGACTTCATTGATCTCGGAAAAAAAGACGAACTTATGTATGAAAGATACACCTCCGGGCAGCATATACATTTGTCATTGTCCCATTAGAATTCTTCCTCTTGTTGGTAGACTCTAATTGTGTGTGTTTCCGGGCAGAACTGTGTCAACAGCGGAGCCCAGAAAACCTGTTCAGCGGAGGTCTATGTTGAATTATTGTACATGCTTCGTATTTTGCGTTAATACCTATCTTATTTACTATAACCTCTAATAGTTGTGTCCAAGTATATTACCTATACTCACTCAACACATGTGTTGATTACTCCAGTTTTTTCTATTACATCTTATCCACAACCAACTATCCATTACTATGCCTATATTCACACCCTGATAAACACGTTCCCTAGTTTAATACCCTTCTTCCTCGGGTGCACTTCATTGTAATTGGGCCGAGCTATAGAAAGCAAGTACATTACATAAAATAAGAACAGATATTTCCATTTAAATCACTGAAATCCATTAGGATATTCGTCTTAACTAGCCTGTCCCTACAGAATGATTTCAAATAACAGAAACAGTAGTTTGTTTAGAATTGTAGGGTTGATAAAAAAATTAGTGAGGCCTTGTCAGAGTTGAGAAATTTTTGAGATACTCACCGAGTAATTTTTGATTCTTTTCACACAGAACTTGTTTCCTTTTTATCTTATACCATCATATATTGAAAAAAAATGGCGATTTGTTTACCTCCAATCGTGAGAGTAGCCTTGTACACCATTATCAAGTAACCCACACTTAGATGTTTTCTTTACCCTCATCTATGATGTGATTGGTCAAAATCTTGTTATGTGATACCTTTGATGATGAAACGAGCACCCTCGATAATAAACAAGCACCCTTGATAACGAAACAAGCACCCGCAATATGAAACATATTGTTAAATCCCCCCTGGCAGTGGTATGTAACTAAATGACGTACATCCATAGGTATATAATAATAGACTCTTTATGATTGTGGGGCTAATGATAACCTGTTTGTGATTGTAGGGCTAATGATAAACTGTTAATGATTGTAGTGCTAATGATATCCCTTTTACAATTATAGGTCTAATTATCGACTGCTTATAATTGGTAGGGCAAATAATAAACTGTTTATGATTATAGTTCTACTGATAAACTGTTTATTATTGTAAGGTGATTAATACACTGATTATGATTATAGTTATAATGATATACTGTTTATGATTGTAAGGTGAATGATATACTGATTATGATTATAGTTCTAATGATATACTGTTTATGATTGTAAGGTGAATAATAGACTGTTTATGATTATAGTTCTAATGATATATACTATTTATGATTGTAAGGTGAATAATATACTGATTATGATTGTAGTTCTAATTATTGAGCACCCTTGGGTATATTCCAGGTACGGGTGGTCGGCGCTGCACTACGCGTGTACGGAGGGCCACTTGAAGATCGTTGAGCTGCTCCTGAGCCACAACATGGACGTCTGTGCCCGGGACAAGGACGGCACGACGTCCGCCTACCGCGCCCAGGTGAACGGCCACAACCACATCGTCAAGTACCTCCAGCAGCTCGGGTGCGACGACGATCTCCTCAACATCGAAAACGCCGCCGAGGACTCGGCCGACGATGTGTCTGCTCTGTATACTAAAGTCAACAAAACCAAAAGTCCCGTGAAAACCCCAGAATGTACTGTAGATGAAGCTGAGAGCTGCTCTGATGCCACGGAGGCACCACAGGCCAATGGAAACGCGCTGAAAAGTAATACAGAGTTGGGTATGTTTGGGAGCGCCCCGGCTGAGCTGAACAGGAGCACCTCTGAGGATAGTGCACTTAATAGCTATCGTACAGCACCGAAACCGGCAAAGAGAACCAGTAAGATGGGCAACAACAGCGGGATGTCCAGATCAAAGACACTGCCTTCAAAATACAAAAATAATCCCCCACATAACCCACAAAAGAAGGAGACCATTCGGAGGATCATCCGCAAGGAGTTGGAGTTGTCATTCGGTTCGGAATACGAAACGCCAGTCGATCCTAGTAAATCAACCATTTGGGAGGAGGAAGAGCTTAAAGACATTGGTGTGAAAACTCTCACTGGGTTGATGCGGGAGGAGTTTGAGAAGTATAAGCTGGAACTCCAGCCTCCAGTACCACCGATGGAGAGAGAACCTCCAGTGAAGAACAGTGATGATTCTGCATACGAGGATCTGTACGCCTCCCTCGCGAACCTCCCCGAAGCGCCTCCCTCGCCTCTGGACGTCCCAGGCGCACCTCCGCTACCTCCGAGGAACCCCATGACCTTGACCGTGCGAAATCCAGGCAAGGAATCGTCACAGGACACGTCAAAGGCCCTGACGCTGACGTCACAGCAGACCGACAACCCGGCCCTCACGGAAAGCTTTCTGTTAATGGCACCGATGCTCGGGAAGGATTGGAAGAAGCTGGCACATGCTCTACCGTTGGAAGATAAGCCCACGAAAGTGGACCATCGAATCTCAGCCATTGAGAAGGAGTCGCCGAAATCTGTCACCGACCAAGCGTTGCGTTCGCTCACCGAGTGGAGGGTTAAGAAGGGGAAGGATGCTAATGTTGATGCCCTTATTATCGCCCTCCGGAAGTGTAAGCTGTCTTCACTCATACCGACAGTGGAGAAGGCAACACAGGAGTTTACTGCCTGATAGAAGCTGGATTAACACATAATTATGTAGGATTTATGTTTTGTTGTTGGAGACTCATACGATTTTCCCCTATGGCCACGGTAAAAAGAGATAATCCAGAATCAGTCTCAGATATCAGTAAGCCCAATACACCTCATCTACTGATTTCGGGACATTGATGTACCTTTGAGGCATCCTGACGGAGTCGTCCCCAGTCGGTAGATGTAGGACAGCTAGGCAAGGGTCAGCCAATGATTAGTGAATGCCCCCCTCCCCCCTTGAGATGTTCTTTGGGCGTCAACGAGTTGTAGTTCTATGCTCCTAAATTGCTCGCCAAATGTCTATCAACATGTTGATAAATCCAGTCGCCCCCAACAGAATGATGGTAAATGGCCCCCGATTGGGTGATCAACACACGACAAGGGGTTGGATAATTTGCCTGTGACAAGTTCACCGACTCCTATACGATTTGGGAACTAATCATTCAACCCTGAATCGGAAGATGTGGATTGGGCTTTATGATGAAAGAGCACAGCATACCTGGACATGATTGCAACATTGGCATGAATCATTGGAGAACATCATGTTGAAATTGCCGAGGGTTTGCAAACAAGACTGACTTCAGAATGAAGTGTATATTGCAAACGGTGTTCTTTATTGCACGCTGGCGGCTTGAATCTTTAAGTGGCATCCTTGGACATGCTTGAGGAAGTATATAGAACATTCGGTGTAGTTCTAACCGATTTTAACCGTGAGATATATCTGGTCTGGTTTGGGAGTACTAAAACAGATTCAAGACAAGCAGGCATGGAAAACACTCTCTGTTAGATATTGCAATTGTCTCGCTCTAATTCCATTTTCCGGTTCTCACACATTAATGATGCAGCCATCTGAATTCACCGATATCATAAAGTCAGGGAAGAACAAGTATGCCTGCCATTGGATGTAAATTTTAGGAGGGTTTAGAGGGATGGATGAACCTATAGAGGTACGCCCAAGGTTAACTGTTGATTCTAGGTTTCAAATATGATTAATTTCTACAGATCCTAGTGTGCACAGAGCACGCCACAGTGTGAGAACGTTCGAGACAAGTAAATCCTCTGTACTTCGGCTTTATGTCTTTTTCTGGCTGCATGCACAGGGACCTCTATTGCGTTTTATAGGGACTTACAGGTGTAGCATGCATGGTGTGTTGCTATTTCCGAATTGACGCTTACCAATATCATAGATCCATGAATCGTGGTATGGAAATAGGCAAAAGATTATCTAGTAAAGTTAAAAATTGCCTTATGGAGGTCATGGTAGCAGCCTCCTCCGACTGTGGCTCTGAACTAGTGGTGGATATTCTCCGTGGGTGTTGTCCCATACCCCCTCCAGACATTACTAGACTCTCTGATATTGCCCCGGGTACATAAAGGATCCGATCCTGACTGGCTGGCCGCACCATGGCTGCCTATCCCCGGATGAACCAATTTCTAACTGGAGAAACTGAATACAATTTGGCATGTGAATGTAGAAATACCTGAAATTCCAATTTCTAGTATCGGATTTCCAATTTGAAGGGATATAAAGACTGTTTAACTTGGCACTGCACAGCAGAGCGGCAGTCCTTGTATCAAAACAAACCCGGTTTCACCGTGCCACCGTACAACGATACCGACGGGCACCAGCTAACACCGGACCCTGTACCTGCAAGGAATTATGGGATACCTCAATATGGTCCATAAACATATCTGGTAATGCCTTAGGTAATCTCTTTTCCGATCAAATGATCCCACATAATATAAATGTGGAGGAGAGCCTTTTTGACGTAATGACCGACAAAAGATGAGTAAACTTTTATTGACTTTACTGTGAGAAGAAACTTGGACTGTTTTCCAGGATTTAACGATGTTGAAATAGATCGCTGTAACAAGACTGGACATTGGATTACAGGTTGCTTTGTACAGATAGTTCTATTGATGTCTTGTTTTTTGTCTGGGATGAAATGTATATTTATTTTATCAGAGTAAAACTATTTCTGTTACACTGAGTAACGCACATAAATATATAACAATATCGTTTCATTTGGGACAAAAAGGGTAATATTAAGTCATACATACATTGAAATGCTGCCTGATGTCATGTTTCAAATGTCAAGGAACATGATACAAATTATTTCCATTTTGTATACAACAATGTAGCCAGATCCTTTACTTGAATACAGGAACAGCAGATTGCATAGCAAGATTGAAGAACCTTCCCACAGAAACCTCTGTTGTATCACTGATATTACTTAGTTAACGGAAACCATTGCTACTCTGCTCTGCCAGTTATGTAATAATGCACAAAGAGCACTGATACTTGATCTATGAAGACATAATTACTGTTTTCCGTTATAACACTTTGGGGTAAACAGAAGGTATCGACACTTTATAGTGTCCTTGTATTAATGCGATGAACGCGAAGCATTAAGACTATATTCTGGCAATGATATATGATGAACAGAAGTTATAGCGACTGTATTCTGTCATTAATATAACATAACTGAGCCCTGGTCAACGGAAATTAGTCTAGCAGTCCTTACAATTCGAATGCTAAGTGTTCCTTCAAAGTGAAAAACACGAGCCTTCACCCTAAACCCAGGATTTGTAACAGAACACAGGTTTTCCTCATCATGCTTGGGAAATACAATTTGAAATTATGAATCGTTATCATGTTCTCTTGCCAATCCTCCGGTGGTTATGTTAACCGATATTATTAAATCAGATATTGACGATAAGAGGAAGACTTTATTCATGAAGAGTTTATTTCCCTCTATCGTATCTTTGTTTTCAATTGTAACATAATGCCATCCTGAGTTGTAGGCTGATCGAATAAATACAAATCATTATGTAAAGTATATACAAATGACTCCGAGGATTTATTTTGGGAAGGCCCTTTTCTATTTCTAGTGAACACCTTGCATTAACACGAGTTTTCTGCAACCACAAATGTATATGAATGAAGTGACATATTCCTGAATATCAATATTATCACAGTTCTTAAAGAGGAAACCTATGAGAGTTTATGGTAAGACCTTGTTACCCATCGAGTTAGAATCACGTAGTAATTCACAAGGCGAAGCCACGTGAATTAAGTAGCGATTCAAACAAGATGAGATCGAGCTCTGACTGTAAGCTTGAATAGGTTTCTGAATTTGTCTCACCCCTCACATTGACTAATTGGCTAACATTTGTGACATAATCTCTCATTGAGTATTTTTTTCGAAATACTCTATGGGCATTGAGTATGAGTTCCCAATGTTGAGTCCATGGGGAAAAAATACCAGGGGTGAGATAAACGTTTGTATATGATTCTAATGTTCCATTGATCCAGAACATGCGTCATGTGATATATGAACACTTTACTGCATACAGTAGCAGAGATTTTCATATTTTATTGGACTTGCATCAGACCAAGATATGTAGGAAAGGAATACCCTAGAGGCCAATGTAGTCTATTTACGAGGGTACATGCAATAATCAAACCTAATAAAACGTAAATTAGAAAACGCACGCAGGTTCAGTCATTGCACAATGTTAAAACACATATCATTTTCTTGTCCCGTAGAGAAGGTCTTGGTATCATATCACACTTTCAAGCCTATATGCTTGCCTTAAATATAGTCTCCATCGTAAGCCTAATTGAACGCATTCTGTATACGATGTGTTAGGCATTGTGCAAAACAGCTGTAACCGAAGTCGTGCGGGAAAAGGACCGTCTTACCGTTGGATACAATATACCAGATTGTGAACAAACGTTGGTGGGCATATAGATAAAGAGTAACCAAGGTAGCCTAGTGTGCCTAGCAACATATAGTGGCGCCCTCTTGTGAGTATTTGGCTCGTCATTTCTAAGGTGCACTCAGCGAATATTATCTTCAGACTGACAAAGCAAAATGAATACAATTTGGCAGATGATACACCATTGATGGTAACGTACAACACCTGCAAATGTTTGGGAAGCTAAGAGTTGGGTCCCAGAGCCCATACGTTAAGCCACTCATAAAAAACGTGTTCCTTATCACCGCAGGCATCAGCAAAAATGTTTTTAGAAGACGTTCTAGAATTCTAGACGTATCAAATTAAAGCTCCTGATGTCAGGAATGCATTCACGGTGGTATTATGTGTATCAACATATTCCCAAAACAGTTGTATTCATATCTCCTTTCAAACTGCTTACACAACCAATAGTTCTGTGCTGCTACCTGCTTGAAGCCCATTTTATGACACTTCAAAACCCATATTTGATTTAGCAACATCAACAAAAAGCACCCTCGTCATGTTTTTCATAGCTTGGTGATGAGAAACAAGGGTTTTTTTAGTGGCCATAGTGAACAAATCATAGCCCAACCCGGCTTCCTTGTACCACCTTTTCCATGCCCTGATACATATATATCCACGTTCCTTTCCGCACAAATTTGAATTTAGTATATTAACTATAATAGAACTATATTGTCTAACATTATCTCCAAATGACTAAGTATCATATCCCTCATATCCTCAGCTCGACCTATGTGTGAAAGCACTTCGGCAAACGGGATGAGAGAACTTTAAACATTTTGAACGAAAACAATGTCGATCTTTAAAAAAATAAAGGAGGAAATGAATTCCCAGGAATAAATCACAGTTTCTTATTTGGGGAACAACGATAATGCTTTCATAGTATATAAAGATATCATGTTTGAATGGTATAAATACAGAAATACCCCACAGCAGTAATAATGCTTGGCCTTTAAGGTCTTTAGACTGAAAGTGACACTGGGTGTTAAGAGCTGGTCCCACCAACACACAAGACATAGCGAGATTTATTTGTCTTGCTCAATCTTGCTAGGTTTCGAATAATTGCGTGCATATATACCTCAGACCATCGGTTTGGTTAAGCACCTTTGCCATGCGCTTGCTATGATACATCGGAATATGCCACAATATGTCGGCAATAGATCACGAGGTGGTGGAGTACCAAAATATACACACAACATCGCGAAAAAATAGACGTCTCATTGCCTGCGACGTGTCGCGCCAAAGAATGCAAGACATATTGTGGCACTGTAAGATATAACAAGACATAACACGGCAATGTATCGTGTTGGTGGAACCAGCACTTTATAGATAAGGGTACATCTAACTTTTGCTTCATATCTCACCTCAAGACAGGTGTCACCATTACTGTTATCGAGTCTCTGTCATGGCGACCTGCTAGAATGTGGTTGTAATTCGGCGACCATAACATATTTATTTGCACTGAACCGAGAATGAGCATAGCTAAATTCTTAAATGGATACAGAGGGTTACAAACATAGATACCGTACATACACATCATCGTTACTCTCAGAACAAGAAACGGCATCTCGTGAAGAAACAGCGAGACGAGGATATAACGTGCACGGCGTTCCGTATCTTTACGTCTGCGGATGCCCGTCGTGTAAACCAGCAAATACCTGCAGCACGCCAGGAACCCGCTGAAGGCTGTGACGTAGAGCCATGGCGACGCCAGCGCCCCCATGAGGCCGCCCATTATCAGCAGCGCGTTGACGTCATAGGCAAACAGGAAGTCATGCGCCATGAACATAATGACGTCATAACTGAAAGCCTCCTCGGTCCATTTCAGCAGCCACTCGGTCGTCATGAAACCAGCAATAATGGCGCCATCGGAAATGATGATAGGACTTGTGAGCGTCTCCCTGATTGTCGTCTGCTCAAAAAATGATAATTTATGCAAGAATTAGCACCCACATGAAGAGTATCGTAGTTTATCTCACCCCGTAGGCTTAACATTAGAAACTCATACTGTACGGCTGTTATAGTAGTGTACCCAATTCTCAATGGCAAATTGGGTTTGTCGTTGTATTAATCAATGATGTTCCTGATCAAGTATACGGGCCGAGATAAATTCAGAAACCAACTCATTGAAAATAACTTGGTAGCACTCCACCTCGTTTGACCGTCACGTCAAATTTGATTGAGTACGGACCAAGTTATTTTCATCTCGTGAGTTTCCTTCTAGATATATAGAGTTTTATATACAAAAGAGGAAACATACATATATTAGGTAGTGTAATTTATAAGACAAGAGATTTTGATTGAAGTATTCTCATCATATCGAATTTTATAATGAGATATTTTTCATAAATGGGGTGCTCCACTAGACCGACAGTCGCTGGGTGGTAGCCAGATACTCGCGATCCATATAGGACGCCCTAGAGTTAATCAAGTCTTTGCTTATGAAATTTTTTCAAATAATTATATTATTCAGAATTAGATATATTACAATATGTGACCTTCCTCTTAAAAGCCCCAGAATCAGAATATGTTCAATCTGAGGTGAAGGCGAGAGGTGGAGTGTAGGTGGAAGGGCAAGGAGGTGGAGGGGTAGGATTATTTTAGGATATTGCTTATATTTTACGGTTGAAACTGATAGGAAATAGTTGGGACACAAGACTGCAACCATCTTGGTACAGGGTAAACTTGTAAGCTCTGTGCTGGGATTAGCTGTTGAAGCAACAGCCAATGAGGGTTGCCCAGTCTCCTTCTGGTCTGTCACACAAGATAGGAGGGCTGCTCATGTCACTAACAACTCAGGTGTCATGTTAGCGCGGCCCCATGTGGCCAGACCGGGAATGGGAGCAAGCAATAATGAGAATTAACTTGCCATTCACTTCATGGCTGCCATACGGTCAACAGCAAAATGGTGACTGTCTTAATGCAGCCTTTTTTGGTACTAATAAATACGGACAATTCAAATGACTAATCTCTTTGCATAGAAACCAATATAATTGGTCAAGATGTGGATATATAGACTGAAACTTGACAATGTGATACCATCTGCCAAATGGATGGACAACACCCATTCCTGTTTTTCAGGTCATCTTGGATATGTCTTTGAGGTGGAGGAATAATCAGATAAATCCTTAATAAGTTACGAAGGACTCACCTCTGCATTAATTGCTACCATGTTGAGAACCATGCAGGGAAGAGTGCAGACACATAAATAGACCAGCATTGGAGGCCGCCTAATTGATTGAAAAATGTTATGTTCAGTGATATTTGAAAAAAAAAGTATGGATAGAATAGGGAGACATGGTTAGTATGGCTGATTGAAATCTGTTCCGAGTTGTTTTTTGTCGGAAATGATCACTGAGTTCGAACATTTCCGACCAAAACGACAAAGAACAGATGTGATTCGGACACTCTAACTATGTCTCCTTATCATATAACAGGGAATCATTAAAAAGCATTTTACAACAAGTAACGTAGTACCGAAAATCTGTAAGCTGACCAGTAAACGTGAGACATCCGTGCACAGGTAAATAATAATATCTCGTTCTATTTATTTGTGTCTTTTAAGCATATAAAATATATTAATCATACCAGCTATGTTGGTTAAGTGCTATCAAAGATTAGTTCAATGACATGTGGCATTCTTGGTTGGAAAATATTTTTGCTGTTAAGGCGTTGAGTACGTTTTCGTCGTTGGCGTACGATATATGAAACGTGACTTACCAACCATATTTGTCCTTCGCTGTTTTTCTCTTGATATCAGCCAGGATGATGCATGGTACGTAGATGAAGAGGAAGACGGCGAGGACGACGGCGAGGGTGATGCTGTAGAAGATGGCTCGTTCGTTGACGTTCCTGATGAACATGGGAACCCCAGCACTCTGAACGTACCTGAAACAGCGAGAAACTCCTCACATTGTAAGCCATTTTCTACTGGCCGACTATTCGACACCAATCTGGTCGATTTCTAGGGTATTAACAACTACCATTTGTTTCTTGATGTTAGGAACCATAACCATTGCTTATGGATTTGAAACTTATTGTTTACGGCCTCAAAGCCTTTGATTGCCGGAAAATAGTCCCCTTGTCCTAGTTAGTAAAAGGAAATAGTCCTTAATGACATATCCTATGATATGGCAATTGCTCAGTTTAATCAAAGAACCAGAACGCCTGGATAGCCCACTCGCTGCCGTTCAGCGTTGGGTCTATGGGAAGAACTCGTGGCGGGCCTTGTTTTCAAGATACAGGGGAGGTGGACTTACGGGTACCCATTCTACTCATGGAAACAGTGGCGTGGGTACATCTCCGCCGAGACCCTAGCGGATACCCCGGGTACCAGGGTTCATTGTGTTCTCATCCCACTTAGTGTGGAAGGGGTAGTCATTGTCACCCCACCTGTGGGCAACAACTTACACACACTCACATACCAACACGCCACCTGGTTTTAACCAACACACCATACACCCGCATTCACTCACTTCACCGTCAACCACACCACACATCCCATCAACAATTTTCTTCCCTCCCACCAACACCCTAAAATTTCAATATTTAATTTTCTTATTACTCATCTCTCATACTCCCCTTTTTATCACTCTTTTGCCGTTTTACCAAATATATATATCAATTCAACTATGTTATTAATTAATAAATATTAATTTCCCACACCGTTTACATTGTTGTTTGTCCACAGGAAAGTTAGATAATGATTAACAGATCTAGTCGGACATGTTAGAAGCGTGAACCGGATGTTTTGCTCCCCTGTAGGACTCAGCCACTAGTTCACAGGACTGCACGGCGAGTGGGCCTTCCAGTGGTTCTAGTTCTCTGGGTCAATTAAAAACAAAACAAACCATACAACACTTTCTGTTGATATCAGGGAAATAAGGTCCACTGATTCGCAATCTGCTGGGTGCAAAACCGCCAACCTCCAAGATGACCACCAACATAGCGCAAAAATATTCTGTGTGCCATAGCTCCTCGGAAATTGACGCATAAAATGCCACTTTTTCACGTTTTCAAGGTCTACAAATCGTTTAGTGAGTTTTACAAGCTGCTATTCTACATTGTTAACCTTCCTACTCTTGAGCTGTGGCAACCTACTCTAGTCTTCTACTGATTATATTAGCATCCCACTCCCAGACGTCACCCCACTCTTATACATCCAGGAAATTGGAATTATGCAGGCTACTTTTTTCAACAATGCTACATACTTCCCTGTGGGTCAGTGCTGTACTCTACATATAGATAGCTGACACTCACACATGAACAACACAAAGCGCCAAAATAACACGCCAACTATGCGCACCTGGGGCCTGTTGAATAATCCATGCCAACGAAAGTACAGGGTACAAGGAGACCTCGTACAAGGGTTATCGTTTACTAATGTTCAAGCTCGTTCGCTAAGACTGTCCCACCTAACCAGTGGTTGCCTATAAGTGTTGAATTAAGTTGATCTACATCATCCCTGGGGTCTGTTTGATAATCTAGGCTCGTACATGAAGACGCTTGTCTGTACACCAAGAAGACCCCGGGACGAAGTGGGTCAACTTCATTCATTTGCTCGATGGAAGAACACAGAAAGTCTGCTCAGCCAGCGGCCAGCAGTGGCGGGTCAACACCCTGTGTAAAAGAAAAATGGTCGCCGACTTGTCGCCGGCTGGCCGGTGGCAGGCCACCAGCTGCCGGCTTTGCCTTCAGCTCATTTTGCTGCTGCTCCACCAAGCCAGCCAGCTGTACAAGGCCGCCTGCAAAGGATCGCCAGCCAGCTCCAGCTGACCGCCTAGCTTGGTGGACGCACTCGCTGGGTGCCGGCCGGGCACTGTGCGTGTGCCCTGTGGTTGTCAGCCAGCAAGAATTAGGTGGACTGGTGGAAGAGCTCAGACAATGCACACACTCTTTGCATATTTCCAGCCCAGCGCTGGGTCAGTTGTCCAACCAGCCTGGCCACCTGTTAAATATCTATTTGGTGGAACATCCGCTTTAGACTGTCTTAGTGAACAAACTAGAATGTCATCAAAGAATAACCCTTGCACGAGGTGCAGAGAAGGATCTTCCTGTATGAGCCTAGATTATCAAACAGACACCTGGGCCTCTATAACCTATAGACTAGGAGCAAATAGGATGTTCATCATAGATGAATGGGCGTGCAGTTATAAATGAATAACTAGCGACTTCGTCGCTTCGTATCCCCCTCTCCCATAGTCTGTTCAAGGTACGTTCCCTGCTAGTGCTGTCCCCCTAAAGATAGGGGGACAGCACTTAGTGGTGCCCCCTACTATTAATACCTGGAACTATCATTTAGTTCCCGACCATCATTTCACGTGACACCGATTTTACCGACTACGAGAATCTCACTCTCGTGGCCCTTCAATCTCCACCCCTAGGTCTGGTTCACTATGTCTCTATGTGCGGGAGCCACTTCAAGCGGATTCGACGGAATTCTATCGTTTTAAATATAGTAGGTAACAATTAAAAGGTTTGGGTTAGATTCAGTCTATAGATAGTTTTCTGTAACCCACTTGCACCCAGTCAACTTTCTCTTTCTGCAACTGATCTAGGATCCAAACATATCAAACACCAGTGGGTCTTGAGGTACTTTGGTCTTGAGTGATTGGTCATGGTCAGCTGGGCACACCTCTAGGAGACTGAGACACTGGCTCTCACTATCACAGTGAACAGCACGCATATAGTAAAGGGATAGTTTCCTGGAAGCACACTGAAAGTTCAATGTGACCACTCTAACCTCTAGATCAGGGCCTCTAGATGATGTATTTAGCGCATGCAAGCACCCCCAAAAAAGGGTCTTCTTGTTCGACCCTCGATTATTCAACAGGTCCCGGCTGCATCCAGGTGTATCCACATCTCCGGACAGCTGCACTCGTCCTCAGGCTGCAGCATGAGTCGCACGCATTTTACACCACCACCTTCCCCTCCAACCAGACATCTATAAAGCGGGATTCACACGATGGGATTCATGTACCTCACAGGGTGTTTGTATGAGGCAAATCTCTTCGTCTAAATTGTAGGGTTCCATTTCCCCTGCAATTATTGGCGACATTGACCCTAAAGAGGAAGAGAATCTCATGAGATTTTGACCTCTGTGACGTACATAAAGTCCTACCGTGTGAATTCCACTTTATGTTTGACCTCTTATGGTTTATATCATTAGGTATGTACTCTCTAGATATACTCTTTATTAAGTCTAGTTACAACGTCATCTTATTCTTATCTATAATCATTTGATTTGGTTCTGACAAGTGCAGCGCACAAAACGTATGCCCATAAATAAGGTGTTTGAGTTTAATCGTTAATATCAATAATGGATCCAGAATCATGAAATAAGACTTGGACATACGCATTGATGGCCATGAAGACTGGGAAGGACAAGGCAGAAGTTCGAACGATGTTCAGGAAACATATGCGTGTGGAACAGAAGCATCGAGGGGGGTCCTGCCTGAAAAATGAGAAGTCTTTCTCTGTAATAAGGCTCATAAACAACAAATGCAGACAGCGAAGAATCTGAGATTAGGGCCTTTAGGCAAGATAATACATATTTCTGTATATACATCCATATATATGTGACCAGATATCCATTTTCTTATAAGGTTAATTGATATTCATGGGTTTACATAAAATATATTGAAATTCATTTGTATAGATCAACTACTTCGATTTATAAGTAAAGGTCATTGTTTGCCTCATGTGATAATTCATTATATGTAAATGCATATAGCAGTTTATTCCATGTATGCATACCTACATGCACAGCAGTGTGCTTCCTTCTTTTATCTTACCCCTGGTATTATTCCAATAGACTTCCCATAGAACTCGTATCTTAGTATTTAGAAAAAAAATACTCAATGGGGAATAATGTCACAAAGGTTAGCCCATTAGTCAATGTGAAGGGTGAGATAAATTCAGAAACCTATTCAAATTTAGAATAAGAGCTTCATCCCATCTTGTTTGAATCACTACGTAATTCACACGGCTTCCCCTTGTGAATTACTACGCGATTCAAACTCGATACGAATTCTGACCCTAAACTTTCATAGGTTTCCTCTTTAGTAAATATCTATGGTAGTAGACTTCCTGTGTGTATACACCTATACTTACAGCATTGACTTCTCTTTTTCAATAGCTATAACGACCCTAATGTGTGTTTACATCTAGACCTACATTATTGTCTGCCGCAGGTGTACACACCTAAAAACGTATGGCTTTGTATGCGTTGCCTATACAGACTTAGATATATATCTCCAGCCATATCTCTTTATGAATCAATATTTCCTTACTATGACCTGAGTTCCCATAGAGATATCATATAATTTCACTAATCAATATGCCGCTATAGAAACTAAACAATAGCTAATTCTACACACTTGTACTTGAAGGAAGGCCCGTACTTTAGGTTCCAGTGGTTGGCATTAACTGATCACTTACCTCTCTGAGTCCGTCAAGAGATCTGTGACTGGTATTTCCGAGCTCATCTTCTTGGAGGGTTCTTAAGACTGACTAGTTCCACTGATCTATTGCATCCGTGTCTGACTCTGGCAGAGCGTGTGGTAGTGTATACAGCATGGAGGTGAACTTTCTCTGAGAGTGTCGCGGTGGGCAGGTTCAGGAAGGTAAGGGCTATGGAA
Source organism: Alentia gelatinosa (assembly GCA_950022655.1). Classification (NCBI taxonomy): domain Eukaryota; kingdom Metazoa; phylum Annelida; class Polychaeta; order Phyllodocida; family Polynoidae; genus Alentia; species Alentia gelatinosa. The sequence goes on from OX465592.1 coordinate 15,998,122, forward strand.
GGCCATATGTGTAGAATTTCAAAATTAACAATTGATATTCTTATTCCGAAATTCAGCAGAACCAAATTATCAAAACAAATGGAAATACATGTGATACAAGACGGAGAGATTAGAGAAGTATGTGTGTCGGCTATGCATTATACATTGTAATTTTTACCACGTACTCGTGTCGGGCTCTTTATGCACATATTATATCTACTGCTTTGTGGCAACATTGGCTACCATGGCTCGTGTGGAAGATCAAAGAAAACAAAAGGCTATTTTTGATTTTCCCTGAGAAATATATCTAGACAGTACTCCTTTATCGTCTTTCATTTTGACAAGTGAAGGGCATCAGTTCATACAGTGTGCTTGTTTGAAAATGTTGTGTAGGTTGATCAGGTTAAGCTCTGCCGATGGGAATCAAAATAAAATAAGATACATTTTAGGTTAAATGGGAAAGCTGTCTCAGACTGCTATTATTTTATACCTATGGCCGTATCATCTACACATACTGCCCGCTGCTACCCATGACGTATTTATGGCTGTACGTCACACTGAGACGTACGGGGTTTGACGTCATGTGACTAGGTAAAAATGTCACCATATTTAGGTATATAATAATACGTAAACAGGCTGATTGCCAAAACGCTTCGTAAAATATCAATCAGATATATATACCCTCTGCATTCGGCACCGGGAAATATATGATTGACAATTTCCCCCCGAATCTTTGACGTACTGAGATATTAAAGTCAGTTTAAGCATCATATGTCGAATTGCCATAGTTGACACAGTTGGTTTAGTTATGGAGAGGCGGGAGCAGAAATCAATATTCAGAATCAAAGATGTGTAGTGGACTGAGTATAAAGGAAAGCGTGTGTATGTACACATGTAGGGGAGTGTGTGTCGGTGTGCGGGTCGTATGGATATCCTGATATCTGTGAGTAGATGAAGGTAGGTAGAGGCGTGTTTTCATTGATGAAGAGGTTTTGATTTTTTTTTGTTTATTGAAGTGACAGCACAAATACATGCACTGACAAGCAGATTTGACTAAGTCTACCAGGGTTGATTATCTAAACTAGACAATATCAAGGAAGTTGTAGCCTCTGAGACACCTGATGAGGCTCATTCGGATGAAACTTTGAGTTCATGCCCCTAGAAAACACAATTATTTCTACACTCTATAGAGTGTGCTGCACTTATGATCATCATGTAGAATTTAGACATGGTAGAGTAAACACCTCTCCTACCAAACAAAACATCTTTTGTATGATGTGGATTCAGGAATAGAGGGAAACTATGTTCCGGTGAGCAAAAGTTCAAAGTTACGATGTAAGGCTCGGAAAAATTACTGCCCAAGGCCTTGGCCACGGGCAGTCATTTTTCCGGGCCTTACAAAGTAACTTTGACTTTCGATTACCAGTACTTGGTTTCCCTATTCCTATATACCTTTAAATATAGATAAAAATAATTATTTCTTTTACTGCGATAGCCCCAGAAAAACGGCCAGCCTTATATAGTAACTGCAATAGCTAAGTTTTCGTCCCGCTGCTTATTATGTCACCTGGTCAGGCTGGGACGAAAACGTCAGCCTGGGACGAAAACGTTAGCTTCGCTACATAACTTATAATTACTGCACCCCCAGCAGCGGTATGTTACCATAGAGGTTTCAGAAATGGGTATATAGGAATAACCGGTTTCCAGCTTTCCAGGGCCTCCCAACATTGTTGATTCTTTAACAATGGTTGCTACAATATTGCATGGCAATAAACTGGTATCAGATTAAATTCTGGTCAAAATCAAGATAGCATTCGCAGCAGTGGAGGTATTTCTGCCTCGTTCTCTAATAAATAATGACAACCGTAGTTCAGATGAAGATGTGGATATACTTCATCCAACACCTCATGGCGGAAACTATAATGCGTGCTGGAATTACACAAAGTCTGGTCATATAGAACTACCCCTGATCGTCATTTAATGTGCAGCAAGTATTTCACTCGCCATTGTCCCATAATTAGAAGGAAACTCACGAGGTGGAAATAACTTCGTCGTACTCCACCGAGTTTGACCACAGAGTAATTCACGAAGCGAGGCTGAGTGAATTATGTAGCAGTTAAAAGGGGTGCAGTACAGACAAAGTTAATTTCACCCAGTGGGTTTCTGATTTTATCCCACCCCGTACAACATTTAGATCAATACAATAAATCATCCAATTAACCATTGAGTATTGGGTACACTACTTTCACGGCCGTAAAGTATGAGTTGCTAATGTTAAGCCTATGGGAAAAAATACTGAGGTAAGATAACACATCATATAAAATCTTTTGAAAAGATAACAGTAACAAGACGCATGTCCAAGTTTAAGCTAGAGGGTTGTAGACGGAGTAAAGGCCTATGATGGCTAGAGTAATAAGTGATCGGCACAACCTTATCAGTAACACAAGAGAGCGTGTGATTGTCCCACGTGCAGGTGCTTCGCAACGGCGACTCCCAGGGGCTGATAAGTCATTCTTTATTCAATCAACTTTCAACAATCTGTTTATCAATACTCAGAGCGGTGTTAATATCACTTATACCTCGAGAAAACTGCCACAACAAACAAAATTTGGTGATATGACCTAAATCGGTAAAGATTATACAGCAGCAGTATATTTAAATATATATATATATATATATATATATATATATATATATATATATATATATATATATATATATATATATATATCACTATATAACTTGTTATATGTATATAAATTGTAGAGACTCAGGATACGTTTCTATCGTATCGAGGGGGTTACCCGGTTGCGCTTCACCCTGGTAACCGTTACATCACGTTGTCTTCACTACACGCGGTAGCCAATTGGGTTACGTCACGTTCTAACAGTACGTTGCTTATATGTGTACAAATACGACCAAAACTAAAAGCCCGACGCCAAAGGCATAGGGCAATGGTGTGAGTCTGTGTCTTTCATGTTTAAGAGGACATTTGTAATATGAACTTTGCTGGCTTCCCTCGCTATTAGGTCATACGTATGCATAATGCACTACTTGGGTACACTCAATTTGGTGGTCTATTGGCAACCCATTTTACTATTGGAAAGAACTGCAATACATAGTATCGTGTGTGAGGGAAATGCGGTAATGTTGGAACAAAAGATTGATTTAATATCTGTACTTTTAAGGAATGTATATATAATTAGAAGGCAAAGATAAACGAAAAGGAAGTTGTAAATGTTTATTACTCTCTGTACGTTCCTATGATATATCTCTGGTTGGTCATGTAAACTTATGTCCAACACACATCAATATAAAACAGATTGTTCAATATGACTTGTATCGCCCCAGGCTTTAGATCACATCCGTTAGAAAAAACAACTATAGTAGTTTTATATATCCTTTTGTGTATCATAGGTTTTCTTTTAGCCTCGTGGTCCCGGTTGAAGCCTGGCGTCACTCCGATGTATAGGGAAGAAAGGTGCTTCAAGGCATTCCCATCGAGTGGATAGCAGATGTTAATTCGTAATTCAAAAGTGGATATGTAGATAAAAGATGATGTTTTGCTTCTTTCTATGGCGGCATAATTCATAATCGTTCTAAATGGTGCAACAGTGTCGTTCTGACATAGCCCCTGCCTGTTGACTCTTTTGGATGTTTTCGTTGTCACGCATATTGTTTCGTACTAAAAAGGCTAACAAACAAGCGTAATATGCGATGCCAATATTTAGCATCAATAACACAAACAACAGTGATAAAGAGACAGAGTAAGCCAGGTATAAAAACATATCCCAGTTTAATGGAGTATATGATGATTGTACAGTATGATGTAGATAACATTAATGTGTGCTAAATCGATAGATGAATCAATGCCACATTATCACAGTTCAGTCACTGAGATACTCATCTCTCTATGTGCAGCCTATTTCATGGAAAGATAAGATACATGTGTATCATCCATGGCTCTAACATTCTGTATGCCTGTCAGATATATGGGCCACAAATATATACATTCCTAAAGCTATTTATCATATAGACACATGCTTTTAAGAATCAACCAAACCTTTAATTACAACTTAGTATTACAACTTAGTATAATAATTAATTTTCATCTAGACCGCTATATACGTACAGAAGATAATATATCAAATATGTTTAGAGGTCCAGTCAGATTTTAGTGTGACCCATTGCTAGTATTTCTTATTAAAGGTATTGTGGTATCTGTATGGGGTCGTCAATATATATATACAAAGTACAAAAAGATCTTCGAAGTTGGCTGCTGGATATGTACATACTACTACACGTACTTCTTTTTGCAAATGTATTTAGCGCAGACACTTATAAATATAGGTCGCTCATTTGAAGTTTATCCCTGCCTAAGTACGCTCATCCCTCAAAGGCAACTTGACGATCGATATACATGTATAAACATGATCTATTGACCTACAGATTTTTAATGTTACCAAAGAGCAATGCCCTTTTACTGCTAGACCCATCAAATCATGATCTTTTTGTTGATGTTTATTCTAAAACACCTTTATATAAAACCACAAATATTCGGAACATAAATAGTTAAGCCTTTTTGTCTTCAGTTCGAAGAGAGAGAATTATTAGTGTGACCCACTATATGGCATATGGCCTATGAACCATGGGCACCGCCATGACGCCCCCCGAGTAGGTGTTCTTCACTAAAGGAGGTGAATAAGAAGGTGTTCTTCACTAATGGAGGTGCAAAAGAATTGAGTGATAATTGGGAAGTGTTCCAACTCTAGCCTTTCTCACATATGTATATCAAGTGTTCCATGTGAAAAACATCATGTCTTGGGTTTAATCATTATGTGATCCTACTTTGGGATGGGGGTAGAGAGTGAAGAGAACCATAGTAAATCATTGAAAGGCAATGGAATTTCATAAGAACAAATAGCCAGAATACAGGTTCTGTCCCCCCAAGGGGCCTGCCATACTGCCTGCCACCTGGTGACTGCTTCATGAACTAACAATGGCTTTGTCCTGTAGAGTCGCACATTTATTTACATTGTCAAGATTTTATCCTGATACTTGACATATTTTGTGAAGGTGACCATTGTTGACTCACTGATTGTTACTACTCGATTGTGCCTGGAAATAAGGGCAGGTCTGCACCATGAAAGGTTAATCATGAATTCGCAGCTGCTATAGTAAGAATTCTCCTGATACCACCTGGTGCGATAGCGCATTACGTTATGCTGTAGACTTTATGATAAAGATCGAATACGTTATCCTTAGATGCTCTTTCAATGCAGCATTCAGTTGCTTTGTTTCAGCAGAATTTCACCCTGCCATAATGTGAGTCCGCCTGCCAAAGGCGAATTATGTACCAAATAAAAACTTATATTAGATAATGAATGATGTAATGTAAACATCTGTATATATGTTCATGTAGACTTAACATCTGAAACACCCGGACGGACCCGAGAGTTACTTTTGAGTTACCTAAAATAAAATAATACATATTAAAGAAACCCCCCCCCCCCCAAAAAAAAAAACAACAAAAAAAACAAAAACAACAACCAACATCTAATTTATGAAAACACGTTTTCTAATATACAAAAATACGTTTTCTAAGTCAATGCTGCACGGGGAATTTTTACGCAGTCCCGATTCGAGAAAACTCTGTAGTAAGCCGGTATAGGGCACATATCTTATATCTTTTTCGGCTTGCCATAGAGAGGTCTTAGTCTCATTTCATGATTATCAATTACAACAACTGATAACAATGGTTGTCCCTCGACTGCAGTCTTCTTTTAATTTTCAGGGCGGACGATGGCAGAATTAGCAATCACTCTGTGCCCTATAGTTGTGAAGGTCGGAGACACCGGCAATTAAATCTGGACCAGTCTTAAACTCCTTTGTGGATAAGCTCACCCTATGTTCAGCGTTACTAACAGGTACCACGAAAACTATTTACACTATATTATCAATAGAAGCAACTGTCGCTATCTACAATGTCACTCTCTTTGGCAGTTATTTCTTCTTATTACCCAAATCTCAAATCAGAATCCAAACCCGAGCAACGGAACCATGTTTGTTGTCTGTTAATCTGTCGCATCTTGAGTTACTAATGTATTTACAAAATCACATCATTAAATTTTAATCAAACCATGTAATATGGACACAACTTTGATAGTCCAGAGGTAGCATGATATATGTTGAGCTTATTACACTGACAAAACATGTGTAATATCTATAATCCAATCTCGTTTGTGTCGCTTGCTGTAAAATCACAAGTATGATAGACAGTGTTAAGCTAAACCATCCATTTGCATTTTCTAAAGAAACAGGAAGACAATGAACCACCTCTGTCCTTGTGTACTTAAATCATCTTTCTCTAACTGTTCTTCTGTGTCCGCACCTAGAGCCAGGCCTTTGGAAATAATCCATTCACCAAACCTCTTGGTCCTCCTCTTCACCTTTCGTTATCCTCTCAAGGTCATCATTGTCTAACAAAACTCATAACAGCTTGTGTCAATCGCCATATTTGCAAAATCAAATAAGTCAGCGTGATAACATCCTGACAGTATGAGGATCAAGTAAAGTATAGCTATATTTGGTATGTTCGGCATAATCGGCCTTTTTAAAGACTACAATGTAGCTCAGTGAAAAAAAGAGAAAAACATATTTTCGTGAGATAAAAACAGAAGAATTTGACATAAAATCGCTGCTCTCTCTCAAATCTTTGAATTTCTATTTTCATTGACATTCGGTTCCACATGTTCTGGAGACACCCTTGCACCTCCAGAACCCCTTCTGGTATTCCTCATCTGCACCCCCTTGTCCTCCTCGCACGTGCAATCATCAACCTGGTCTCCACCGGGTGTGTGATTCAGAGTATTTTCTCCAGGGTCATCCATCAGTGTTGAATGCCTCGCACATCTTTTTTCACTATACTTCTGCACACCAGGCCCCTTCTTGCCCACCTTGTAGTTCTCGTAGATAATATAAAGCTGCGTCAGCCCCACACATATCATAGCCACGTTCTTCGCTGGATGGAGAATGTCACTGACCTCGAGGCCAAACTTAGCCATGGTGATAACCCGAACGCACAGGAAAGGGATATCGCTGCAGAACATGCTCACCAGAATGCAGGTGACCGCAAATCGTGGTGTGCCGTTCTCGTTCATGGTCGTCGGCTGGTTGGGGATGTATTTGAACATAGCGACAAAACCCAGCACGAAGGTGATATACAACCACTCTGAGTGGTACACCTCCTTCTGAAAGGTGGACAGCATGAAGAAGTCAATGACATCATAGGCAAAGAAGAAGTCTGTCATCATGCTGGAGGTCAGGTCAAAGGTCAGCACCTCCTCCCGCATTTTCGCCATCCATTCGGTGATAGTGAGGCCCATGATTAAAGCCTGGATTATTGCTGTTGTACTCGAATCCATTGTCTCGAGATTTTTCTACAAAAAAAGAAGGTATATATATAACACTTAATCTCCCTCATTCATCCTGATTCCAGCATTTGATTCCCAATAAATACCTCACCAGCATTTACCAACAGATTCTGATTAGAGGGATTCTTGTATTTTTTTTAACAGCAATCGCGTGATGTTATTTGTAAAGTAATATTTGTAGTTAGCAAGAGCAGTTTCTCTGCCAAGTAATTCAGGGAGAGGTGTGTGTGTGGGGGGGGGGCGAAATGCAATGATGTTTTATATTGATATCGGGGAAGGTTTATGGGTAAAAGGACCTTCAAAGGTTTGTCAAAATAAAACACAAAACATTAGTATAATGCTTTTTCTCTTAATCTATTGTTAGTATCGTGTGAAAAGATTCTTCTTGCGTGTGCGATTAACATTAGGTCTTAGATCTCTTTTCAATGTTTAGTGGTACACTTTTTGTAACCCTGAATTACGTACGTTTTGCTGTGACTTGACGATGGCGTACAAAATGATAGTGAGACAAGGCGCGGCACAGAAGATGATGTACATCACCATAGATGGTCGCCTAAAAATAGAAAAATCTCTTATGGTTGTGATACAAAGCATGATTATTGAGCGTGGGCCACACGCTCATATACTCTGCATAGAGGTTGGAGGGGTCACATAGACTTTGAGCTTGCTGCAAAAACCTAACCCTTTACCATCTCCGTGCTTACGTTGTGACTCTGAGAAATGAGCAGAAAGCCAGTGTCTCAGTGTCTTAGAGGCGAGTCCAAATGACCATGGCCAGTCATCAGAGACCGAAATACCTGAGTGACCCACTGGTGCTTATTTTTTGTATTTATCTTTTGTTGTTGTTCTTTGTTGATTCATCAAATTTTATCTTACATTCATTTCATTATTCATGTTCGTAGTAATAAGTGTATAATGACGATCAACAAATAGGTAGGGACTTCAACCCTCATTAGGTTGATTTTCTTAGCCTCACCTAGTCGATGGCTATAACATACACAATATAACAAAGATGACCGAGTGTAGAGTAAGACAATACAATATATTATCTTTTGATCCTAGTCAGACTGTTGTAGAAATGGCAAGTTGACTGGGTGGAAATGGGTTACAGGAAATCACCCTTAGACTGAATATAACACAAACCTTTTAATCTTTATTAAAGTGTGCTTGCACGCGCTATATACATCATCTAGAGGTTAGAAGGCTCCATATAAACTTTCAGGGTACTGCTTACAAACTATCCCTTCACTATCTGTGTGCTATTCACTGTGATATCGAGAACAGAGCAGGGAGCCAGTGTCAGAGTCTCTTAGAGGCATGCCCAGCTGACCATGACCAATCACTCAAGACTGAAATACCTCAAGACTCACTGGTGCTTGATGTGTTTGGATCCTAGATAGGCAGTTGCTGAAATGGCAAGTTGACTGGGTGCGAGACGGGTTACAGAAAACTATCCATAGTCTCAATCTAACCCAAACCTTTTAATTGTTATTCATTTATAATTGCACACCTTCATCTATGAGGAACATACTATTTGCTCCTAGTTTATTAATAATTCCACGCTTATTAATTAAATTATGAACTTGCTACTTGATCCTAGTTAAATAATGCAAGCAACATCCAGCGCTCTGTTAGTCTATCCTTCTAGAGGCGCTGGAATCCCACTAAAAATGTTAGATTGGCCGCCAACTCTATCTCCTCTCTACTGTGGCTAACGTGGTGTTGCAAGCGTTTGCTCTGGTGGCCAGTGTAATCCTATGTGGTAAGTGATAAGTATCCTGCCAGGTGGCGCAACAGCAGAGAGTGACGTTGGGTGGCGCCACAGAATAGCGAGAATCCTGCTGAGTTGGAGCAGAGATGAGACGTCTATTCTTTATGATACATTTAGGACTGTGCTACATGTTAGATAATAGGACAGGTAGAGGGATATCCTTAGCGACCGACCTTGAACTTTGCAAATCAAAATTTATCCCTCACGAGATCCCCCAAATAACTTATTTACATTAGTTTAAAATGAGTGATAATACAAAGTAAACTATTGTCAATCTAGCAATATATCATAGATAACTTATTAGCACGTTTCTTTGAAAACTGACGGTAGTACCTCTCACTATTTGACCCTTTTAAAACAAGAAAATGTAATATCTGCTCTATTGTTTCATACCAGAACAGACAAGAGGATGACACACATTGTAGCACCCACTTTAGACATAGGCAATAATCAATGGTTTTGTGGACAGGCGGCCGTAAACCACGAGGGGTTGACGTGTAGTAATACACGAGCGCTAGCTGGTGTATTACGAGGTCAACCGCGAGTGGTTTACAGAGCTGCCTGTCCACAAAATCATCGTTTGTTGCATTTATTATCCATCTTTTCGAATAGATCAAACCCAGTAATTGCCATATTAACGGGTATAACGTTAGGAACTATTTCTTTGCTCTATAGCAAAAGGAACTATTTTCCCCGTATACCATGGTTTTGAGGCCATATAACACAGATTTTAATCTGTATACGACAGTTATGGTATCTGACAGGTTTTACACAATGGGTCGTGGTTTACTGAGTCCACATACATTTTCAATGGGGACTTTGTATACGATGGATAATAAAAGACTGGATACAATATCACACTGGTTCATCGCCGTTTGTACCTCAAGGTAGAATAAATGTTTGGAGAAAGAGACATGCCAAACCTATCCCTGCTACTTGTTGTAGATCAGTTTCATTTGGTTGAAAGATCAATCGGATCTGGACATATGAATGTCGAATACTTATTTGGGTGAGCTCCTTTTGAACTTAATAGATTTATTTCCGTCTGCCATTTGTCCTATTTCATGTGGTCTATGTTTGTTGAAAGGGGAAGTTTTGTATCTCTAAACCTCTTACAGAAATCAATCAGGTCGATACTCTTTATAATTACATTGTCCCATATCATTGTTATCGCTAATTGTCTAGGTTTTACTCTTGTCATATCTAATATCACAAACATGGGAATGCATGAACAACATATAATCAATGCACCTATATTACCTATATCTATTTTGGTTATCTATTGTAGGTAACATAAGACATAACTGATTCATAACAAGCAGACACTAGTGGCAAACAAAATTGATTGTCAATCAAAATATAGAACTCTTCTCTATTGAATCCAGGGAAAACAAGCTATGCATTTAAATCACCCAGATTAACCAGCATGAGGTAATTAATCATATATACCATAATGGTAAACGAAAAAAAAGCAAAACACAGATATGAAATCCTACTGCGTGCAAAATCTTTATGAATATGATATCCGATTAAAAATGAAATTATTATGTGTGGTTGTACAAAATGAAAGGTCAAGGAACTTATTTTGAAGTTAAGATTGATTTGCTGTCGGGACGACCTCTCACGAATCTCTACCCGAAGATTCTGGGTGGTCAGAATCTTCTGTAGGTGAATTACATGCGCTCTATACGTTTACTATGGCAATTTCGTGATATACGAAAATAATTCGCTGTGCATTTTGATTACAGGTCCACTGTCATTATAGCACCTATATAAATACCAATACTTATCATAATTGAATATTAATAGAGGGGGAATAATCCATTATGGTACCCATGTATTTATTTTCTCTTTTCGGTAGATTTATACATCTTTTGTGAAAAGCCTTGACGACTTTAAAATAAAATAAAAACACCTCACCAGCCTTGTTCGTAGCGGGCGTTCTTCCAATAGAGTGAGCAGACGACTTTTAGTGGCAGGTAAATGGCGAGAGACCCGCCCAAAAAGATGAGCGAAGTGACCAGCCAGAACTGTGCCATGTTTTCCATGCCGGGGATGAACTGAGTGTAGCCCACGTACTCAGCATACCTGTTTAAAATAGTATAATGATAAACACCTTCACAGCTATATCAGACAATTCATCTTGAAAATTACAATCCATGTCAGTATCCTGAAATTGAATATGATGATCTCCAAGTGTTGCAGAACACATATCTTACTTAAAATGATTGGGGGCCACCGTGCTGGTTTTTGATCTAGAGTTTGATATAATGAGTAACTTGTTTTGGTAAAGGTTGTTGTTCTCCAACTCGTTTGAATGATATGTGATATTTACTCGGCTATCTCCTCGTTTATATCAATTCGCATCACACTAGGGGAGAATGACGACTTTGACCAAAACAAGTGGCTTTCTGTATTTGCATATATTCTACCTTTGTTACACACTAAATGAATGGACGACACACACGATATAGACCATGTGGAACAGACTGCAATACTCGTAGGAGCATGGAGAACGAGTTTCCGATGTTAAGTGTATTGGACACACATACTAGAGGTGAGATGATAGCTTGTACCTTAGTGTAAATATTGGGTGTTAACAGGTATGTATTGATCTCATTCTTAAAGTTTTTGGTTGATCTGAGTTTCTGTGTGCTGTGTTCCTACCTCCACACTGACAGGAAGGTGACGACGGAGATGGTCAACCAGCGGATGATCTCGGTGGCGATGACCATGCAGATCTCATCTCCGGGCGCGTGGCGTTGGAAGAACCGGAAAATGGGGTAGAAGCAACACATGGTGGTTCAGGGGTCGCTCCAAGCCGACCTTCTGCAAGCAGAATAAAAACCTAATGATTAGGCCACTCAAAAAAACCAACTTGTTTCTCATCACCGCGCGCATCTGCAAAAACAATTTTAGAAGATTTTTTTGTTGTTGGTTAAAATAAGATGAACCTTGATAGAAATTATGAAAAGTATGTGTATTTAGTATCAAATTAAAGCTCCTCATGCCAGAGATGCTTTCAATATATTTATGCGGTCGCTTGTATTTGAAACCAGTATATATTGCGTATGTATATAGCAGGTGTATTCTACTCTGCGGATATTCTCCACATTAAAAAATCTATTAGTTGATTTCAATTAATTTTTTTTGTGAGAATGTGCGGGAATAGAATAGATAGGTATATCTATATCACTAGGCAGCACTGCTTAGAACTTTATTCAAGTGTGTTGGGATACTCCTAGGAATGTAACAATTTAGAAAAACAAGTTCAAAGCAATAGCTCAATGCTTATCTCCGCATTAGATCACCCTGATCCAGGGATTATCTGGTAAATCTCCTTCTGCGTAGATTCAGTGGATATCCTGCTCACGAAATGTAGCGTTTTCAGTCCTTTCCTATTGTGCGATATGAAATTGTGAAGTGTCTAGCTTATATATATGTCTGACTAGAATTACCAAGATGTTAATACAACATACTACACTATCAACGATCAACAAATAAATGTGTTGTGTGCGCTGAATAGTACGGTTTGTTAGCTTCGTTACATGTTCTATTATGTTAGTTCTTTTATAACAGTTTACCTGTATACTATGTAAAACTATCTTATTAAATGTGGTCCAGGTAGTGCAAGATTTCACACAGCTATATCTTTCACACGTATAGTATTGCAAGGTAGTTTCCTAGTTTCCGGTTCGATATAATTATCATATACTGAGTGTACAGTGTGTTGAGTTTCCTGTATATTGACTTTTCTTAGCTTTATATTAAGTTATTGTATATTTATTTGGATTGTATACATTAAACTATGTTGAACTATCCAATAGAATATGTTGATCTAGCCAATTAGGGTCATTAAGTTATTTAATACACAATATTACCATTATATGCGTCAACTACGCGGAGAATACGACAACACAGATCAAAATCATGGTGATGGTCTATTTATTACCTGACTTTTGACTAATTCTTAGGAGATACAAATATCAAAAGCCATAAAAAATGATTAGAGACTCGGAAAAAAAAAAATGCTGTCCATTGTCTATATAAAATAGTTTCTAAAAAGCCATATCCAACTCATCTCTACGGAGAACTGTATCCTACTCAGTAACGATCTGTAGGCTATATCCGTTCATTATAGATACTTCGTATGGGTAATAAATGTAGTGCTCTGCACTACCTGAATGATATCAGATCACAGCCACCTGTTTAAGGTACATAATTGGGTCACCTGTATAGTAAACACAATACCGATACCTGTATAATCCGTATTCTCCTTCGGGGTTACATCCACGACGATTCACGATGTCCTGTTAGTAATAATCCATGGAGCTTTAGGAAGCAGGACTGACTATCGTGATGTCCACAACTCGACGTCAACATCACAATCTGACCTCAGGTGGCTCCGTGCTTCACTCAGCGCGGTCCTTAAAGTGTCACATTCCGCTGGAGAAGAGCGCTCGCCTCAAATAAAAATCCAAATATTGGATTAAAGTTATCTCCTTATCGATTAAGACTTGCGCCCACCTAATTAGCCTTGGTTCGTAGTTAGTCTTTCCGAGGTGGAGATAGATAGTACATATTGTTTGGTGCTAGCGTGGCACAGCACGCCGTTTAATCTCACAGATAAGACAAGTACTTGTACATATACATGTAGTAACGTTTACTAGCTTTATTACAGCTCGGGATGAAACAGTTACAGTAAAGGGTATTTATCCTACCCCTAATAAAAAACGCCATAGGCTTAACATGGGATTTGTTTATGTCGCAGGTGTGACATAGAGTGTTGTTTATGCCACTACTTTCTGATGCTGAAAAAAAAATGGAAATAGGGTAGGATGAAATCTAGACACCACTCGTTTGAGTTTGAACTTATTTATGCCACTCATTTTGTTGGCTTCGTAATATCACTCGTCTTCGACTCGTGAAATTATGGAGCCAACAAAATGTGTGGCATAAATAAACTCACACTCAAACTCGTGACGTCTCTTCATAATATTTTTGAGTAAAAGCACTGATACCATATTACAATTGGATCTAATAGAATTATGATACCATATACAGGTGGAACGGATGAGTGATTTATCTCCATTTTACTATGGCCATATTCTGTGAGTGTGCCTGGCAAAATCATTTATGTATAAGAGGTGAAAATCTGCAGTTAGTCTGGGCATTGTTCATAATACCATTAATGACTAATAGTCTATACATCATTGCTTCATTACAAAATTGGATACGCATAGAACTTTAATATGATGTCTCATATATTTAAAGAGAAGATTTTTGTTTGAGAATATATATATAAATGTTTCAAATACATACCTTTTGTCAATTTCAAATATTAAATTCAATTCAGGACGCATCGAAATACCTACATCCCAATTCAAATATCAATTTAGATATACATGTATGTAAGATAAGTTCAGGTGATAAATATTTTCAAAATGAGATAATTGATGTCAATCTCAATTCTCTATGATTTCTGTTTCATTCTAAGTAGTTTAGTCTTTGAATCTGACATATTCAATATTAGATGGACAGTGAAACGGCTACCCATATCTGGCTCCTATCGACCACCACTACCCAAAACCGACTTAAATCATCATCTGTGAAAATACACGAATAAATAACATTGTACTATTAGATATAAAGGAAATCCAGTAGTTCGGTCAAAATGTATTAACTATATATACTCCCATATATATAGTGCATATATTCTATCGGGAGATACCACGTTGAATATGTTTCTTTGTGCTACATCACGACCTGATTAATCAAATACAAAATATTGTTTCTCAATTACACATTTTTCACCTCATAATGCTCATATTCGTTACATTCTGTAATTAAATAGTAGTAAAATATGCCTCCCCGTTAAGAATATGTTCAATTGTATTTCTTCGAAGTTTTTACCCGATAGAGGATCATTTAAAATGATATATCGTAAAGATAATATTCATCAAAAGCGATATTCAGAAGAGCACCCATAAAGTTTTACACCACCTGTTATCATCCACTAGACTGGTGAACTGATAACAACATTTCCGACCCACTTTGGAAGGTTATTTATCAAGGCCAACAGTCATTGCAACGATTCATACGATCAAATGGTCTGGACAAGTTGGTGATATAAATGCCACAGTACAATGTTTCTCATTTGGGTCAAACATTTCTGAGATATGCTACAAGATCTGGTGATTCTTCACATTGCCATAGAACCCATATAGGGCATTCCCTGCATCCATCCCACAGTGAACTTGGAGCAGTAAGTTATAATCGATGTGTCACAAGCAAGTCACCCATCGCAGGGTGTGCACAGCTACTACCTGGTGCCTGGTTTCCTTTTTAGAGCGTGCTTGCATGCGCTATATATGTCGCCTTGAGGTTAGAGTAGTCACATTGAACTTCCAGTGTGCTTCCAAAAAACTATCCTTTCACTATCTGCATGCCATTCACTGTGATAGTGAGAACAGAGCAGATAGCCAGTGTCTCAGGGTCTTAGAGGCATGCCCAGTAGACCATGACCAATCACTCAAGACCAAAATACCTCAACACCCACTGGTGCTTGATATGTTTTGATCCTAGATAGGCAGTTGCAGAAATGGCTAGTTGACTGGGTGCAAGTGGGTTACGGAAAACTATGCCTTGACCAATTTTAAACCAAACCTTTCAATTGTTATTCATTTATAATTGGGCGCTAATTGTAAATTGGAGAGTAATTGACTGTCACGACATCTGACGGAGCTTTTAGTCACTCCTCGTGATGACGTCATCTCTCGCCCTTCTCGGGCGCCGGCTTCAAAGACATCAAACGTTTCTTTACCACCACCCGCCCCTCAACTATGTCTTAAAATTTATTAAGGGCGTATTCTGACTTGTATTGATTCAAATCTTTTTCCCGTTGCGTCGTTCCGTTGATTCGGTTCGATACTACGTTAAAAAAAAATTTGTCGCTCGTCTTCGACTCGTGAAATTATGGAGCCAACAAAATGAGTGGCATAAATAAGCTCAAACTCAAACGAGTGGCGTCTAGATTTTATCCTACCCCATTTTCATATTTTTTCAGTATCAGAAAGTAGTGGCATAAACAACACTTTATATCACACCTGTGACATAAACAAATCCCATGTTTAGCCTATGGCGTTTTTTATTAGGGGTAGGATAAAAGCTAATACCTTGTTGCCGGCTCATTCATGGAGGTTAAGTAAGTATCACACATGTTGACATCAACAGCAGCCTACTAGCAATCCCAATACCTCATCAGATGGGTAGGTTTGCAGTGTACGTATCAGAACAGGAAAACATAGGGGCAGATAAATGATTAAGTAAAGAAAATGGGTTAACCTAGACAAGCGTCTCAGACACCCACCTTGAAGGGCTACAACAGAGCGGGACTTGGTGCTCAACTTGCTCCATGCAACCGTACTTATTGAACTGAACATCTCACAGCTTCGCTCTAGTTCATATTGATGATAAATTTACATTTCTCAACTTATCTCTATATTTCAATGGTATATGCCATGCTCTGAAGATATCTTTTTTGATAAAAACATTTCATCACTGACATCATATGAAATTTGTCAACTTTTATACTACCATGTATAACTCAATTATTTTCAGTAACAATAGGTCTGATTTCATAAAATGTACTCAAATAATCTATCAACATGTTTTCATTGCTCACAGCCTTTTTAAAGATCAGTTTGTTTTCCGATTTTTTGGTGGCAGCACTTAATGTGTCCTCTATCTTCAAAGCTTTTCTTGTAGCTGTTTGCCTTGAAGTTATAGCTGTGAAAACTTGATTATCACTGCGGGTGCCTCTCACCATGTCATCCACATTCCTTGGATCCCTCGATTGCCTATACAGCAGCCTAAGTAAGTGCTTACTCTTTAAGTCTATAAAGTTTTTCAACTTTACACTAAGTATGCAGTTGTTTCAATATATAATAACTTAGCAATTTTGTCAAAGCATGTTCCATCTTTTAAAATCGACGCATACCCCATAGCTACAAGGCCAAATCGTAGTAATATAGATTAATCTAGCTAACTCTCTGAAAATAGTGCTACGAAGCTTCGTCAGTTTGAAGAGCCACGCATTTGTTGTTTTGTTTAAACTTCTAAAAAAATCATTAAGGTTCAGACATGAGTCAAGTTTTACTCCATGATAACAACAGCTGGAAGAGTTAGACAATTGGACTCCTTTACAAGAAAGTTGTAGTTCAGGAAGCCTCTTTAGTCTAGGTTTATAGAAGGAAACCCACGAGATGAGAATAACTTGGTCCGTACTCTACCGAGTTTGACTGCGGAGTAATAAACGAAGCGAAGCTGAGTGAATTAAGTAGTTTTCTCATCGAGTGGGTTTCTGATTTTATCTCACCCCGTATAACATCATTAATTGCTGGAATAACTCACCAAATTAGCCATTGAGTATTAGGTACAATACTTTCACGGCCGTGGAGTACGAGTTCCTAACCTTAAGCCTATGGGAAAAATACCGGGGTGAGATAATGTTCCATACCCTGCTGCCACGGTTTTCTTGAGACCTGGACCAATGCTGCTTATAATTTTTTTTTTAGTCTTTTATTTTGACTGGAAGAGCTCTTTTTTTTTGTAAAACTGGTTTTCATGCCCGGCCAGTAATTTGGTAAAAAAAAACAGTACTTATACAGGAAGCAAGTATTTTGACGATGCGTTCGTTACAGGCAGCAATATAAATAGAATATATACAAGAAAACGCAGATAAGAAATTTCTGGGCTGGCAACATCATGGGTTAAGGCAGGTGGTCTGCCTGGTGAGCACAGGGACTGACCTGGGACCTGTTTCACTAGTTTTGTGACATGTCTGTGACACCATACAGACAGATTGGGTTGTCTGGTTTTGTGACACCACAAGTAGCTGCCCTTAGGAAAAGGTAACTGAGACAGCAGCATTGTTGAAGAGTGACAGACATGGCATATAAGTTTACAGTTCTACAGGATGCATGCCATCATCATCCTTTTTCCAATATGCTTTAAAGCCTTTACGTATTTCAATGTCTCTTGTATTTGATGGCAGGTCATTCCATACACCTGGCCCATAAAAGTTGTCAGAGGCATCCGCGTGATTCTGCTTGTTTATGCCACGCGTTTTCCATATATACAACTGCATAATATATATGGAACCGTATTCTTTAGCATTAGAGGACTGAGTGTATGAGCGTAATACGTTCATAATACCTATTTAGATTACCCAAAGAGAAGATATGATTTACGGGTTAAATTTATAATAATCTATATTGCAAAAAACAGCCTTGCGCTCACGCCACTGTCCACACTCTAGGTGTAAAAACACAGCTCTAGAATATGCAGTGTTCAGCCAAACAACAGCCTAGCGAAACAACTCACAGCGAGGCAGCGCTGAACGGTAAAACTACTGTAAACAAGAGTTCATTATCAGGACTGTTTTGACAACTCATACAGATATAAGGTATTTCATCTAATTGACAGCTTACTGTATGGATTATATAATAGTCCTGCTGGTCCAATTAGGACACTGTTATTCCTCTGGGCGAAGCAGGAAGTAAGCACAATGCACGTGCATCGATCAAATATGTGCCGACCTTTTGACCAATGGTGGTCCGAAATGCTCTGAGAATGGGTTTACATCGAATGAAAAGCTAAAGTAATGAATACAATGTGTACATAGAAGGTTATCATAGGTTTTCTATACAGCGGTTAGCACTGACTGCTAATACTGTCCAGTGAAATGTAGATTCTATAGGCAGATTTTTTAAAATTATTTGCTGAGGCTGTATGGCTGGCCCATTTCCCATTCGTATCTTCCTTCATGACATGCAAACAGAACTGTATTTATATTCGATTTATAGCCTAAGCAAATATTCTCCTTGCATAGATCAATATCCTTTGTTTCTTATACAGCATGCATTATCCATAATGGCCAAACATGAATGGGTTATCAATTTCCCCAGTGCTGCCTATAAGCCATGTTTTACCACGGTGGTGTTAGTAGTCTCCTTTGGGGGTTTACAGGAGAGGGATGTGGGCGCATCTCCTTGTCGCTGGTCTCCTTTCAACTGTAACCGCTGGTGAGTTAAGTTTTATTACCTACTACTTATAAAACGTTAGAATTTCGTCGAATCCGCTTGAAGTTGCTCCCGCACGTAGAGGCAGAGTGAACCAGACCTAGGCCTGGAGACTGAGGAGCCACGAGAGTGAGAATCTCGTGCAGGGAAAAACTAGAATCTATTCTTCCTTTTTGTAGATCTATTGGCAGATATACTTTTTCTCTCATGATTTATTTCGAGCAATGCCAAAATAAAAGTTTAGTAATGTAGTTTTTTTTATCTGCTAATCTCGAGAGAAAGCAATGAGATTACTTCGCTAGTTGCCGGCAGAATACCTGTGTCATACGAAATGATAACCACGAATTTCTGATTGTTCCCCGTTCACCCACTAGGGGGCACCACGGCAGTTAGGAATTGTTTTTTCAAAATATAAAAACTTTGGGATAGAGAAAAACACCCTTTGAGAGGAACCCTATCCCAAAGAAATTGGAAGCTTTATTTCAACCTGAGCCGAGTTGGGCCGCAGGTGGAAAACAAAATCTGTCTTTGATAAGATGAGGAAGAAAACCTATCCATACTTTCTGGTATATTTTGCAGACGTTTGTTCACGCTTCCCCGGATACACTCGTCAAGGCAATGCCTGCTTTCGACTCTCTGCCAATGGTGAACGCCGATATATCGGAGAGTCAGCCTGTAATCATGATGGCGGCCATCTTGCCAGCATTCACAATGCTGCCGAGCAGACGTTCGTGGCTGCTCTTGCGTAAGTCTTACCGGTTACCTTTTCGTAATTCATTTTGAAAATAATCATGAATTTTGCTCATTGGTTTATATTTCAATTTACCACTTGCGATTTCCATTGATGGATGTGTTGAGAAGAGGCATCTGATTCTTCTCACCCACTACATTGCTCTACATGAAAGGCACCATTCAGGAATCCAACGTTGACTGGCAGTTGCCCTTCCCTTCACCATTATCAAGTCGTATATTGGTGGTCCTTTAAGCGAGTGTTCCACCAACCAGGTGTTAGCCACGGCTTGGGCCCGTATCGTTGTCGCCAGCAGATCTGGCATGTTGCAGCAGATCACCTGCTCCGTAGATGAGCGCGTGAAGCCTATAAGACACCGACCCGACGGCTGTGCCCGATTCTACCTTTGCCCGACGGATCCGTCGGGTCTGTGGCAATCTGTGTCAATCGGGTCGGTGTACGCACTTCACCGACCCGATTTTATTGCTTTTCCAGACACGTCGGGCATAACTACCATGTCAGATATGACCGACTCTCACCGACCTCAAGATTTCGATGTACACACTTTCACCGATTCTGAGTTGGCCGTTTGAATAGCAATGCTACCTATCCCCTAGTTCCTTATATCGATTTGTAGGTGAAACCTTGCTCAATCCCTGGGTTTCGCAGAGCCGGAACAGCATAGTTTCTGGAGGCACATTCGAGGCGCCCCTATCGAATGAATGGAGAACAAGCATAACAATTATTGCAGCCAATGCCACCTGATGGCGTGGCAGTCCCATCGCCTTGCTAGCCTGGAAGCCTGGCCTAGGTAGACTATAGGCCAGGTAACGGGTTCCATTTTTATGGTGCATTATTGGTAACGCCTCCTAGTTCCCCGCTCATCCGCTAGAGGGGTCCGCGGAATTAGGTGTCTGCACAGAGTAAAATATCTCTCTACTTTGTGTTGTCTGACAGGTGGATACCAGCCAAACCACAACGCTGGTTCCCGGGGTATCCGCTAGTCACAGGCGGTCACCAGCCAAACTTGAAGCACAGAGTAGCGTGGTTGAAGGTCGTGCTTGTGGAACCCGTTACCTGCCCCTTATTCATATGGGCAGGGAACCAGTCTATCGCCTTGCCAGCACTGGTCAACCACCAGGCTCAGTGGAAGTGGTCGCTGGGTGCTAGCTGGGCAGTGTACGAGCCCTGTGTGGTCAGCAGCTGGTTAGAACTAGGAGCAAATAGTATGTTCATCATTGATAAATGAGCGTGAAATTATAAATGAATAACAATTAAAAGGTTTGGGTTAGATTCAGACTATGGATAGTTTTCTGTAACCCACTTGCAGCCAGTCGACTTGCTATTTCTGCAACTGCCTATCTAGGATCCAAACAGATCAAGCACCAGTGGGTCTTGAGATATTTTGGTCTTGAGTGATTGGTCATGGTCAGCTGGGCACACCTCTAAAACCTTGATACACTGGCTCTCTGCTCTGTTCTCACTACCACAGTGAATAGCATGCAGATAGTTAAGGGATAGTTTTCTGGAAGCTCACTGAAAGGTCAATGTGACCTCTAGATGATGTATTTAGCGCGTGCAAGCACGCTCTAATAAGGTGGGTTGATGGAAAAGCTTGGAAAATTTGCACATTTCCAGACGGCTGGTCGCCCAGTGCTAGCAGGGCTGGCTGACCTGCCGGCCTGTTAAAGGCCTAGATTGTGAAACACTCGCTTTATAGTCGATGTAGCACATACAAATGTATTATCATCACTGCAAGGACAATGATATCATTTTTGAGAGTTAAAGATTCAAGTATGATTTAAATATTGATCAAATGTATGCATCAATATTGCCAACTGCATTCCTTACCTCAGTAAAATTAAGCTAATGAACAATTTAATATGAGAGGCAGGTGTCGCATGTGTGAATGAACCAAGCCAGGATGGTGGTGGAACTAGAAGTAGAACAAAGAAAGAGGGAGAAAAAGAAAATGAACGGAACGCCTGCTCTGGCCACCTCTACAACTTCTATGAAACGTTTTAGCCTTTTGCTTTACCTTGTAAGGATGTAATGTTCACTTCTCGGTTATTAGAGCGTCCTTACATAAGTTGCCTAAAGGTTAAAATGGTCACATATAGATTTCCAGGATGCTGCAAAAAGACTACACCTTCACTATTTCTGTGCTATTCACTGTGATATTGTGAAAGGAGCAGAGTGCCAGTGTCTCAATGTCTTAGAGGCATGCCTAGATTACCATGACCAATCACGCTAGACCGAAATACCGACTCAAGAGAGGTACAACTCCCTACTGATTGCTTGCCCCTAACCTCTATGTATAATTTCCGGCAATTTAGTGTAATAGCCTACTATGTCATCCTTTCTCAAAGTTTGAAAAGGTATATCTTCTCCTGTCCCGAAGGACACGACACAAAAAACAAAAGAACCACTTCTCTATTTAATGTCTCAGCCAGTTGACACAAGCAGTGTTTAAAAAATCCCACAGTGATCTCAATGAAAGAAATGAAGGAAAACATCATCATCTTACATCAAAAAGATTATGTTAGTTAAGGATGGTTCCCAACACAGACCGAGGCAATCTTGATGTTTTACACTAACGTGAGCGTCGTTGATAAACGTTGCTAAATGGAACATAACGTAGTGGATTTCTATTTGCGTACACCCCACGGATATGCTCTGCTAGAACTGCTTGTTGGTGGGTAATTGTGAACATCTATGGACTCATTGGTATTTGTTTGCACATTGTCCGCTTACGAAATGCAGCTAACGGAAATCAAACTAGTTCTCGGTTTATTTGTTTTTAAACTAATGCCATATATACCCAATCTAACCATAGTAAACTTTAGATTACAACAACGTAGATTTTCTGGTCATATTCTTTCACGTTGCATTTGCGAACCAGGGGCCCGTTGAATAATCTAGGCTCGTACATGAAGACCCTTTTCTGTACCTTGTCGAGGGGTTACCGTTGAATAATATCCAAGATTGTTTGCTAAGACAGTATTAGCCATCCATAAGGTCGACCATAACTGTTGAATAACGTTGCCCCACATCGTCCCTGGGTCTCCTTGGCGTACAGAGAAAAGTCTTCATGTACGATCCTAGATCATTCAACGAGCCCCTGGTATCCATGTATCTTAATTAGCAGTGCGATGGACGTCTGGATCGGGTTGAATGTGCGATACGGAAGACAGAGCTGGACAGACGGTACTGAGGTCGACTTTCAGGACTGGCATCCATATGTGGAGTCCACGGGGAACCAATCACGACAGGGTTTATGTGTGCAGATGGACATCAACGTCGGCTTCAAATGGAGCTACGTAGAGTGCACCCAAAAGAAACACTATGTCTGTCGCATAGGTAATATTCAGCAGCCTTTTTTATTATTGAAAAGAATGTCTCTCACCAGGGGTGAGTTTTTCAGACATCTCCAGGAACACATATAGTAAGTAATGTCATTAAAAACGTCATAATACCATACATCAAAGAGTAAAAGGAAGAGGATGAAGATGAATATGAGTAGGATTCACAATCAGATAATCATTCCAGGCACGGGCACCCATTGAAAGGCGAATTTAATACAGCAGAACTTCTAGTATGGTAGACATTGAACATAATTTTTTCACTTGAACGAGTCGCTCTATGTGCAGTAGAATGCCACTGCAACTTCGAATGATACTTGAGCATGAGGCAACATAATTGTTTTTGTCGTCTTATCATTAGAGATTCAAGATTACACGCTCGTTCCATACTAGTAATCGAATGTTTGTGTCAAGCATGCCCTAGCGCACATCGCATACATTGGTTGTGCAATTTCTCAATCCGGGAGATGTCATGTTTTTTAAAGCTATCAGTCAGAAAGGAACAATATTCAAGTACAGGCAAGATACTAGACATACACTTTGACAGCGGCATCTTTGATTATCGCTGGTCCTAAAGATCATATTAACTGAATAAAAAGAACAACAACATCCTCATGATCACTTAAGATGGTTATGATTTACCTTCTGTGCTAAAATTACTTCGTGTAATTACGTCATATCTATAATTGACGCAGTGAAATACTTGAAGTGGGATTCACACGATGGGATTCATGTACCTCACAGAGAGTTTGTCTGAGGCAAATCCTGCTGAGATTCTGGAACACAATTTCCTCGTCTAAACTGTAGGGTTCCATTCCCATGACACATGTTTGTTTTGCTCTACAATTGCTGGCGACATTTAACACTAAAAAAGAACAGAATCTCATGAGATTTAGAACCCTGTGAGGTACATGAATCTACTGTTGAAGATGGTATGTAGGTAGGAGTTCGTCACCTTTAGCTGTGCACTATTATTTTTGCTCATTACTTTATAACATACGTTTAAGTTAAATGAGTCTAGGACGTTTTATGTATTATTATATACCTATGCACAAACTCACTACGAATACGGACTGCTGCTATGGGTGTAATATATCTACCATATGGGCAAGGTACTCCATAATTTCTTGTACAGCTCTCCTTTGAATGGGTCATACGGAGTGCTTTCAACGTGAAATGACGCAATCTGATTGGACGAGAGTTTGACAGAATTAGGTCAGCGGGAAATTTAAAAATGGCGGACGGATGACATCGCTTCGATTACCGGAATATTTAGTGGTCAGTTATCGTGAACTACAGAATGTAGAACATTAAAATATAGAGTCCAAACATGAATTATGGAATTACTCCGAAATACAAAAGGAATCATCATAAAAAACATTATAACTGATGTTATGGACACCAAGCGTCAGTGCCTTTACTACCCTACTCAGGCTACTGTCAGTGGAGCAAGCCTGCAAAATGTAAACAAAGCATAAAAATGTAAACAAACAGCGAAGGGCACATTGTTTACACATAACACTAACATAATTCAAAACAGATTTAAAATTCTGTAAAATAAGTTTATAAAATGGCCGTTTTTTTATATTTAGTTATGTAATAATAAGAAAACGTAGTGACTGAGCCCGTAGGGATGCCATTCTCGGCCTTTTGATGCCATTTATGGCATCAAAAGACCTTGAACGGCCACCCCTCGTGCTCAGTAACCACGTTTTCTCTTAATGTTCATAGATGTAGTTTATTCACCTCTGGTTGTCAATTCACTATTTTCTTTTTTTTCACGCAAGAGAAAAAAAGGACAATTTACAATCGCCTTGTTTGGCGTTCTTCCTTGTAATGTCCGTAGTGGACAAGGACAGTTAACATAAAAACTATGAACTCTGTTTATTTGTATTACTGGTATATTGTCATGATGAAGTAAGAATAATATCATTTCTTAAGATCCAGATATTACGACGGTAACCGGACTGTTCACAAAGACAACATATTCTGACAATCCAAATGCTTACTCTACCTTCGACGTGAGATCAAGGATTGAATGTGCAAAAAGGTGAGTGAAGAAAAGTTATCTGTATTGACTGCACATATATATATGAATTCATCTATGATTGTATGAAAACCTATAGGTGACTAGACTCAGGTTAAACAGTTTAGATGATGACAGGATATTTGGCCCTTGAGAACATCGTTTTCCATATGGGGAGATTACTCTATAGGAACATAGTTTTATCATTTTACAATGTTGGCACTACTCTATCACCTGTCCATTGATAATTGGAATTATCGTTTATTTTTTCACATCGCACACCGTATACTGGAAACAGATACTATAGAGGAAACATATTCAAGTTTAGGGTCAGAGTTCGTATCCCATCGAGTTTGAATCATGTGGTAATTCACAAGGTGAAACCACATGAATTCCGTAGCGATTTAAACAAGATGGGATCGAGCTCCGACCGTAAACTTAAATAGGTTTCTGAATTTATCTCACCCTTCACATTGGCTAATGGGCTAGCATTATGACATAATACTCAATCCCCTTTTTTCTCAATACTCAATGGGCGTTGGATACCTATTACATTAGCACCTGCAGGTCATGTTGCAATGCTATGTTGCAATGCATAAAAAGTAATGTGTGTGTGAATGATAAACAGTGGAAGTAACCTCAAAGTATCATATGCGAACGTGACATGGGTTCAGGAGTGAACATAGATTTGATAACATTCTTTGATTTTCTGTATAGATGAAATCTATCGCAGTTTAAATTTGTACATCTAGCTAATAACCTGATCCTGATCTAGCCAAAATCCATACTGTTCAAATTATAAACTAATTCAATAAGCAAGTATATACCTTCTTTAGGAACGGCGGGGACAGGTTATAGACATAAAAAGCGCCAATACCATGTTAAACCTGAGGCAATGCTTGCTATTGTGTATCATATGTTTATGTTTTGTGTTTAAACATAAAAGACCTAACCGAGAAAAAATAAAAAATTGTGCCTTTTATTTTGGGATACATTTCTGGAATAAATTAACTGATGAAACTCAGAAGAAAGAGAGGCTAGACAGTCTTAAAACTTGCATTAAATCAAACCGCTTGATGCTATTTGAAAATGAAAATATTGATATGTTTGATTAATGTGATACGACTGTGAATTCTTATGACCATATTGTATATTTTGGATTGAAGATACTTATTCGCTTTAATCTGGTGGTTATCATTAGATAACCATATTGAATACTTTGGACTTCATAATTTACACTTAATTTTACTGAATGGAATACTGGTTGTCATCAGATACCTGGTATCCTCAACTACCTAGATGCTTTTTCTGTATGTATGTTTTGTGGTATGAATGTGTGTCTTGTCTTTGCTTTCTATGCCATCGCTGGGAAGAACGTCCATGGACGACAGTACATGTTGTTGTTAATTTACGATTAAACAAAATTTAAAAAAATGTTTTGACTCCTGTCTTCAGTTGCCTGCGGGACACCAGGTGTTCGTACTTCAGCGCCACGAAAACAGGGGGGAAATATTCGTGTGAACTGCACGTAGAGTCGGCTTCAGAAGGAGACTATAAGAAAGTCACTGTCTGATATGTCGTTCAATGCTGAGCTCGAGATGGCGCACTCCAGACCAGAGCAGACCAGAGCAAACCAGAGCAGATCAGAGACCAGAGGCAATACCAAACCTAAAGTCCTAACGAAGAAACCAACAAGTTATGGTGGAACTTGCCGTTCTCCACAAGTTTACTGTGGAGTGATATGAAGGAGAAGACAGCCGAGTAAATATCATGTAGCATTCCAACGAGTTGGAGAATGACTTCTTTGACCAAAACGAGTTGCCTTCTGTTTTTATCTCACCCCTGTACACGCTAACAGAATGGACGACACACAGGGTAGAGACCATGGAGACAGACTGCAATACTTGAAGGAGCATGGAGAACGAGTTCCCAATGTCAAGCGTGTGGGACAAAAATACCAGGGGTGAGATAAAGGACAAGTCAGAGTGTATTCGGTTTTGTTTACAAGTCTATGGGTTTACTGGCATTGATGTTTCGTGAAGTCTGTAAGTCATTTTCCACTGGGCGACTATTCGTCACCGATCAGCAGTCGGTAACCACCTATCGACTTTTAGGTTATACAGATGTCAGCTCGGTGAATGGATAGAAGTTCTCACCGATTTTGAGAATATAATTGGAGTTCACGAAGCATAGATGGAAGCGTTATTGCTGCATTTGTAGAATAGAATCTTTGCCATTACCACTGTGTATACAAAGGATCGGAGGCTAACATATATGGTATTGTTTACTTATAATGTGATATGTAAAACGACTTATATTGGCTTATCTGTGATATAATTGTAGGAATAAAATTCTGAACAGAAAGAACGAATAATGATTCTAGGCACTGTAACTCATTGTGTATCATCCATTCCTTGTTGCTTGTTATCAAAGTCTGTATTGTAGTCGAAGAACGATTCACACCGAAAAGCAATAAAAGACATCTGAACGAAAATGTATAGATTATGCACATCCCAACGACTTCTTCCTTTTCCACAAAATCAAAGGGGTTTTAAGTCGTCGGTCATTTTTGAGGACAATTCAGTCAGCATGGATCTCTCAAATGCGGCAGAAACAAGGAATACACTGCGCCTTCGCCGACCTTTAGACACCGACATGCAGTCGTTGGCCACCACCGACCGACTTTTAAGAAAACTCAATTAATCGGTGCCGTTTTCGTCGGCCAGTTGAAAATGGCTACATATGCTTTTATACATCCGATTGAGTAGGAGATTCAAAACATTCAAAATCCGTTTTCTTCATGTATATGGACCTCTTTTCTGGAGATGATTGCTGTTTGGGCTCTCCAATTAAGGGAAAATACCGAATGTTGATTAGCGTTATTGCCCTGGGATGTGAGAATTGCAAAGGAACTTGTAGTTTGTCATTGATGTCTGGGGACATCATGCTGCAGTAGCCCCCGGAATGCCTGGAGGCATACCGTGGGAGGCATGATGGTGCAGTGAAAGGGTTCAAACCTTGGAAGTACAGAGTGCATCTTTAAATGCTCGTTAGACTTGGATCAACTAATGCATGGAGAACAAATAATGATGTTCAACATGTATAACTATGGCATGGAAAAGTAAAAGGAACAAGGAGAAAAACAACAATGATTCACAAACATTTTAAGAAACAATAAAACATGTGCTTAACTTAACGTTGTATCTGAATAACTCAGCAAATGTATGAGATGATGCAATAAACTAAACTAAAAAAAACTTTAATGAATCCTCGTTCCTTATGTAAGATAAATTGGTATAATTTGGTGTGGGAAATATGTTATTTATTAAAACCAATCACATTAATCTTTTTTAATTTGTTTTTATTAAACACAAATAAGTGTTACAATGTCATCTGTATTAGAACAGGCTCTCGTGACAGACTAGATTACAAAATGTAGGTCCGTAGCAGTTCATAATACTACATGTATATGTCTCCTATATGATCATCTTCTCTAAAGTAGTAATGGAGATTAGCGAAAAAAGCAGGTGGCTTACCAGCCACATCCAGAAAATTCGAAGCAATGTATATCGGTTTAAAAAGTTGATTTTTAGTGGGCCAATTACGATCGACTATGGTCAATGTAGTGGATCCTGGCACAAGAGTGCAGTCAGAAAAGGTTGGTTATTTCCAACTTGCAAATAAAATGACTGATCTTCGTCAGGGCTTCACAGAATTAAGACTTCAGGGTGCGTCCAGCCACCGGAGTGAGGCGGAGTCTACAGAATGATCGAGCACAACCAGGTCGGTGTTCATTGGTGATGTCGGATTTCGACATGATCAGTGATTCTACATAGTTACATGCCTTTCGCAACTGTGATCACACTCCTCTGTCTGACTGGCTCTAAGCCATATATAATAAGAAATCTCACTGCTTATATATATATATTTATGTGGATCATAAAGACTAGTCTTTATTGACATATAAAATAGTAGTCCAGTAAAATCTCACCAGGGGACCACGGCGCTCATGGACCAGGGACCAACAACTCAGAAACCTGACACCAGAGGGCATTGGATACCAGACCATAAAAGGACGGGCAGGACCAGGGATCGACCTCACTCTACAGGGATCCGTCACCGCCGGCCCACCACGCTTCAGATTTTTTTCTCGACTTTGGTCGACTTTTCAGTGTCTTTTGTCCGTTTTTGGTATACCTTTTGGTTACCATGCGCAAGTGTGACACTTGTGGCTTGGACACGATGGTCGGTCACATAGAGAAGGCTGTCCTACCTGTAAATTCAAAGAGTTACAGCAGACTTCAACACAGAACACAGAGGAGGAATTGGGAGCGGTTGGAGATAGGGCAGAAATCGGTGGCGGATCCCCGTGGCAAAAGCCCCCTTGGGTGAGTAACCTTTTGTTAGAACATAGCAAACTAAAGAAGGAGGTCTCCTCTATTAAGTCTGATATACAGGTATTATGTTCCAGTTTTCGAGACTTTGAGTTGAGAAATAGTACCGAGGAAGGTGCCGGCCAGTCTGAAAGGGTGCCACGTGGTAGCGATAGTGCAATGCCAAACGCATTCACCCATGAAATTGTCGGTCAAGCTTCATTACCTCGGGGGTTACAAACCAACCCTAGTTTAAGACCTGTTTATCCTAATGCAAGAATATTTCTTCCACCGCACGTGCAAGGAAATGCACCAAATTGCACAGGCACTCATGCCTGTACAGAGAAAGTAAAACGTAAGTCAAAATTCTTTTCACTTACTCCTTTTCTACCTCCTAGTTGCGATAATCCAACTTTTGACCAAATCCTCAGCGCAAATATGGGACTATTGAGAACTTTGTCTTCACAGGGTTTAAATACGGAAGGTTTAGCAGATCATATCTCGTATCTAATTGACCGCAAACCTACCCATTTGGGTAAATCCCTCGTGGAGTATGATTTGGCAATGCGTGAAAAAGCAGACAGTTTGGGCATGGAGGGTTTCGGCTATGGTGATTCCTTTTTAACAGAAAAGTTCCTTAATTATGAGACAACTTTCGCTTTCGTTAATCTTTCGAAAAAGTTAAAAGAATTCCAAGACAAGGTTGAAAAGAAATCAACCAATAAGCGTCAAGAAGGTAAAAACGAAGGGATTTGCTGGAAGTTCAATACCTCCAAGGGTTGTGTTTTCCCTAACTGTCTTTATCGACATGAGTGTTCTTATTGTGGCCTGGGTCATCCGGTCCAGTCGTGCAAAAAGGGCTCAAAGGATAAATCAAACAACAAAATAGATCCTAAATAGGATAAGGTTTTTTCCCCTGAACGAATTGCAAATAAGGGGAAATATAATTATCTCGATGTGTACGGAAATAACATTAGCACGGCCTGTATCGACTCTAATTCGATGGTGGGCGATGAAATATCATCGCGTGGACTGCCGCTTGTTTCCTGCGCAGAGGTTGTTCCTGCTGCCGTACAGGATCAGATAGAATTTTCTTCTAATGAAAAATTAGTTAATCGGATGAAACAACGACACATGTTAATTTTTCATTAGAAACTACAGCTTTGAATGGAGACAATGATCCTGAAGTAGATACGTCTAGACCCTTCGTTCGCCCTTGTGGTGAGAGATGCGATAATAATCATTTCATTGCAGGAAGAAGAAACCAACTGAATATTTGCCGTTTTTATGATGAATGTTATTCAAAAACTTTTGATATTAATGCGGACTATATATTTCTGGGAGCCAGAGATGGTTTTTCTATTGTAGATTCAACTTTCAAAGGTTCCTATTTTTCTTATAATTATAATAGTATTTATTCTAGTGAATACCGTAATCAAATGAACGATACTATTGCTCAAGAATTAATTGAAGAAAAGATTACTGTTGTTTCAGATCCTCCCCAATGTATTCACTCGCTGGGAGCAGTGAAAAAATCGTCTGGTAAACTTAGACCTATTACAGATTGTAAAAGGCCGCTGGACGATAGTATTAATAATTTTATGGACGAGGTTTGTTCTAAATTCAAATATCTTGATATGGATACAGTTATGAATAATATTTCCGAAGGTTGTTATTTTGCAGTTCTCGACATTCAAGAAGCGTATCGTAGTATTCCAGTTAATCCTGATCATCGACGTTTTCAAGGTTTTCAATGGGAATCTGATGATGGTAAAACTTTGTATTTTGAGTCAAACCGATTGGTATTCGGTCTCAAATGTGCTCCTTATATTTTTACCCAATTGACCGAGTTCATTGTGAGATCAATGGAACGTCGAGGGGTAGATAGAGTTTTTGGTTACCTTGACGATTTTTTGATAATCGGTAACACGTTTGCAGAATGTCAAGAAAAACTCAGGATTTTGATCAATTTCCTGAGGTCATTGGGATTCGGTAAAGCATGGCCCAAGGTGGTAAGTCCTACACAAGAAATCACATTTTTAGGAATTGAATTATCTAGTGTAGATATGCAGGTACATTTACCTATGGAAAAGTTAATTAAATTGAAGGATTTAATTGATTTATACCTGTTTAAAGACACAGCGTCTTATCATGAAATGGCTGTGTTAGCAGGCTATTTAGCTCATGCTAGCACAGTAGTAAAAGGTGGCAGAACTTTTTCTCGAGGTGTGATTAACTTCGTCACTTTTATGAAAGACAGACTGATTCATTGCAAGATTCCAGATTGGCTAAGATTGGACTTGCAATGGTGGAAAGGTTTTTTAAAAATATTTAATGGTAGCAAACCCTTGTTAATTCCTAAACATCATGGTTTAGTAAAAGTACAAACAGATTCGTCTTTTTCAGGTTTTGGTGCAACCTTTGCTAATGATTTTCTAATTGGTGTATGGACTGACGTGTTACCTAGAGTTCCAGATGACCATACTCAATCCCACCATTGGTTCCATTGCCCTTTAGAATCGATAGACAAGAATATAAATGTTTTGGAACTTTGGCCAGTGATGGCAGCTGTCCGAAAATGGGGTCATTTATGGGGAAATTATCATGTTCAATTAATTTCAGATAATACTCAAGTTATTACTGCTATTAATACTGGAAGGAGTAGAAATTTGCAAGTTATGAATTGGCTGCGTGAGCTTTTCTGGCTTAGCGTTTTGTTTAACTTTGAAATAACGGCTAGTTATATTAAATCGGAGGATAATATCTTACCCGATTTTTTGTCACGTCGTTATGATGTAAGGAATAAATCTATTATTCCACCATTCATGTTTAATCAATTTTGTTGTTATAGGTCTTGAAGGCGAGATGTACAAGTACCAACAGAGTTGGATGTCTACGAATACGTCTATTACACGAAAATGCCAATGGACACACTATCTTCGTTTTTGTCAAGAATTTAAATTTCTCCCATTGCCTGCGACTATTTATGTCGTTTGCATGTATATTTCATACTTGGCGAAGTCTTTTAAGTATAATAGTATCATAAATTACCTTTCAGCCCTATGGGTATTTCATAAAGTAAATGGTTTCGACCATGTCCCAGTTGATCATTTCCAGATTAAAACGACACTAATGGGAATTAAAAGAACCATTGGTTACACCGTGACACAAGCGAGACCAATTAAAAAAATTGAATTATTAATGATATATTTCTCATTGAATATGTTTCTAATGGAAGATATGGCTTTTTGGTTGTCGTGTCTTCTAGGATTTCGTGGACTACTGAGAAAGACGAACATTCTCGAGGAAGGTTTTGCAATTTTGGTAAAAAATATTACTTTCACGAAGACCCATGTTTATTTAAAAATTACGAGGTCAAAGACCATTCAATTTAATGATCGAATTTTGACAATTCCATTCTCAAATATAAAGGATTCTCCCTTTTGTGTATTTCATTTTATATCAGAATTACTACGTATGGCCACATTTAAGCCAGAAAATCATTTAATATCTTTCGTTAAAAATGGAAAATTACAACAATCTACTTATGGTTGGTTTTCCAAGAAGTTTTCTCAACTGTTGACTTTGAACGGCCTTGACAAGGCTACTTCACATTCACTACGTAGGGGGGGTGCATCTGCTTTGCACCAGGCAGGTGTATCTCTCAGTGACATAAAAGAAATTGGAGATTGGTCAAGTTGGAGTGTTCTTTCTTATTTACAAAGAACATTAGAAAACAAGATACAATTGGACAAACATATTGTTGATACTCTTTTTTCCCCTTGACTTCAGTTTGGCAGGGGTTGGCAAGTGACAATATGACAAGTTATTATAATAAAAACCCCTAATCATATTCTCAGCCAAACAGAAAGTCTTGTTATATATATATTATATATTATAATTCAATATAATATTCATTGATGATATATTCATATACTTAATCTTCTATTCTTATCATCTTCTGGAACGTACACGGTTTATGTGGATCATAAAGACTAGTCTTTATGGACATATAAAATAGTAGTCCAGTAAAATCTCACCAGGGGACCACGGCGCTCATGGACCAGGGACCAACAACTCAGAAACCTGACACCAGAGGGCATTGGATACCAGACCATAAAAGGACGGGCAGGACCAGGGATCGACCTCACTCTACAGGGATCCGTCACCGCCGGCCCACCACGCTTCAGATTTTTTTTATTATTTATTATTATTTGCCAAGTGACAATATGACAAGTTATTATAATAAAAACCCCTAATCATATTCTCAGCCAAACAGAAAGTCTTGTTATATATATATTATATATTATAATTCAATATAATATTCATTGATGATATATTCATATACTTAATCTTCTATTCTTATCATCTTCTGGAACGTACACGGTTTATATATATATATATATATATATATATATATATATATATATATATATATATATATAGCTGGTTCGGAGATTCAATAGATGGATGATGACTACGATTAAAATCTACCTAAACCAGGGTTCCAGGAAAATACTGTAAACATATGGAACCTAAGTCTTCCCATGTCGTTGGTATAGAAACTTTTACTACAATTTTGGGACTATAAAATAAAATGAAACATATCAATGTTGTAAAGCGATTGACAAGATTTTATAGAGCTAGTTTTAGGTGAACTGTATGGTCTGATGTTTATTCACATGTACGATTTTTATTCAAGATTTGAGTAATATTATAAGAAAATTAATCTGTTCTGTTTGTAAGCCATGTAAGTCCACAATCTGGACATTGGGCGATACTAGGATAAGTTGACTGGAGCCAGCGGAGGATAGCACTGCATTGCCAAGCTGTTCTTACTCCAGTATAAATAAAAACCTTGAAAAAAAAAAATGAAAAAAAAAGCCATAGGAATCTCACTGCTTATATATATAGAGAGAGATGAGAACAATGAGAAAACTTAATGAATATGACTCATACAGAATGGTATGATGAATGTCCTCAAAGTGAAGTGCACCTAGTCGAACCCACTACTGCACCAAACGCTACATTGAAGTGATAGCATATACACGACGAAGGTTTG
Organism: Alentia gelatinosa; assembly: GCA_950022655.1. NCBI lineage: Eukaryota > Metazoa > Annelida > Polychaeta > Phyllodocida > Polynoidae > Alentia > Alentia gelatinosa. The sequence continues at coordinate 16,032,940 of OX465592.1, forward strand.
GCTAGCCTTGCACAAGTCTTTGATTATGAAGATTTATTAACCCATAAAGTACATGGCATTATCTCACTCAAGTATTGTTCTACATAGATTTAACGTAAGGAACTCATACTCCATAGCCATAGACCCTCCAGAGGTTACAATACTCCCTATTATCGCCCCGGGTAAGTAAAAGTTCCGCTCCCGACTGACTGGCCACACTACGACTGCATGAACCACAGTTTTCTTACTTATAATTGGAGAAACTGAATATAATTTCGGATTTAGATGTAGAAATAGCTGAAATGTCCATTTCTAGCATCAGAATTTCAATTTGAAGATTTCTGAAAACCGTTTAACTGCAATAATTCTGGGTTACGGGTCAAGGGTCTATCACCATACAACGTCGGCAACCAGCGAACACCGGAACTTGTAAACAGACTGGATTATGGGATACCTCAATAGGGTCTATGAAGGTATGGTACCCAAAGCTCAATGACTAATTGGATGAGTTATTTCATTGATTAATAATGTTTCTGATCATGAACACAGGGTGAGATAAAATCAGAAACCCACTCAATGAAAATAACTTTGAACGCACTCCAATTTTTTTTATCAATGTTTATTCTGGAGGTTATAGCAGGTAGACGAGGCGTAACAAGTTGTGGTACACTTCTTCACCCAATGCTTTTCCTTCTGGAGGTTAGCTTGACCGTTTGACTGCTACGTAATTCACTCAGCTTCGATTCGTGAATTACTCCGCGGTCAAACTCGGTGTTATTTTCATCTCATGCGTTTCCTTCTAATTATTCTACCCCTAATATAAAATCCCATAGGCTTAACATTGACTTTCCGTATGCGCCCATATGTCGCATACGGATAAAAAATCGCTCCTAGGAGCGTACAAAAAATGGACCAATCAGAGATCAGCAGCTGAAAGTAGTTCCAAGCGCCTTCAGAGCAGCAAGGAGAGCTATATGGAGGACTTCAGAAAGTTTTTATCATGTTTATTGTTATTATCCTCACATAAAAATATCGTTCACAGGGGGTAGGATAAGGTCAAAACCTTATTCGTTTTAATCTGGAGTTTTGGCGTTTTTGCTCTGGATATCACTCGGCTCCACCTCGTGATATCACTGCGCAAAACTCCAGTCATCGCATACGGGAGCCCAGATTAAAACTCATCCGGTTTTACGATAGTATGCAACCTTCTCCTGACTGGCCCAGGAAGTAAGTGTTCGGTGGGTGAGGTGGAGTGCAGGGGAGAGGAAAGGGTAGGCAGAGGTGGATGGATAGGACTCAGGGCATGAGGCTAGTCTAGGGCTTGCCTCGAGCGCATGTATTGAGGACATACATGTATTGAGTACAATTGCCCGATACTGTTATCACCCTATATTGGTCTGACCAAAGGTACGCTTCCAGACCAGTATACTAAATAAGACTTGGTCAATGGTATATGCAAAACTAAAAAGCTTCTGGCATAAGTTTATTTTGGGATTCTTATATTTCCGCGATTATGTCACCATTGAATATATATGTTGATGGGATGGCAAGAATAATAAGGAAATGTAAATCTAAGGAGCAGACGACTTTTGGCTCACAGCGTATACCTGTTGTTATCAATGTTGACCCAGTCCACAATCCAGACCTTACAGCATGTTACATAACACCTCAGATAGGCATCCATCTGGAAACCCATAATCCTGCTCACCAATCAGTAGACCGGGCAAAAAGGCTGACCTTGACCTGTGACCTCGCGATAGGAGTCTCTGCCTCACAGCCTGTCGCAATATTCACCTTGTTGTAGAATTCTACTGTTGGTCACAAGAGACTGAGTCATAGATCGTAGAGGTCTTTCCAAAAGACCAGGAATTGTACCAAATAGGTAAGTAGATCTTTACTTTTCTATTTCGATCAATATTTAAGAATCATAATGAACTAATATGACAGAAACTATGTACGAGTGATTCCCAGAAATATCCCAATACGCATGTATGTTGGATATTGGACTGCTACAAGTAAGAAGAAAATATTCCATTGGAGGGTGATGTCAATATCGCCTCCGATAAATCCAGGGAATTCTAGAAAAGCAAATGTAGAACTCATCTAACTTAGTAACTAAAAAAGAATTGTTGTTAAGTACGCACTATGTTGTTCTTCTGATGTTCTTAAACAATTTCCCTTATCGTTATTAGGTTACAGATCAGAAACATCACATTGCTGATATCAAATATAAACAATTTCTTCTCATTATCTCTTACCATTCTCATCATTGTGTCACAAATATAAACCAGCAAAGAAACTGTGCCTATTTACGTTTTTAGGTTACATGGCGAAACGGTGCGTATTTACAGTATATACGCCATGGGTATATATAGTAAATGATAATAAGGAGACATATCGAGTGTGACTGGATTACATCTGTTCCTTGTTGTTTTGTATCGGAGATATTCACTCGTTCTTCGACCTCAGTGATTATCCCCGATACAAACAACACGGAACAGATTCCATTCAGTCACACTAACCATGTCTCCGTATTAAGATAGAAATTGATGAGTGTTTGGTCTGTTTCCCCGTTCGCCATAGAGTTTGGAGTGCTCAGTAATATGAACGAGGCGATAGCTGAGTGAATATTCTGACGCGCTCCAAACGAGATGGTGAACTGGGACTCAGACCAAGCACGAGTATGTTTCTGATTTTATCTAAGCCTGGAAATATTTATCTGTTAATCACCCATTGAGAATGAGTTACCGTACTCGCAAGCCTGTTGAGAACGAGTTCCTAACGTTAAGCCTATATGGACATTCATTCCAGGCTAAGATAAAAGGCTTTATAAAATCTGAAATACCTTAGGAATCTTGTTCATCACATGTTCTAACACCATTCTCCATAATGTTACAGATCTGACACGGCACGAGAATGCCGTTCGGACCGTACTTCTTCATCCAGAATGAGCTGACCGGCACAGTCCTGCAGGTGAAAAAAGGGGACGAATCCCGCACCATACAACCCATCTCCTCAGGCAATCTCATTCAGGGACTGCAGGAAAATGACCACCAGCTCTGGATACTTGACAGGGATACTAGGACCCTCAGGAGCAAGTCCAACGGCTTGTGTCTAGATGTGCAAGGTGAGTTTAAACCTATAGAGAACAGTATATATAATGATTACAGAATCGCGTATGGTGTCATAGTTGAGATTAATGGAATATAATGATTGGACGTAGTTTCTATAACATGGACATTTTATAAACCGACAGGTGAATAGGGTAGTACCCTGAGGAGTAAACTAATTAAAACTATCACATGAGTGATTAGGAGTAAGACGTAAGTTCTACACAATCATTATGAGGTTAAAGGGAAATTAGGTTAGGTATTGCAGTGCCTTGTGTGTCTACACTCAGAACTAAATCTTTTCTCTTCTTGGTAGCAAATGTTTATTTCTTTATCTATACATGTTTTAAGACTCTTCCCCAAACATATATCTCAAAGGATTTCATACAATAGCAGTACATCCATACATTCATTCTGTAGTATATACATACTCTCAATATTCTTTTGTGTGTTTTTTAATGATATAGTATAGAAGGAAGGTATCCCTAAGACTTTTCCTAACTAGCTTTCTTTCTAGAGGTAGGTTGTCACCCATATTATGGTCTTTCTACTTTAATATCTAATATGTCTTTAGTTAATATTTCTCTATAATACGTTTATAAACCGTTGACTGTTTCAGAGGAAATCCATCCAAAATGAGTCTTTCAGTTCTGGCTGCTGTAAATGGAATATGAAAACAGGACATGGACAGTGAAATATCATTACAAAACATGGACAATACATAACATATTTAACACTTGACCAGAAATAAGGATACTGAAAATAAACAAGAAATGCAAACACAAGAAATCATGATATATAAAGGAGTAGGAAATAAAACATTAGACAACAGAATTGTTTTTGATTCAAAATGATTTAGAGATACAACTCCACGGATGTATACATACAGTAAAACCCCGCTTAAGGGGAGAGTTTGCTTGTAATGGAGGGTGTCCCCATAACTGGATTTTCAGCCTGTCGATCGTTAGGCTATGTAGTATATACTACATGTATTTCTATGGCATAGAGACACTGCTATAACCACACAGATACCCCACCCTACCCCACAGACACCTACCTGACGTCCACAGGAGCCTACGAAGGCTGTTGCCACACACACACACACACACACCTACACACACACACACACACCTACACACACACACACACACACACACACACACACACACACACACACACACACACACACACACACACACACACACCTACACATACACACACACACACACACATGCACACACACACATACACCATAGACAATCACTTAAGATAATCTGGAGTGTTGTCCACACACTGTTTCGTCAGATTTGATAAGGGATCCCTCCAAAGTGTCCGCTTAAGCGGGGTTAGGAAGCATTCTGTACTGAAATAACTGTCTCCTCTTATGCGGGGTGTCCGGGCTTTACAGAAATGTGTTAAAATAAACTCTTAATAGAGGGAAAACTTTCCATTCCGAGCAAATTGTCCCCTTGGGCTGGGTGGCCTATGAAGTGGGGTGTCCCCTTAAGCGGGGTGTCCCGGAAGCGGGATTTTACTGTATGGATGTATGAACATGTATACGCTCCACAAGTATAGCCCTATAGGTTGAACCTGTGTTACTTTCTTCAGACATCGATGGACTCCTAACGGCCATGGTATCGCCGTTCCAGTCTGGCAAAGAGTCACAGTGTTGGCAGCTGACTGGGGACCAGATTCAACAAGATGGCGACTTTGAGATGGTCATCAGCCTCGTTTCCGACCAGGCGCCCGTAGAGGAAGGAGCCGAGGTGGCGCCCCCTGTCGTCACGAAGGTGGTTGCGGCACAGAACACCAACGACCCTTCACAACTGTGGAAGCTTTGTCACTCGTAAATAATCTTTCTCTGTCCGTTAAATCTTCGAATATTGGTGTAAAGCCTATCAGATATGAACATTTGGGACTTGGTCTCGCTCCCAATTGCATTGACTTATGCAAGGATTACAAATTTATAATGAAATTTAGATTGGGCAGATTGTCTCATGCAGCCCATGTTGTTTTCATCCCAAGCTCTATTATCATCTTAGCCTGGTATAAACGTCCATAGGCTTAACATTAGCAACACATACTCAACAGGCTTGTAAGTATGGTAACTCATACTCAATGGGCGGTAAACAGATATTTCTAGGCTAAGGTAAAATCAGAAACATATTTGTGTTTGGTCTGAGTCCCTATTCACCATCTTCTTTGGAGGAATATTCACTCGCCTATCGCCTCGTTTATATTACTGCATGTTCCAAACTCGATGGCGAACGGGAACACAGACCAAACACTCATCAATTTCTTTATTATCAATATTAATATTATTATTAATATCCTAAAGCTGAACTCTATAGCTGCTCATACCAAAGTTTTATAACAAGGTTGACCACGTGATACGTTCTAAGGCAATCAGAAAACCAGTTCTGGCAGTCCGTGGCTTGAAATGTAAACAAGTAAAGACAACGTTCGCCTATGACAGTCGTCAAATCGACATATTGTAAGTGAGAAATATAAGAGATGCTCATTATACATTTAGCATATCATGGTTAAGGATAGGAGAATTCCGGAATTTCTTATTGAGACTCGAAATTTAAGTCACGAGGTTTACCGCCCCGTCACTTAATTTTCCGGAGCCTCATTTTGAAAATCCAAAATTCTACGTCCCGAAATCAGGGGTTTCCCTCAAATCATGGTTTAACATCTTCATTTGCATTATTCCTCACGCATTGGTATTTCTTTCATGATTATATATTTCTGGAATTACCTTGTCTCTATAATGAGATCTGAATAGCCTAGCATGAATGTCTTCTCTACATATATTATGTACGTATGCTGCTCTAAGTGTTCACATATAACCAACTAAAATCTAGAGCATTACTACGAAAAAGAGATCCAAAATTAACCCATTCATGGCGGGCTCCTGCAGCAGTCATATAAGTTGGGTTCGGGTTGAATATAATGGTATACCTAAATTATGTAGAAGTATCATATATATATTGAAAAACAATTTTCTAATTTATTACTAAAAACAATGATTTTGTAAACCGTGGAAAAAGATGCCTCAAGGCATCACCCGAATCTCAGGGGTAAATAGAGTATATATCTAGCTTGTTCTTGCTCTCCACTACCCAGGTTTAACTGCAGTTTTGAATGGAGGTTAGTCGTGAAAATCCTGAGACGGTTGTAGTGAGTTACATTGCTCAATATCAGTTTCTGTCATTATCATCTTCTAGATTCAATGTGATCTGATGAGAACCTTTGCTACACCAATACAACTTTGATTTCAGACAGACGGAATACTTCTACATCATCAGCCAGGCCGACAACAAGGCGGTGGACGTTAAGTCCGGTAACCCCAAGGCAGGGTCGGAGCTCATTATGTATGCAAAGTGGGTGGAGCCAAAGGACAACCAGTTGTGGTACCAGGACACAGTGGGCATCATACGCTCAAAGCTCAATGACTTCACCATGACTGCAGCAAGTGAGTAGTAAACTGTGATGGATACTGGCCCAGGGTGTGTGTACTCATATCTAACACAGCTGAGACTGTACAGTTTTTCTTCAAATATTAGTCTTAAGGGCAATGCACACTTTTTTATTATTCCTATCAGTTCTGCCACGACGGGCAGTTCTTCCACCGATAGTTTGAGAAAACACAGTACATTGCAGTTAACAAAAGTGCCCTGGAGCAGGCAGCCAATACAGGTTTAAAAGAAGCTTTTATATGTGACATAAAGACATCACCGGACCAGCAGTATGACAGATAATGGGTATGAGATGAGATGTTGTCAGATGAGTTGACACTTAGCAATATTTTTCCTTGCGATATTGGACGGAAAATATCACAAGGGAGGGACGCTCAGTGCTTCAGAGGTGCGGAAAAAGTCGCCGTAAAATGAACTTTGGGTTTCAGCCTCCACAGCGGGAGGGGGGTTTCATATCACAAGGCATTTCAAGGCACTTAGCGATATTTTGTTGCGATACCATCCCTTGGCTGAGGGATAATATCGCAAGGGTGGCTGCTGTGGCCTACTTCATCCCTTATATGGCAGTTAATGGAGTTTTAATGGGCCCTGGGACCGGTCTAGTGGCAGACAAGGAAATAATTGACACGTCGGTTACCAAAGTCGCATGTGACATGCTCCCTTTTGGAGGGGAAATATTGCATGCAACTTTGCACCTCAGTAGGGGGTAAAAGGGGGTGCAATATCGCAAGGGGTCCAAGACACACTTAGAGATATTGTACCAGGAAAATATCCCAAGGGGAATTTTACGGCGACCTTTTCCTTGCGATATGCAAAAGTCGTTAAGTGTGTGTTGGTCTTAAGAGCTGAGAACGTCGCCACACCAGCTGACAGTGTAAATACCATTAGTAGCAATGCTCTCAGTAATGCACCACAAAATTGCTTCAGTGAAATAAGTGTAGAGTTGGAATTTGTCAAACATGATTCCTTGGGATTCACTCTACTTCCAAATGAGTAGATTTAACGTTGGGACCAGTTCATCCAATCCTAATCAACCAAAGTCATATATGACTGAATTACATGGGTTTTACTATGTGAAGAGCAACTTTTTAGAATTTCTATGAATTCCATAATAAAATAATCTTAATATTAATCTCAAAATTTAAAAAGAATTAGCATAGTGACCCCCGATTTTTAGGTTAGATATGTGTTCTACAATACCTAAAGATCATCATATTCAATGTTCAGGAAAATGTCATGGGTTTTAATTCCCAAGGCAAATTGTCCGATATACAGTAGAACCCTGCCCAACGGACACCCCGCGTAAGCGCCCACCCCGCGTAAGCGGTCACTTTTGCTAGGAACGGAAATTTTCCCCTCTATTAGATGTTTAATTTAACCCCGCGTAAGCGAACATCTCGCGTAAGCGGACAGTTATTTCGGTACGAAAAGGCATAAAACCCTATGTAAGTGGACACCTCCAACGGACACCCTACCCAAAAAAGATTGATCTGTGTTTTTTATGAGTATGTATATTCATAGAAAATACATTTTATAATTCAAAGTTCAATAACTTCGGATTCAAGTAAGATATTGAAAAATGGATTTCAGATCTACCATCCCCTCTGTCTCGCCTACATATCGGAATAAAACACTTGTATATATTATGAAACTTGAACACCCGGCGTAAGCGAACACCCCGCTCAAGCGACCACTTTGGCCCGGAACGGCTGCATGGTGACCGCTTACACAGGGATTTACTGTACCATTAAACTATTTGTGATGCCTTGACAGAGGAGTGGGTGACGCTACAGCCGTACACGGACAATGAACATCAGCAGTGGACGATCTCCGGCAGCCGCATACAGAGCTTGGTGGACGATGACAAGGTGCTGGAGGCCAAAGCTGGCTTCATGGCCACTTACCTGTCAGCCGCCGCCTACAGCACGCAACCCAACCAGCACTGGTTCTTTGAGTACCCCCCGGACCAGGCCATGTCTCTCAGGTAAGTCCAGACACTCAGGGAATATCATTCTCGGGAAATTCTGGGGATATTTCAATCACAATATTACAATTACTATATACCCATGCCGTATTGTATACTGTAAATACGCACCGTTTGACGTAAAAATACTGTACGGACCGCTGGTCCGTACACTAAAATACTGACCACCTTGCCATACACGTTTATTAACATATAGGTTGTTAAAAATTAAATTAATGATTTTTTTAAAATCTCGGGTATATAGTAAATAAATAACGTCCAACCATGCTTGTACAAGTGACAGAACTCGATGATAATTTACGGTTTGCACGGAACTCGGCATAAATGCCTCTTTCCGTACAAACCGTAAATTATCATCTCGTTCTGTGACTTGTACAGCATGGTCAGGACGTTCTATATAAGTATTGAAACTGGCCTTGACGACTGGCCACTACTGTAGAACAGGCCGAGGTAACAATTGTTAAGCCAATGTATTGTGTTCCGCCATATCTAAAGTTGTCTGTGAATGTTTCCACGGACATAAATATAATCGTATTCATTGCTTATCATTATAGGGGTGTTTTACATAATCTCTGAAAAAAAATCATAAAGATCAATTGTGAATTATGTGCTGAGATAAAACTCATTCTAACAAAAATAGGAAAATGATGCCTTGAGGTATCATTTGCACTAGCCACGGAAGTGCCCTCAGGCATCATTTGTACTAGCCATGGGAGTGCCTTGAGGCATCATTGATACCTAGCGAAAGGATCTTATTACCCACCTAATACGGAGTGTCCATACAAACCTATGGAGCATACAGATCGCTACTGGGTAGATTCCAGAAAGCGCTATTATCCTAGGAGAATACAGCGTTTTTAGCCACCTGACAGACATTAAAGGAACTATTTTATATAAACATTGCATGGCGCTTGCGTCGAATTTACAAGATTTTCCCTAATAATTAATCCAAAGGTGAGTAACAAATACAACATTTAGAGAATACGGGCTAAGGCTTCGTGGACAGAGTATAGTACGTGGTCCTTGGTCCAGTTTTACGTCCTGAGCTCGGAGAGCAAAGGACGTAAAACTGGACCTAGGACCAGGTACTATACTTCGTCCAACGAAGCCTAGACTGTATTCTTTTTATTATATACCCTCAAATCGTTAATAATAGTTAGATATTTACCAGAACGCCATTGTCGAAGTCGCTGGGCACAGCATCGTGTACTCGTACCATGGTTTTCAGGACAACGTCGCTCTCCTGATGATAGCGAGGCTGGAGCATGTGATGTCATCAACTTGCCTTTGTCTTAGTTTATTAAGGCTAGGGGCAAAGCATATGCTGGGCGAGTGAACCGTATGTAGCTGGTTGCCGTTTGTTCGCGTTAGATTTTTCATAACCAGCGCATTCCCAGTAGATCAGATTAGTTCATTATTTGCCGTCGTGACCACACTGCATCACTTGAGGATATACGGTTTTGCTAACAAGCTGGAGCGGCGCATTCCCAAATATGAAGAAGAACGCTCACTCTCCCAGGACTTCCATGGTGCTTGCGCTTATCAATCTCTGCTACAACCCCCCGCTATCACTCTCCATAACGACGTTCTGACGTCATCGGTTGTTTACATTTTGCAAGCTAACTGTCGGCCGTGCAGAGACCTCCCGCTATGGCCAAGTTCTTTGCTATGGCATGCCAATTTCATTTATATTTTTAACCTTGTATCTCAATGTTTAATATTCATTAATGCATTTGTGTAGATATGGTATCTGAAAATTACTTCTATACTGTATAGGCTTTAGTTTCGTGCACGGGTATATAATAATGCCCGACGCGTCGGGAAAAGCAATAAAATCGGGTCGGTGAAGTGCGTACACCGACCCGATTGATTCAGTCACAGACCCGACGGATCCGTCGGGCAAAGGTAGAATCGGGCACAGCGGTCGGGTCGGCGTCTTATAGGCTTAAGTCACGCCACGTTTATAATAATATCACATTATCTGTTTGTGCAGTCACTCGGGCGCGGGGAAGTACGGCTTCGTGAGGTGCCGTATGAACGGCGCCGTGCTCACCGTGGCGGCCGAGGGACAGGAGCCGGGCACTCCTGTCATCGCCGCCGGACAGAGGCCAGGGACAGAGAACTTTGACGACCAGCTCTGGTTCTTTGAGGAGGCTACTGGGGTATTGAGGACCGCTCTCAATGGATTCTGTTTGGATATGGACGGTGAGATCTGTCTTTGGGTTTAACGTGAAGGAGTCTTTACTTGGTTTCTTTTTAATTTCAGTAAATCAAATTTGGACTACTGTCCGTTCATGCATTCGATGTTGTTAGTAGATATTGCGCCATATTTCATATCAATTACAGAGTTCTCAGCATGTTAGTAGTAGATAGAGGGGAAGCTACTTAAGGTTCCAACTTATGCAGAGAGCTGCCTCTTGGCCTGCTGTCTAGACATTTTTGGTTCCTGATATAGATCAGATTCTATATAAGATAACACTGTTATACTATCCTTCATACCATGTCCTTCTGTTGAGTCAGACTATCTTTTTATTCCCAGTAAATGCTATATATCTTCTAGGTAATTATGCAGAACACAGTCAACACAATCTCTTCGTCTAAATTGTAGGGTTCCATTTCCCTGAGACATGTTTTCTCCTGCAATTGTTGGTGACAGTTAATCTAAAAAGGAACAGAATATTATGAGATTTTGAAACCTGTGAGGTACATGAATCCCACCGTGTGAATTCCACTTATCCTTGCTATGAGATTGTTGTACCACAGAAGAATCGTCTGAAACTGGAAGAAGGTGTGAAGTACAGAGTGAGTGACTTAAGTGGCCAGTCTGTCCCTCTAAAGTTCTATCTGTCATGTACAGTAGCTAAGGCCTAATCTTATAGACTAGTTAACCCAGTGACAGAAAAGAGAATTCAGATATCTTCTATTCTAAGAAGACAGATAACCATACACAGATATATATATGTTTACAACATATATTATAACAAAGTATACAGTTACATAACAATTCTCATCAACATACAAAATCACATTCACTTCTGTAGTGTTCACAAGTCCTCCTGGTCATAGCAGTACTCAAAGTCTATCACTTTCAGTCATTGTCCAGTGTCTCCTCAATGGACTTGTGGATATAGATAAGTAGATTATATTAACAGGACACAGTATACATATGTATTTGGTTGTCTGGGAAATTCTAAAAACACAAGAACCTATACGAGAGTATTACTCTAAGTTGATCTATGCTTTATATTACGTTCAGATTCAAGGAAACATTATTCCAGAGCTTGCCCAAGAACAGAAGCAACGAAAAAACTCTGAGACATATCATTCGCATATTCACTTTTTGAAACTAACCGATCACTTCAATATTTTCATTTTCAAAGTTCCAGGTGAGTATCGCCATTATCGCGTGAAAAGAAACTCAATCACATGATTATATTTGATATGGAGCTGATCGATCTAGTTAAGGCCAACCACACACACCCCTAGCTCCTTTGTGTGGGAATCATTCGTTATCTGTCATGGAATTACCTTTGGTTTAGGTGGAAATACCTTTCTTTGCAGTTTATCATTCTTGTCAATGATTACACACAGAAATCTAGTCTGGGATATCAAACATTACAATTTTCGGTCATTTGCACCTCTTTCAGGATAATAACAGGTTGAATCCATCAATTCATCTTTATCAACCACTGCAAATCAAAATAATAGGATTATTCCCTATAACTGCTTCTTCCTCTTTCGGATTACTTTTAGAATAATGCATATGGAAATTCATTCTAACATCACACTGATTGAAAAAACGATAATTGATATACACTCGAGCTGAACAATAGTATTTCTCTTTAAGGTACATTTTCCCTTTCAAGCCATCATATCTATCCTTCAGAAAACTGCCATGATCTGTTCATGTATATATGTATATAATTTTATAACATAGGTTAGTGGTGAAAAGGGTGGAGAATTCATTTTGATATCATAATCTAACAATGGTAGAAAACAACAAATACACATTGATTGAGACTTGCATAGACACATTTCCTCATATTCCTTGGGATTGCAGTTCAAACCATGTAATGGATTCATATTCATTTATCTTTTACTCAAAAAGCGGCAACAGATAATGTACTCTAATTTCCCTAGCTCATAATTACAACACAAGATATCTCTCGTATATATCACATAGATAATGTGCCATCCCGACAAATGCTTATATTTTCTGTATGAATGATATTGTTTTACATATTTGATTATTATTTAAAGGTTTCTTAAAATTAATTATATTACTTTTCTACATGTAATAATTGTTGAACCATCACAATTTTCACTCCTATAGTCGCCTCATAGTTGCACCAGTATATCCTGCGATACTTACCTAGCTATATAGGTGCATTTCAATACCATCTTCCAACTAATATTTCCAATTGTCATATTCCAACCTGCTATTAAGTATGTATGTCATGACCATGGCTCTGATCAAGCCCGTGGACTTCATTATTTCTGCACCATCTTGCAGAGAGCAACAGGTTCGTCATCAACCCTCTGGATCCATTTGCTAAGAACCAGCAGTGGAGTTTTAAAAACGGCACGATCCGCAACCGCCACAATCTCAAGTACGTGCTGCAGATGGTATTCGCGGACGATGGCGGGTGTGACCTGGTTGGGGCAAATCTGGCTGAGGAACCTACCGAGTCTCAGCAGTGGGACCTGGAACATGTGTATGTATACCTCATTGCTTTTCTGGAACCTCTGTATGTCCTATGTCCATTTTAGGATGTGCAATATGTATAGATATCGGCAACTTATTGGAATACTTACATTCCTGTGTACATCCTAAATTCCCAGATAAAGCCCGCTTCCATTGGCCGACAAAATGGCACCGACTTTTTGAGTTACCCCAAAATTCAGTCGGTGGTGGCACTGAGTGTACTGTGCGCTGTCCTCCTTATTTCTGCTGCATTTGACACTTCCATACAGACTGAAGTCCTTCGGTGGTGGCCTCATTATATAATCTGTGCACAATTGATCAGTGTTCACTTCTCTACATGCCTGTTTCCATTCACCCATCTGGCATTGGTGGTTCCTGACTGCAGATCAGTGCGAATAGTCAGCCAATGGAAAGGGCCTATATAATCTAGTGCTAAAACTCCTTGGTATTGCTCCTACATAAACTGCCAATATCCATTATATTCCTCTTGTTTCTGGCAGCATGGCAAATTATTCATGTACATCTTCTCTTTCTACATAGGATCTAGTCATGATGTAATCCTATCTATTCAGTTATTCTTTATTCTTGAGACTCTACTCGGCTCTGCAGATCCTATATTAAGTAGGCTCCAAGCCTTCATGCTGCTTATTGAATAAAGCCCTGAAATCTATTTATCACTCATATAATTCCTGTTTCTGGCAGCATGGCAAGCCACATGTACATCCGTAATGTCCAGACAGACTTGGTGATGTCTGTGAAGGAGAGTAAGACATCATCTGGAGCTGTCATCATGTTGCCCAAACAGAAGGCAGTCACTGACCGCCAGCTCTGGTATGAGGATGAGCGAGGGATCATTCGCTCCAAGCTCAACGGTTATACCATTGACACCCTGGGTATGTTTTCACCCTACCTGCTTTGAATTACATGAATGTCTAAAGGCTAATTCGGGGTGAATACCATAAGATACACAAAGCCATGTTCAATGGTAAATGGGTTTTGATATTGCCTGTTATTTCTATTTAAAATCAATTTTAATTACTCAGCAAAATGTAACTAAATGGGGAGATGCCATTAGGACTGGTTATCAGCCATATATTAAATGTTAGATTTTTGTCAGATCTGCTTGGAGGTTCTTCTGTTCATATAGCAATATTAGACGCACAGGTGGAGGGAGGGACCAGCAAAATCAGAGCGATGAAGTAATGAAGCCACAAATGCATATAATAAATCTTCTTTGTTTTTAAATACAAAGAGAACATACACAGTAAAGCCTTATATAAGTAAAAACCCTCCATTCCAGGCCAAAGTCTCCACTTAAGTGGGATACCTGCTTACACTTGGTTGAAATGAATATCCCTTAATGCGGGTTGCCCGCTTGTTTCCACTGTATACCCATATAAGCTTTTCAGAACCAACTTCCGAACTGTTATTCTCAAAGCCTTGAATATGGTTCTCAGTATAATCCTGTACATTTTCTCAACTCTTGATAAGACTCCCACTGTTATTTTCAGAGTCTGGTGTGGCCAGGGTGAGGCCCTTCCGTGCAGGCAATAAGAAACAAATGTGGATGGTGGTTGGCGATCGTCTCCAGAACAAACATGAGTCCAAAGTGGTTCTCGATGTCAAGGGCGGCAAGACTGATGAGGCCCTTCCTGTCATTGAGTATAAATTCCACGGTGGAGAAAACCAGAGATGGCAGTTTGACTACATCAGTATATGAACACCACCACCATCATCATTATTATCATCATCACTCAAAACAATAAATGTGTCCCATGGTATTTTAGTCATTGCTGTTGTTGAAATGAACCATCAACACTCCATATATATATATAGTTGTAAACATAAATGATACTATAAAATATGTGCAATGACTCTATCGATGATCGTATTACAATTGAATTGTAAGCAATATTGCTAGGACCTTTTTCATGAGTATGATTATCAATCTGTTAAAATGCTGAAAATTTGATTCAATAGCTGATCTCATTCTTAATAATACCACATCTGTTTCCAAGGTTGCTATAGATTGAGAGTTGTCATTGGTTGACTTTTGTATCCATTGGTTATATTCTGAACCAAATAAACATAAACAGCTTCAGTATTCCTGTAGTTTACCATAATATGTTTCTGTACTACATATATGTTATATATTAATTAAGGTTATTTCTACTTTTGAGTTCATCCATATATCCATCACTGTTGTATTGCCTATGATGATAAGTATATTCGAGAAAATACATTTTTGCGTCCCTGCCAGGTGGATGTTGCTCCTCGAAATATGGGGAAAGTGTCACTCTAGTAATATCGGATCCTCTTTTGTAGTGTCGCTATTTTCATGTTGCATCACTACTTTTTACAACACTGCATGTTCAGTGTCATAGGTGACGGAAACGTGGCAATCGATTACTGACATGTTCCAAATGTATAATGGTGGAACCCTCTATAGTGCAGGAATACTAAAGGGAAAACACTCTAAAGCTTATTGGGACATTTCATCTATAGGGGAAATTAATATTTGTATCCTTACACAAATCCCTATGTTTAGGTTCTTCTTTAAAGATGACCAAATACAATTTGATGTGTCAAAGAGGCATTCCAGCCTATTTATTTATTGGGAATGTTTGACAACGACCTCATATGAAAGTGTTTGCACTGATGTTGCAATATAGCAACAATTACATTTTGTCAACATTATAGCTTTTAGTTGATATGAATCATGAGGATGAAATACTGAGGCAAATGCTCTTTGCCTTCAGATAATTTTGAAAAATAGTAACCTTATTCATATCATCACTATATTAGATCCATCATTATTTAGTAAAATCCCAAGTCTACAACGGTATTCTCATACAAGGGTAGTTCCATTACCCTGGCCAAGAACAATCAATAAATAATCCAGTCTATGGTGTGCCTATCTCAGAGAAATATCCAGACTGATTGTGTAAAGAGGATCCAGGGACTTGTTGAATAATTCAAGCTTGTACATCAAAGTCCTTTCCTGTACACCAACTAGACACAGGGAATATGTATGGGTAAATCTAATTCAGGACTGTCTCAGTGAATATCGTTAAACAATAACCTTCCAACAAGATTCTTTGTACCCTGTACTTTCATAGGCATAAGTTTTTCAACAAACCCCACCTGACCTTAAACAAGCATAATCACATATGAAAAATAGTCAATATCAAAGTAAATTCATTAAGTTGTTTAAGTAATTAAAAGTTTGATAGTGATTATTACTGTTATGCAATACTCCAATATTTTCTACCTAGAAGTACTAGACTCCGATTGTAAACATTACTTTGATGCTGTTGCAGTTTCTGTAAGGAAATTCATTCCTTTTACTTGGAAAGACCAATCATTTGAAATTCTCAATCACAGAAATCACTGAAGATATTTTTATCATTGAATGTCTTTTAGCCACGTGAGTAATCTCATATCTAAAAGTATGAAGAAGAACATCCATATAAGGAAAGAATCGACTGGTGCATCTCTAATAAACGAGGAAATTATTGTGTGACACAATTTCTATTTATCTAATATAGCTGTTTGTCTGCACCAGAAACATGCACCCTCTGGATCTACAACCATTTACTGATTATACAGAGTTATTTGATACATGTTGTTCTGGTGACCATTTATGATGTTAGCACCTTCTGATAAGACAGGCACTCGAATCCTGACAGAGGTTGAATCTTGTTGGTATGGGTCAGACACCATATTTTCCCATCCTTCTTTGCAAGAACGTAGTATTCACACAGCTGCTCCTCAGCACATCTACAATCAATGACAAAGTCTGTCATAAGCACATACTGATATATAACTCAATGCATACACTGCACTAATGTCTTCACTATGTCCTGTAAATTGGGTAAATTGTATCAGTATGGGTGAATTATAAAAGGGCATCATTATATGAAAATGTGTGAATTGATATGGTTGTTCAAAAATGAATTTTATTATATACTTTTGCACATATATCTTACAGTTACTGTAAAATATTTGGAGTTAGCAGGAGGGTCCCATGTGTTAACACTGCATGTTAACAATTAATCGATTTGGACTGGATTTACAAATTAAAGCAGATTCAGGTGACTTATATATATTTTAATGATAGTAGTAGGAATATAGGGAAACTTATGCAGTGTGCCAAGATTAGGGGCCCTATCTCGTTAATTTACTGGTTTAGTGCAGGTTGTACATCTCGGCACACTAAACCAGTTTACTCTTATTCTCTGATCTGGCCCGGAAATAGGTGGCATAATTTTCACCATCACAAGCCTCTCTCTTGGCAAAATCAGACTTCTATAGAAATTTCAGATAAAATGATTATGTGAGGCCTCAGTCTAGAACAAAAAATGTGATGTCAACAAATTGTCAAAACAACTGATTTCCTTTTGAATCATGTCTGGAAAATATAAGTAGTAATACATGTTGCAGTTGCACAAATGAAAGCCAATGAAATCTAGTTTTTCAAGATTTTACACTAATATAGCACTTTGTATTAACCAGCAAGATTACAGATTGATCTTTTGTCAGGGGAATTTGCATGTATTGGAGAGTATTTCAAACCGGAAGTCTCCAGACAGAGCAGTGTCCCTCTGAAAGCATAACTGACTATAGTAATCTGAAAGATTTGCACAATAGTATGAATAAAAGTGTGCCAGATGTCACCCACATTTTATTATTGTGATATTTCAGAGAGGGTGTTATACAATAGTCAATATTGGCTATATTTCTTCATCTCACCGTTGGTATTTCTCCCCATAAACTTAACATTGGGAACTCATATCCAGTGCCCAATGAGTATTTAGAAAGAAATGATCAATGGGGATCATGTCACAAAGGTTAGCCCATAATCAATGTGAAGGGTGAGACAAATTCAGAAACATATTCAAGTTTAGGGTCAAAGCTTCCCATTGCTGCTTGAAGCTTTGCCTTGTAATTTACTGTGCGATTCGAACTTGATGGGATACAAGCTCTGACCCAAAACTTTCATAGGTTTATTCTATAGCATCCTATATCAAAAGGTTGCTAGGATGGTTTTTTTATCATCCAGGTGATACAAAGTATCCATCAAATATGTATTTCTGAAACTGAAGTTTGAAAATAAAACATCATACAAAATTTATATATGCACAGTAGAAGCATCTGTGGGATAATTTCAGGCAGTTTTAACGGTATTGTTTTAGGAGCAGTCCTCAGGAAAGGCAACAATGGCCTTCAGAGTAACAACCTGCTGTTTGCCTATATATATTACTTGTATACTTCATCTTTCATTTATTACTAACATTTGACTGTATTAGAAACGTAATCTGCATGGCAATCTGCAAAATATGATTACACTCAATGGGATTAATAGTCCACTTTTACTTGTTGAATCATTTAATCATTGTTAAACCAAGTGATGCCGGGATGAGAGAGTTAATTTATTCTCCATCAATTATAAAGTGCTCATTGAAACTGTATGGGGCCACAGTGAACCACTGGCCATTGCTTCTAAGATGCCAGAAACTATGACCATGAATTACGAATTTCAACCCAATTGATTTTAGCCTAAAACCCCTTATTATGGGGAAAACTACTCTTTCTTTATTCCCTTTGTGCTGGAGAAGAAAAGATTAGTCCTTACTGATAAACTGTATATATATATATATATATATATATATACTTTACATGGTTCTTTGGACATATGGTTATGTAAACCGCTTGAGGTTGAGTTTGTAATACACTCGCTAATGCCTGTGTATTATTATGCCTCATCCTCTTGCATTTATGGCCTCCCCTTCACAAAACTATCGATTGTTGTCTATATATTTGATGGTGATTACCATGTGAACAAATCAGAACACAAATAAGTGTCACTCACCTGCATGCGCACTCTACGTTAGAACGCACCAAGACTGTAGATGGAACTATCTCTGCACCACCATTCAATGTTTTCACAAACGATGTACTAACTTTTGGGGGACTGGGGTTTCTTTTAGGTTCCACACGACAAAAGAATGGATAAGTACTTGAGAAACCCTTATCCGCCCATCTGCAGCTGGGGTCACAACGTCTTTTCATTCTGACACAGGCTCGTCCATACTCATCTGGAGTACCTATCCAGTTCAGATAGTCTACTTGTGATTCATCAGTCCAAAACCACACCCGGCTGCTAGGATTGAGCCAGTTATATGGTTCATTTGTCCTTAAACCGATCCAAACGTCAAATAGGTGTGCACTGTGAATGGGAAATACACAAACATATGAATATATGACATTGGAAGTGTCAGGGTGTTCCTGTATCCTGATTTTGTTTGGTTGTTACTTATGATCAAAGCTCTTTGAAATTAATATAATCAAATCCATTTGCTGCAGCACTTTATGATTGATGATATAATTTTCAAGAATAGATGAATGGATGGCTACGATAAGTTATTACACACTCTTAAACAGATAAGTATGAACAATATAGATTGTGAGTTATTTGTTAAAAATTTATTAATGAGTTATTGAGGCTAGTATGAAATTATTCTTCAGGGAGTATAAACATTTATACCAATGTTCAATGGATAAAGGTATCATTCCAATGAAGTCGAAGGAACAATCATGCCTATACCCAAAGAGAAAGACTCACTAAAAATAATTAACTGGCACCCAATTAGTGAACTGCCAGCACCTGCTAAGATCTTAAGAAAAATTAATCTATCAACAAATATATACTTTTGAGAGTTTGAATGGTGGATCTATTATATCCCCGTATAGTATGAAAGGAGTGGGTACTGGGAATGTGATTTATGATTACAGAAATTTTCTTTTTAATGCCCTAAATGAAAGAAAGTACAGTAAAAACCTGGTTAAGGGGACACCCTCTGTTCCAAGCAAAGTGTACCTAAAGTGGGGTGTCCTCTCAAGCAGGGTTGAAATAAAGATTTCTGTTCCAAGCAAATTGTTCACTTAGGCGGGGTGCCCCTTAGGCAAGGTGTCCCAAGCAGGGTTTTTCTGTTGTAGCTAGTTGTTATGCAAACCTGCGCAAGGCTTTTGACGCTGTCCCTCATGTATTATTAATGACTAAGTTGCATGCTTTGTTTCATTTACCAATGAATCTGATTATTTGGATTGAAAACTATCTAGCTTATCAAGCAAAAGGTCTTTGTTAATCAAATGATGTCAGCGACCACAGATATTCGTTTCGGGGTACCTCAAGGTTCAATTCTTGGGCCGCTGCTTTCAATATTGTTGTAAATGACATGTGTAATGACGTTCAGTTTTCAATATATAAGCAATATGCTGGCGATTTGGTACTGTATAGTATGGGGAAAGATCCGTTAATGGTTCAAGAGGATCTGCAGAAGTTGGTAACCACTATAGCACAATGGTGCAATTACAATTGTATGAAAATTAACACAGAGAAAATGAAGGTTGAATAGTTATCCTCGGATAGAGGATAAGGGTACTTACCTGATCTCAAAATAAAATGCAATGGTATTACACTTTAAATTGTTGAGAAATATAAGTATTTGGCATTGATAGTGCTTTGAACTTTGAATCCTATATTAAAGAAGCCAGAAAGAGTGCTGATTCCTGACTGCAGATCAGTAGCAATAGTAAGTCAGTGGAAAAGAGCTTATAGAATCTAGTCATGCTATAACCCTTCCTATTGCTCCTACATAAACCACCAACATCCATCATACTCCTATTGTTTCTGGCTGCATGGCAAGCTATACATGTACATCTTCTCTTTCTAAATATGATTTGGTCTTGATGTTCAGCCTTAATGCTGCTTACTAAATAAAGTCCTGAAATCCATTTATCACTCATATTATTCCTGTTTCTGGCAGCAGGGCAAGCTACATATACATCTGTAATGTGCAGACAGACTTGGTGATGTCTGTGAAGGAATGCAAGATGTCATCTGGAGCTGTTATCATGTTGCCCAAACAAAAGGCAATCACCGACCATCAGCTCTGGTATGAGGATGATCGGGGGATCATTCACTCCAAGTTCAACGGTTACACCATTGACACCCTGGGTATCTTATCACCCCTTCCTGCTTCCTGCTTCCTACATGTATGTCTGAAAGCTGATTTGGGGTGAATACCATAAGATACACAAAGCCATGCTCAATGGCAAATGGGTTTCTATATTACCTGTTATTTCTATTAAAATCAATTGTAATTACTCTGCAAAGTGTAACTGAATGGCATGATGCCATTAGGACTTACTGGTTACCAGCCATATATTAAATGTTAGATTTTTGTCAGATCTGAGTTTCTCCTGTTCATAGAGCAATATTAGATGCAGAGGCAGAGGGGGGGGGGGGGGCAGCCAAATACAAAGCGATGAAGTGATGAAGCCACAAATGTATATCATAAATCTGATTTTGAAAAAATAATACAAAGAGAACATATACAGTTGAGCCTTGTATGAGTGGAAACCCTCCATTAGGGGTCAAAGTCTCCACTTAAGTGGGATATTTTATTACACCGGGTGAAAATAAACATTTGATAGAGGGATCTATTCTGAACAAAGGTATTAGTTAACACAGGCTACCTGCTTATGTGGGGTGTCCATTAGCCGGGATTCCACTGTATACACATATAGGCTTTTCAGTAGAAACTTCCAAACTTTCAAGGCCTTGTAAAATGCTTCTTAGTGTAATCCTGTAAATTTTCTCAACTCTTGATAAGACTCCCACTGTTATTTTCAGAGTCTGGTGTGGCCAGGGTAAGGCCCTTCCGTGCAGGCAAGAAATGAATGTGGATTGTGGTTGGCAATCACCTCCAGAATAAACATGAGTCCAAAGTGGTTCTCGCCGTCAAGTGGGGCAAGACCAATGAGGCCCTTCCTGTTATTGAGTATAAATTCCATGGTGGAGATAACCAGAGAAGGCAGTTTGACTACATCAGTCCATGAAGATGTGCATGAGATTTCCACTTAACTCTTTCTGTCCGAGCCTGAGCGGGCAGTGCCCACACTATAAGACGAAGCATAATACCGCTATAAACCCCAAGGAGATGAGACAATTGCTGCGATGGCTTCTTTTTGTTGTATGTTTGTCACTTAGTAACCTTTAGATACAAGCTACTATTGTTACTTATCGAATGCCAACAGAGTATAATAATGAACAGAGTATTTTTTATTTATTGTGAAAAAATGGTGTAAATCTATTCATTATTTCTCATAAAACATAAATTTTGTGTTGATGACACATAAACATAAATACATTTTCAAACAATGCCTGGAAGCATTCCTCGTCCCCTGGGTGGGAATGCCTGGACTGAAAGAGTTAAATAACAAAAGTGTCATCAGCTATAATGAGAACTCATTATCACCATCATCATTATAATCATCATCATTCAAAACAATAAATGTGGCTTGTTATGTTTTAGTCATTGCTGTGGTTGAGATGAACCTTGAAGCACCCATCACTCTATCTATATATATATAGTTGTAAACATAAATGATACTCTAATATATGCACAATGAGCCTATCAATGATCCGATTACAGATGAATTGTAAACAATATTGCTAGGACTTTTATCATGAGTATGATTATCAATCTGTAAAAATGCTGAAAATTTTATTCAATAGCTGATCTCATTCCAAATAATACCACCATAATTATCTGTTTCCAAGGTTGCTATAGATTGAGAGTTGTCATTGGTTGACTATTGTATCCATTGGTCGTATTCTGAACCAAATAGACATGAATACCTTCAGTATTCCTGTAGTTTAACATAATCCTAATATGTTTGAGTACTTCATGTATGTCATATCTTACATAAGGTTATTTCTACTTTTGAGTTCATCCATATATCCTTCACTGTTGTAATGTATATGATGACAAGTATATTTGAGAAAATACATTTTGCATCCCTGCCAGCTGGTGGATGTTGCAGATAGAAATGTGGGAGAGCGTCACTTGAGTAATATCGGATCTTGTTGTGTAGTATCGTTATTTTCATGCTATATCACTACCTTTTACAACACTGCATGTTCAGTGTCATAGGTGAAAGGTCCTTTTGTTTGGATACAGATGATGACATAGTTATGATGCGATCCCCCAAAAAATCTAAAGCAACGATTTCCACCTCGGATCTCAATTCTGCAATCTGCAAAACTTGGAGCGATGACCTCCAGCCATGTTAATTTACATGTAGGTGTTCTCCCTCAATGCCCATATTACAGCAGCATTTGATGACTGTCTGGCTCCTAACATATAATGGTGGAACCCTCTATAGATCAAGAAACCTAACGGAAAAACTTATTGGGACATTTCATCTATAGGAGAAACTGATAATTGTTTCCTTAGACAAATCCTCATGTTAAAATTCTTCTTTTAAGATAACCAAACACAATCTAAGGCATTAAAGAGATATTCCAGCTTATTTATTCATTGGGAAAGTTTGACAACAACCTCATATGAAAGTGATTGCAGTGATGTAATTTGGCTATCATTCTGGCTATTATAACGACTTGGAAATAGCACTAGAATCCCATGTCATGTATGCACACATGTATATTTTCATATCCATCATGATTAGCATAAATGATACCCTGGAATGATTCATTTTCAAAACTACATCTGGACTAAAAACGGCCTTGATATCATTGTCAATATAACAGATAAACAAAAGGAAACAACGTAATACAAATGAGTAATACTATATAATTACTTGCATTATGCAATATAGCAACAATTACATCATAGAGAACCTGTCACCATTATAGCTTTTAGCTGATATCAATCATGAAGACAAAATACTGAGGCAAATGTTCTTTCTTTGCCTTGAGATAATTTGGAAAAATAGTAACCTTATATTCATATTACCATTATCTTAGATCCATCATTATTTAGCAAAATCCCTAGTCTATAACGGGATTCTCATACAATGAAAGTTCCATCCTGATAACTCTTGTTCAAGGTCTCTTTATTCCCTGTACTTTCATAGCCATAGGTTATTATTCAACAGACCCCAGCTGACCTTAAACAAGCATAATCACAAACGAAAAAATAGTCAATATCAAGGTAAATTCATTAAGTTGTTTAAGTAATGAAGTTAAAAGGTTTGACAGTGATTATTATTGTTATGCAATACCCTAATGATTTTTGCCTAGAGGTACTAGACCCAAATTGTAGTAGAATGTCAGCTATTCAGGTATAGTGAAATACAATATTAAAGTAAACATTACTTTGATGCTGTTGTAGTTTCTGTAAGGAAATTCTTTGCTTTTACTGGCACAGACTAATCATTTGAAATTCTCAATGACAGAAATCAGCCATACTAAAGAATATGTTTGTCATTGGATATCTTTTAGCCAAGTGAGTAATTCCATAGCTAAAATTATGATGTAGAACATCCATTTAAAGAAAGAATCTAATTGTGCATCTCTAATAAATGAGGAAATTGCTGTGCAACACAATTGTATTTATTTAGTAAGGCCCGGCGTCCACCTACTACGATATGGCTCCGATATGCTCTACGATGCATCTACTGATAAAAAATCTAAATCGTGTTGGAAGGTCACCTAATATCGGGACAGTTGACCACGTTTCTGTGATTAGACACCGATAAAAACCCCATACAATGCAGGGGGGATTGGCATGTCTAGACATATGTCTACGATTTCCACCTCCGAATATGGCACCAATTTTGACAATTTTTATCAGTGCCATATCTGGAGGTCTACGATTCTATCGTAGTAGGTGGATGCCAAGCCTAAGGCTATTTTGTCTGTACCAGAAACACTTGGCCTCTGGATTTACAACCATTGACTGTTTTCGCATGATTTTACAAAGTTTTTTAATAGATGGTGTTCTGGTGACCATTTATGATGTTAGCACCTTCTGATAAGACAGGCACTCGAATCCTGACAGAGGTTGAATCTTGTTGGTATGGGTCAGACACCATATTTTCCCATCCTTCTTTGCAAGAACGTAGTATTCACACAGCCCATCCTCAGAACATCTACAATCAATGACAAAGTCTGTCACCAACACATACTGTTATAATAATATAGCATGATATATACACTGTACTAACATCTTCACTATGTCCTGTAAATTGGATAAATTGTATCAGTACGGGTGAATTATGAAGGGGTAGTGTAGAAAATAAGGAAGAAAGGAGATAAAAACTTCACAGTAGCTCTTAGATTAACAAAGTTGGCAGTGACATAAATCATCATATGAAAATGTGAGAAATGTGAGAAATTGAATTTTGTTATATACTTTTGCAACTATATTTTACAGATACAGTAGAATATTAGCAGGAGTTAGCAGAAGGCTCCCATGTTTTAAAGTGTGCAGTACATGGTACATGTTACATGGTTTGACATAAATATGGGAAGTTTGACAGTGCATGTGCTTGGAGAGTGTAAATGTGATGTACACATGTACTTATCTGTCTCCAACCTGATTTTCCAAGTGTCTGCTCCTTACATAGTTAATTAAAGGTATGGTTGGAGAGAGTGAATATCCTGTGCAATGACTTCCTGCTATTGCTGCATGTTAACAATGAATCAATATGGACTGGATTCACAAATTAAAGCAGATCTTGGTGAATTGAATATATGTTTTAAAGATTAGTGCAGTAACATGAATCCGTCGCTATACATATCTGCACACTAAACCAGTTTTCCGTATGGATTATCTTGATTCTCCAATCCGGCCCTAGGTGGCACAATTTTAACCGTCCAAGTCAGAAGGCTGCCATTTTGTGGATTTATTAAGTGGTTCTCAAGCTCATTCTTGACAAAATCAGACTTCTCTAGAAATTTCAGATCAAATGATTATGGTAGGCCTCAGTTTAGAACAAAAAATGTGATGTCAACAAATTGTCGAAACAACCAATTTACTTCAAGTTGGAATGTTTTAATCATGTCTGGACAATATAAATAGTCATATCTAAACTATTACATGTAGCAATTGCACCAAAGAAATCCAATTAATTTAGTTTTTCAAGATTTTACACTAATACAGCAGTTTGTATTCAATGTGTATTTCAGAGGGCAGGGTAATGGTTTTGCATACTACCTGAAAGATCTGTATTTCTGAAACTGAAGTTTGACAATAAAACATCACAAAACATGAATATATGCACAGTAGAAGCATCTGTGGGGTAATGTGGACATGTGGACATGTGGCTATGTAAACAACTTGAGGTTGACTTTGTAATACACTCGCTAATGCCTGTGTATTACTATATGGCAACCTCTCTTTGTTTACAGCTTCCTGTTCACAAAATCATCAATTATTGTTAATACATTTGATGGCAATTACCCTGTAAACAAATCAGCATAGCCATTAGTGTCACTCACCTGTGCGCGCACTCTATGTTAGACCGCACCAAGACTGTAGCTGGAACTGTCTCTGCACCACCATTCAATATTTTCACAAATGATGTACTAACTTTTGAGGGGCTGGGGTTTCTTTTAGGTTCCACACGACAAAAGAATTCATAATTACTCGATCCCCTATCCGCCCATCTGCAGGTGGGGTTAAAAAAACTTCTTTTCATTCTGGCACAGGCTGGTCCAGGGCCAGTTGGAATGCCTGCCCAGTTCAGGTAGTCTACTTGTGATTCATCAGTCCAAAACCACACCCGGCTGCTAGGATTGAACCAGTTAAACGATTCATGTGTCCTTAGACCGATCCAAACACCAGATAGCTGTGCACTGTGAATGGAAAATACACAAACATATAAATGTATGATGTTGGAGGTGTGAGGATGATTCTGTATCAAAGCTATTTTCAATCAGAGGTTTTGTTTGTTCATTACTTATGTTGAAAGCTCTTCGAAATTAATATAATCAAATCCATTTGCTGCAGCACTTTATGGTTGACAATTTCATTTTCAAGGATAGACCAATAGATTGCTACAATAAGTTATTATACAACAGATAAGTATGAGCAATATAGATTGTTAGTTGTTAAAGGCAGTGACTTAATCAAATTTATCAATAAGATAGTTGTTAGTAAAAGCTCGGATCGGATCAAATTTCGGGGAAAGTTATTGAAGATTGTATGAAATTATTGACTGATGTTAGTAAATATATACTTTTGTGAATTTGAATAGTCAATTTAGTAAATCCCAGTATGGTATGAAAGGGTTGGGAACTTAGGTGCGATTTATGATTACACAAATAATCTTTTTAATGCCTGAAATGAAAAGAAAGTAGTAGCTAGTTGTTGTGCTGACCTGCAGTAGGCTTTTGACACTGTCCCTCACATATTATTAATAACTAAGTGACATGCTTTGTTTCATTTAGCAATGAATCTGATTAATTGGATTGAAAACTATCTAGCTTATCGTAAGCAAAAGGTCAGTGACCACAGATATTCGTTTCAGGATACCTCAAGGTTCAATTCTTAAGCTGCTGCTTTCAATATTTTTGTAAATAACATGTGTAATGATGTTCAGTTTTCAGTGTATAAGCAGTATGTGGATAATTTGGTATTGTATATTATGGGTAAAGATCTGTTAATGGTTCAACGGGATCTGCAGAAGTTGGTAACAACTATAGCACAATGGTGCAATTGCAATGGTATGAAAATTTGTACAGAGAAAATGAAGGTTAAATTGTTAGCTTCGGATAGACGATTAAAGTACTTACCTGATCTTGAAATAGAATGCAATGATATGACACTTCAAAATGTTAAGAAATATACGTAGTTGCAAATTTTTATTGATAGTGCTGTGAACTTTGTAATCCTATGTTCAACCCTTTAAGGACGTATGATGCCTGGAGGCATCACCACACTAAAGATGCATGATGCCTGGAGGCATCACCGCACTAAAGATGCATGATGCCCTGAGGCATCATTATTCGGATATTTATGAAAATGTTTTAACAAAGAAACAATAGAGCAATATTCATGAAATTTCACAAAATGTAGATATGACATCATATTTAGTATTTCTATTCAAAAGAAACAAATTATTTATGATTATGTATCATATTAAGTGATTGCAAACATGAATTATAAGATTTAACCATTATGTGCCAGTCCTCTGGCATGACCAACTGCCACAAGCACCCGTCCTAATGGGAGTAGTATGGCTACAAACCAGAAAGAGTGCTGAATTGAGAATTGTCAGTGGTTCCTGACTGCGGATCGGTGGCGAATAGACAGACATTGGAAAAGGGCTTATAGAATACGGTCATGCTATAACCCTTCCTATTGCTTCTGCATAAACCCCAACATCCATCATATTCCTACTATTTCCAGCAGTATGGCAAATTATATATGTACATCTTCTCATTCTACATAGGATCTAGTCTTGATGTAACCCTTCATGCTGCTTACTAAACAAAACCCTGAAATCCATTTCTCACTCATATAATTCCTGTTTCTGGCAGCATAGCGGGCTACTTGTACATCTGTTATGTGTAGACAAACTTGGTGATGTCTCTGAAGGAGAGCAAGACGTCGTCTGGAGCAGTCATCTTGTTGCCCAAACAGAAGGCAGTCACTGACCACCAGCTCTAGTATGAGTATGAGCGAGGAATCATTCTCGCCAAGCTCAACACTTACACCATTAACACCCTGGGTATGTTTTCCCCCCTTCCTGCTTTGAACTACATGTATGTCTGAAAGCTGATTTTGGGTTGAGTACCATGAGATAAACAAAGTTTTGATTTTACCTATTATTTCTATTTAAAATCAATTGTAATCAATTTGCAAGCCATGCCTGAATGGCGAGATGCCATTAGGACTGTCTGTATAGCTTATCTTTCCCTGCTTTGGGTACCTGCCAGTTATTACACATTAGATTTTTGTTGGATCTGCTTGGAGTTTTTCCTGTTCATAGAGCAAAATTAGATTCACAGGCCGAGGAGGTAGACCAGCCAAATACAAAGCGATGAAGTGACAAAGTCGCTAATTAATGTAAATCATAAATCTGATTTTGAAAAAAAAATACAAAGACAACATATACAGTACACCCCTGCATAAGCGGAAACCCTCCGTTCCAGGCCAAAGTGTCCTATTACATGGGATATTAGCTTACAGAGGGTTAGAATAAACATCTACTAGAGGGATCCATTCCAAGCAAAGGTGTTCATGAACTTGGGGTAACCACTTACACGGTATGTCCATTAGGCAGGGTTCTAGTATACCACACATAAGCTTTTCAATGCAAACTTCCATACTGTTATTTATTATATACCTGTTCACAAACTCACTACGAATATGCACTGCTGCTGCGGGTGTAGTTTATCTATCATATGGGCGAGGTACCCCATAATTTCTTGGATAGGCCATACAGAGTGCTTTCAAGATGAAATAACGCAATCCGATTGGACAAGATAGTGACAGAAAACTGACAGCAGCAAATAGTGGACGGATGACATCACTTCGATTATGGCAATATTTAGTGGCCAGTTTCCATGAACGATGGCATATAGGATATTGAAATACCGAATACAAACATGAAGTATGGAATTACTCTGCAATACAAAAAGAATCATTTTAAAAAGCATTATAACTGATCTTATGGATACTAAGAGTCAGTGCCTTTGTTGTACTGGAAGCAAGCCTTCAAAATGTAAACAAACAGCAAAGGACACATTGTTTACACATAAAACTAATAAAATCCAACATAGATTTTATAAATTTGTTTATATATGTACTAAATCTCTCTACACTGGCGTTTTCCTTTTTTATTAAAAAAGAGAAACTTTAAAAAAATCCTCTTTGGCTAGGAATCATACCGATCGCCCTCACCACCACACCACCTCCTGGGCCTGTGCTTACAACACCTAATTGTACCTGTATTTCATTACTTCTTTTAGATGGTTCGTATGTTCCGTGTTTACTAAACTGCCCTTAATGTGCAAAATTGCGAGACAACCAGAGGCTGAGGTATCTAACATGGGATGTTCAGTTTAGATACTACTATACCACCAACTGTATTGGCCATCATGTGTGAGTGTGTGTATATAGTTTATAAAAGACTCGCCAAAACGTAGTCTCTGTTAACCTAACCTCAGCTAGGCGAGTGTATTAGAGTTGTTCCCACTTTCCCAGCAGATGTTTTGCGGCGTTAGCTATATGCGGCCACAGGAAGTAGAGTGCAGAATCTCTGTTAGGAGAGTGAGTGGTTCCCGGTTGGAAAAATCTTGTACGGGGCGCCTTTCGTAGTAGACTTGACAGAGTGGCAGTGTCATTAACGGCTATTTTCGGTAAATTCTGAATATTCAAGGACAGTTTGAGGTATATAATAATAGGAGAACAGTGATTATACCTGTATGAAAAGAATACCTCTTTTAGATAGGTGTAAACACACACCTCCGTCTCCGCCGGCGGTGGGTATTTATACCCATCTAAAAGTCGGTAATCATTCCATACAAGTATAATTACATAGTTCTCCCATATTACAAAGCCCTGTAAAATGCTTCTCAGTATAGATTTAATCTTGTGAGATGGGTTTTCTCCCGTCAATCATATGCAAGCTTATTGGAGGGATGTCATTCTCTTGGAAAAAAATAAACCTGCAGTTGTCCATGATCAAAAAATAATTTACTATGATCAGATATTTGGGTATTAGCCCTTTTAGCTGACGCAGAGTTTACTGACTTTGTCATTTTAACTTGAATGGTGAGTTTCTTCCTATTGCATCACAAAGTTAGGGCATCCAGATCAGTTTGTAATATCTGGATTGCCTTTTCAACTGTATCATCAGTGAAGTATAGAACAGTGTCATCAGCATATTGTAGACATTATTATACAATTGTGGAGGTCACTGATATGGAGTATGAACATTAACGGTCCTAACACTGATCCTTGTGGGACCCCACAAGTAATACTCTTTGACCCTGACTCTGCATTATTAAACAAGGTAATTTGCTTCCTATTAGTTAAGTAACCCATGTACCACTTTAACATGACACCTCTTATTCCAATATGGTTCAGCTTTTCCAGTAATATTTGGTGATTAATGTTGTCAAAAGCCTCATGGAAGTTGATGTATACACATACAATGAAAAGCTTATTATTGATAGCATTTGTTCATTTAGAAACAGAATGTATGGTTGATAAACCTGACCTGAAACCATATTGTGCATTTGTGATTATTTCAAAGTGTTCACAGAATCCATATGTATGCTCGTGTACTTTTTTTCAAGGATCTTGCCTGGCAGTGGAAGGAGAGATGTGGGCCTAAGGTTATTTATATATTGGTTCTGCATACAGGCACATGTAAATGGTTGACGAGTGATAGTATCACCCATGCCAACTGGTTAAAGTTGCCTGCACTGCCATAAGTTACTATTATGACAGTGTGAGTTGATGCTCCTAGTCTCTATAGTTGTAAAATTCTGCCAATGACCTAACCAAGGCTATTGTCAGCAGCTGGTGGACATGCCCCTGTACCCATGTGATTAATCATAAAGCCTGACCTCTTAGAACCTAGAACTTAATCCTCACTTATTGAGACTTGGTTGTTCACATCAAATATCCAGCAGCAACTGCTTTCTTGATTTGTGGCATCACTTGGTAGCCACCAGGCTCCCTTGTAGGACCTTTACCATTTCTCATAGGAGTATCATTAACATGCAAATAACGACATTCTGGTCATTTGTCTGGCATGGTGTGTGGGATCCTTGGTATGAGTGGACCAACCCATGGTGTGACACAACAGAAGGAACACAAAGTCCCATTTTTTAAATGCAGAACCCCTTCAAGTACTCAATAGAGAGTTCTCCTTGCTCATAATGCTCTTCCATAAATATGGTAATTTCATAAGCAGCAACAGGGGCATTTTGTAGCACTTTATGTTGTAGTAAATGCTCCTAAGTCATCAATGTCAAAGAAAAAAACTAATGATCTTGTGAGGCTGCATTTATTCTGGGACAAATATACTAGTGTCTGTACACTGTTTTCTCCCTCCACATCGTTCAGTCAGGCTGAGGGAGGGTGCACACTCATCTCCCAGTAGCGAAACATGACTGTCACAATAGACACTCAACTCGAGGGAGTGATACAACTATAGTCAGTGAGCTTTATGTTAGTTATTACAATAGTATTACAACTAAGCTGATTTCTTGTGATATAAATGCATTTCATAACAAAAAGAAAAATTCTTGTCAATGAACACAAATATGGGAGTCTGCCTTATTGTTTAGCTAAAAGATATCGACCCCCTGCAGGAATAATGAAAAAAGAGTTGGCTGCCCCCCATGGGAATACTGAAAAATGTTAACCCCCCCCGTGGAGTACCAAAAATAATTCCCCCCCCCTTGGAATACAAAAAATACTTGGCCCCACCTAGACACTGCCCCCCCCCCCCGGCTCAAATGTTTTAATGCTCCCTAATAAAGTGTGCCAAAATTACAGGCCGGGTCTCGTTAATTCACTGGTTTAGTGTGGGTGTAGTAAAGTAACTGGAATCCACCTCTCTACATCTTGGCACACTAGACTAGATTTCTCCATGGATTATCTTTATAATATCTAGCAGTATCACCCTGACATTTAAAGCATAGCGAACTATAGTAATCTGAAAGATAGTATGGGTAAAAAACGTGCTACACCCTCTCAGTGCCAGATGTCCACCACATTGTGATATTTCAGCAAGAGAGGTCGTTATACAATAGTCAACATGGGGTATATTTCTGTATCATATACCAAAAGGATACTGGAATTTTTTTCTCATCCAGCTAAAACTAGGTGTCCATAAAAATCATAGCTGAGAATTTTTCATCACTATATATATATGGCTGTATATGATATACTGCACTTGGAAGGGATTAAAACTGTTAAGCCTTAACATTTGGGGCCTTGAAACAGATTTTGTAAAGTTCTCTACTCTAGCAAAGACCTATGACATTATTGTGCTATCAGAAACTTGACTAAAGCATGCACTCCCTACGTCCTACATCAACTTGCAGTGCTACTAATGCATAAGGCTGAACAGAAATCCTACCATACGCAAACAAGGTGGAGGTCTAATTACCTATGTTGTTAATGAATTCAGCTATGAAACTCTAATGGAACACACCGAGATGAAACCTAACTACAAAGGCATAACAAATACTGTCACTACCGCAGCCAAGAAATACACTCTGGGGATCATATGTATGAGAAAACCCTAAATAAACGTGATAAAAAAAAATAAATAATAATGGGACACCTCAATATAGATGCTAATGAGCCCTCACTAAAACGCAACCATATAATAAGTTAACTCTGATAAATCAACTTAAGCAGCTTATTCAAACCCCTATTAAAATAACTTCCTTATCTTCTACCATAAATGACTATAACTATACGAATGCTACCAACATCACACATGCTTCAATGATCAATTTTAATGTAAGTGGTCATTTGATACTTAAATAAAAAGAATAGCATCAGAGCATGGATATATAAACACTTCGTGCAGCATGTGCAGCGATATATGAATTGTGACTGGTCTAAATCTACCTTAAGTTGGATTCACATGTAGAGACTAATGTACCTGAGACTAGTGCACCTCGTACCTTTTCCCTTGTCTCAGACAATTTTCTTCTAGTACGACAATCTCATGGTAAGTTGCTTTGGCCAGTCTCAAGGCACAATGGTGAATTGGATTCACTTAGAGGAATATACCAAGACATAGATACAGTGAACTCTCACTCTAGGACTCAAGTGCCCTTGAGGTGAGGGGTGTTACAAACATGTGATCATGCTTGCTGGCCTCCTATTGGCTTTTTAAGGCAGGTGCATAGTC
Source organism: Alentia gelatinosa (assembly GCA_950022655.1). Classification (NCBI taxonomy): domain Eukaryota; kingdom Metazoa; phylum Annelida; class Polychaeta; order Phyllodocida; family Polynoidae; genus Alentia; species Alentia gelatinosa. Next base: position 16,066,903 of record OX465592.1, read on the forward strand.
GGCGACTCCACAGCAGGTCCATTTGTCTCACCAAAATTTTAAGTGGGATTCACACAATAGGATTTGTCTCAGACAAACAATCTGTGATGTACTTGAATCCCACCGTGTGAATCCCACTTTGGACAACGATCCAGATGCATTATGGAATATCATGATGACAAACATTGTAAGAGCAATCAATACTACAGCACCAATTAAAAGAATCAATATCCCTACTTACAAACCCAATTGGCTAAAAGATGACATCCTAGAATCCATGAAAGACTGGGATTACTTCTATATAATTGCAAGAAACACTGGTAACCTTGACGACTGGCATATTACAAAATCCAATCGCAATTGCACCCAACTTATGATTAAAGAAAACAAACTCAGAATAATTATGGCCTTACTCAATGACACATGGGGAACCCAAAGAAATTCTGGCAAGCCTGTTACACACGATCTCCCTAGACAAACTCACTACAATCATCACCTCATCCCTGAACCACTGCTATTACCCAAGAGCCTGGAAGGAAGCAACAATTACTCCCATACCAAAAAAGGGAACTTAAAATTCGTTAGGAACCTAAGACCAATTAGTCTACTTCCTCGCCAGGGTAAGCTTTTTGAGAAAGTGATTAACACTAGTTTGAAAATGTATTTTGAGGAGAGCCAGCTACTTACTTACCACCGATATGGCTTCCGTTCCAATCTTTCAACGACTTTGGCTATCACCAATTTTCTCAGATACTCTCTCCATTACTTAAACAAAGATTAGCCATTTTTTTGGATTTTATAAAGGTTTTAACACTGTTTCCCATAATCTACTAATTAAAAATGAACAATCTATGTCTAAACAAGAGAACATTTTTCTGTTTTAACAGCTACATTTCAGAACGATTTTAATGTGGGAAACTAAATGACAAAATATAAAAAAAGCTAATATAACTTACGGAGTCCCTCAAGGCTTCATCTTAGGGCCCACTCTATTTCTTATATATATATAAACGATATTTCAAACCAATGAAATAATTACCACTACACCCTGGTTCTTACAATAATGACCGTTTCAGGTCAGAGATAAATAACATCAGGACAAACTTAAGATGTGTGGGAAATTTATGTATTTTTGAAGTATTTTTTGGTAATATTTTATATACTTGTTACAAATCTTTTTCCTCTCAAGAGGATTGACATATAGGGCCTGCAAGGTCCAGTGTGTCCATCAGGGTCCATGTGGGGTCCCTTTCTCGTTTAGAAAAAAATTTTCATTACAGTAAATGAACTAAGCCTTACGAAAAATAAGGTACAATTAGTCACCAAACCCAACATAACGAAAGACGAGAAAATGTCCTTGAAAAACCTGTCCAAAAACAAGAATCTCGTGATCAAACCAGCCGATAAAGGCGGGGCGACTGTAGTTATGGATATAGATGATTATGTAGCAGAAGGCAATAGACAATTGAATGACCATCAAGTCTATAAAGTGGTAGACAAAGATCTTACTCCTACGTTCACCAAGGAGATTGATCTCAAAATTAATGCTATGGTAGAGAATGGTGAAATCACGGGCGAATTCGCGGAAGCGCTTAAAAGCACAGATGCAAAAGCCCCACAGATTTATTTTCTACCCAAGATCCACAAGGGGACACTGCCCCCACCTGGTAGACCTGTAGTTTCAGCTAACAATTGCGCAACTGAAAAGATTTCGAAGTTTGTAGACCAGTTCTTGAAACCGGAAGTACCGAAAATAGGGTCATATATCAAAGATACCAATCATTTCCTAGAGAAAATAGGGAATATCAGAGATTTAACGGGAGACGAGATCCTTGGCACCCTAGACGTAGGGGCGCTATATACCAACATCCCTAACGATGACGGTATAAGATCAATAAAGAACAGACTGGAGAAAACAAGGGGACCCCGTTCGAACCCCACCACGGACAGCATAACAGATTTGCTAAAAATGGTTCTAACAAAGAATAATATCCAATTCAATGGACAGAATTATTTACAAATCAGCGGGACTGCGATGGGGACAAGGCTAGCCCCTTCGTATGCCAATCTATTCATGGAAAGTCTAGAAAAAGAACTCCTGGCCAAATACCATTTGAAACCAAAGGTATGGTGGAGGTATATCGATGATATATTCTTCATCTGGGAGTTCGGGGGAATTGAGCTAGAAAAATGGCTAAAATACCTGAACGAAGCACACAAAACCATTAAATTCACCATGGAGACTTCGAGAACCAGGGTGAATTTTCTAGATACCACGGTATGCAAAGACACAGACGGAAAATTGTATACCACCCTATACAATAAACCCACTGACGAGAATACATATCTCAGATATGATTCAGCCCATCCTCCTTCGCAGAAGAACAGCATCCCTTACTCTCAAATATTGAGAGTAAAACGAATCTGCTCGAAAAAAGAGGACTACGAATCGGAATCCCGCAAGAAACTGAGTGACTTCGAGAAGAGGGGTTACCCCAAGAAACTGCTGAAATCCTGTAAGGAGAAAGTAGATCTGGTAACCAGGGAAAACACCTTGAAACCCAAAGAAAAGTCACAAACTAATGAAGACCAAGTGTTCCTCATTAGTACATACCACCAGGGAAATAACCGCCTACCAGAAGTAGTAGAAAAAAACTGGGAAATCCTAGGAAAATCAAGCACCACCAAAAAATTGTTTGGAAGCAAACTGGTGAAAGGCTACAAACGCCCAAAAAACCTAAGGGACCACCTGGTGAGAGCCAGGACAGAATACCACCCCGAGGGAAATAAGCGAAACGAAAGACAACAGAAAGTCAATCAGAACAGATGCAAAAAGCGGAACTGTAAGTACTGTCTAATGCTAGACAGTACGGGCAAGATCAAGTCCAAAACCAAAAAAACGAAACATCGATGCAAGACCAATATTACATGCAATAGCTCAAATGTAATATATTGCATCGAATGCAAAACATGTGGGGCCCAATATGTTGGCCAGACAAAAAGGAAAATAAAAGAAAGGATCTCAGAACACATGAGATCGGTTGTGAAAAAAAGTGTCATCAGCGATGTGCCGAAACACTTCAACGACAGACACCACAATGGGACACGAGACATGAAGGTCTATATTCTAGACTTCATATACCGACACCCAGACAGCAAAAGGGCAGGAATACTCAGAGACAAAATTGAGTATAACTGGATCCACCGACTGGGGAGTCAAGCCCCAAAAGGTATGAACACTATGGACAGCAAGTTCGGGTAAAAGAGAAATCTCAAAGCCACGTCAAAAATTTTTTTCTAAACGAGAAAGGGACCCCACATGGACCCTGATGGACACACTGGACCTTGCAGGCCCTATATGTCAATCCTCTTGAGAGGAAAAAGATTTGTAACAATGATTTCCCATTGCTCTCTTTACCCAGCGACTCCTACCAAGTGACTGACCACCCATAAGGGAAAAAGTTTTTATTCAGAAAAATTCTATTTTAAATAGAAAAAGCGGGCCCTTGAGAGAAAAAATCACTCAAGGACATGAACAAAGACCATATAGGTATGCTACAATCGCCTGACGAGACTAGATAGTCGAAACTATTGAGCAAGAACGTAAAGAATCCGGAGGGATTCTCATATCTGAATGCACAGAGTAACTCCCCACACTTCCAGTAGGGGGCGAACGCGGATCCATACAGGTTCTCTCCCTGGTCACCAGGTGAGAAAGTACTGAGGGTCGGTGTGAGGAGGCGCCACAGGCCCTCCACACACCACACTCAGAGAAGAACAATGGATCTAATTGGTATGGAGGCTTTCCCGCCGCTCTTTGTCTGAATCTCAGCCAATGAAAAGCCCTGAAATCGATCACATGATCGAATTAACCAATAATGGTCTAGCTCTGTGAAGGGATTCAGAAGTAATGAATATTAATTAACCCCGTGGCGCCCAGCTAGAAGCGTCAGGTCGGTCACTTGCTCAATAGTCGCGGTAGCAGCCTCGTCTCACACTGAATATTTTATATACTACCTGAGAAATCTGTATTTCTGAAACGGAAGATTGACAACGAAACAACAGAGAACATGAATATATGTACAGTAGAAGTGTCTGTGGGGTAATTTCAGGCAGTTCTATCCATATTGTTGTAGGAGCAATTGGCAGGAGAGGAAAGTAATGGTCAAACATATAAATGTATGATGCTGGAAGTGCCAGGGTGTGTCAGTATCAAAGCTATTTTCAATCAGTGATTTTGTTCAGTCCATACTTATGTTCAAAGGTCTTCAGAATTAATATGATCAAATCCATTTGCTGCAGCACTCTATGATTGACAGTTTCAAAATCGTCTAATATTCTTGTACCCATGGGTTGGGCACTAGGATGCTGCTGCATTTTTTTTTCAACAAGACACTCTTTAGACATTTTGATCATTGTTATTCATTAATATAACAGTAGAGGTCAACTGTGAATGTATTGAATTCATTACAAGACAGGTATTGGTATAGGTCTTTATGTACAGAGTACAAACACCTCAAACATTAACTCTTCTAGTGTGGTGGTCGCCGCCTATCTAGTGGGTTGGATGACCCCAATCCGGAACGCTAGTTCCAGGCAGGATCCCACCCTACGCGCTCTATGTAGGTTGGTTCGGTTTTCGGTGAGTTTACACTGACCTAGTCACACATAACGCAACACACATCTCTTAATAAACAGGAATGTTTATTAACAACTACCGCCCGGAAAGATCTAGAAGATCTTTCCCACAAGTACAGTACCCCAGCACAATGTGCCAGGTAACGCTGGAGAGGCTAATCTAAAAGACTCGCCTAACCACCAGGAAGGTTCTGAGAACCCGCCTGCAAAGTGAGGGCCCAAGGGTCTGTTCCGTAGAAGAGACGCGCGAGGACAGCCTGTCGACCTACTGTGAACGCTGAGTATATATACCCAGCGTTACGTAATCCCGGTCCCCGCCGCGCCACTCTTGTGTGCGGCGTTGCCCGGAATCACTACACAGTAAGGATCAGCACATCGCGCCACCTTCCGTAGAACACACAAACACTGCTGGATTCCCGCCCCAATACATTAGTATTGTCTCATCGCCAGGTTGGGTAAACATAATTCAAATTCAGATATGGCCTCAAGCTTTTGGTGTCTTTTTGTTTTTTTACTAGTACCCACCGATAGCCTGGCCACCGATGACAGAAAAGTAAATATTTTGAGAACTCATGGAGTGAAAGGACTCTTTGGCGTATTTAATTTGATTTTGAATCCTGTTAAAATACGTACAATTGCTTTATTTTTTAGGGGTACAATTCAAAGAGGTATTACAATTATAAATTATGCTTGAAGGTTGAGTCCCCTAAGGAATATACCTTGGTGTGTGTGTTTGGCCAAATGGCCCAAATAACCAGCGAATTTGGCCCCACTTCTAGCCAAGCAGGGGCCCGTTTAATAATCTAGGATCGCACATGTAGACCCTTTTCTGTATACCATAGAGACCCAGGGAAGATATGGGTCAACTTTATTCAACACTTATGAATGACCTTGTGAACGGCTTATATTGTCTTAGCGAATTAACTTTAATATCATTAAACGATAACGCTTGTACGAGGTACAGAAAATGGTCTTCGTGTACGATCCTGGGGGCCGTTGAATAATCTAGGATCGTACATGATAACCCTTTTCTGTGCCTCGTGCAAGGGTTATCGTTCAATACTATAAAAGTCTGTTCGCTAAGACAGTATCAGCCGTCTATAAGGTTGTCCATATGTGATGAATAAAGTTGACCCATATCATCCCTGGGTCTCTATGGGATACAGAAAGGGGCCTACGTGTACGACCCTAGATTATTAAACGGGCCCCAGGATTATCAAACAGGCCCCAGAACATTTCTAATGAGGCCCTACTCAGAAAAAAAAGTTTACACGATCAACGCACACTCTACTACAGTCTCAATGTTTGGTTAACATCTGCTCCCTCCAACATTGTTCTCTGTTAAGCATAATCTTTGTTGGCGAATTACTTACAATCAATCTTTGTGTTTGGGTTACCAATCGATGAGGATATATATGCACTGAGAAAGGTGTACAATAGAATAGAGAGAAAGTGCATAAGATGATCGTTAAGCATGATACATTATGCTCGCTAATAGTTAGTGACTACTGCCAAACATGTACTATATGTATATAGACAACAAGGACCATCCGGCATCGATCTCAATTATAATCTTTTGCCGTGTTGTATCTTATTACAAGTATGTAAAAAGAATCGTTTGTATAACATTATTTGTCGTCAAGATCCAACAGAACGTCTCATTTGAACATTACTCTGATTTTCCTTTTAGCAATGACAAACATCCATTTTTATTACAGCTGCCTGCTGTGTCGAATAATATCTGATGTTCTGTTGCATTTAAGAGCTATCAAAATGACAAAAGAACAGCCGTATTCTGATTCATTTTGAAATATTTATCCTAATAAAGTTTGTGATCATAGGAACTGGGCTAAGACCACACCTACCCCCTTATGTATGTGTATATAGGCCTATTATAGGAGATGGGGGCTACCCTCAAAAATCGATGCATTAATTATACAGTTAATCTCCCTAATTGACAGTTTATGTATTAAATCCTCACCACGAAAGTGTAAGACTTCTTCAGAAATTAGCTTTCCTGCGCACCTGTAATGTCTCTACAAACTCATTATTTTTTCATCAATATTGATTACGCAACTATATTACTAACACAATTAACATTTTGTTGCTTGTTGATATGGCATTGATTTACGTTTGAATTAGGAAGGCTCATTATTGCGTTCTAGACGCGTTAGACTTGCTCCTTGCCAATTCCTACACAGGTAGGGGTGTACCATAAAGGTAAAGGCCAATGCCCATCTACCGAATTCGGAACATTTATGTATGTTTGTAGGCGACAAACGGAGGGTGATTTGGTCTAGGCGAGGTATCCTAATGGAGTCGGTAGATGTAGGACAGCTAGGCAAGGCTACCCAGCGATTAGTGAACCACCTCCTCCAGACGTCGGTTTGTCGCCAACAAGTTGTGGTTTTTGCGCTCCCATAGCGATTAGTGGACCATACACCGATTTTATCAGTGTGGGTATATATTTCAGTAGGTGTAGACTGATTCCTTAAGACTAATACCCACCAGCCCCTCTCCTCAAGGGCCGCGGGTCGAGCGTGGGTTACGTAATTTGCCTGCGACAAGGTGACTGATTCCTATATGATTTGGGAACTAATCGTTCTACCCTAAATCGGTAGATGGGCATCCGGCTTAACGTTAGGTGTGTACCATGTTGACAACATGCAAAAAAGTGATGATCATTCGATGCTATGCAGTGTGAATACACCAAATAATTTGTGCATATCTATCTGATTGAAGTTGGTAAAATCATGCATATCTGGAAAGGAGGTATATTTTTGTGAACAACTGATAAAAATAATCTGATATCCGTCGCTATAATTACTATCAATATAATGAGCCCACTTTTGTCTGCAAGAAAGGCATTCGCTGTTCTGATTTGCTATCTTAAACTGCCTGTGTCATATATGTGATATCCGCACATCTATGTGGTTTAAATCACAGCTCGGTACCCGGCGTTTACACTGGACGATTATGGGGAGACAATTTTTGAATTTAGCACCATCTGACGACTTTCAGTGGTAAAAGGCTAAAAATCGTCTAGTGTATAAACGCCAAATGATTGACGACTACAGATCGTCAGATTATGTCAGATTAGGCAATTTGGCTCCACTGGCGATTACGCCAGAATTTGACGCCCACGACTATTTCAAGGCAGTACATTTCTAGAGTGCTAACTCTTGAGGAACTTCTTGCGCCGACGACAATTCCGGCTGATATTTCATAATCGAGCGCCACCAGACGACTATTGGCTAGAAAATGTACGGGCACCATATTTTTAGTCATCTAGTGTAAACGCCGGGTTAGTAACATTTCCATCCTGCCTCTCATGTAAACAACATCGATCTCGGTGTAATATGAACCTGGCTGTTTCAAAAGCTTAAATCACCAATGTCACCATTAGCACCATCAGCACCAAAGTCGTGTCTATTTGAGTAAATCGAAAATCATGAAGGTTCTCATGTAGGACACTGTCTGATATCCTGCAGGGGGGTTTATTTTAGAGGTGTCAGTTTGACAGAAAGTCGTCCCATCCTTCTCTGCAATGATGAAGTACTTGCACACAACCTCCTCAGAACACCTAGAATGGGTAAATAGGTCTGTTTCTACAAAGATTTACTTTGGGGTAATATTCGAATTCATTTAGTATTTTATAATAAATTTATAATAATATAATAATAAACTCATTTAGTATTTGTTTTGTGTATTTAATCATAATTGACACAAATGGTAAGAGTGAAGAGGCATATTAGAAGTCCATGCGAGCCGCCAGGGAAAAATTACAGTATTCACTTAAGAAAGGAATTAGTTTTGGTCATGATATAGTCATACTAGAGGGATTAGCATATTGGTTATATTCACGATCACTCTTCACATTCGCTCTCTCATCAGTGCTAGATTCGATTATAGTCGATGCTAAGGTGACCCCAAAAGGTGCTCGCCATTCTATGTGTGGCTGGTGAAGTGATTAGACTATATTTTGATACAACAAGAAATGGCATTCGGAGTGAGTAGGGTGCTTGTTTTTATCGTGTATTTATAGTTTTTAGAGTGGAATGGTCGTTATTAGAGTGAGGTTAGCATCTTTAGTCTAAGGTTAGCATGTTATGAGTGAGGCAAACTTGCTGAGCGTCTAGTTCTCTAGAGTAAGGCTCAATTGGTTAGTGTGAAGTTAGCTTGTTCAGAATGAAAATAACTTGGTTGGTGTGAAGTTAGCTTATTCAGGGAGAAGCTAACTTGGTTAGAGTGTGACGTAGTTTTTCGGTAACCTGAAGTACATCCACCACTTTGACACAAAATATTCATACAGGCGAAGCACATTGCATCAATACACTATTTCCATAATGTATTTTATGGAAACCAAATACTAAGCAGGTTCAATATGCCTGTGCCTTAAAATGTAGCAAACAAAAGAATGTGTGTGTAAGGATGCTTTCTTGTAACCGAACCCAGAAGTCTGCTATATATGAATGTCATTCATATACTCTTCTACATTATCATTAACTATAATTGTGTCCAATATTGAATGACAAATTTGATTTACTACATAGATATTACACTAAAACGTGTAATATTGCATTTTAACGTATGATGACAGTAAATATATGAAAAAAAGAAGATTAAAATTGCACAAGTGGCAGTTGCAAGCAAGAGTGCACCCTAATGCTGAGGCCTAATTTAGAAAAGGAAATCTGTCAGTATTTCCCCGCGAGAAAGAGAGGCTTTTCCAACAAATGAGATGTCAAAATGATATTGATTACATGTACTTACTTAAATCCACATTCTACGTGTGAGCTTACCAAAACGAGGGTTGGTTTGCTAGTTGAGATTACTTCGTTGGGAATCTGTTCATACATCATACTGATGTAATTCAGGCTTGCAATAGAAACTTTCTCACGGCGACAAATGAATGCATGTTGATTTGTTGACGGGTGATTGGCCCATTGCAGCGACTTTTTGCTGGTAAGTCGAGCACAAGATGGAGTAAATGTATAAGGTTCTTTCGGTGCCCAATTCAGGAAGTCCACTGCAGAGCTATCGGACCACTCCCATACAAGAGCACCCAAAATTAGAGGTGGAGTCATCACTCTTAGACCGATCCAAGCATCTGGTATGCTTCCAATAGTATGCCATAAAAAGAAATGTATATTATACATGTTGTATTCAATGATGAAACGTACAATAGGGAGATTCTATATCACAGAAAATAAAGTAGTATATATCTTGTATTCAGTTCTGTCCTTGTTTTTGTGTATGAACATATCAACATTGGTTCAATGTTGTACGGGGTCAAGATTTAAAGATAATCACGATTTGAATATATTCCTTTGATTTTAGTGAATTGAGGGCAAATATAAAACAATGTCATAAATAGAGTGCTCTAATCAGATTATTTTCATCATCTCTTATCGCTCACAGGATTGGCCATGTAGTGAAAGTCATGACAATAAACCTGGGGGGAAACAAGATGTCGACGGTGGAAATGGCTTTGATAATAATGGCTGATAGACAACAAGTTATTGAGATAATGGTCTCTTTACAAACTAGGGTCTGGTAGACGTTTGCGCCCGTTTGTTTCTTTGACTCCAAGTTTCTATTTTTATAGTGAACCTGTAATTCACAATCCATTGTCTTCTTTCCTAATTTGTTCACTTTTTAAGTATGTTTTTTAACCTATTCGTTCCTTACTTATTCATTTTTCTAAAACTTTATCTATCGTCCTATACATTTTCGCTTTTCAGTGTCATAAATCCTAATATGATCGTTTAGGATCACCCGCTCATGCAGGACTTGTGTGGTATTATGATATTGTTAATGTTTCTTATAAATGTTTTATTTTTGTGGACGGTGGCTCTACAACATCTGTATTTGTGAAACAAACATGTTTTCACTGGTTCATAACATTTTAATAGTTTATGGGCACATACCCTAGATGTACCTGGATATGGTGATGTTTCATCTCGCTGTTGATACCTATTCGATAGACTCTCCCCTGCTGTTATATCACCCTTGTTGACATAAAACCCCATATCAACAATCAAACCAACCAAATGGTCGTGCTAGGCATATTGGTATGCCTCCTTCGTGGAATATTATGATAAGGTAGAATCCCCTTTAATTTCATACCGACTTCATGTATCAACAAAGAAACAAAAAGTCATTTAGACAGCTGTTATCTTTATCGTTATGTTCCTTCACCTCTCTCATATTGTAGTGTATCAAATTGGTATAGCCTCTAGTTCTCTCATGACAATCTGCATGACAGATCGGAATAAGGGGTATATATACACGATCGTTACTATATATTTATATATATATATATATATATATATATATATATATATATATATATATATATATAGTTCAAGAGCTTCCAGAAGTTATCTACCTAAAGGCATTGGAGTCGCCTTCACTTTTCCACTGATCATAAACCATGAAATTTCAAGAAAATCTTTGAACATGGATACAAAGCTTATAGCAGTTATATGCTTGTGTATGGGAAACATGGGTGTGCATATTTACGTTGTCATTAAGGATGCCAGGTGCTTATGCTCGTCCGCGGAGTGCACACTGGCCAGATGCCCGCCGTCCTCCACACACTTGGCTTCTGCGTCGTCACAGTTGAGTTGAGTCGTGTACAACCGAATGCAGGACGATCCCATGACGGAGTAGGCGGGCGACTCAGGGCAGACAGCTGGAAATAGGTGGAAATAAAAGTAGGAATAGTTATTCCTGTATACCCATTAGCGAACTAACTAGCGTTACATACCGCTGCTGGGGGGTGTATTAGATATAAGTTATGTGTCGAGGTTGACAGATTTGTCCCACTCTCATGTTTTCCTCCCGCTCTGACGAGGAGCTGTTGTGGTTACTCGATAAGGGTCGCCATTTTCTTCGGAAGTGTTTCAGGTAAAGAATTAAGCATTTTTATCGATATTTGAAGGTATATAGGAATAGGCAAACCAAGTACCGGTAATCAAAGGTCAAAGTTACTCGATGAGGATCGGGAAAATTACTGCCCGCGGCTGACGCCTTGGGCAGTAATTTTCCTGATTCTCACCTCGTAACTTTGAACCTTTGCTTACCGGAACATAGTTTCCCTCTATTAATAAATGATGTTTGTAAAATATTAGTTGGATCCTCATGGTACATAAACTGATTTGAATTTAGAGATGACATGCGAAATTTGCCAACATCGTGATAGATAGAATCACGGAGGGGACGGTTAGGAGCTTCGAAAACGAGAGCGATTTAATTGAATTTAAGTTTTAACAAATTTTTTTTTTTTTCTATTCACAAAGAATTCACCACGGGGGCGGTCTCCCATAATTTGGATGCAGTATTACTTACAGTACTTTAAATCCATATCTATTTCTCAGTACTGATACATGTATATATGTGTATCATAGTAATATCAAATAATGAGAACATATAATCTATCATACTCTAAAGGAGTTTAGGATACCCTAGGGTTAGTGTTACGGTTAGGTTTAGTGTTCACTTGTGCGATCATCTGGGCGATTCTCATGTAAAAGCCAATACACACTGTACGATTTCGGAACATGAATGTTCCTTTCTCGGCGACAAAAGAACAATCGTAAGCTCAGGCGAGGCCTAGAAAATGTGTCGGCCAATGTGACACCCCCCTACAGTAATTTGCCTAAGATTTGGAAATCCCCCCCATGGTGATGTACCTTTGTCGCCGACAAATTGCAGTCCAATGTTCCGAAATCGGGACTGATAAATTAAGGAACGTGTTCCTTCCCGTTGTCGCCGACAACGGAGTTTAAGAAATACCCCCCGTGGTTCCTACCAATTATGGCCCTTAATTAGTCGCTGGGTGAGCAGAAATGCCCATGCCACACTCACTCTGAGGCCAGCTCACCGATTTAACTACCATATACTGAGATTTATTACTTGTTCCTTTATTGGTGGCCCTAAATCGCTCACGATTTACGCAGTCAATCGTCCAGTGTGGACAGAATTTGCTTACGATTAACTCATGCTAATGGCTGCCATAAACGTTGTGGGGATAGTCAACGCTATGCACATATTCGCCTGAGACAAGTTAAATAGCCCTGACGATTCAGGGAGTTAATCGGTGGAAACGAAATCGTTCAGTGGGTATTGGCTTTAAGCTGAGATATAACTAAGCCACTTTCCGTATACTACTTACACCTAAAGTGTATTGATCCATTAGTATAATTAGCTAAAATATCACAAGCACATAGGGAAAAAGACACATTATAGAAGTTAGAACCATAACAGTATTTGATACAACCACATCTCATATATAAACAGCAGTAAATAGAAATACTCCATATAACGTAGATAATGCATGAAGTTTTGTTGGTATTCTGTGTGACTTATCTGTGCTCCCTCTCCTACCCCTGCCAGTCATAGTTTGTGTTGAACGTTATTATGTATTATGTGTTAATTGTCATTTGTGTTGTCTTTGTGCCTAGTGGAACGAGTTTTCCATTACTCTCCCCAAATAGACTAGTGAAAACCACGTTTATTACATACCTGTAAGAACATCAGTGTTTATATTTTTGCCCAGATGATGTGTAACAATCACTATGTTTCGTATGGCCTGTGCATTATCTCTTGTGTATGATGGATTCGAGTGGAAGATCATGCCACTGTATATTGTGAACTCCGTTTTCGTCTAATAAAACTTTTAACAAAAAAGAAGAAAGTATTACAACGATATCAGCATTGTCGTTTTTTCAAGAGACGTCAAAAATAAACATCCTGAAATAAGAGTGTGTATATTGTAGGGAAGGGGTAGGACTTACCTGTGGATGAAGAAGGTCCACAGTACTGTAGGATAAGAAAAACCTCAATCAGCCGAAACAACATTCTGTCTTGACTCGGTACATGCGTTCACTGTAAGAGCTGGGTCCGAGAAGGTGCGCGGGCGTGTCGGTTGGAGAGATGTTACGTGAAAGACCGGCACGTCATGCCAAATGCTAACTAGAAATGACAGATACCTCTTGCCGATTGCTAGATGGATCATAAGAGATGTGTGTGCATATACGTTAAGGGCTAAGAGGGATCATGTATATCTTATAGTGTAATATAGAGAACGTAACGACAGAACATACCAAAATGACATTTTTGAAGTTATATACATAGACAATAATCGATGTTTTTGTAGACAAGTGGCTATAAACCACGAGAGGTGCGTGCGTTGTAATAAATGAGCGTCAGCAAATGTTTTACAACGTCAATATCGAGAGGTTTACAGAGCAACCTGTCCACAAAATCGTCGTTTGTTTTATTCATCTTCTCGAACAAATCAAAGTTAAGAATCAGCAATTTATATGGTATATTATGAAGGACTACAAAGTGCTCTCCGGCACGAAGAGACTATTTTCCCGTAATCATTGGCATTGGGGCGATAATCAATGGAAATTTTTTTCCGAAAATTCGACGACAGCCATTCACACCCAACCCCCCCTCCAGGGTTCGAACGGGTGACGGCATAAAAAACCGAAAGAAAAGGGAGAATTTTTTACAACGACAATTAATTAATGGTTTCAAATTCGAAAGTTATGGTTTCTGACAACATAGAAAAATGGATGGTGGCTTTATATGGCTCCAGATATTTTCAACGGGAACTTTGTAATGCATGGGTGATAAATACAGTTACCTAGTTACAAGACCCAACTGTGTCCATATATAAATGAAATAAACAAACAGTTTAATATATTCAATGTATCTATGAAATAAAGTACGACAATAAATAAATTGAAATAAGTGTGGGTAAATTCAAAGGAATTAGATAATTAGAAATGTATTTCATTTGGAAATATTATTTTAAAAGTGAATCAAAAACCTATGATAGAAATGTTAAAATATGTTTTTAATGTGCGGGTATATATGTGCATATACGGATATGTAAACATAAGATATCTCTGTGGAATATCTAGATCAGCAGTATACAATGTATAGTAGATACATTTATTCAAATCCTCATTAAACATTGTAGGGATGTAGAATAGAAAAGGTATTGGCCAAGACCTCCTTAACAGAGCAGAAACATTCATGTCGCACCACTTTCACAGAGATGCAAGTGGCCTCACGCTCTCCGTCGTTAGCATTTCGCATGACGCACCCGTCCTCCGCGCTATTCTCTGGTATCAATGGAGCAGAAAACGTCCAAACGAGCGTAGGTTAAACTTGACCACTACGGTCTTAGTTTGGGCTCACCCTCATGAATATATGGCCCCGCTGACACTGCTTAATGATTTCAAATAGCGATGCCTGGTCAAGTGGCACGGTTTGTATTGAGACGGTTCTGGTCAGAGTAATCATTCATAAACTTGTGCAACGACTCGTGACGAACCGGGTCTCTTCTATGGTAACCATTGATGACAATTACTCTGAACATAGAGCTTTATCCTACCCCTAATAGAAAACCGCCATAGACTTAACATAGGGAAATTTTATGTGGCAGGCCGTGACATAAAGTGTTTTTTATGCCACTAGAGTAATAACAATATTGACCAATCAGAGAGCAGGATGTCAGCTACTATGAAAAAAGTTCTGTTGGTCGTTGACTCATTATTTATCTTTTTAACAGTAATACAAAAGCATAGATGGGGTAGGATAAATACGAAACCGAACTCGAGTTAGACTTGTCAATGTCTATGCCACTCTGGTCAGGTCTGCTCCTCACTACACGAGGCGTAGCCTCGTGTAGTGAGGAGCAGACCTGACCAGAGTGGCATAAACATTGTCAAGTCTAACTCTCGTTTGGTTTCTACTAAGTACTAGACTGGAGGGCTGACTTCCGATGTTTGCCGTAAGCTGCGCAAACTATGTTGAGTTTGAGAGAAAGCTGCGCATCTTACTGTGCCATAACATCCGGTTCTCGGTATGAATGCTAGTAGGAATGTCAGCCCCATCAGAACTAGATTTATCTTAACTTATGTTCTGTACTAATTGATGCTTTTTGGAAGGAAGCACACCAAGATAGTTACCTAGCTAGTGTTTTGTTCATTATGCATTGTCATATTCTATATCTTGTAAATGTGAGTATAGAACTTGAGCATGTTTACTTTGGGTGAGAGCGTGACATAATGCGACGTTGCATAATGGAAAATGGCAAATAATTATATGTTACCTTTTGTGAATCACAATATAAACTGCATGAATGTTTCCCGCATGTGTTTTTCTATTTCTCAGTCTTTACCTGGTGCTTTTATATTGACTATTCACAGAGTTATGGCCGGAGGTAATGCCGCCCGCTTGTGGGTGAAAGCAGCGTAGCAATCCCTGCGAACCACGGCCAGTTGCGGTGGTGATTGTGCGAAGAACCAATCATTATTTATGGCACGGGGGACTTATCTGGTGGTTTACGCAATGCCTGCTGCCAAACAAACACCTGGCAACGTATGCTATAGCATTAGAACACTAAGGGTATGAATGTAATATGAGTACAATACTTGTGTACTGCACATTAGGGAGCATTCAATAATTATGGCCCGTTGCAGTTGGACTTGTGAGTTGCAGAGGCCCGTTGGCTGGACGACAAAGGAGCCAGAAGTATAGTTAGGCCTGTTGGACTGGGAGACTGTGGTACCCTTGTTGCAGGGTCCACCGGAGTATTGTTCGGTCTGTTGACCAGTTCCATTGTAGAGGTGACATAGAATTTTCGTTTTTATCCTACCCCTAATATAAAATCCCATAGCCTTAACATTGAGTTTCCGTATGCCACGCTGACTGGCATACAGAGTTTTATATGTCACTAGTGGCATACAGAATGGTTATCACGTAATATTCCAAAATCGAGGAGACAGGATAGGATAAAATCAAAACCTGATTCATTTTAATCTTGGCCATCGCATTCCACTTCTGGAGTTTTGGCTCTGGACTTCACTCGGCTTCGCCTCATGAAGTCACAATGCCGAACTCCAGTCGTGGCATACAGTGGCCAAGATTAAAACTCATCCAGTTTTACGATAGTATCTGTACTCTAGCTTGGTAGGGTCCCCTCCGGAGCAGGGTTCTCTAACATAAGCTCCCGTCTGGGGCAAGCCTTCGATCAGGGTCCAGGCCGATAGCGGCCAAATCGTCTCCGGAGAGACGTATTTAGGAGCATCCTGGACAGCTCCTGTAATTAGGCTCCCCTCCGGAGCAAGCCCCTTGAGGGATAGAGCAAGTTTACGCTCGGTCGGGTAGCGACAAACCCAGTCTCCATAGAAGCTGGTATCAACAAGTGGGCAAGTGTGGACGGCCCTGTAAAAAAGGAACTCAGTGGAAATTATGGAGGGGAGAGTGTAGCGATAATAGGCTTAACGGGCAGATCCACCGGAGGTGGGTTGGAGCATTCACCGGAGGAGGGTGCGCCACCCCAGGTCTCGGGCTCTCTCGTGGGTCTCGCGAGAGGGCTGCTCATGACATCACAGGCACCCTTTATAAGGAGGGGCCCTGCATTGTCGAGTCATTCTGGTGTTCCAGCTCAAAGAGCGCGGACGCCTCCGTGACTTGGAGAGATCTAGCCTCTAGCCTGTCTATTACGCTTACTCAGTACCCAGAAGACATTAGATTCTAGTGAGGAACCACGGAGGCTGGTCGGCCATTACTGTTATTTATTGAAACCCGAATAAAACCCCCTATAACGGTCTTTTGTCTAGCTTAGCACTGTTCATTACAATAGTTATGGACATGACAGGGGCGTCAGAACATTTTGAATGTGGGGGGACGAACTGAAAATTTGCTGACCTTTTTCTTGGTATGAAGACTTTGACATTGACCTGCTGCACTGGATTTACCGTAAATCTGTTAAAAGTCTGTGAAAAGTTAGGTCTTAGCCTTTATTACATGTGTAGCGTACCACTGATCGCTGAAAGTGTTCAACCACTTTCGCTGAATGGCAGTCGACCAATGGCCCGAGAGAGTAGCCGCTACCCCGGACTTACCGCGTCAGTACAGGTGGGTTCGGATTGACCCACTGGAAAGGGCAGGGAGATGCCGGATCTACAACCTATTGCTACCTGTGGACACAAAACCAGACTCTGGACTATTTCAATATATATTATTCAGTATAGAGAAAACAGTAGGGAACTAGTGCGGGAAAAGATTCTGGGGGTGTTTTTCAGTTGAGAGGATCTCAACTTAAGATCCGCTAAGATCCGAGATCCTGAGATCAATGGCGGAAAGTGTTTTTCAGACGTTGTCTCAAGTCTACGCAGCCGATCTTAGGGGATCTCAACTTCAAGGATCTCAAGTTGAGATCGCTAGCCCTCTGTGTAGACTGATCTCAAGTTCTATAGTGATCTTCCTGTGGGTAACCAGCTTAAGTGAACCGGAGCCTCTAAATTGCCTATTATTGCCCTGAACCATTCTGTCAAGTCCCTCGGAATACCTTTTGTGAACTGATCTCAAGTTGAGACCGATCTCAAGTTGAGACCAACTTTGAGCATTACAATAGGTTCAGCACAAACTAGCTGAGTGGTGCAGTGCCTCCGTTTTTATGTTGCTTATCAATTGTTTCTCATGGTTATAATAACCACAATAAAACTATGAAATTTGGAATATAGGTTTGCCAGGCTATTAATACCCTTTGCTGTAAATATCTTTTAATTTTGATAAGTTTTAGCACCGGATAAAAAGTTGAGACAAGTATCAACTGGTCTCAAGTTGAGACCGAAATTGAGATCCTTTCACTTGAGATCCCTGAGATCATCTCAACTGAAAAACACCCAAAGCACCCCAAATGGTCTTATCTTAGTCTCAACTTGAGATCCCCTAAGATCATCTCAACTGAAAAACACTTTGGCCCTCAAACAGTCTCAACTTAAGATCGTCTCAACTGAAAAACAGGGCCCTTGTCTCTTCGCTGTTGAAAGGTTCCGAGGCAACCTTACCAACTTGTGAGGCTCCAGGCATTCACTCGACTGAGAGGCACCACGAGAAGTCCTGTCAACCCGCTGCGGACTCAGTCTTATTTACTGACTGAGTTACGTAATGTGGGCGACCCCGTAGCATTTTCATACAAAGGTCCACCGGCTTTACCACACAGCAGGGATCGGCACTCACGCCATCTAGCATAAAGTGAAACAACGCTGCTCCACTAACCTGACTCCTACACACGCAACATTTTTCCTCAGTTTCCATAGGTGATTCCGGATTGTGCAATGACTGACATTCAAACTGGCCTACACGGTGTGTCATACTGTCTCCCTACACAGCGTGGCAGGTCTCGCGTACAGTGACACATCCTAGGACATGGACGGCACCACTTTAAACCTGGCTGGCTCTCACATTTACAATTCCATGATGGCAAACAGAAACACATGGGATTTATAACGTCTAGAGTGGGTAGGATTTTTAAAACCTTCTAAATTGCCCAAAATAGGCTTATTTAAGGCTGATGTTGTATTAAATGTATCTCATCAATGTAAAAGTAACATTTTATGATGCATCTTTTGATAGTCTTTCATTCCAAAGCTCTGAGGAATTTTTCCTACTGAAAATCAACAAAAACTTATTTTTTAGTGTTTTCATTTTCTTTCAAAATCTGGGAGGCACAATGTTAAGCCAATTCTTTCTATTATGCATACATATAAAGATGCAACATGAAGCAACATCTAGGCCTCTTCCATACCTAGCTTCATAGTACCACACAAACACTACAGCTCCTAGTTCATATTCAAAGTGTTCCGAGTAACCAAGTAACTTATGACATTAGATGTTGACTGAGGATTGTTGAATGCTGAGCATGGCACCCCCCCCCCCCCCCTCCTTGATATACACAAAAAAATGTTCCACCCTCGTGCTAAAAACTGAGTCCCCCCCCCCCCCCACCAGCAATAATAATTGAGCGCTCCCTTCACAGAAAGTCACTCTGCAGATCTCAGATCATTACTTCGCGATATTTCACAGAGACTTGAACTAAAGACCAGCAGATGGCTAGATTCAAGTAGAAGAAAACCTGCAAAGTTAGAAGTTGATTATCTAAAGGCAAAAAATGAATATGTGCTGATTTCCGTCACATACTGGGTAGTTCGGTGCGACTACAAAAACGGCCGATGTCATGCTCTGAAACCACCCGAGGTAAGCTCGGTACACAAAGGGTGTATAGTGACTTTGTCGGACTGGAGGGTTGGGTCTGTATTCCCCTGAGTCTTGGCTTTTATTTGATACCTTATTTGTCAAAATCTTTGCATTATTAGTGATTCTACACAGAATTTGCGTCGGTAGTGTCACCTTGGTACAGTACTGTGCTTGATAACCTGAAGTTCAGGCACAATACGTTGCGGAATGGGTTTTAATTTTCAAAATGAATCGTCCGATATGCCTTTAAAGGGTATAACAATGGGGAATTTTTATTTTGCTCTCCAGCGCAAAAGTACTATGTTTTCCCTTAATTGATGGTTTCAAATCAATAATTGATTGAAAGATCTGAGGCTGTAAAATCTGTACACAAAAGGTCATGTTTTCTGGCAACATAGAAACAATAGATGGTTGTTTACTGGGGCCACATTCTTTTTCGATTGGGTATTGTGTTTAAATGGGCAGACGTGTTTATTGTACTCTTGTCACAAACTGACATATATATTCCTTGGTGAGATCTAAAATCTTAACAACATGTTTTAGAAAGACGTATTTCAGCGCACTACATTGAGGTCCGTGGTTATTTTCAGCTGATAAACCTTTTTTACTTTTTTGTAGGCCAAAAAATAGAAAGTTTCCACCCCTCATTAGCATTCGTTTTCACTCGATTCCTCTTGTAGATCTACAACAGTTCAGTTCAGACCAGATTCTGTCTTTAGTGTCTTTGCTTGTATAATGAAATAGATGTAAGGCTGACCAGAGGTCGTAGACGTAGTTTTCTCTCCTCAACTCGCCGTCTGTGATGACGTCGATGCCCAGAGAGATCTGGGACCTGTTTCAGTAGTTTTGTGACATGTCTAGATGGCGTCTGTGACAGCGTACGGACAGATTGTAAGACTGCAATCAATGACACGTGGAATTTCACTAACTTCCCGTAGGAATTAAGTGATGACACTTCAACACGAGTAGGGGATACATGTATAGAACCTATAATCATTCCAAATATGAAGAAGATTGGCACCTCTGACCCTCTGATATTTGCTAGACTTTTTCCGCTGTTGCTTGCACTGTTAGTGCCGCTGTTGATGTCTGTCTAGGCCTAATGTCACGAAACTACTGAAACAGGTCCCTGCTCGTCGACCACTTGTTTGACTGCAGAGATCCTCGCTGTTCACCGCTACAAAAGTGACAGAAAATAATGTTGTTTAACCAAAATGTTAGAAAAGTAATAAACCTAAGATGGAGAATAGGTTAACTTATAATTCAGGATACCGTTAAGCTATTGATAAGATAAACTTGCTAATTAAGGATATTGTTACGTCGTTAATGACGCAAATTTGCATTCCCAAACAGATTTGTCCGTAGTTCCTTAGTGCGAGAGTCATGTTTCTACTGTTAGACCCTGTATAGCAGTTCCTGGTTCTATTTTGTTTATATGAATGAAGATGGATAGATGATACAACACACCATGTTTTTGTGAACAGACAGCCCTGTAAACCACTACGGCCGCATCTCCACAAACCACCGTTTATTGTCTGTCTGTGCTCGGTAGCTCCACCTCCGGGCATTTGGGTGTACTAATCTATATACTGGAGCGCCGCCAGTCGTGTTGTGTACGTACTAACATTTGCTTCACACCCAAAATTCCTTTTTCCACCACTCCAAATGTTTTGGGTTTGTTATATCCTATCGTTCTACACCCTTCATGTAAACACGACTTGCCTTCTTGGTCTTCCTCTGCTCTGAATGTGTTGGCCGAAGTGACGCCATAGCCAAGGCCCGTGCGGAGCGTGTCGGTTCTGCGGTACCGGAACCAGTCCGGGAGACGCAGAAGTCAGGCTTCGCACTGCACGAAACTTACCGCTTTATATATGAATGCACCCGGCGTATATCGGTATGATTTTGCGTCTACAAGGTCGTCCTATTCCCCGTGTGTATACGCCACATCTGTAGGCGCCTGATTCATGTATACACCTGATTCATGTAAACGCCTGATTCTATTGTATATACACCACAATCAAATAGTTCCATTTTCTGCCACTTGGGGACACTACTGGTAGCATATTTCATTTGCCATTAACCATCCAAGTCTGTATTATATGAAAATTGCAATCTTATATTACCAATTTATTTTATAAAAACCTAATTGAGTATAAATTGATTAATTACACATAGTAAACCCTGCATTATGTTGGTTGGCAGGTGGCGGGTGGTTGGTCAGTGTTGGTGCATCCTCTACCAACCCCCACAGTACGGGGCGGGCGGCAGGTTACCATATTTTTGTGTGTGTCATGTCTACGCCCGGCGTATATATATCGCACAGAGTATGTTTTATCTTGGATACGCCAGGTGTGAAATACAGCCAAGTCGCTCACGTATACATAAGGAAACTGTCTCTTAGACGCCTCATACGCAGGTGCGGATTAGAGGTGTATATGAATGAAAACAAGTCTATATTCAGCCGATACGTGCGATGCCGCGATGGCGCATATATGAATAAAGTGGTAAGTTTCGTGCAGTGTCGGGTAGGCGCCGACCACTGTCAGAGGCATCGCGGATATCCTGTCCAACAGAGTGTGACCACTCGGGTGTGTTTTAATATCTTAGACAGCTTAGAAGGATAAAGACAATGATAGGAGAGTTACTACGGAGGGCAATGATAAGGATTGTCCAGAGAGTGACCGCGTTAAATATATATTGTCGATTTTGTATTGTCATTTATACCCATGAAATTTGGAACGGTAGAATCTTGTCGGATCTGCTTGAAGTTTCTCCCGCACATATAATGGGAAGTGAAGACCGGATATAGGCTTGGAGACTGCAGCGCCACATGGGTGACATTTTCGTTTAAAAAAGTGATACACTGAAGTTCATAAGTTGTAACTCAGATATATTGCTTCTTACATGCTTCATTAGTAACCATTCTGACATCTTAATTTAGAACTTTAGCTTCTGATGCCCTTAGCCTTAGATAAGGCAACGTTTATGTTACGCCAAATAATAGCTCTTCGTCCGCTGTCATGCCAAATAGTAAAGCCTATAAACAGCACGATCAGAGCTTGGTTTAAGTATTAGTCGCCAATCCTTTTTTTTTTTGGCAAAAACTTTATTCAGCATAACAAAAATACAATGGTATGTTCTCTTCACATACACTCTTCCAAACCTTACCAAACTTGTTCATGACATACAACAATTTTGGTTAGACAAGTGTGCTCTCTCAGTCATGTTTTTGCTCTTTTTTTTAAAGATTTTTTTAGAATAAAACACCCTATATGGGCAAAGAATAAAACTGGTCTAGCTAAAGCCTGACAGTCTAATCTGTCATTTCTTCTTATGCGATTGCCTCTCTCATATCCTTAACCCTTTAAGGACGGCTGCCTGGGGCTTAGCTACTCCTATAAGGACGGGTGCTGGTGGCAGTTTATCTGGCTAGAGGACGGCCACATAATAGCTAAAACTGATACCCAAGTCTGTAATCATGCAGTATGATACATAATCATAAATATTTTATTTCTTTTTTAATAGAAATACTAAATATGATGTTATATCTACATATTCTGAAGATTTGATGAATATTGCTCTATTATTTCTTTGTTAAAACATTTTTGTTAATATTGGGACAATGATGCCTCAGGGCATCATGCGTCTTTAGTGCGGTGATGCCTCCAGGCATCATGCGTTCTTAAAGGGTTAACATAATATCAATTATAACTTACAGGAAAACCATTGCAGCACGACCCTGCTTCTTACAGGGCAGGGCCTATCCTATTGAAAGAAAGCTTGGGGCAAGAAGGACATCATTTCTGCATCATTGTATGGTGGCGCAACACCACTTATGAGGATTGAGGATTTTCGTGTTGAGAGGGGAAGGGGATAACTATTTAAACTTCTTTTATTGGTGAGCAATTTTTATTATGTATTTCCGTAGGAAGCCCATTGGGAAGGGGTAGCAACTGGCAATATCAATTGAGGATAATTGGAAATTATCAATAATTAGACTAGGACTGATATCGCCACTGGTGGTACCCAGTCTATCATCAATTTTCAGGGCTGAGCTTGATCCACCTTCACCAGAGGGCGCTCCAGCAGCTGAGCTTCATCCGAGCCTCACCAGAGGGCGCTCCACCAGCTGAGCTTCATCCGAGCCTCACCAGAGGGCGCTCCAGCAGCTTCATGAATGCACCTTCGGAAATTTGTACCCACCCGACCAACACCGATAAACAGTGTCCTACTCCGTAGGCCTTTGTATTTGTGCCCTCGTCATTTTTCACTTATTTCTCTTATAGCAATGCGTCAGTGAAACATTTCATGAACCACTTTCCTATCGAATATTTATCTTCATAGGTAGAATCATCTATGTTCCTACGATAAAAGAAACAAATAGCGCTGTATCACAGTGCATCTGACAAAATGACAGTTTAATGATTCCCTGGATTGATAGGTATTCCTACGATGCCAGGTGGTAAGGCTTTATAGACAATTACTCAACACATACCTTTCTGGTGTCAAAAATATACATCTAACCCCACAAATTACCAATACCACAACTCAACACGCTAAATCCTCCTTCTGTCTCCCCTTGAAGGGCATGCTACACAGTAACACATGTTCCCACCAACCTTCCACAAGCTCACGTGGTAGAAATCATATATTCATTCGCCACTCCGTGATGAATGAAAACAATAAACTGTCTCACAGGTGTAAGGCTATCAATATGGACTGTAGTATATAATGATAATAATGCTGACACTTGTATTAGTACCATCTATGTAGCTAGCACCTCTAACCGATAATACTATTATTGGAGAAGTTATTTGAAGAGGAAACTTACTTGTGTCACTGCAGACTTGGATTTGTGATATAGAATTGTTCCAAGCTTATGAAGTGAATGAAACTCATATATCTACAGTCGCTACCTTTCAAGACAGTCCAGGTTACAAGAAGTGTCTCCAGTCTCAGAAATACAATGCATACTTCATGCTAAGGTCTTGTAGGGATTTATTGGTTGTTTGTTTTGCATTCTGGTCTTTTTCTTTCTAGAAAATGCTCGTGCATTGGTCCAGAATATCCGATCAGAATTGGGACTGTTCGGAATTATTTGTTCCATATATGATATGGGCATGTACCCTATTTATTAGGTTAGTATCAACCCAGATATAAGAACAGAAATCTGCTCTTAAAGGCATACCGGACACCTTACCTTTTAGATTAAAACCCATGTCAATTTCCTAGCAACTGAATATGATGAATTCTAAGTGTTGTAGAATACATCTAATTATCTTTCTTATCATAATAGAATGATATTAATTCAAAAAAGTTGCTTTTCACATATCAAAATCCTTGTTACTTTATCTAAACTCTCACATAATATGGTAAATATATAATACTACAAATTTAAGCCCTGACTCGAGCCCATCGCAATTACTTTTGAGAGAATGGAAGAAACCCATATTTTTAATACATTTCCTATGTATAATTGAATCAAGGAAATGTGAAATTGCTATTTTACCTGCTGGGTTTGGATTGATTTGACAAAACGTCATCTCATTTCATTTTGCAGGAACCATGAGGAACCAGTTTTCCTTAATAGTTGACAATATTTGAAAATTTCTAGGTGACGCCATTTGTTTCTTTTGGGATATGCTGTTAAAACTACACTATATCTTGCTGCAATGAATTCCAACGCTTAATTGATGTGACGAGAACGTTGAAATGTGAAAACACTAATGTGATGAGAGTGCCAAACACAACACACTATATAGAAACGGATCATTGGCCAATTATGGACGGGTGACTATATGATATCTTTATGTTATATCAATCTTATATAAGATACGGATTGTACATAAAATACAGATAAAACCAGTATCGAGGGCCTGCCATAAGTACCATGGTATTATTTCTAGGATCACTATACTGATAACCTACAGCTGTTCAACTGATGATGTATATACATGTATATCTGATATATGTCCGGGCTGGACAGGTAGAAAAGGTCAACATGGATATCAGGGTGGCACTCTATACTTAGACCTTTCTCTCTATGTCTCTTGACATCAATTTTTCTTTCTCTGTCTCTCCTTTATGCTTTGTCCCTCTCTCTGTCCCTCTGGCTATCTCCCTCTCTGTACCTCTGCCTAGAGCTTTATGGCTCTGTCTGTCTATGTATGTTTGTCCCTCTGTATCTATCTATGTCTGTCTCTTTGTTCCTCTCTGTCTCTGTGTGCCTCTACCTGTCTCTCTCTCTGTGACTCTCTGCGTCCATTTTCATCTTTCTCTGTTTCTATCTGTCTCTCTATGGCTCTCTGTACATTTCTGTCTAGTTCTGTCTCTCTATGACTCTCTGTATCTCTCTGTCTTTATCTGTCTTTATCTGTGTCTCCCTGGCTATCTTGGTCATTTTTGTCTCTCTCTGTGTCTCCTTTTATCTATCAGTCTATATTGGGCACTCTCTCTTCATGCTCTTATATCTCTGTCTCCCCTACTCCTTCTTCATATATTTCTGTGTCTTTTCGTTATCCATTCCATCAGTCTGTGTCACCATCTGGTGAGATATAACAGAACCAATACTCACTGAATGAATTTCCAACACAATGAGTCTAGCACCTATAAAAATATGCCTGAAAGACATTAGAATTAAAAATGAGAACTTTGGAAATTCTCCAATTCATTGTGCTACACTTTTGGGACAAATTGCGTCCTGTGAATACCTATACCTTTGTATGTCAACTCTCACTCTGTAAATATTTCGTTTCCTTGCATAGAAGGATGATCAACTCATGTATTAGTTGAGTGCACTCGCTGGATGTCGTTCTTTGTCAAATTAACACATCCTGGTGACAAGACCTTAACTTTCGGATAATCATGTGCATAAGAGCGTGTTTGTTTGGTGTTGCTTACTTTAATTTATCCTACCCCTAATATAAAATCCCATAGGCTTAACATTGACTTTCCATATGCGCCCGTATGTCGCGTACGGATAAAAAATCGCTCCTAGGAGCTTACAAAAAATGGAAGAATCAGAGATCATCAGCTGAAAGTAGTTCCAAGCACCTTCAGAGCAGCAAGGAGAGCTATATGGAGGACTTCAGAAAGTTTTTACTGTATTTTTTGTTATTATCCTCACATAAAAATATCGTTCACAGGGGGTAGGATAAAATCAAAACCTTATTCGTTTTAATCTGGGCTCCCGTAGGCGACTCCTGGAGTTTTGGCTACAGATCCATATCACTATGCCAAACTCCAGTCGTCGCATTCGGGAGCCCAGTTTAAAACTCATCCGGTTTTACGATAATATTATTCAAATTCTGTACAAATACATTTGCATTTGAATTTGGTGGGCTATTCACTTGCGGGGTCTAACGGGGTGATCAGCTACTAGGTGTCTCCCACACGATCCAAGCTTTTAATCGTGACCAAAGCACTCAAGATTGAAACTTATAGAATATGATCAATAGTTGTAATTCAAAACATCCTTTTTGCCTCAGAAATGAGATTTTACCCGTGCTCGAGGCATTCATTGTCACTGAGCTGCTGCAGGAAGGGATGGTTACCGGGTACACTCTTGAGGGTCGCCTCTGGCCGCAGACATTCAGGTGAGATGCTTCTCTAGCACCACCATATGACAAGTTTACTAACGCGTGCCCATCACCAGAATAGCAGCACTCGGGGAAAGGTCTGACATTCGTGAGGCATTTCTCAAGTAAACCGATATCTGTAGAATTTGATAAAGACACAGTAGTTTAACCCTACTTAATGGATACGCTACAGATGTAATGGGCCGCCCCATGTAAGGGACCGCCCCATGTAAGGGGCCGCCCCAGGTATGGGGCCGCCCAATGTAAGGGGCCGCCCAATGTGAGGGGCCACACCTGGTATGGGGCTGCACCATGTAAGGGGCCGCACCATGTAAGGGGCCAAACCCCGTAAGGGGCCGCACCATGTAAGGGGTCACCCCTTGTAAGGGGGAATCATTTTTTTTTGGGGTCACTCCATGGAAGGGGGAATCTTTTTTCTTTTTTTTTATATAAAGCAGCTTTATTTCCAAGAAACAAAAGAAAGCCTTTCAGCTTATGTAGGCTACATCTAGATTCCTCTTAATTTACATTAAAGTCAGTGAAAATCCTTAAATAAGACATATGCTGACTCAAGTTCTTTGAGTTGTGTACAATGTTCCTTAATCGTATTGCTGCTTGTAGTTTTTTGGGGGGAGTTCCAACTCCCTTCTGGTATAAAGAAAGTAAGAAGGGAAGTCTCTCCTCGTTGTCTGTGTTTCTCGTTCCGTGCTGACCTCATGCTAGATTTATTGTGTGCGTTAGACGTTTAAGGTCATTTAAGATTTGTAAGAAGTAGTTGTGGAGAGATTCCAATAAGAAATGTATTACAATGACGTACAGGACAAGGACAAGAATTACAAGACGATTAATGAATAAGGAAAGGAGACAACGGGCAGTCCGGAATAGGAGTTACATCTATTCATCTTCCCCCCACCCCTGTTAGTTACTGATCACCACACTGTTGGCAAACCACACCCTGCTGTATATCTCCACTCACGTTAACCGCTTACATCGAGATCACAAGGACAACCAACTTAGGCCTACCATTCCTACAAACTCGGTTTACATCATTGCTTTTACAAAGGCCTCCCCTTTCAAAAATCTCTCCATCTTTCCCAAAAGACCACATATATATATTTCTCTACATACAAGCTGTTACGGAGCTCTCTGCTCCAGTCGTAGACTGACAAAAGGTTGTTGTGGAACAAGCGTTGACGGTAAATATAGAATTTCACATGTAAGCAAATATAATGGAATACCTCTGCTTTCTTCCCTTTTTGGAAGGGGGAATCTTTGGAAGGGGGCAACTTTGCGAGCAGCAGTTCCCCTCATTAGATGGTTGGTTTTACCAGATGTATAAGGTGACTTACCTCTCTTGTTCGGAACGCAGGATAAGGTTCTATTACATATAGTTGGTATTTCGTTTGTTAAAGGCAGATTATGATAACGTAAAATGGGTACAATTACCACAAGAAAGAGATTACTGGGAAGCATTATCAGAAGTCTGATCTTGACAAGTGACTTAGATAACGAGTAAATAAATAAATAGAATTGAATTTATTATAATAACGAGAGCCATATCACTGGATAATATTGACTTTCCAAAGCCAAGAAGAAAAACATTCATGAACCGACTTATGTATATAGGAATCACAATTTGTAACAAATTAGGAAAGGTATATGTATAGACTCAGAGAATAGGCAAGGTACCGACGAAGAGAAAGTGGAATGGGAAAGTGTATGCACAAATCAATGTATTCAGGACAAAAGTAGGTTAATGTAAGCAGAAGTTGACCTAGTTGAAAAATGTTTTGGTCTTTCGACCAATCAGGTTATACCAAAGCCATTTGAAACAGGCATGGGAAAACGCTACGGTCATAAACCTTCAAGTGTAGGCTTGGCGAGATCCTTACGTTCACGAAAATAAATGGATGACGATATTGTGTCGTTGAGCTCCACCTCACCATGTTTTTGTTAGACGACTGACAATCGTTAGGTTTTAAGTCGTCTATTGTAAACTCGGGCCACGGACTTGTATAGGTCCGTGCTCGGGCTAAATCAAATTTAGGAAAGAATCATTGCATAGTGAATGTCAATCACCTAAATGGGAAAGAGGAGTAATCAGAAATGGCTTCAGTTCACCAATCTCCTCAAAGCCAGTAGTTGCTGGTTGCAAGACAAGCACCAAGAGCCCACGTGCCGAGAGCGATAATAGAGGAGAATGAGAAGGTGCATGCGGGGGATAAAGAGGGATACAGAAAGCGGAAGTGTTTACCTCCGAGCTACACTGATCGCTGATTGGATGAACCGTGTTGCCTTCCCCAGGACACACACGGTGTTCCTCCTACAGTCTGTTTGTTGATGACAATTTCAGTGATTATCAGAAAATATAAAACCCTTTTATCAATTAGACAAAACTGATCGTGTTGTCTAAGTGTTACCCGAGGACATGTTCAGCCTACTTTCAAATAATGTTCGTGTTTCTATATCCAAGGAAGTAGCTATTAGAATTCAGTCATTTTATTACTAACAAATACGCACAATTTTGATCATCATTATATATACGCGTACCTTCAAAGAAAGCTTGACTCACTAATAAGATGAAAACGACCTGACTGGCAAAAACGATTTACGTTCTTGGTCAGTCATCCCCGCAATACACCTTTCAGAGGTTATTGAACCCCCTATTATAGCCCCGGGTGAGTAAAGGTTCCGCTCCAAACTGGTTGGCCACCGTAGGTCCCCCCGATGAACCACAGTTTACCGATTTATTAGTGGAGGAACTGAATATAGTTTCGGATGTACATGTAGAAATAAATGAAATTTCCATTTCTGGCATCGGGCTCCCGATTTCAAATATGTAAAAACCGTCTAACTGCAATAATTAAGGGATATGGGTCAAGGTCTATGACTGTACCGTACAGTAGCAACGCGCGCGCGGCCCTCACTCAGTGCAATAAACAACAAATCTCTCAATAATGTTCTTCAAATGGCTCCCAACAAGCGGCTGTTTATCGTATCTACTATCAAAATACACCTGCTGAAAGCTGGGATTCAGCGCTTTCCTCTTAATGTACATATAAGAGTTATGGGGCAATGGATTTTTAGAATTATCACTTTTTTCAAAGAAATTGGCCTGGGCCTAAACCCTGGTCCATGGCACCTGCTCTGTCAGACACAGTGTTTAGTTTATCCAATCAAACAATTTCATGCCTATGCCATTACAAAGAGCATACAGAGACGATTTATTTGATATGTGATATGCCATAGTTTGACAGATGCAAAAGGCCAGCATCTTGAAATAAGTACACTGAAAAACTGAATTTACCAATTCTCTGATACATTTGAAGACTTCAGGTTCAAGATAAATTATGCAAATTAGCTGTCTACAAGTCAAAGATATGTTTTGCCTTGTATGCCATGATCTAGATTAGAGAGGAGTATTATTTGAGTGTTTCATTTGCAGAATCTATGCATCATTATTACAGATTTCCCTATCAATATGCAAATTAACTATGACATCATCAATATACATGAAAATAAATATATCCATTGGATTCAACATGTGAATATCCCCCTGTATGCTAAATATCATGTCCCTATCATGAATATCTAGAGAGTCATTGTAATAAATCTGTTCATAGGTGCTAATCATTATGTGGTGCCATGCTGAATGAGCTAAATGCGTCAAATACTCACCAGGTCAAAGGCAACCTTAGTAACATTATGACAATAATTATCATCGATTGTACTTGTTTCGTTCCTCACTGAATATCTAATGAATAAAGTGTGTCCCTCAATACGACATAACTTGCTATTTTTAAAATGCGTCAGTTCTTACCTATTTACAGGTGTGGTAATACGGAGACAGAATGAGGGTGGCTAAACGAAAACTATTTCGCTGTGTTTAGGCGTACCTCTTTCCTTAAACTAAATACATCCAGACCCACCTAAATAATTAGGAACAGTATTCATGCAGACCCCAAACTCTGTCTCTATATATTATTTTTTTGATAGAAAGGTAATTCTGAGTATTTCACATATATTCTAAATAATTACCATACAGATACAAAAGTATATATTGCACCTCAGATCAATAGCACACTTAAGGATTGCACTGCAGATGTGTTGTTTTCGGTACTTTATATCCCAGGATCCGAAGCGGACTCTGCCAGAGATCAATAGCCGGAGATTTTAACTGCGACACTTCTGAGAAGACGCACGAAATGTCGGTGGTGGAAAACATTGCTGCGACACCTCTCTGTCATGTGACACGCATGCGCAGTTGCTGCACTGTCCTCCAGTGGTGTCACCTCGAAACAAAAATCACAGACGATGCAAGGCGTCAGTGCACAGCCCTGTCAGGTGAGCAGAAATGGGGCCCTATGCGTGTGACAGACTGACAATATAGGGTAAGAAATCTGGAATCTGGGAGTGTCAGCAGGTATTTAGAGCATGCCGTGTCCCCTTTCACCCTGTGCATGTTGGGGTCCATTGTGACAGGTGGGAGTGAAACCCCCGAATACACATATAGAACTACTGTGATTTCAGTTCCTTTATTTATTGATAAATAACTAGGGGCCTGTATGATGTCTACGAATGTTCATTAAATGATCTTAAGATACCCCTGGACCAGGTTCGGTGAAAGGGACCATAGGATCGTATGGAAAGCCTCAGATGTCGTTTGAGTAATGGTGACCTATATTTTTCCTTGGTGCTAAAAAACGTGCTAGATCATTATGGCTGTCGTGAGTGAAACTTTTTAATTAACTAACCAATAACAACATATATATCTTGCTCGAGTCAGTGTAAATATATCAAAACGGGAGCTTGTGAAGTGCTAACAAAATGTGAAAGTAACCCCTTTCCTTGATTCCTTAAAGAGGTTTGACACGAGGTCATTTTAAAACCAAAAAACTAAATTAGATCCCCAAATGATAGTAATTTGGTGGCACCACTGGTGGCATCCGATGAAACTGTTTTCCCTCACATTTCGCTATTTGAGTGTCAAGACCTATATCTCAACCCCGGTATCTTTTCTCATATACCTAATTGGGAATTTGTACTCAATTCCCATTGAGTATTGTCAGTGTAGCGGACCACCGGTTCTTGGTATGTGTCTTCACAACCGGGCCTATCCTCGGACTAGACTCTTCGTAATCACCCCACTATCGTTCGGAGATTACTACGCGTCTTGTCCTCGGAGATTACTGCCGCTTGTATCTGAAACCAGTTGATATTGTGTATGTATCCCTCTATTGGTCCACCTGTTTCCAAGAACCAACTGGGCCTAACTTTGAAATCAGATATGAGTAAGGCCCATGCTGGCGAATACCCCAGTAATCGACGCCTACTGAAAATATCTAAATTACCAGCAACTGTTGCTTTATGATCCATTCTTTGCACATTAATTGATCATTTCATAAAAAACTTTAGTGAATAATTGTGACTCTTGAAGTCCACGGCTATCTTGATCACAGCAAGGTGACCAGACTGTTTTATCTTAGTGTTCTAATTGAATCTGTCTTCTGTCGTGATATACATATACGTGTACTTCCTATATCTTGGACGAGTTGGTTGAAAAACGTACATTGAATGTTTGAACCGTTTTCAATCAAAAAACGTTCTTAAAAGAGTCATTCGGGATTGAAAATACTGTTCTAAACTGTAGGCAATCTCCAGATAATTTATTAGGTATTGCTCTCTTTTCGCATCCACCTATTACGTTCTCGTTGGGAGTACATGGGACAGAAGCCAATCACTACCCATTATTGTAGAAGCCAGAACCAGTGTGTCGCAGTGTGTTCACTGCACGAAAACCACTATTTTACATATATATACCCCATTGCGATAACGCACGTATCGGCTGTATCGTGGCCTGTTTATACTTGTATACACCTCCTATATGCGTCTGCGTTTCGGGCGTCTACGAGACAGTTTCCATATGTAGACGCGCGCGACTTGGCTGTCTTTCACGCCTGGCGTATTTAAGATAAAATATACTCTGCGCAATATATATATATATACACCAGGCGTATATATGATACCCCCCCAAAAAAAAAATTGCGACCCACGGCCCGCCCTGTCATGTGGGTGTTGGTAGAGCATACACCAACACTGAACCGCCACCCGCGACCTCCCAACCCCACCCCCTACCGCCCCCCCCACCCCCCCCCCCGACACCCCACCACCCCACCTCCCTACATCACTCTACCCACAGTGAAGCCCTAGTACACGACCCCCGGCTCCCTGCAGTGTATGTCGACGGGAAATCCAAGGTCGGGCAGGTGTGTGTATAGACAAGGTATCACCCGACCTCCCCCACACATATTCACAGACATGTGTGAATGCGGGGGGCGACCTCCCCCACACACGTGTGAAAGCGTTGGACGGCGGGCGGCGGGCAGCTGGCGGCGGGCGGCTGGCGGCGGGCGGCTGGCGGCGGGCGGCTGGCGGCGGGCGGCTGGCGGCGGGCGGCTGGCGGCGGGCGGCTGGCGGCGGGTGGCTGGCGGCGGGCGGCTGGCGGCAGCTTCAATGTCTATAGTGTCAAGTTCTCAAACGCTTATAAAGGCTTACATCCAGCATCATACAGAAGAGTGGTGTTTGAAAGTAAAATCTATTTAAAAAATGGTAAAAAAAACCCAACCAATAATGCAGGGTTTATTATTTGTAATTAATCAATTTATACTCTATCAGGTTTTATGAAAGTTTTATAAAATAAATTGGTAATATAAGATTGCAATTTTCATATAATACAGACTTGGATGGTTAATGGCAAATGAAATATGCTACCCATGATGTCCCCAAGTGGCAGAGGTCGGAATTATTGGCTACTGGCGTAAATAAACAGAAGCAGGCGTATATATAACGTATATAAGACCGCACCATGGACACGTATATATACGCCACTAGATAAGGCGTCTACGAGACGGATAACAGGTCTAACTTCTAGACGCAAAATCCTACTGTTAGACGTGTTTCGGATACATATGTAAAGCAGTAAGTTTCGTGCAATAAAAAGAAGACCACGGTACCGACATAAGCTACGATTCAAGAGGTGCGCCGATGCAAATCTCAGGCAAACAATCAATAATATCTGGTAAAGATTCTTACTAAAAGAATGAAAATCATTCATTGAGATCTAAAAATGAAATAATTTCAATATGTCAGGCATTTCTTGTTGATCAGTTCCTGAATATGTACAAAATACCATTGGAAACATCGAAAATAAACGAGATATAAGAAATAAAAGCTCATATATTTACAGCTCTATATAAATATGGAGACAAATCTAATAAATGTATATATATATTTAATTGTCTAGGGATGCTCCCGGGGCAATTGCTATTTTGCGGGCCGAGAATCAACAAGGAGGGGAGTGCATAGCCTACACATTAGAGAATGCTTCCGACACACGCCGACACACTCCGACTGATGGAACATGTTCAATTCTGTCAGAAGGCGTGCAACACGGCATTTCTATTGTAGCACTATCGGAGTGTGTCGGAGTGTGTCGGAGTGTGTCGCAGTACTTATCGGAACACAAAACCCACTTCCACGAAAGAACCGTTCCTTCCGACAAAAATGTTATTTTTTCATCGAAACGCTTGTCGTAAGGTTATCGTAGTGTATCGGAAGCGCAAATCGTGATAGTGGGATACCCCCTTGACACTCATAGCAGCTTCTATCAAACGTTTAGCAATTCCTGATTATAATTTACTTGTGAATCTGAATGATAAATACATCGGTTTTTTACCAACTTGGCTCAGTGACACACTCGTCTTTCATGACATAATACACATGGCGTCGTTCGTATATTACCACACATCAACCACTCGTGGTTTACAGCCGCCTAGCTATAGAGCCATTGATTATTGTGTAGATAATCATTTGTATAAGTGGTATAATGATTTATATAAATATATATTTAAATAACCAGAGCTTTTTATGATGTTATTTTTTTTCTTATGAAGTGTTGCATACAAGTAAGACAATATAAGATGCCACAAAATATAAAGGTAGACTCCATTGTGCAATGCCCAATAATAATAGAGAATTGATTGAGATTTATCAATCTCTACATCTCTTGGTTCTTCTGTACCGAAATTCAGATCTGCAGTTCTTCATGATATTAAGCATTTAGTCCCATTTCCAAGATTCAGTTTAAAATTGCAAAGCGTTTTTATGTGTCGTGAAATCCCATCTTTCCGACATAAAACTATTTTTTTCAGTTTTATCTTAAAAAATAGGCTTCCCCAGGAAATATGATAGGAAATTAATTCTAAATTTGTCGAATTGATTTTCATTTCCAATCACTTTCTTACCAGAAGAAGAGGTGCCACTGTTTAATTGATTGCAAAGGATAATAAAATGAACCTGCCACTCTGTGACAATAACGAAAAACTCCCTATGCCAGAGCAGGCTACTGCACCAACACAGGCCCCGATAACCACACAGTTCCCAGGAAGCCATTATATGTCATCCACATCTAAATAGAGTTTATAGTAGGTACAAATATAATAGTTATGATTCTAGCTGAGTTTTTCTGATTGTTGAACTCTTTGCATTTTCTATGGATCAGGTTTTTGTTTTGTAAATTGCATAACCATCAAACAGCCTAAAGATGCATGCGCTCTATGCAGTATCTTATTTGTTTTTTTAGGCCAGTGTATTGTACTGTAATTTCGCCTTTTAATGATAGGTGTGTTTTCATTGTTCACATGTTCGTACAGAATAGACAAGTTACTACGTTGACTATGTACCCTACTTTGACTATGTTTTTATGTGACCTATTTGTCTGGCTGGTAACTTTTTGATGAACGGTATGTTGTACTTTGCGCTTCTTACTTGGCCAATCTCCTTTGATGGACAGTGTAACCAGACCCGTTGGATAATCTAGGTTTGTATACGGAGACCCTTTAATGTACGCCAAGGAGAGCCATAGACGATGTTGGTCAACTTTATTCAACACTTAAGGAAAACCTTATAGATGGCTAAGACTGCCTTGGCGAATGAACTGAAATATCATCAAACAACAACCCTTGTACGAGATAAAAGAAAGGGTCTACATTTACGAGCCTAGATTATTCAACGGTTTGCCTGGTCACCTTTTAACGAGATGTAACGTTCTATGAATTCCGTTTTTGCCTAGTTACATTTTTTTAACAGTGTATTGTACTGTGACCTTCTTGCTCAGTTACTTACCTGATCGGTTACTTTGATGAACGGTGTATTGCATTGTTGACTGATTGTAAATTGTATCTTAATCTGCGTGTTGCAATTGGCCAGTCACAGGTCTATGGTTGAGCGGTATATCGTGCTTTAACCTGATTGTTGGGAAGACGCCTAACACCTAGACTTGCACAAGTCTTTGATTATGAACATTCATTAACTGATTAAAGAAAATCGGAATACAATTCATTATAGCATGTGTCCTTCTCTGACTGGCCCATGAATCGAAGACTTGTCCACTCTGACCAGAATCTCCTGTTTATGACCCCAAGCCACTCCCTGTAACCCTATACCTCCCTCTACCCCTCCCCACTCCCCTCCTCCAGTTCCCTGGCCGCCTGTGTTGTCATAGCAATATATTTCGGCTACTCCTGACTATGTCTCGATTGAGATCAAAGTGAGAGGGTATCAATCTCCCATCAGATATCCTGACCAGTAGCCAGACCTCTGCTTGGGGAGTGTGGCGCGAAATCGCGCCAGTCTACACGGCCGATTACGGATGAGACCAGTCCCTGTGTCACTTAGAAGGGGTGGAGGGGTAGGATACAGGGACTGAGGCCAGTCTACCTAAGACCCTATACATCTACATTCCCACACACTAACACTCATCCATACATATACCTAATCAAATAAACACCCACAGACCCACATTTTCACACTCATACACATAACACATTCTCACACGCCTACACCCAGCCAGTCTCTTACACACCCAGACAAACCACACTCACGTGCACCCTCCTGCACATAACACATTCCACCACACCAACGTTCACTCATTCTTTTCAAATGATTTCCGATTTTTGTGAATGACCCAACATGTCCGAAGCCTTCCCCAGAGGTTCATGTTTTATCCGTCAATTTCATGCTGAGCCCCTCGCCTCAGTCACCAGATTAGGGTGACTTTGAGAGACCCTCCCACTGACAACAACCTTACTGCAACCCCTGGCACGAATGACTCTCTCACCACACACTGTGACATGAACGACATAGTTATTGTACACTGTGACATGAACAACATAGTTATTGTACACTGTCACATAAACAACATATTTATTGTACACTGTGACAAGAACGACATGCTTACTGCACGCTGTAACATGAATGACACGCTTACTGTACACAGTGACAAACAATCTTGATGCACAAACTAACACACATTGGTATTGTGGATGTTACATTCCAAATGGTTTTGTGACCAGGTAGCTGTTACATGTATTACATAATAAACACACTGCTGCTGGGTGTGCATTGATTCTATTTGTATTTTGTAGTATGCTGTGTAGCTTTGTGTGGCTCTGAACCCAAATATTGCCTGCTTTGATCCCCCTACAGTATGCTTTGAAGAAGCTTTTTAGTAACTCCCCAAAACGAGGAAACGTACGTAATGACCAAATATTGAGGTATATAACGTGGAGCATTCACGTGATGTAGTTTAGATATCAGATTAACCCTTTCAGGGCGGATAATGCCTTGAGGCATTCCCCAGTATAGTCCTGATAATGCCTTGAGGCATTCCCCTGCGGAGACCGGATAATGCCCTGAGGCATTATTTATGAAATTTAGTAATATTCACCATTTCATTGTTTTATGAAGAAATAATTGATCAATATATCTGAAACTTTCAGAGAATATACCTATGATATAGCATTTGATATAATTTGGTAAACCAAATAATATGAATAATAATGATGTGTCATATCACGTGATCAAATAATGGAATATGGGTTTAGATAAAATTTGGCCCGTCCCCTGGAGTTACGCCAATCCAAAGTACCCGCCCCAACCAACAGGGCTCTGCCACAGGGAATGCCTCAAGGTATTATCAGGACTATACTGGGGAATGCCTCAAGGCATTATCCGCTCTGAAAGGGTTAAACGATCGGCAATTTTGATTTGCGGTGAACCTCTTTTCGACACCAATACATCAATGAAAAATTCAACCTGTTGTAAAGAACTGCAGTCGATAATTCTAACTTTGTGGTATTTTTGCGTTGAAAAAGCAGCATTATTAATTATAATATATATATTCAATCTATTCTAAATTCTTTCCTCCAAATCCAAGATGGCCGACACTGGCCAGGCTATTTGGTCCTTCCTGCTGTAGCTATAATCCCCCCTTTGAACCCAGCTTTGGCCGGCGGTTGTTTGTTAACCCAACTTCCTGGAGATGCGGGCGCGCTCGTTGTTACAAAGGTGACGCTAATTGGCGCCTAACACGACCGCCCGTATAAGCGTCTCCACCTGGAGACAAAGGCGTCCCACTGCTATAAAACAAGAGCCCAATAAACCCAGAGTATTCAGTCTTACCTGGATTCTGTTACCTACAACATCTATGCGTTGACTCCAAACCTTATTTAACGTATATCGACCGCTAGGAGCAGAACCGCTATGGTATAGCCTAGGAACTTTACATTGGCGACCACGACGAGACGTCCGCGTCTTCACTGACGCCGGGAGATGTAGAAAACAAGCCGCTATTCGGTCGGTATGGCGGGGAGCGCCTCAAGCGGGCCAGGCCGCCACGGACACGGCCGTGTGTGTGTAGCTGCCCTGTCCACTACGGGAGATATCTGCAGTGACCTCCGCCGACGCCGTCATCGCCGCCGCCGTCCCGCACTCCCGGGCCGTTAACGTTGACCGAATCAAGGAGGAGATGACGTCGAACTCTATAGAAGATGACCACATCCAGATCAACCGCCGTTACTTCAAAACCAGAAAAGGGAAGTGCATTCGTTCATATCTAGACTATGAAATGACGCTGGAAGCCTGGACAATGTTCTAAGTTATATTGATTATGTTATGTCGCTGACGGCCGTGAGAGCGTGGGAAAGTCGGGAGTTTACTCCCGGGCCATACGGGACGCCCTGCCTCTGCGGCACTCGCTGCTACCCACCTCTGCGGACCATGAGTGGTCCCGAGCCGAACGCGAGTGGTCCCGAGTCGACCGCGAGTGGTCCCGAGTCGACCGCGAGTGGTCCCGAGTCGACCGCGAGTTGTCCCGAGTCGACCGCGAGTTGTCCCGAGTCGACCGCGAGTGGTCCCGAGTCGGTCCCGAGCTGGTCCCGAGTGGTCCCGAGTTGCCCTACTCTGTGCCCCCTCACTCCCCCATCCCCTCTATTCACATGTGTATGTCACTGTGTATGATGGCTTGGCCTTGCGCCATGTAGGAAGCCTCATCTCGCAGGTCTCACCCACCTCTTCCCCTCTACGAGTCTCCCCCTGTTATGTGCGTGTGGGCACCTTCATCAACTCTGATCTGTTCTCGGACGATGGCGTGTTGGTCTACATGGACGGTCGTCCGCGTGTGGTGGCGGCCGCCTGGACTGTCACCGTCACGATCCAACCACCGTCCCCTCCCTGTGTAGACAATCTGGTACATAACCTAACTGTTGCCATTGACGCTGTCGCGGACGTGATGGAGCCGAATCACGTCCCCTACTGGCGCCGGCATCTGTCGCGTTTGCTAACCCGCTTGTCCGAACTCCCCAGGGCAAGTCGGATAGTAACCGACGGCAGGCCGGAGGCCGGCCGACGGCGTCGGGGCCTGCTTAATATTGTGGGGTGGGCTGGAAAGGCTCTGTTTGGACTGGCGACTGACCGCGACGTCGCATCATTGCGAGGAGTCGCACGCGACACGCTGGTCTCAGCAGCAGCAAATAGCCCACCACCTGGAGCAGATGGTATCGGTAGTAAACGCCACTCGTGGAGGCGTTCTACAGAATGCCGATAACATCGCCACAATAAATGAGCAGGCCGCCCGCGCGATCCACCTCGCGGAAGCCGGAGGTACGATCGCGGTCGGGGCCGACGAAAAGGTGAACAAGGTCTGGATGGCCCGGCAGATCGAGCTCGGCCTACGGATCTTGGAGGAGACGGTGCGCCAACACGAGCTTCGACGAGTGCAATTCCATAATCAACGGATGGAGCTGGAGCGGGGCCAACTGACCGAGGACGTTCTCCCCCGAGAACACCTGCTCCAGGTCCTCTGCCGCCTCCGAGACGCCGGATACCACACCCTCCAGGCGATGTGGTACTACAACTACGTGGACATCGACACCATCTGGGAGGAGGGACGGGAGTTGATCTACCGTGTTGTTGTTCCCGGGCTCACGAGCGAGGCCTACCTGGTGTACAAGCTGCAGTACTTCCCCGTGCAGCTGGACGCGTCCCACCTGCGGACGGTCCAGGGTAGGCCCCGTTTGGCCGTGAGCTCGTCGTCCTCCACGTCCTTCGTCCCTGATGTCTGCGTAGGTCGGCAGCCACGAGTGTGCAGGCCTACGGTGGTGTATACCGAACGGTCCTGCGAGTCGGCACTCGTGCGCGGGACTAAGCCGACCTCGTGCCACATCGCCATCACCGCCCGGAACAACGGAACGACCGTAGTGTCGAGGCCGGAGGCCGGAGGCCGACAAGCTGTGGTAATAGCCTACCAGTCGACCTCCGTGCTACGCCTCTGCACCGGCCGCCCACCCGTGAACCTGCTCGTCAGCGGCCCCACCCTCGTCGACCTACCCCCAGGATGTTCGCTGGAGTCGCGTGGGTGGCGCCTACACGGCATCGCGGCTGGGCACCATACCCTCAATTTCCACTTCCGGCGCCCCCTTCAGCTTTCCCCCATTAACATATCCTGGCCCCGCACCCTTCCTCCCACCTTCTCCGAACCACTCAAACTCCTCCCCCGCGTAGTCCTGCCCGTAATGGAAGTAGGCCGCCTACAGGGCTTACGCTCCCCGACCTCTATTTTATCCTCGGTCCCCTTTGTGTGTACCTCCTCTGTGACCCTGCTAATAGTCCTTATCCTCCTGACGGTCTGTTGCGTGCGATACAAAAAGCTTTGTTGTATCCCCGTCACTCGCTGGTGTTGTAGGTTGATCTGCGTGCGGAGTCCGCCGAGGTCGGCTGAAGAGGACCGCCCACGCGAAGAGATCAGCCTACAGAGCCTACAGGCAGCACCAGCATCCCCTTTTCTGTCCCTCCCTGCCCCCACCATCGTGAGCGAAGATCCCCCCACTGAACCCTCCCCCCAATCCCTACCCGTAATCCCTATACGATCAGAAACCTCGACCGCCCCCATACCCCCTCTCCGCTTACGCCCAACCCTGGAGCGGTTAGCAGGTTCCTTCGCGGACTTACGCCCCCAAGATATATATCCCCGGCTTCCCCCCGTGTAAAACCTTTTTTTTTATGAATGACACGTTGACGATAAGGAATTGACCTCCGATTTTGACCAATTGATGAATGGATAGGATCGATTGCGTGGTGAAACCCGTGGGGTGCTTGCAGCCTCGCTGAGACCCACGGGGTTTTAGTGTTGCTCGGCCATCGGTAAGGGCCTTGGTTATTCGAAGTGACCTTGGCCCTGTGTTTGGCGGTCAAAGGCTGGCCTTAAAGGCCTTATCGCCAGCCCCTTCGCCCCAGACCCTTTGGCCGAAGGATGATTATGTGGAGAAACGACGATTTTGAAGAGGCACGAGGAGCACGAGAGGTCTGCAGCCTAGCTCAGCCTAAATCGTCTGTGTGTGTTTGTCTAAATATCGTGTGTGTACGATATCGTTGTGTTTTTATCGTTTAGCGTAGGAACGATTTTTAAGGGCCTATGCGCCCAGGGAGGAGTCCATGATGGGGCCTGCCCTACTAGTCTGAAAACAATTTTTTTACATATATCAAACATGTTACTTACCGTGCTTTGCCGCGCTAATTTTTCTTCTTGGGTGGGCACGCCGAGAGTGGTTGAGTTATTTTTAGAGTAATTTGAGTATTGCCAAAATTTAGAGTGTTGGGGGAGTGAAGTACGTATGATGTCTACGTATCCCCTGGCACCGTGTTGAAATTTTTGCAATTTTTTGAAGAACCACTCTCAGCTGCTTCACAACCCCCTATTTTTAATATCTACGCTGCACGTTTGCTTATATACTTAAGGTGACGACCATACTGTGTATTAGTAACGTGACCACGCAGCACGACATTTTCTAATTTTCTATATATAATTTAAATTTATAAACAATGACACCGATTTATTTGACGAGCTCCTGCCTATATATAATATGCTATGCTTTATATTTATAAGGGACCGACCATACTACAATCACAGCCCTGCGCTAAGTATTACTTAATTCTAAAATGATTCTCTTAATTAATGTCGGTTCCTTAGTCTATTGGCCAGAATTGTTATATATTATTATGTAATTTCAAATATTATTTTATGTCCTTTTGGAATAGCCCAACGAGGCGACATGGTTAGTATCAAGGTGGATCTGAGACAGGTAGAAATGTTAGTTATAAACCAAAACTTTAAGAAATTATAATCATCTAGTGCATACCAGCCGCGTGCGAATAGTAAGTATTACTCGGAAATTAACCATAAAATTTAATTGAATAACGAGAAATATCGTTTATATTAATTTCTAGACACTAAATTAGGCTACAAGTAGTGATACAGTGAGTTACTATCGGTTAGGTATGCAATAGCTGGAGATGGGCCGATGTTTTAGGCCGCTAAAATTTCTATAAATCGGGGTTAATCGGGAGGGCGCTACGATTTATTTTAGGCCACAGTGTTATCTCACCACTCCTCGGTAACTTGAGTAGACTTGGGGCGGGAAGACGGCAGCGGGTCCGTAAGTGAGGGACTCGGCGTCATGAACCGTAGTCATCCGAAGCTGGGTGCCAGCTGTAGTCGATATGTAGAGAATGGCG
The DNA here is from genome assembly GCA_950022655.1 of Alentia gelatinosa. Lineage (NCBI taxonomy): Eukaryota > Metazoa > Annelida > Polychaeta > Phyllodocida > Polynoidae > Alentia > Alentia gelatinosa. The sequence goes on from OX465592.1 coordinate 16,110,075, forward strand.
ATGTCCAGGCCTTAACGTATTGCTCAGATCCACGCTGAAAACACCAATATTATGTTTTATCACCATGTATATATATGTTTATAATACGGCCACAAGCATATTTTCTACAATCTTTATCAAGATTACGGGAGCTCGTCCTTTTTGTGTCATTTACCGCCTTATCAATTTTATCGTAATATTTACCGTCCTCAGCGGCACCAAATTGTCTATTTTTATCGTTGAGCACCCCGCTGCTACTTATATGTCATGCCTTTCACGGCGATATTATCTTTTTTTTAGTACTATCAAAATGGCTGCCAGGATGTGCGCTGGTGAGGAGCCTGAGATGTGTAAATTGTTGAATTACCGTTTTTATTGAGGAAACCGTGTAATCTACACGTGAACTGAGTACGTGTGACTCACATCTATTTTTCTATAACCTTTTTATGACCTGATTGTGACATGACGGGCTCCGATCCTCCCGCGAAGTGCTTCGCGTGGGCGGCGGTCTCGGGCTGGCGCCTACGCTCGGACCGCCAGCTGTCGCACTTCGGTAGCCCGGGACGCGGAGTTCCGTCGCGGTCGACCTGTCATCAACGAACAATGTGTGTTCTGCACTTGACAGGCCGTTCCTACGTGTATGTACCTCTACAAGAGTAACAATCGTGTCAATCGTGCTAAAGTGTGTTTTAGCGCGATTGACTCCACCCCTACGATTGGCGAGCGAGTCAACCAAGAGACACTGACGCCGAAGACCGCTCGCCATACACTGTGAGATCCCTGTGATCTACCCTTTTTTCATAACCAACATCCTGAAGCAACAGGATACAGACACTCGTATCCCAGCTTTATATCAAAATGGACTATGCATTTATATTTTATAAAGACATTCGCTGGCCATTTTCTACACTCGCGACTGGTTGTACAGCCGAGTACCTATAACCCGGACACGGTCGGAGCTCTGACGCCGAGCGGGCCGCAGTGACATTTTTTCAAAAATATAACCTGTATTTCTGTTATCATCTCTGTTACTCTTTACCCGTGTGATCTATATGTGTTAATGGTTGAACCTACCTTGTTTGAAGACCCGATGGCCGCCATTGTTTGCGTAAGACCCGTTTGTTTAGCACGCCGAGATGTGGGCGCTGCCATTTTTGTTGTTTCTGGGTGGTGACCGGAAGTTGGGAATTGCTGCCTTTTCATTGGTCGAGAGATCGTGAGCGCGCGCTGGTGGCGCCTCCGCGTTCGCTCGACGAACTAACCGTTCCCGCGCTGGTCTCACAGCCGCACGACTGCTCTGAGACGGAGCAAGGCGGTTAGGTTGGTTTTAGCGACTGCACATCTTTTTCTTTTCTTTTAAAGTTCTCCGTTGCTCTTCGAACTCAGAGTGAGGGACGTTTGTAAAGATCTGCAGTCGATAATTCTAACTTTGTGGTATTTTTGCGTTGAAAAAGCAGCATTATTAATTATAATATATATATTCAATCTATTCTAAATTCTTTCCTCCAAATCCAAGATGGCCGACACTGGCCAGGCTAATTGGTCCTTCCTGCTGTAGCTATAATCCCCCCTTTGAACCCAGCTTTGGCCGGCGGTTGTTTGTTAACCCAACTTCCTGGAGATGCGGGCGCGCTCGTTGTTACAAAGGTGACGCTAATTGGCGCCTAACACGACCGCCCGTATAAGCGTCTCCACCTGGAGACAAAGGCGTCCCACTGCTATAAAACAAGAGCCCAATAAACCCAGAGTATTCAGTCTTACCTGGATTCTGTTACCTACAACATCTATGCGTTGACTCCAAACCTTATTTAACGTATATCGACCGCTAGGAGCAGAACCGCTATGGTATAGCCTAGGAACTTTACACTGTGTTGAAATCGTCAGTATAGTTTGTGGTGAAATGGTTCCAAAATATGGGATAAACATCATTCGCTGGCTTTCAATCTTCCATTTCCAGTTTTGGACACTTATTGCTGAACTCACAATTCCAAACAAAATCAACCTATGTTGAATCAATCTTTTGTCAAGGAGTGATGCCGAAAATGAAATCGGTCGCCAAATTTTTCCAGTTTTCAGTTGGCCAGTTCTGACAAGAACAGTTTCGAAAAATCTATCGGAGGAGGGGCAAAGTCATAGGGGGCCAAATATGGTAATAAACAGGTCATATCTGGTACACACCTGGACCAAGCAACTTGCCATTTCTGCAAATGCCAATTCCGGATCCAAATTACATATCATGCACCAGGGATCTGTTTCACTAGGTTCGTGACATGTCTGTGACACCATACAGACATTGGGGTTGTCTAGTTATGTAACAACACAAGTAGCTGCCCTTAGGTAAAGACAGACCTCAGACATAAGAATTAGACAAATCTACACATCATGGACCTGTTTCACTAGTTTCTTTACAAAAGTGTTAGACAGACATGAAAAGTGCAAGCAAGAACGGACAAAACCAAGTCTAATGTCTAGTTCTTATGAAACAGGACACACCATCTAGACGCCATCTGAACATGTCACAAAACTAGTGAAACAGGTCCCAGTAGGTCAATGCTGGTTTCTATCTAGGGATCAGTCATGGTTGGTTTAGCAAATCTCTAAGACCCTGATCATGTGACACTGGCTCTCTGCTTCCTCCCTAATACGACAGTGTTAGTACACAGATGGTGAAGGGCCAGCTTTTTATAGTAAGCTGGAAGTCTATATGAGTGGCCACACTAACTTCCAAGCAGGTGTATGAGCGAGTGGCCCATGCTCCAAAACATGACTTAGGATGTGTATGTGTGTGTGCTGCACCATGGAGTTGTCCCATTACTTTAATTCCACATAAGGAATACAGTAGACCGAGTAGCCAATGACTGCATTCGCAGCAAACCGCGACCTTCACCCTGACCTCCTTACATAATATTTTCTAGCACCTTGGGACGGCTCCGCAGTCAAGAGTTGACATCGAATCTTAGGGGCCACAACCACCCTCGTTTGGAGGGGGAGGGGGTGTCCCGGAGAGCACAGTGCATTCAATATTGAGCTGGGTCTCTCTCACCAGCGACCACTGACCGTGAATTAGTTCCCGCTTTCGCTGACAGAGGGATCTGGGTGTCATTTTCTCCTCCAGTGCTGACTCGGCGGCTCTGACATCAAAGCCTTAACACCGCCTGACTCATGAGGCTCAGGGGCGCCTCTGGCGGGGGCCCACAGGCACTGCCCGATGTAAGCCTATAACAATGGAGAGGTGGGTGGGGTCCTCTTCTCTTTTTGGCACATCGCCTTTGGTTCAGGGTGAATGCTATAGTCATGTGATTCATTCACAGATTCAATATCATTGATTTTATGTCAAATGAATATGTAAGCATTCACAGTTTGAAGAAAAGTAAAACTACGGTACAGTACCGTTATGTACCGAATATAATTCCAAGGTATTTTAGATTCAGAATAGAATATAATTATCAGAATTTTGTAAGACCATCATTTGATACATCGGAGAGGTTCTTTCCTGTGGTACAGGGTTTGACGAAGAAATGGTAAATTTAGAAACAGTATCGTTCGTCATTTTATCTCATTTTTAGAGTAATTTTGGAAAGCCAGGTTTACTTATACACAGGACTCACTCGCAGAGAGTGAATGCTATATAAAAGCATAGTGATAAAGCCAATACACATGTAGGGGTCTGGTTGGTCGAGAAGAGGTTAGTTTGGTTTACGCTAGGGGTCGCGAGTGCCAATACCTGCTGTATGGTAAGCCTGGTGGACCCGTGCATGCAAACGCTACAGGGTCAACGGGATTACGTAACTCAGTCTGTATATATATATATATATATATATATATATATATATATAGGCTGAGTCCGCAGCAGGTCGACAGGTTACTTGTGCATTCCTCCGCATCGAGTGAAAACCTTGGAACCTCACACACTGGTAAGGTTTCTCCAGAGCCTTTCAGTAATTTAGTGAACAGATTCACTCACCTAAGGCTACCTAGCAAATTCCGTGTTAGGCGATTACACTTGTAAAAATCAGATAAAAGGTATGATAAAGAACTTGTACCTTGTAAAGAGCTTGTAATCTGGTTTTGTATTAGTAGGCTTGTTAAGTTGTAGATCACGCATCTCCTTAGGGGTTCCTTCCACCTACTGCGATTTAGAGGGTGCGTCCACCAACCACGACAGGGCTGCGACAACGGCTTTCCGACAAGGTCCACGACAGCTCTACAATTAGAAGGCGTGTCGTAGCCTTGTCATGGTTGGTGGACCCTAGTTCCCGACAAGAGGCTACGACAAGGCCCCGACAGGCTGTGACACAAAGCTTGTCGGGAGGTTGTCGGAGGCCCTCCAACAAGGCCACGACAATATCGAACATGTTCGATTTTGGCTACGACTGGACCTTTGACGTGGAGTGTTGTGGTTTCCTCGATATCACTGTCATAGTGTGTCGGAACCATGGGCGCCTTTTTTACGGAAACCGGCAACGTCTACGACACGCCCTGACACCGCTGTCCTGACAATATACTCTTCTCACCACAAGGCTGCGACAAGGCTGTGATTGGAACTTTCATGTCGGCACTTGTCGTAGCCTTGTCGTGGTTGGTGGACACACCCTCTAAGTCTACGATTAACCCTTTGGCCGTGTCGGCGACAAACTGAAAAAATCGTGAAGGTGTCGCCGACGAACTCCTCAATTAGTCAGGTTTTGTCGCAGACAAACTCGCTCCGCGCCGACGGGCTACGACGGGCTACAACAAAAAAAGTTAATCGCAGAGGGTCTACGATATTCAAACATGTTTGAATTTCGTAGGCCGTCATAGACCGTCGGCGACAAATGCGGCCGGGTAAATTCCCTTCATATGTGAAATACTTCACCGAAATTTATAAAATTGCAGATCCGATGCACCATATCATATCCGTCCGCCATCTTGAGAAAATTCAAGAGCACCGGTAACAATAATGTAACGACCATCAGTGAGGCTTTCATGCTACTGGTGGTGAGTGCGTGACTGAGTTGCGGTAGAAGCTTCACCCCTGCCCTAGCCGACAATGGCACCCCCTTACGGTGAGACAATGAACCTGCCCCAGTGGCGCCCTCTGTTAATTAATAACATAAATATTAACAATATTTCTATACATACCTACAGACATGAAGTTTGATGAGTTATGACAAAAGATGAAGATTAGGTTGGAATAAAGATAGAATAAGCCTCTCCCCCCTCCAACAGAGTTACCAAGTTAAAGATATTTATATACACAGAGCCGGGTTCGAATAGGAGCCGGATTGATTCGTATTCACTAGTAGAGCATTACAGATATCGTCTGCTCAGGTCTCCTTTATGAGTACCCCAATGATTCATGTGGACAAAAATCTAAATGCCATGCGCCCACTGAACTGCATACACTCCACCTTTCTCCTGTGATTGATAATAATCCCACAAAATAAATAAATGAAGCAACCCTTTGTAAGAACTTCCCACCTTGGCTTTCCCACTATGATTGATCGAAATCCTACTAAATATCTGAAGCCAGCGATCCGTAGAAATTCTCGGCACTGCAAGCAGTGAACAGATCAACCAGAGTTTGAACTTCAAATAATGACGTCATCTGCGACGATAATGACGGTGCCACCAAGAGGTTTCTTATTGAGGCTAATCCCGTCTGATCTCCTTCTAGGTGGGGTAGATGCCCAATAACATGTGGGTAAGTCTTTAATCAGACTCCGAGTCCAACGTAAATAGAGTTTATTGACATTTACTGGAGTTGCTCCTCGTGTGTGACCTGCTGAGGGCCCTTTGAGTTGGCAATCGCAGCTCTTTACACTCGGGGGAGATCGCTTCTTGATCCGTCAGCTTCACCAAATTCGGCCGACAGGTTATATCAACATCCAGAAAATAATTGAAACTAATTCCCAGATAATTATTATCAAATCTAGGCAAACTTTCCAGAATGGTTCCTCGACTATGCAAACATTTTGGTGCAAACTTTAGGCAGTACTGACAGATAATATGGCGAACAATATATCATATCTTTATATTTGAAATATTGTATTTATCAAGAAATTATTATAAATTTTACTATAAGTCCATGAAAAAAGGGTATCAATCAATATCTCGATAATAATCCTTCTACGCGTTAGTCAATAAAGGTTTTGGAATGTTTATAATTTTTTTCTTCGGTCAAACATTTCTTTCCCTCAAAAAAGCCACTGAAAATGATGTCATCAATTAGACAACTAACAACTAACATTCTTTCGAAAACATACTGTATTCCTTCACGGTTTCAGTGGTGAAGTTTCACAATGGGAAAAGCTCTTCACCTACAGAGAATCTTGATTGAAAAAATTACCACATCTACATAGATAAACCATACAATTTGATTGTCGTTAATCTGCATAAGTTGGAAATTACAATCTCGAATTGTAACAACCAGTGTAGAGACCTTGAGTGGAAGAACTGCAAGTTTGCCCAACTTGGTGGTTGTGTAAGACAAATTCCCTGTTATAAGAAATTCCTTATGTATGATTCCTACTCTAATCAGGTTAATATATCAGACATCTTTTGAGGGGATCCCCCTACCAACCAAAGTCTGTAGGTACTGTTCATTTCGCTTTACCAATAAGTTCCAATCTCTTTGTTTTAGCTTCAGACATGGACACTTTATGGAATCTTGATGAACCTTTGCCTCAAATTATTGGAATCTTTTTCAGAGATTTATATTGCAAGAAATAAACGCTGATTTGATTAACATTTAATCAAATGTATGTCGATTTGATATGAGTTATGACAAGTGATTATACATCTCAAACAGTGTTCATAGTAATACAGCCACTTATAGATATCCTGAATAAATGAATGCAGCGCATCAGGTATTTATAACTGATTAAGGTGGAGGATTGGTGGGTAGCTCTGCAGGTCTGTTATGGGAATGTTTATCGCATCAGCAGGCTGTGTGTGTCTGTGTGTGGCAGTGTGCAGCGAACTGCTAATTGCTCAAAATGAGCTTTGAATCATTGACATTTCCTACCACACCGTGGTCCTCAAGTCTCAACAGGCACGGGCTAATCTTTTTCATTTCCAGGCAAATCAGCTTTAATGACATTAATGCCACAGTTCCCCCTCACAAATAGGTGTCCCCACGTCTACCTCGCTATTCCCAATCGCCTGCATCCTGCCCAAATACAAATAAAAATCTCCGAAAAAGCAGTAGACAGACCAGAATAAAACCATTAGTGCGAATCCTGCGCCTCATTTCATTTTTGAGTCATTTGACTTCCGGTGGCCGCTCTCTATTGTGGTGGTGTGCGCATGCGCCAAAACAGAGATCTCGCGATCTCACGTGGGCGGATCTCGTGCGACCACGTTGGCAGTCACGTGGTGTAAATTGAGTGAATCTCAGCCTCGCTTTGATAAGCCAGGGGCCTTGAGCTTCCGGCACTGGTCGGCGTCTCCTTAACCTCGCTTGACCTCTGAGCTCTGACCTTGACCCGACCTCAGTGACCTTCATGAATATGAATTACGAGGAAAGAAAATATCTCCGAGAGGTGTGAGCAAAGTCGGGTGGATGGCCTCGCCTGACGCTCGTAGATCGTCCTCAACCGTTTTTGTTCAGATTTGGTCACATTGTACTTACAGACTGTAAGCCATTTTAATCCTCATAAAGTGCCTCATAAGAAATGTTTTATTCTAATTAACTGTTCCTTGTATAGCAACATAAAAATAATGAAACACGGAAAGGGATTTATTTCATTGCAATCTGTTCATATTCGGCTCACTGCCTTGACATCCCTTGAACTCCTTACCGTACCATAACAAATTGAGATAAAGGAAGAAGATATAGACATAGACAATGACCGATGGTCTTTAGGACGGCCGGACGTAAACTACGAGGTCTTTGAGCGTAATAATATACGAGTGGTAGCGAGCGTATTACGTATAGTCAACTTTGAGTGGTGTACATTACCGACCATCCAAAAACATTGATTGCTGGATTTCTTGCACATGGATAGCGACAAAATATGTATCTTCATAGTAATTTGATACAAGCCATTTGGAAGCCGAGAACCATTGGTGTGGTTTACGGCCACTAATAAAGAAAATGGGTAATGGCTTAATGTAGCCCCATAACAAAATTTTCAATGGAAACCGGGTAACCCACGGGTAAGAAAGAGAGTAACAAATACAGGTAAACAAGCAGAGACAGAGACAGACAAGTACATACACAATGTTACAATGGTTTTGATGCTGTTTTTTGTTGGGGTTTTTCCCCAGAAAATCATGTTCGACGAATAACATCGCTCTTCTGCATGGTCTTATTCTCTGCGTAGTTAACATATAGTAATATCCAAGCAAAAGCGAGTATTTTATGTGCTGTCAGCTACTATGACATTAAATCTTGGTAATATTGTATTTACATTTCAGTGTGATATATATATATATATATATATATATATATATATATATATATATATATATATATATATAATATTCAGTAAAGGATGTTCTGACACACTACTTTGCACGCTAAGAACCCTTTTCTTGCATTCTCCTTGGAGAATACGAATTTCAATATTCTATTCAGGGGCGATCTGTAGGCTCTTTCTGTTTAGTATGGAGACTATTTATTAGGTGGATGATACAAATGCAGACACAGACAGATGGACTAGTATATCTTTTTTTTCCAAAATTCTTTTATTGGTCCATTTCGTTGCATACAAATTAGTTCCTGATTTGTCTGATTATCTGATTATGCAAATAAGCTATCCGTGATAATTAGATACAAGGCATTAAGCTAGATATAAAAGAAACAAAATTAATGACGAGGGATGCAAATATTTGAAAGTGAAAGGTATAATTAGAAGGAAACCCACGAGATGAAAATAGTTTGTTCCGTACTCCACCGAGTTTGACTGCAGAGTAATTCACGAAGCGAAGCTGAGTGAATTACTCTGTGGTCAAACGAGGTGGAGTACGGACCAAGTTATTTTCATCGAGTGGGTTTCTGATTTTATCTCACCCCGTATAACATTGATTATTGATGAAATGAATCACCCAATTAGCCATTGAGTATTGGGTACACGAACCTCACGGCCGTGGAGTACGAGTTCCTAATGTTAAGCCTATGGAGAAAAATACCGGGGTGAGATAAAGAGTAGTAATTAAAAACAGGTTATTATCTCACCCCTGGTACAAGTTTAGCCATAGGAATAACATTAGAAAAAAATACTCAACGATCACCCCCGTATAGTGACGATACTACGCCACGGCCGTGGAGTAGTGAATTTGAGATGACGTCATATGGATTTGCTAAGTTTAGTCTAATCATTGTGAAATTTTGATGATATTCAATGTCATAAAAAGGGGTGAGATAAATCCAGAACCGGACTCGAATCGTAAATTAGACAAAACTCCACTCGTCTATTTATACGATTCTCGATGCAGTTCTATATAAAAATGACATGTAATTTGTTTGTTGTATAATATTGTTTTTTATACCTTCAGACGAGTAACCATTGGCGTGCCTCACATGACTCGTCGTTGGTCGGTGTGTGAAAAAAGAGCACGGTTGCTCTGAGAAGTGTGTTATTGTGTTAGTTTGTCAGTGGGCGTAGCGGATTGAATAATGGTGGAGGTGGGCACCTCCATTTAAGACCTCCTTAACGCCAGTCCTCCTGTTGGTGTTTAAAACGGTGTTCTTCATTTATAACGATTTCCTCAAAAATTTAACCTCCGGGACCAATCCTTGAATTACGTTCTGTCTATGTCCTGGCATGTTTCTCTTGTGAACAAGTTTTCTTTGTTTATTTGAACTTAGGTTGTTGTTTTTTCTAGGTTTTTATTTTAACTGGAGGTAACTGTTAGGGACAGACCGTCCCTATCTTCCACAGGCTCCAGTGTTTACACAGACCCTTGAATAGTCTATTCCCCATATAATGGGCTTACAAGCAATGTTGGGCTGAATTCATACTTTCAAGAAGATTGACACATTGATACAGATACAGCAAGAAATACATTCTATTAGACATATTTGGTCAAATTCCCAGTGACATATTAAATCAATATCGAACAAAAGCACACATCCGACTAGTAAATGGTAGGTCAGGTTCATCTTGAACTGGAACTAGGCAACACATGACACATACTTATCGAACATATTTTCGGACTAATCATAGCCGCACAAATAAACAAATAACAAAATTCCTGTTTTATGGTGTACAGAAGATTTGTATTTGTTTAAATTTATTTAGTTTTTACCCTAAGAACAGGCCGGTCATATAGCTCTTGTTACCTACTATATTTAAAACGGTAGAATTCCGTCGAATCCGCTTGGAGAATCTCCCGCACATAGGAACAGAGTGAACCCAATCTAGGGTGGGAGACTGAAGGGCCAAATTGCGCTGGTAGTCGGTAAAATCGGTGTCACGTGAAATGATGCTTGGGAACTATTTTGGTAGTTTCCGGTATTAATAGTAGGGGGCGCCACTAAGCCCTCACCCTATTTCAAATACGACGCGACGAAGTCGCTAGTATTATCAACAACGTCATGTCTATCATACGAATATTTGCATGTGATCTATCGATCAACGAATACGTGTGTACTTTCCAACAATGAAAGCTGTTTAACACAATATCTTTATATATCTGATTCGGCAATTTTAACTAAAAACTTTTCATCTTTGTTACATTGGCTAATTTAACGATTTCATTGCCAGCTTTTATTTTCTTTTATATACGCAAAGAAACTGTCTGGAATTAAATGTACGCATTACAAACCGGACAGGACCAACAAGGGAAACAATATCATGAAATCAGGGAAAGGCTATTTACTTATCTAAAATACGGTGGCATGTACTTGGCGATTATACCCTATTAGATATAGAGGCGCAAGATTTCTGATTCGATTCTGGCCAAAACATTTTCTTTTGTAATTCATTATGTACCACGTGCGTTTAGACATGGTAAATCATAGGAAGTTGTCTGCTTAATATCAGTCCCACATATATCAGCTCAGTGGGATTTCACTGGCGGAGTAGAGCTCTAGGGTAGTGCTAGAATCCATACGAAATCATTGTATGTGGTACCTGGTTGCCTTACATAAACGATCATTGTCAACCCGGAGATCTTTATTTCATGACAAATCTGTTGCTCAAACATCAATAAGGACTTTTGAAATATCCAAATGTTTCCCATTACATCATAATTTCCAATCCAATAAATTCACACAACTTAAAGACATATCTTACAATAAAGGGTTGCACCACAAGATTTTCAAGGAAATTGTCTGATATACCTTTAGAGGTACATAATCACCTGGTAGGAAATATACAATCAGATAATGTTGGATCATAAGTCAAGACCAAAGTCCAATGTACAAAGTTGCACGTCAAAAGTTCAGAGTTATTTTATATAAGTATGTTTATTCAGCTCTAGGGGTTCTTTTATTCAACATTGTTCATGGCCATAGGTTACTCATGGCCTTTGGTCAGGGGTGGTCATTGCCCCCCCTGGTGATGCATTTCACCACTCAGCACCACCGTGTGCCACCTGTCATTTTCTCACCGCACCGCTCACCAACGTGCGTAATCAGCGCACTCATCTATCCCTCACACTTTGCTCTGCACTCGCACCGTACAGACATACTTTTTCTACTCTCCAGATTCTTGGCCATCTCCGGTCTCCATATTCCCCAAATATAGGTGCCCGTGTACAAAGGGAGACATAGTTTCTGGATTTGGTGATGGTTTGTGCGAATACGATGCCGCCGACTACGCGAAGTGCGAATGCCCCACCAGCCGAGGAGACGGCCCCACGGGCCGAGGAGACGGAGACCGACTCGGAGGTAACCGTGCGCCAGCCCCAGCAGTAGAATGACAACCACATGGTCTTGGTTTCACAACAGGGCACCAGTGTACGATCCTCCAGGATCACAGCCCTTGAGACGGGTCTCGGGGATGTCAGGACGGACGTGAACAAAATGAGTGAGAAGATGGATGGCATACTCGATGCCATTATGCAGATCTCCCGCCCAGCCTCAAGGGCGACCGGCTCACAGGTGTCCGCAACCTCATGGACCCAGGACTAGGCCCACAACCAGACGGAGTGTCTATTCCTCCCTCCACGTCAGACAACTACGCCTCCGACGAGTACCTACAACGGGAATTTGACCGTGAGGCAATGAGGCACGACCGTACTACGGGTAAGCACTCACTGCTGTCTGATCTTAATACCCGTAAACTGACCGCTAAGCCCTACGTGTTCATTGACCGTGGTGGGGTGTACACCTTACATCAGAAATTAGAGCTATGGTCGACCCTCGAGCCGTTGGAATACATAAGTTCTTTTTTGTCCCTGCTGGGAGACGACCATGCTATGCTCCCGGGGACATGTTCCGCCATCTCCAACAGGTGTCAGTGGACGCCCAGGCTCGGCCATGGGCCGGGGTTAGAAGGTGGTCAAACTATGTATTTGATCGAGTTGAAGCCGGCCGTTTGTACTGGTGTGACTACGGCCATATTCAGGAGGAGAGGGTCTCACCATGACGTCAACTGCACCCAGCCACTAGAAACCTGACACCGGACGCTCACTTGGATGGGAGGCCCCGTGCCCTGACTACAACACCAAGAGTGGGTACTGCCACCGCAACGGACATGAGGAAGGGGGTATCCGGTGGCTGCATGTGTGTAGCTTCTGTGATTTGGTGGGGAGCCAGTGTGGACACTCCGTACACGCGTGCAACCGCAAGCTCACATATAAGCACAGATATGACCACACCGCGCCTGCACCCCCACCAGTCCCACGCTGGATGTCCAAAGCCAGATACCAACTTCAAAGTGGTGACCGGCCGGCATCCCAACAGCCCGGATATGCTCCACCCACACAGGGTTAAAAAAACGGCCCAGGCGCGCCCCGCGAGTAAGCAAGGCACGATACGAGGATGCCCCGGCTCCCAGCAGCTCCGCCTGTGATGTTGCTGAGCTGCCGCCGGCACGTGACGTAACCAGTCACGTGGTCCCTCTCACACGTGGACTATACCCCTAGGAGCAGTAAGTATATATACTGAGAATGTGCATAGGTATATAGGGTGGAAAATAGTATAGATATGAACTACTTAGGCGCTATTATAGATGAAAACCTGAACTTTCAAAAACAATTTGATAAGGAAAACTTATGATAAGATAATCATTTTCAGAAAAATAAAGAAATACTTTGATAAAGAAGTAGCCTGCAAGATAGCTAAATCATGCCTACTGCCGATTCCAGACCACTGCTCGTACCTCCTGGAAGGTACGACTGTAAAAAATCAACGACGTATGGAGGTTTGTATATTTAGGGGACTGAGAGTGATAATGGGGAAGGAGGCCTTCGTTGACGGTCACTATATAAGAAATGAAAAAGTACTGGAACACTGTAAACTCGAGCCGATACGTGTAAGACGGCTCCGACTATTGCTAGGTATTGTGAAAAGCATGTATCGGAAAGACGAACTCCCGCTAGCACGGAATCCAAATGACGATGTTAGGACCACGAGATCTGTAAATAAACTAAATGTACATGTAAACAAACCAAATACGGCTAAATCTCGCAAATCACCTGCATATGTGGGGATGACGATCTGGAATACCTTGAACAAACCGTTTCAAGAGGACTGTACAAACCAAATTTTCAAACAAGAAGTGACAAGAAAAGTGACGACGTACATAATGACAGAAGGATGTATGTAATATAAGAGGAATTACTGAATACTAATATTGACTGGACAAAGAGGTTCAGAATCCTATCTATGTTTGTATGTATACCTACTTAAATTGTACATAAAAGAAGTTTATTTATACTTACCTAACTGTATATATGAACATTTAATCGAGCAAACATACTGAAATATATATATCAATGACCGCAGATAGTTTGTACACTAGTAGTGCCATAAGCCAATCAAACTGTATTACATGTCTTCATTGTATTTTTTTCATCAATTTTTGTTGGATTGTGCAATCCCCCACACTCCATCACGAGCATGGAAGAACGACATTGTAAAGTCGATTGCTTTGTGTCTAAATAAAAAAAAAAAAAAAAAAAATAAACACGAGGGATCTGACTTAGAATCTCAGATAATTTACTTTTGATAATGTATAATGAAAGCATATCTTTACCTGTGCCAGCAAAATACCAATACCGGCTAATCGCCGAAGTTAATTTCAGTTGAAATAAAAACATCTTAAAAAAAAGAGAGAAAAATATATCTCCACTTTTAACCAGGGAGAAGAGGGGCTTCATCAAGCGAGACGCTATTAGTGTTATGATCTTTCCCCCCACATAAAGTTCAGTTAACGCATACATGATGCGGAACACTATTATTTGACTAAACAGAGAGATCATTCTCCCCTAATGGTTTCAATAAAGAAAGAAAACCCGAATAAAGTGGTATATAACATTGATACATGTATGCAAATCAATATCAGTATCGAAAAAATAATTTCTGGCGATGATGAGGTTTTTGAGGTCACGTGACTAGGGAAACTTAATGCTTCAAGGCATTCTCGCCCTCCAGAGACCCACTGCCTAGCGGCATCATCTAGTACTACAAGCCATCCTGCTCGCCTGAAGATGGAAGAGAGTATCAACAATATCCATTTTACAGAATTTAGGATGTTCTCAAAGCACCCATCATTAATTACGTTCGTCATTATGTTCCCGGACCACCCATCGCCAAAGGCCCGAGAGCACGTGTCCGTAAGCGCATTTTCAGCGGGTTACTGCTGTTTTATTTCATGTTGAATCCTTGTAGACTTCACTTTTACGATAGCCCGCTATACAGGTGTTAATGCCTTAGATACTAAAGCCCAAATATCTAACCCTCAATCCTTTTAGCGGGAAAATCACGAGCTTCAACAATAGGCGATGCACTGCCGTGTTTGAAGTTCTTGTAGTTATCGGTGTTGGCGCCTTTAATGTAACCTTATTGCACAGATTTAGTTCATAACCCACAAAATTCAAGAACATTTCCTGAAAGCAATTATTCGCTGTGATTGTGAACATGCGACGTAATGTAATGATGTCTTAGGGTGGTTTTCAAGTATCCATCGTTAATTATGAATCACACAGAATAACTATTCCTCAGTCACAAGGAGAGTAACCAGACTTTTTCAGGGAACAGTCTTGAAAACCGAAAACATTATCTATGCTAGGAAATATAGGATTTCCTTCGAAAAAATATATGATATTGGATCTTTATTAAGTACTTTTTAGATTCCACTTTGTGATTACTTTTAATTATTCCATTGTATTATCCATCATATACAAATAACCCATTGAAAATGTATTGGGACTAAAAAAACACGGTCAGTTATATAAAACTTGTCAGATAATGGTATACGGATTCAAATCTGTGGTATACGGTCTCAAAGCCATAATATACGGGAAAATAGTACCTTTCTGCTATAGGGGACAGAGCCATTGTTAGTTCATGAAGCAGTCACCAGGTGGCCAGCAGTATGGAGGGCCCCTTGGGGAGACATATTTATATTCTGGCTCTTTGTTCTCACGAAATTCAACTGCCTTTCAATGTTTTACCATGGTTCCCTTGACTCTCTACACCCATCCCAGAGCAGGATGAGATAATGATTAAACCCAGGACATGTTTCTCACATGGAACACAATATATACATATGTGAAGAAGGCTAGAGTTGTGACATTTCCCAATTATCACTCACTTCTTTTGCACCTCCATTAGAAAAGAACACCTACTCGGGGGGGGGGGGGGGGGGTCGTCATGGCAGCCCCCATGGATCATAGGCTATATGCCGTATAGAGCAACTACTGAATTTAATATATTCGCAAAAGATGGTTTTGTGGACAGGCGGCTCTGTAAAACTCTCCTCGTTCGTCAGTCTACCGAGGGCCCGAGACTATAGTCGCTACCCCTTACTTACCGTGCCAGTACGGGTGGGTTCAGATTGACCCACTGGAAAGGGCAGGGAGATGCGGGATCTACAACCTACTGCTACCTATGGACACAAAACCAGACTCCGGACTATTTTAGTATACCTTTCTTTATTTCAGTATTTTTCTAAGTCGGTTGGTGCTACGGGGCACCAACTAGTGCGGGAAGAGATTCTGGTCTCTTCAACATTGAAAGGTTTCGATGCAACTTTACCCACAGAGAGGCACCGCAAGAAGTCCTGTCAACCCGCTGCAGACTCTTATATACTGACTGAGTTACGTAATGCGGGCGACCCCGTAGTATTTGCATACACGGGTCCACCGGCTTTACCGCACAGCAGGGATCGGCACTCGCGCCATCTAGCGTAAAAGTGAAACAACGCTGCTCAACTACCCTGACCCCTACACTATCATATACAGGCTATGCACAAAGTCACTCACCATACTGACTGGGGCTGGGGGGTTCATTAGGAATGAACATATTGCGCAATACGCCGTGTATCTTAGTACCGATATACAGATTGCAGACAGATTCTTCGAAGTCGTTCTGAACGATTTATTGTCGACACCTCAAATAAGTATCGCCGTATTGGCGTCATAACTATGTTTTTATATAGTGCTTACTCAGATTACAAGGTGGCCCATTGTAAGTATTGCTGCCATTTCGGACTAGAACCGAACTGATTGAAGAATATAACTTTTAGGCTTAATAACCCGATCGTGTGATGCAGGGGATCACCTTTATGAAGTCCCATACCGTGATCTGGAGTCAGTTATCGGTAGTAGGTATATCTTCACCTCTTAGGGCTTCCCTCGTGGACTCTCTAAGACTTCGGTGTAGGGTGTTCTCTGATGTGGGGGTAAGTATACATGTCCTCAAAATTAACCTTTTGAACCTGTTACTGATTTATCTTCTCTTAGATGAAGCCCTTGATAAACATGTCCCGTGTACTCGTAGACATCAAATACTTCCAGCCTCACATCTTATCAGTTTTCAATCAATTCTGGCTGATCATCATCTAGAAGCCCTTTTTTCAAGGTTGTTATATATGTGATATCTTAAGATTTATGTTGATTCTTTCGTCGGAAAATCCGCTCAATAGGCAAATCGCAGTCGTCTAGAATACCAGCAGTCATTCAACAGAGAACAGATAAGACGGTGCAGCGGAAGCTTAACTTTAAATGTCCCCAACCGAGTACAAGGAACATGCAAACGCCTCACACATCGCTTAGCAACGCGACATTCCTGATGTCATCAATCAGTATTCGTCACCGCTGACGTCACACACGGACATCACGTAATCCTAAGGCCAATGTGTGCCGATTGAGGGTCCTGGTACGTATTCAGAGAGTCGGATATATAAGAGGCTAGCATTGTACTCTGTAATGCCCACGCATTAAAAACCGTCAATATCGAACGCGCCTTGCTACTCGACGAATAACTGACTCACCACCATCTAGCACAGGCGCAGTATATGTAATCCGTATTCCTGTTTCCGGATAACCACACTGCAGCGCTAGAGCAACATCTGGAAAAATCGTCCCTGCAATGATAGGCTTCTTGGAAGGAACTATTTTTTGGCGGAGATTTGTTGTCAATTCAGACCCAAACTGGTTTGATAAATCTAAAAGTGTGACAACGCTAGAACTATCAATTCTAGGCAAGATTACATTGTATTACATCTTTCTGAGTGATGTAGCATAGTTCTATATTCAGTAGAACCAAGAAATTAGAGATGTTGTTACTCAGTTCAGAAGATGACAGTTGAATGTTAACTTCAAATCCTAAAACTCTTATGATCTAATCATATAATTTCCAAAGTGATCAAGAGGTTGCAACTAGAGGAATCTAAATAAAGATATCAATATTATTTACAAATCTAGCGGGAAAATCTATTAGACACACTTCACAGCTAAGAACTACATTCTCTTGTGTAGTACTACATCGCCCGTAAAAAGGCGCGGAGGGAACATCTTAAAATCCTAAGATTGTAAAGAGTCCATCATTGCAGAGACAGGTTTTGCGTTGCGATAAACTGGAGCGGTGCAGTGTGCCGGATAACCCAGCCACCAACTCCCTCATCATAGAAAGGACTGCTAGGCGGCCATTGTAATAGTATGGTTATTGTATTCTCATATTATTTACCTCAGTGTTAATTATTAGTCCTGAAGAAGGGACAAAACTGTAACGAAAGGTTGAACAGTAGGCCAGTATTACCAGTTGTATGTTGTGATCACCGTTGAAATAAAGATGTATTATACAGCACTTTCGAGGAGCTGTGGTTTTCATACAGTTACCGTAATTCATTATTACCATACTATAATAAATATATATCAGACATGTATATCAATCTACAGTTAATCTACTTATCATACGCCCTAGTCCAATTAGAAATTCGTATGTACTTAGTCATTTACCCAAACTGCATTAAAGCCATTTCT
Source organism: Alentia gelatinosa (assembly GCA_950022655.1). NCBI lineage: Eukaryota > Metazoa > Annelida > Polychaeta > Phyllodocida > Polynoidae > Alentia > Alentia gelatinosa. The sequence goes on from OX465592.1 coordinate 16,128,414, forward strand.
AAGAATACATGCACCTCTGTTCTTAATGTGCAACATGAGTATGATAATTATATGATCATTAGTTTACCCTTGTCTTATTTGTTTTATAGTGGTAGCTTATTGCAGCTCTTTTTTTCTGAAATTTGTGTGTATATAGATATCTCCTTTGTTTTTCCTTCAGTCCCGACTTGTATCCTTGTTTTAACATTATAAACACTTAAGAAGAAGAGGGTTGTGTTGAATGATCCATGTTCATATAGAATGATAGCAGTGACAAACTCTATTATGAGGGGAACTAGTAGGTGGGACCATAGTCCTTGATAAAAGGCGAAATTTCTCCTACTTTTGATCAGTCAGGTGACCCCGATCATTGAAACACACGCAATCAAACTTGCTAAGGGAAACTAAACAAGAACTTTCAATCCACAGGTGGTTTATGTCGAATATTTATCTTTTATAATCATAAATGAATCTGACAAGATAAAAAATCATGGCAAATTACAATACCTTCATTATATGATTTGACCTGTGATACTTGATATAATTTTTGTTTGTTTATTCGGTGTCTACAGCTACAGATATCACTCAGGTCCGCTTCGTGATATCATTCCGCGTAGGCAACTCATGCCATATAAACAATCATATGAAATTTCGTGACATTTTTCGATAGTTTTGGAGCCCAACCGGTCTAGATTCTTCTTGTATTATCTTACATTTCCAGGAGCCTTTGACATGGCATTCGACTCCTAAGAATAGCTACGTTGTGAAAGATGTCTTCTAGATGGAACAAAAGGGCTTGCCACAAGAAAAGTTATACCCTAATACCAGTTTGAGAAAGCATACCTCTTGCCTGTTTGAATACTACCCCCTGGTTTAGACATAAAACACTCAACTAGGATACACATTTTCAGAATAACCAGAAACAATTTCTTAGATACGATAATGTTTTGATAACCATAAACACACTTATATTTTTTTGCATTAAAGCTTATTGGGCAAGTGACTATGAAGTTGGGAAACAGAAGTCTCACTTCACCTCCTGATTCTTGTTCTTGGCCACTAATGATGCTGTCATATTGAATCATATACTGAGTAGAGATTTCCTTATAATTTTGGTGGTCGCCGGGTTTGGCCGTGTGGGGGAGTCTGTCTTTGGAAGGTTTCCTTCCCGGCACTATCCCACCGTATGCACAATTACACGGTCGGTTTTGTCTTTTCGGTAAGTATGAGCAAACCTATTCCTACAGAACACAACTTCACAACTTAGATAAACAACAGGTTGTTAATAATTACTTCCCAGGGTGATCCTGGTCAGAACACCCCTGAAGTACAGCACCTTGACACTGTGTGCCAAGTAATACTGAGGAGGCTGCTCTAGAGCCTGGAGTCCAAGACTCACCTAACCACCAAGAGGGTTTGGAAAACCCTACCAGTCTGAGGATCCAAGGATTCACTCTTCTCAGAGAGGACCCACTGGGATCCTGGCCAATATATATGCTGAGTTACGTAATCCCAGCTTCCGCCGCTCTTGTGTGCGGCGTTACCTTCTCGTATCTCCATTAGTAGGTGACCCAGCTGATTTCTGCCCTTATATGTATTCGTATCGTAAGAGGGTGGTTGTGGCCCCTAAGATTCGAGGTCAACTCTCGACTGCAGAGCCGTCCCAAGGTGCGAGAAAATATTATGTAAGGAGGTCAGGGTGAAGGTCGGGGTTTGCTGCGAATGCAGTCATTGGCTACTCGATCTACTGTATTCCTTATATGGAATTAAGGTAATCGATTACGGTAATGGGACAACTCCATGGTGCGTATAGCCAGCTGCGCCTAGACGCGCCCCCGCACCAAAAATTATTTACTGTTGATTCAACTAGCGCAATGTTTTTCATTGCTACCAGTACGTCCTTTAATGTAAGATTTTGTCTGAATTTGTCCTACAACAATTCTTTCATAAGCGTTACTTTGTCTGCTTTCCAGTCCTCGTGTTTCTCATTTTCTTCTCCAGAAAGAATGGTTTTTCCTTTCTGTTTGATGGCATATGGATTATCCATCTTTAATATCAGCTCTGACAGGTCATCGTCATCGAAATACTTGCACTTCTGATACACATAGGCTTTTTCAACCGATCTCATGTCGATTGTGTCTCCATTTATTCTCCTTTCTAGTCTACATTTGAACAAGTTCGAGAGAACACATTGATCACCATTAAATATTATTCCCGCCTTTGTATATCTGGCCCCTTCCGGAATTTCTCCTTCTGCTCTCTCTTTTTCTTTCTGTGTGTCTTCCATGGCAATACTTACTAGGCGTTCCTCTATGGTTGTCCTAGTCGTTTCCCCTTCAGCCTTTCCCTTATGTTTATCTTCTTTTTCGTCTGATTTGTTTTCTGTCTGGGACTGTGCAACTCTATCTTTGAAAGAGAAAGGAAAGTGAACTGATGTGGTGCTAGAACCTTTAAAACTTTGTCTATAATGGTGTCCCGGAAATATAGCAAAAAGGTGACACTTGATTTACTATGAATATTGGTATAGCTATCGAAATCTGTTAAGTAGATGTCCATCAAATAAATTCACTGCATACTTTGCTAGTATTTGAGGTTCCTGCATGGTCACATTCTCTGATTGGACTAGGCAAGAAATTAAATAAGTAGTAGGGTAGTCACACAACACATCGCATGGTATTCTAAATTAAGTAGCTGCCAGGTAGGAGTATAATGGTACGGGCCATTTCGTTACTCCAGACACTTATCATATAGAAAACTCCCATTATCTAACGAGTATACGGGCATGCTAGCTTCAGGTCTATAATTATGTTCCTCTGATATTTGTCCACTTCCGCGAGTTTTCACTTGGCGGCCGTTCACCGGCCACTAATGAGGCACTGTTTCTTCATTACGACAATCCTAATCCCCAAATGTGTTTTTCTCCGCGAAGCCTCCCCCAAACAGATGCCTGAACGCCCCCTGGAGAATAACCCCAGAACTAGCGAGGCCACGCGGGAACTGGATTTCGGCCGCATCGCCCGCCCATTGGTCGCTCATTGTCTCGCCATTTTGATATGCAAATTCCTGAGCATGCGTGAAGGCAAGGCCATTGTGCAGTCCTTTGACTTTCGCTGGTACCGTCGATACGGCTCACAATGTCGCCTGCCGGAAGTGTCGACATTCGGTTAGCCTTCTCAATTACGACACTGGCACCGGACGTTGCGAGCAACGCATGCGCGGTACAAAGAGGCCGCCCTTGCGCAGGTCTGTCACTTGTGATGGCGGTTATTGTGTTAGTGAGCGTGGTATCGGTTAGAACCCGTACCCCCCACCCCACCCCTCCCTACTCCGCCCACGCTACGACCCTCCAACCCACTCGTTCACACTTCAGTGGTAGGTTGATCGTCCATTCATCTTTGTGTTGTTTTCAGGAAGGGTCTCAGACACGGCGTCCACTGAGTTCCTGCTGCACTAGGATAAACCTTTAAACCGGGCACCACTGCTTATGACTCTCTCCAACGCTTGCCTTCACATGTCTTTTACTTCCAAATCTATCAAAGAAAACAAAGATCGATCCCCCCACGTTTCACTACGATACTATGGAGAAACCAAACAAGAGTTAGTCATGTTGTTGTTTATTGCATGACGACAAGATCGCATATTACTGAGCGAGGTGAAGCCAAGAGCAGTAATATGTGATCTTGCCGGAGTGCGATGAACAATAACACAACTAACTCGAGTTTGGTTTAGAATTTATCCTACCCTGCCCGTCTAAATTACTTCTACATTAACAAATGACGTCATTTGTCAAGTGTATCCCACTAGAGCGATATTTTTCATTTTTCTGAACTCCAGACCGAATATAGTGACCAGATGTTAAGCCTATGGAATTTTTTATTAGGGGTAGGATAAAGGGAGGTATTTTTAAAACGGAGAACGATACTGGCTGACGGACTATAGTGACAACGATTGGAGTGTCAGTGTAGTTACTACAGTGACAATCTTTAATCATTGTTGCGAGCAGGAACGATTCATTTTGTGTAGGGACATCAGCATCAACCCCAAACAGTTTCGGTAGTTTGGAGAAAATTTTAACACCAGAGTGTACTATATATATTCATAACATCAGCTTTTATCTTAATTTACCCGCATTATTCACTTCACTGCAATAACATACGAATCTGAAGATGGCGAAGTGGCCTGTTGGCCAATCTGGTACACATCTATGAGTATTGGTTGCAGGACGTTAGGGCCCACCACTTTAAAGTCGAGACGTTAGGGCCCACCCTACACTGGGAGTGTGAAAGCCTCAGTCCCACCTCCGCCGCACCGCAATGCCACAGTCACACCTGTGGTGCCGGGAGGGAGATATGGCATAAATAGACGTTAGGGCCCACCTGATTTTGCATAATTATTTAATGTTTGAATACTGGAGAACTCAACCCGTAAAAAACTCGACCCGTAACGAACTCGTCCTGTTTTAAATCTTCCCTACTTAAGCATCTCAACTGTGAATAAATACTATATTTAGTAGTAAGTATAAGTAAGTAACCCTATCCCTAACCCTAACCCTTATCCTTAACCTAACCCTTACCCTAACCCTAACCTTAACCCTATCTCTAACCCTATCCCTAACCCTATCCCTAACCCTATCCCTAAACCTAACCCTAACCCTACCCCTACCCCTAGCCCTTACCCTATCCCTAACCCTAACCCTAACCCTATCCCTATCCCTTACCCTAACCCTAACCCTATCCCTAACCCTAACTCCAGGCTGGCTTTAGGCGGACCCTAACATCCCGATGAGTGGGCCCTAACATCCCGACTTTTGGGTGGTGGGTCCTAACGTCTACATACCAACCCTGGTAACATCTGCATTGGCCACCTACCGCCTCAACCACAACAGATGCAGTCAGGGGTCCCATGCAATACCCTTAAGCTGCTAAACTGCTTAACTTTATTTACCTTTTTTATTCAGCCAATATTGAGTATTCAGTATTCAATTTGACAAGCTGTCACTATTGCCAAAAGAAATTGACATGGAGGCACAATGCCTTGCTCAATCCCCAGGAACCTGTTTCAGTAGTTTCGTGACATGTCTAGATGGCATCTGTGACACCATACGGGCAGATCACAAGATTGCAGTCGATGACACACGGAGTTCCACTCATTTCTCATGGGAATTAAGCAATGACACTTTAACATGAGTAGGGGATACATGTAATCTATAATCACTCCAAATATGAAGAAAATTGGCCACTTCGATCTTCTGTTATTTGCTAGTCTTTTTCCACTGTTGCTTGCACTGCTGGTGCCGCTGTTGATGTCTGTCTAGGCCTAATGTCACAAGACTACTGAAACAGGTCCCTGGTCGTTTTTGACCTGGGACCTGTTTCACTAGTTTCGTGACATGTCTAGATGGTGTCTAGATGGTGTGTCCGGTTTCATAAGAACTAGACATTAGACTTCGTTTTGTCCGTTCTTGCTTGCACTGTTGGTGCCGCTTTTCATATCTGTCTAACACTTTTGTCACAAAACTAGTGAAACAGGTCCATGATGTGTAGATTTGTCTAATTCTTATGTTTGGGGTCTGTCTTTTCCAAAGGGCAGCTACTTGTATTGTCACGAAACTAGACAACCACAATGTCTGTATGGTGTCACAGACATGTCACGAAACTATTGAAACAGGTCCCTGGTCCCAGAAGATGGCGAACTGGCCTGTTGGCCAATCTGATACACATCTATGAGTATTGGTGACATCTGCATTGACCACCTACCGCCTCGACCACAATAGATGCGGCCAGGGGTCCCATGCAATACCCTTGAGCTGCTAACCTGCTTAACTTTATTTACCTTTATTATTCAGCCAAGCTGTCACTATTGCCAAAAGAAATTGACATGGAGGCACAATGCCTTGCTCAATCCCCAGGTCGTTTTTGACCTGGGACCTGTTTCACTAGTTTCGTGACATGTCTAGATGGTGTCTAGATGGTGTGTCCAGTTTCATAAGAACTAGATATTAGTCGTTTTGTCTGTTCTTGCTTGCACTGTTGGTGCCGCTTTTCATATCTGTCTAACACTTTTGTCAAGAAACTAGTGAAACAGGTCCATGATGTGTAGATTTGTCTAATTCTTATGTTTGGGGTCTGTCTTTTCCTAAGGACAGCTACTTGTGTTGTCACAAAACTAGACAACCCCAATGTCTGTATGATGTCACAGACATGTCACAAAACTAGTGAATCAGGGGTCTGTTTAACATTGGACGAGCGAGACTGCACCTGGACGATACGAGATACCCGGCGAGGGACGAGCTTCTGGAGGATTCTCGTGCAATGTGGTTTAATAAGGCATGTCATCCAGGGCAGGGTCTATCGCTCGTACAGATTCTCCTACGTTTGACCTATATGAGTCCATACGAGAGGTCGTCCGCCGGAGGGGACCGTGGCAGGCAGGGGACCAGTCAGGGATACATCCCGCACCAAATTTCAACTTCCGGGACCATTCCGAAATGCAAAACAGACTCCCCCTACCTCCCATTCCACCCTATCGAGCCCCCCCCCCCATTCACAACTTTTTGTTGAATTAACACATTACAAATTAAAATAAGGTGAATCTATAGCTGATTTCTGATGTCATACCGCCTTCAGTTCTAGTTAATTGACAATGTTTTAAGACCACTCTATTTTGGAACATGGATCATATCCTACATATACAGTGGCGTCAGAATAGGGGGGGGGGGCAGGGGGGGGGGCGACTGCCCCCCCCCCTCCCACACACACACACTTTTTTGCCAACCCAAAAAAGTCAGCAGCTTTAAACTGTACTCAAACGTGTGCAAAACCTGTCTTGACTTTTCAGCATCAAAGAATGCCTAAGTCTAACTTTTTACCATGCAAAGCCTTAACTTTTCACTATGAAAAAATGTTAAAGTCTGACTTTTTAGCATGCAATGATGGCTAAGCCCTAACTTTTTACTGTGGAAAGTGTCAAAGTCTGAATCTTTAGCATGCAATATGAGAAAACTGTATTCCTGTGGACGAATTATTATTTTACCGAACCCCTGTCCCCGGAATTTTAACCGAGGTCTTTAGACCGAGGTTTAAATGTCCGGAGGACAGGGGCGAGGTAAAATAAAAATTCAAACACAGGTATATGGTTTTCTTATTATTATATACCTCAAAATAATTACAATAATGTCAATAATTAAGCCGTAGCAGCCGTTTCTAGACCCATTTGGTCACACCACGGTTGAACCGAAATACAGTAGAACCCCGCGTAAGCGGACACCCCGCGTTAGCGGGCACTTTTGCTCTGAACGAAAATTTTTCCCTCTATAAGATGTTTATTTTAACCCCGTGTAAGCGGCCACCCCGCGTAAGCGGACACCCCATGTAACCGGACAGTTATTTCGGTACGAGGAGGCCTAAAACCCTGTGTAAGCGGACACCTCCAATGGACACCCTACCCAAAATAGATTAACATGTCTTTTTTTTCAGTGTTTATTAGTATATTCATAGAAAATAGATTTTGTAATTCAAGGTTTAATAACTTCGGACCCAATTAACATATCAGAAAATGGATTTCAGATCTATTATCGCCTCTATCTGCCCTACATATCGGTATATAACACATATATATTGGACTGGAGGAAACTTGAAAACCCCGCGTAAGCAGACACCCCGCATAAGCGGCCACTTTGGCCCGGAACGGAGGGTGTCCGCTTATAGTCAGGGGGCCAGCCCCTGAAAAAGTGCCTTTTCGTTCCATGGAAGTATAGCAGCAATTTTATTGCATCAAATGAAAGCTAAGACTTTGGCCATTCCAGATATGGTAGCCATTTTTCTGTAAATGTGTCCATTTGACCTTTTATTAGAGGTCAAAGGTCAAAGGTCATCAAATTTCAGAGGGTTTTGAAATTGAGACATATTTTGTCATTTCTCCAAGAGTATTAAGTTGATTTCTTAGATATTTGGTAAATATATTGAGACACTATAGAGTCATCAGCTTTTGTCACCATCTTGATTTTGATCAAGGTCAAGGTCACCAAATGGAATGTTTCCACTCAGAATTTCACCCAATTTTCTATAAGGACTTACAATAGTTTCTATAACTTGTTCTAATATGCCTGTATTTCAACTTAAATGATATATCTAGATACCTGATACCATACCCTAGATAAGCCCTAAAGATAGAATTCCCATCATGCACCATTAAGCCACAGCGAGGTGAAAGGTCAACATATATGTTCATACAAAAGACCAACATAGGCCACTAAAATTGAGACATATTTTTTCATTTCTCAAAAAGTATTTGGTGGATTTCTTAGATATTTGGCAAAATCACTTAGACACCATAGAGCTATCAGTCTGTGTCACCATCTTGATTTTTCTCAAGGTCAAGGTCACCAAATGGAATTTTTTCTTCCAAAATTTCCAAATATTTCCAATAAGGATTTACAATAGTTTCTATAACTTGTTCTAATATAGCTCTATTTCAACTTGAATAATATATTTGGATACCCTGCACCATGCCCTAGCAATGTTCTAAAGCAACCCTTCCCATCATGCACCAATAATTCATCATTAAGTGACAATAAGGTCAAAGGTCAAGGTAAGATTCCATAGAAAATCACGAATACACCAAATCTGATAGGGAATTGAGATTGAAATTGAGAACGTCTTAAGATATCTTCAATAATATATGATCTTGAACCCTTCCATATTTGACCAAAAGATGCATATTTTGCAGTGCTATTAACATTTTCCAAGGTCAAGGTCACTGAATGGAATGTTTTAGGCTGGAATTACCTGATTAATCAAATACTTTAGAAGAGATGGGACCTGTTTTTAAAAGTATTCCTAAAAGATTTGGTGTATAACCCCATTTACCAGAATTTGATAAGATACAGTTTGTAACTATGGTTTTCATAAGGTCTCTATTATGGATTAGCCTATTTCAGCCTTTATTTAGTCTTTAATGTCTTTGGCTTCCTGACCTTTATTATTGTATTGAATAAGCTACAACTGTGCTAAGATCAGGAATGAACCTTTGGCATATAATTTGTCACCAATAGAGATATTGGCAACTGCATTTTACTAATTTTTTGAATAAAAGATATAGTATAGAATAGCTCAACAATGCGGTATGCGTTATTAGATCTGCTGTCAATATTAACTGTAAAACTGATGCCACAAAATGTAGTTAGGTACTTTACTCACCCTACTATTGTGGTGTCAAAGTATTGGACTCACTAACTGCACCAGTTCAAATGGTACAGACTAAGCTAGATTTCAGCAAAACTATTCTTTCCTACTCATAGATGTTGCTTGATACCAACCAGTAGGTCAAAATCCAAACTCATTTCATCTTTCATATGCTTTGGTAATGATCTGCCGTAACCAACAGTTATGTGAAAAACTTAGTTTAATGAGAGATGCTTTTTCCCTAAATGATGAATCACATAAAAAACTGAATAGATATATGACCATATAGTTGATGAAAAGGATATCTGAAGTGTCTTAGTTCATACATACCTGGAGAACTGTTATCAAATCTGGACAGCAAAAGGTGAATCAATCATTGACATATAAAGTCCTATTAGAGGAGAGGAAATTAGATTGAATATTTTTTGTATTTCTCTTAACTCATGTAGGATTATTCTATGAATATCCATGAAATGATTTGAGATTTGCCGAGAGGGCCTTCAGGAATGAGTCTATAGGGTATGATGAAACATATGCCCCAAGGCTTGACCTTGACTCGCAGGTAACATGCCATTAAAGGGCTTTTGGGAGACTTGGGTAGTATAAGCAGACTCAACCATATGAAATTTTTTTTTCTTCAAATAGTCAAGGTCTCTTGTGAAAACAAATGGACTAAGATGAAAAACAAAAACCTTTTTACACATATCAAACCATATGAATGCTTGCATAAGGACAGCAGTCCTCCTTGTATGATACAGCAAGATGGTAGCTGAGTGTGTAGTAAGGCTCTACTCCCTAGCATGGCTCCATACCTGCATGCTTTTAGACAACAACCAAACTATTACAAGGTACCTGTAGATACCAGAAGGAGATTGCTTTGGTTAGCTACATTAGTTGCTCCTAGGGTCACCTGCTTCACATATGCATTCTCAATAAAAGTGATGTCTCCACCATGGGCTGATATTACTGACCTCTTCCAAGATATAGTTGTACCTCAATGTTAGGCAAAGGAGTTGCCCATGAGCTATATGTAGAGTGTAGTCTTGTAGTGGGGTGAAAGTTGGGCAACATTGTAACAGAGATATGGATGTTGATGGAGGCTTGCTTGAATCGTTTTGGTAGAAATCATGAGGCATCATCTATGTGCAGAGTGGCAATGGGTATGAAATTATCAAGCCATCGAAGATAAAGGTGAAGATACAATAGGGTTTTTTAAAGTAATATTCAACTTGGAGGGTGGCTCTTGAAGAGTTCAGGCTCCTGAAATATACTTAGAGGTTAAGGTCAGCCTGCCTTGCCTGAATAAGGTTGAGGCCAATGTCTCATCCTGCCAGAACCAGTCAGATTTCTCTCTTGACTATTGGCATCAATGGCAACATTTTTAGGCCAGTATTGATTTCTTCTCGAGTGGTTTGAAGCTTGAGACAGACAGACAGGTATGCCCCTGGGTTACAGATGGGTCTATAGTATTTCAGATGATTGGGAGCTATTGCCTGAAGATGGCAGTCTTTCTTGCCAAAGCTTTGGACTTTGGGGTTGCTTATGCATATGACAAATAGCTGATCATCATGGGTTACCATACGCCTTTTCTATTGGGTGGTGGAGACCTGCTATTTTTCCTAGAGTAAACAAAGTAAGGTCTGTATTTGCATCCTAATAGGTGACTATCATGCTTTTGTTCCTGAATGCCATAAGGGCTTGGACAAGACGGATAACAAATATTCCTTCTGGCCTGGACCATCCACTTACTTATTTGACCATTTTGCGGCTTATTTGACCATTTTGAGTCAATGTGCCTTGGCAAATTTGCACATGGAAATATTTACCACCTCCATTTCAGCATCAATGTTGTATCTGATCCATATGATAGACCTCTCTGGAAGAGACATGGAGAAGTGTAACTTATGTTGCTAGAAAAAAAGCAGCTTTTCACCATAGAGGTTACATAGATAGGCCAGTATGTGATATCTGAGGCCTGCCATCATCTAGACTTCTTTGAAGGTCATCTTTTCTTGGCCATAAAAGGAGACAGGATTTAATGTATATCCTGTGAATATCTGCAATGGTGAGGAACAGATAAGCAAGGGAGTATGCACAGAGCTACAAGAAAGCATTGTGAGGTCAGCCTTTAACATGTAGGATTCAGTGATATGGGCCATCCCTAACAGCAGGGAGGGTATATTTGAAGGGGATGCCCTAGAACCTTCTAGGGAAAGAAATTCCCTGGGAGAGCAGTAAAGTTTGGGCAATGTCTCAAGGAATGGTGTGAGAGGTTATGCTTAGAGAGAAGATTGTGTCATGGTCCACCAAGTTGATGTGGCCATGTTGTGCTGGTACCCATTGTTTAATGGCTTTTGCAAGCATAGGCTTCAAAAGGCTAAAAGGCAGGCTGCTTCCAGGCCTCAGGGACAGTTGGGCTCATGGGATGGGTGGCTAAATGTCTCTATTTAATCCCACACTCAGAGCAAGGTGTTGTGATATGAGGGAAGTTTAAAAGACATTCAAGACAGTCAAGCCCTGGTTTATGTGCCCCGAGGCCCAGTTTTATACACCTGCAGATGGGCCTCCCTCATGTCCTAAAGTAAAGCACCATGAGAGGTATCCAGGCCCAGTGGTAGAAGTGTCTCTTCCACTGAAATCTGTCCCAAAGAAACCCAGTTTGTAATGCTTAAGTCTTAGCTGGGCTCAGAATACAGAGTTGTATGAAAATGACCCCAGGGTCCACTAATAGAAAATACAGTATAAATCATAGTTTCTAGGAACCCCTGACTAGGCCTTTGATGTCCTCATTGCACTCAGCTGCTCCAACAAGGGTGATAGGTTGTGGGCTAGTTGTTATTTGGGAAGTGCCTGAGCAATGGCAGTATGGCAGTTGATTCAAACTTCAGTGGCTTCTTCCTAATATATATGATCCTTTGAGTATAATAGAGATTCAATCTGGGTGAATTTGCCATTGAAATAGGATGGACTTCTCCTCCAGGTATTGAATTTTAGTCAACCTGATAGTCTAAGTTGTGGGAGGACTGAGGCCAGTTTAGAACTAGAAGAAAAGGCCATTTATGTATGTGAATGTAGCTGCCAACATAGAACATGAAGGCATAACATCTGCAGTAGCTATACATAATAGACCAGATAAACAGGAGATTGCATTACTCTATCTTCTTAACCCTTTACAGGCAGTGCCCTGTGACAGAGCCACATTGGTCAGGGTGAGATATCACATGTCACTCTCAATTCTACTATTTTCTGGGATTAACAGTATTTGATAAGGTTCTATAAGTACATTTTCGGCAAGTTTCATATCTTTAATTAATTGGTTTTTTTTTTAGAGAAATGATGCCATCAAAGATATCCATGAATACTATGTTGTAGATTATGGTCCTTGGGACCCTACAGGTGAATAAACATGTATTCATTAATCTCTGAATTTATAAAGTGACCAAACCAGTAGAATATGACACTTTTGTCTAGTGTACTCAGACATTCAACAAAATTTTCAAGGATGGGTACTGATCTCAGTGTATGCTTTTAGCAGATGGGCACATAGTTGTCTGAACTTATAATTCAAAGTTTATGACATGATACATCTTATTTAACCCATTCCAGTGGGTGATGCCTTTAGGCGTCAACTGTTCCACCGTGGGAATGTCTGAAATATTCCCTTTAGACATCATCTGTCATAGTTTGGTTGTTGTCTAAAGGCATGATTAAAATATGTTTTTTGTAATAATGTGAGATATAAGATGGATAAATATGAATTTACAAATTATCGTAAGTCTCCACATGCAATTTCAGGCTGAAACATTCCATTTAGTGACTTTCACCATGGTCAAGGTCAAAAGTACTATAAAATATTGACCTTGTGGTCAAATATGGAAGGGTTCATAATCATATTATTGAAGATATCTTGAGACATTCTCACTTTCAATCTCAATTTCCTATCAGATTTGGTGTATTCGTGATTTTCTATGGAATCTTACCTTGACCTTTGACCTTATTGTCACTTAATGATGCATGATGGGAAGACAATTTCACAACATTGTGAGGTACTCATATCAGTTTTAGAAATATGTGAGGCAAGTTAAATTACAGGTATTTTAAGTAAATTTATATAGAAACTGCTACAATTTCTAATTGAATATTTGGTCAAATTTTGAGAAAAACATTCCTTTTAGTGACCTTGACCTTGGAAAAATGTTTGATTGTTGTAGAATCTTAGAGTACCATGGAATATAAATCTTTGTGTCAAATATCTAAGAGATTGGTGAAATATTCTTAAAGATATGACGAAATATGTTTCAACATCAGTGGCCTATGTATGAACAGATACCGTGACCTTTGACCTCACTGTGGCTTATTGGTGCATGATGGGAAGGCTTGCTTTAGAACATTGCTAGGGCATGGTGCAGGGTATCCAAATATATTATTCAAGTTGAAATAGAGCTATATTAGAACAAGTTATAGAAACTATTGTAAATCCTTATTTGAAATATTGGGAAATTTTGGAAGAAAACATTCCATTTGGTGACCTTGACCTTGAGAAAAATCAAGATGGTGACACAGGCTGATAGCTCTATGGTGTCTAAATGATTTTGCCAAATATCTAAGAAATCCACCAAATACTTTTTGAGAAATGAAAAAATATGTCTTAATTTCAGTGGCCTATGTTGGTCTTTTGTATGAACATATATGTTGACCTTTGACCTGGCTGTGGCTTAATGGTGCATGATGGGAATTCTATCTTTAGGGCTTATCTAGGGAATGGTATCAGGTATCTAGATTTATTATTTAAGTTGAAATACAGGCATATTAGAACAAGTTATAGAAACTATTGTAAGTCCTTATAGGAAATTGGGTGAAATTCTGGGTGGAAACATTCCATTTGGTGACCTTGACCTTGATCAAAATCAAGATGGTGACAAAAGCTGATGACTCTATGGTGTCTCAATATTTTTACCAAATAGCTAAGAAATCAACTTAATACTCTTGGAGAAATGACAAAATATGTCTCAATTTCAAAACCCTCTGAAATTTGATGACCTTTGACCTTTGACCTCTAATAAAAGGTCAAATGGACACATTTACAGAAAAATGGCTACCATATCTGGAATGGCCAAAGTCTTAGCTTTCATTTGATGCAATAAAATTGCTGCTATACTTCCATGGAACGAAACTCCTTAAATAACAGGATTTCAGGGAACTGGCCCCCTGACTATTAGGGTTATATACCCGTCAACCATCCCTGAGGATATTGAACCTGGTGGTGTAGTGGTTAGGGTATCTCTTTTGGGATCCGAGGGTCGGGGGTTCGAACCCCGGAGGCGACTTATCATTTTATGTTTTTCTTACGCGGGTCTCTGCTTACACGGGGTGTCCGTTAGGCGCTACTGGGAGGTGAGTGCTGGTGAGTGAGTACTGGTGAGTGAGGACTTGTGAGTGAAGACTTACTTATGAGTAGGTTGTTACTTATAAGTGAGGACTGGTGAGTGAGGACTGGTGAGTGAGTACTGGTGAGTGAGGACCGGTGAGTGAGGACTGGTGAGTGAGTACTGGTGAGTGAGGACTGGTGAGTGAGGACTGGTGAGTGTGGACTGGTGAGTGTGGACTGGTGAGTGTTGACTGGTGAGTGAGTACTGATGAGTGAGGACCAGTGAGTGAGGACTGGTGAGTGAGTACTGGTGAGTGAGGACCGGTGAGTGAGGACTGGTGAGTGAGTACTGGTGAGTGAGGACCGGTGAGTGAGGACTGGTGTGTGAGTACTGATGAGTGAGGACTGGTGAGTGAGGACTGGTGAGTGAGTATTGGTGAGTTAGGACTGGTGAGTGAGGACTGGTGAGTGAGTACTGGTGAGTGAGGACCGGTGAGTGAGGACTGGTGAGTGAGTACTGGTGAGTGAGGACCGGTGAGTGAGGACTGGTGAGTGAGTACTGGTGAGTGAGGACCGGTGAGTGAGGACTGGTGTGTGAGTACTGATGAGTGAGGACTGGTGAGTGAGGACTGGTGAGTGAGTACTGGTGAGTTAGGACTGGTGAGTGAGGACTGGTAAGTGTGGACTTGGTGGGTACTGTAGAGTGAGGACTGTTAAGTGCGGACTGGTGAGAGAGCACTGGTGGATACTGGTGAGTGAGTACTGTTAAATAAGGACTGTTGAGTGTGATCTGGTGAGTAAGGACTGATGAGTAAGGACTGATGAGTGAGAACTGGTGGGTACTGGTGACTGAGGACTGGTGAGTGAGGACTGGTGGGTGAGTACTGGTGAGTGAGGACTGGTGAGTGAGTACCGGTGAGTTAGGACTGGTGAGTGAGTACTGGTGAGTTTGGACTGGTGAGTGAGTACTGGTGAGTGTGGACTAGTGAGTGAGTACTGGTGAGTTAGGACTGGTGAGTGAGGACTGGTGAGTGTGGACTTGTTGGGTACTGTAGAGTGAGGACTATCGAGTGCAGACTGTGTGTCAGAGGCGCAAATCGTGATAGTGGTAGCACCACTTGACGATCGTAAAAGTTCTTATTATAGCCAAACCATAAAGCTTTGCATAGTGTGTCGGAACAATGTCTCTGGAGTCTTGCGACACGACGCACGTGTGGCAGGCCATGTTGGGGCGTGTCAGAGTGTATCGCAGTCCTTCTCCAGGTCCACTATCACATGCTTCAGCTTCAGCTAAGACACCCCTTTGGGGTGTCGTCTGTTTGCGAGCCTTTGAGACGATGTAGGAGAGTGTGGACGAGATTTCCCCATTGGACGAGGTTCTTGTTGAACGAGACTTTCTCATGGCAGCTCTCTCGTATCGTACGGGGCTCGGCCCTGGCCGAACGAGACACTTGTTGAACGAGACTGGCTGGACGACCCCCGTACGAGCTCGTTCGTACGATGTTAAACAGATCCCAGGTCCCTGGAGTAGCACAGTGTGTGGAGGTGTGTTTGACGTACCCCCTAACAGGGGAGGAGCAAACCATGATAAAACCCCCAATATCCACCATACAGGGGTCTGTTTAATATCGGATGAACGAGACTTTAAAAGCTCGTACGGGGGTCGTCCAGCCAGTCTCGTTCAACATGTGTCTCGTTCGTCCAGGGACGAGCCCCGTACGATAGGAGAGACCTGCCGTGAGAAAGTCTCGTTCAACAACAACCTCGTCCAGAGGAGAAATCTCGTCGACACTCTCCTACATCGTCTCAAAGGCTCGCAAACGGATGACACCCCAAAGGGGTGTCTTAGCTGAAACTGAAGCATGTGATAGTGGACTTTGTAAGGGACTGCGATACGATCTGACACACTCTGACACGCCCAAACATGGCCTGGAGGCATCACCACACTACAGTTTATTTATTGTGACGCATGATGCCTAGAGGCCTCATTGTTAAAATATTTACAAAAATGTGTTAAGAAAGTAATAATAGAGCAATGTTCATGAATTTTTTACAGAATGTAGATAAGATAGATTTAGTATTTCAATACCCCCCTCACTCACTAGTCCACACTCACCAGCCCTGACTGACCAGTCCACACTCACCAGTCCACACTCACCAGTCCTCACTCACCAGTCCTCATTCACCAGTCCTCACTTACCAGTCCTCACTCACCAGTCCTCACCCACAAGTCCTCACTCACCAGTCCTCACTCACCAGCTCTCACTCACCAGTCCTTACTCACCAGTCAACACTCACCAGTCCTTACTCACCATTACTCACTCACCAGTCCTCACTCACCAGTCCTCACTCAACAGTCCTTACTCACCAGTCCTCATTCACCAGTCCTCACTCACCAGTCCTCACTCACCAGTCCTCACTCACCAGTCCTCACTCGCCAGTACTCACTCGCCAGTCCTCACTCACCAGTCCTCACTTACCAGTCAACACTCACCAGTCAACACTCACCAGTCCTTACTCACCATTACTCACTCACCAGTCCTCACTCACCAGTCTTTACTCACCAGTCCTCACTTACAAGTCCTCGCTCACCAGTCCTCACTTACCAGTCCTTACTCAACAGTCTTCACTCAACAGACCAGATCACACAAAACAGTCCTTAATCAACAGTACTCACTCACCAGTATCCACCAGTTCTCACTCAACAGTCCTCACTCAACAGTCATCACTCGACAGTTCTTATACTTAGTGACCCATCCTGGGTGACCCTTTAGTAGCAGTAATGTGGTAATCAGTCCTAGAAGGGTAATTAGGTAATGTTACCATGGTAACGATAACGCAGTAATGCAGTCGAATAGTTAAAACAGTAGTGTGGTTGCAACGGTAACATAATAAGTGGGGTTAGAATAGTAATGCGGAAATGGTATCACCATTATGGTAGGGCAGTAACAGCGTTAGAATGGTAATACAGTTTTCAAGATTCAGATGCAATGCTTTTAGAACAGAAATGCGGTAGCGCGGTTAGAAATAGTAATGCACAGAGTTAGAACAGGAACCCCTAAGTGGTAATGAGGTTACAGGATTAGGATGTAACATGGCAAAGGGGTTTAATTAGTATAGGTAATATAATGTTGGGGGTAGAATGGTAACGCGGTAACCTGGTTATATAGCAAATTGGGTAATGGGGTTAGAATGGTAATGCAATTAGAATGGTAATGTGGTATTGGTGTTAATACAGTAATGCGGTAAAATATTATGGTAATGGTAACGCTAATAACATAATAGCGGGGTTAGAATTGGTAACGCTAATAACATGATAGCGGGGTTAGAATTGTAATGTAGTAAGAACATTAACATGGTAATGGGGTAAGAAAGGTAACACAATAATCGTACCAGAGTGAAATTAACGTGTTGCGGAGGTGTAACGTATAATTGCGGAAGAGTTACGGAAGACTAACAGACAGGTAACGGAAAGGTTGTGGAAACGTTACGAAAGCCGTGAGCATGTATCCTACTTCCCTAGATCCTACATCCCTACATCCTACTTCCCTAGATCCTACATCCCTACATCCTACATCCCTACATCCTACATCACTACATCCTACATCCTACATCACTACATCACTACATCCCTACCTCCTACATCACTACATCCTACATCCTACATCCTACATCACTACATCACTACATCCCTACCTCCTACATCACTACATCACTACATCCTACATTACTACATCCTACTTCACTACATCCTACATCACTACATCCTACATCAGTACATCAGTACACCCTACATCACAACATCCTACATCCTACATCCCTACATCCCCACATCCTACATCCTACATCACTACATTCTACATCACTGCATCCTACATCCCTACATCACTACATCCTACATCACTACATCCTACATCACTACATCCTACATCACTACATCCTACATCACTACATCCTACATCACTACATCCTACATCACTACATCCCTACATCCTATATCACTACATCCTACATCACTACATCCTACATTACTACATCCTACATCCTACATCCTACATCCTACATCAGTACATCAGTACATCCTACATCACAACATCCTACATCCTATATCCCCACATCCTACATCACTACATCCTGCATCCTACATCACTACATTCTACATCACTGCATCCTACATCACTACATCACTATATCCTACATCACTACATCCTACATCACTACATCCTACATCCCCACATCCTACATCACTATATCCTACATCCCCACATCCCCACATCCTACATCACTACATCACTACATCACTACATCCTACATCACTATATCCTACATCCCCACATCCCCACATCCTACATCCTACATCACTACATCACTACATCACTACATTCTACATCACTACATGCCCACATCCCTACATCCTACATCCCTACATCCTACATCACTACATCCTACATCACTACATCCTACATCCCCACATCCTACATCACTACATCCTACATCCCCACATCCTACATCACTACATCCTACATCACTACATTCTACACCACTACATCCTACATCCCCACATCCTACATCCCCACATCCTACATCACTACGTCCCTACATCCTATATCACTACATCCTACATCACTACATCCTACATCAGTACAACCTACATTCTACATTCTACATCCCTACAGCCTACATCCCCACATCCCTACATCCTATAGGCCTTTTTCCATAGGCCGGTGTCGCACCTTATCTGGTTGGTTACGCAATGTCTGCAGCCAAACAACCCGCTCGCAACGTATTCTTTAGCATTGGAGCACTGGGTATATGAGGGTAAAACGTTTATAATACCCATGCACATTATTTCCATAGAAATAAAAGCGATCACATCAAATTTTATGGTATTTCACCTCCAATTTTATGTATGATACATGCATATCAACTCAATGATGCCTTAGATATACCTTAGATAACACAGGGACCCCGAAACTGCATATACAATAATACATTGGCAGGCCTAGCTATAATATGCTTATCTTTTTCCAAGTTAAAACCATGATAATTATCAACTATATACTTTAGACAGCTCAGACCCATTAAGACAATACCATAGTTTGTTCCAGCAATTTAATCTGTCAAAAAACAACACTCCTGCAATCACACCCACCGTTCACACTCTAGGTGTGATTGCTGTGTGTCTCTATATACAAGCCGCCTGACTCGGCCGTGTTTGTCTGAGGGGCCGCGTAACCAGAGAATGGGCCGTTAGGTGGCGTTGAACGGCAACACCTGTATTGAGTGAAGACTATTGCGGGCATTTGGGGGAGTCTATTTTGCCTTTCGAAATGGTCCCGGAAGTTGATATTTGGTGCGCGATGCGTCCACTCACTGGTCTCCTGCCTGTCACGGTCACCTCCAGTGGACGACCTCTCGTACAGACTCATATAGGTCAAACGTAAGAGATTCTGTACGAGCGATAGGCCCTGCCTTGGACGACATGCCTTCTTAAACCACATTGGACGACAATCGCCCGGAACCTCGTCCCTCGCCTTGTATCTCGTATCGTCCAGGTACAGCCCCGCTCGTCCGATGTTAAACAGACCCCAGCGTCGCAGAACCAGTGCACCGCCGGCGCCAGTCGACCGCCCAGCTCAATGGAAGCAGTCGCTGGGTGCCAACTGGGCAGCATCTGGGCCCTGTTTTATTTTTCGCCCGACGAGACTTTACATTCCCAAGGAGAGGTCGTACAAGGGTTTGGGTTTGATAATTCAAAGTATCGTGGGGAAGGAGAGTTGTGGCCGACGATCTACGACCTCTCGTCCATTTGCGTTTTATTTTTTGTCGTCGGGCCAGGAGACCTCGTCCAGAGTCTCCTTCAGCACTCCTGGCAGGCGACACCTCTATGGGGTATCGTGGGTGATTCAAAATAACAAATAAAAGCTATTTAGTTCATTTGAACTATCGGAGATATGTTTATTATGATTTTGATAAAAACTGAAGGTCTCAATTGGGGAATTACTGTCCTATTTACTTAGATTTATATAATTCATAAATGATGAAATTAGTTCCCAGAAATACCACTATGTGTCACCACAGGACTGACTAAAGAAAAGAGTCACTAACAACCAATAGGAGACCAGTAAACACGTGAATCTGGCCAATAGGAAGAGAGTGATTACGAGACCTCGTTCAAGTCTCCTCGAAAGTCTCTTACAGGCCTATTTTGTCCTGGTATTCTCTCCAATGACGGGGATTTCTCTCCCTACGGACGACAGGGTAAATCAAACGCGATTGACGACCTCTCGTCCAATAGGTCGCCCGTGGAGGTATCCCTCGTAAGAGCACTCCTCACCAACGAGAGTTGAAAATAAAACGACCCCCTGGGCCCTGTGTCATACCTTTTTGAGACATTAGTATATTTTCGCTGAACATTCCGTCATCGATAGATTTCATCGTCTACTTGTTAAATGGGGTCCCCAGAATCCATGATATCTTTTGCAGTTTTCATCATATATACTGTTTCCTATCTTAGCAGAAGACATTTTGCAATGAAACATCAAATCCACCCAGCAAGAGACATATAAAAAGAGCCAAAACTTTTGGCCTTTCGTTGTGATCTTGCTCCCGAGTCATCTCGTGAGACTGTTCTCCGTAAAGACGGATAACGATAGGTTATGATAATGCGACCATAATAAGAGCGATTATTTTATCGTTCTTAGTTTTAAAAACACTTCACGAACATCCTTGACACACTACGATATTCGATATTAAGGTCAGTAATTCTTATCATAGCAGGTGGGGCCGAATGCAATCATAATGAGAAAATCACCATAATCAAACTTAATTGTATAGAGTGAGGGGAGAGGGGTAAAAACCACATTGTAGGCAGTAAGTGAGTCTTGTGCTTGGAGAAGGATCCGTAGGCCTAGGAGATCGCTCTTCACACATATCCATTGACACAATAAAGTGTTGTTGTTTTAATTATCAATCATAGAATAATAGCAGGTTTTCGGTTGCGCCGTTTCTTGTAAACTTAAATCATTACTAGCACAAAACGAGTTTCACTTTTTATAGGTGCACAAGTGTAGATGAAATAGAACGATTATGTAGATGAAATAGAAAGGTGTATAGGATTACTGAGATATGTAGGATGACAGGAAACTAGGAGCTAATTCCATTGTCTATGTCCTATGGAATAACACTGATAATGATTTAGCTGATAGCTCACAGCTTTTAAAGGCTGGAGTTTCAAAACAACTCTGCACGGTAAACAATGAATCAAAAAAGAGTGCGGTGCTCATAAAGTATCCCACACCATTAGGGAACTGTACTCTCACCAACGACCGAGGCAGGAGACAGGTAGAGAGTGTGTAGATCTTCTTGTCAGCATGATGCCACAGATAATCGGCCAAAAAGCAAATTTCTATTGTATATTTTAAAAGATCATTTATTTGCCTAGGTGCACATTCCAAGAAATTCCGATCAACGGTTTTAACAAATTTACATGTGTGTCTTTTTTTCTTCTTTTTTTGAGCAAAAACTTTATTCATTCATTAGACATCAAATTACATGTGACTTTCCCTCAATCAACATGTGTGTCTTTAATGATATGACACAGCAAGTACTCAGGATAGGAAATACAAAAATGTCTAGAAAGATATGATACATCGGTGAATTTTGTTGGTCAGATAAACATTAGTTGAAATGGGTAACAGTGTATTTCTTGTCGCCTTATGATCATCACATGAATCAAGTAGAAATAACTGCTTTAAAGACTGTGGGAATACAATAAAGAGATGAGGCTAGTTTGGTAGAAAATAGTTTATATACACATCATTATAATACAAATACAAAACCGACAAGAGGAGAATTTAAGAAAAGACAAAAAAGTCTGTGACGGATTGAGCTGAAGTGAAAGCAGGCCATGTCGGGGGCAGCTGCGATGCCTGTGACGCATGCGTGTGAGTGTCTTTAGCTGGATAACTTCCTGTATCTGTCCTGTAGTTATCCCAGCCGAAGTTTTCCTTTCAGCTATTGCATCCAAGTAATTCCAAATAGTAAGTAAGACTTCGCTATGTTGTGGATTTCCGATAATTTTCGGTTAGTTGCTTTACTAGTGATATATTAACTTTATCCACTGTTCTAGTTTGTTTTGGATTTGGTCTCTCTGACCCGGGGTTTACATTGGACGACTAAACACTGTAAAAATGGTGTTTACCCCCATCATGATGATACTAGAGATCACCAAAAATTGCCTAACCCCCACAAATCTTTTCTGGCCCCGCACCCGGAGCGGGTAGGTGTGAAAGCTGTCGCGGATACACAGATGGGAGGTGAGAGGGCCCGGATAAGCTGCAGGTGGAGGCGTGGGGCGGGCTGGGTGTGAATTTAGCAAACAAAGCATGTATATTTGTACATTTTTACAAATATCTATCAACTTATTCATTAATTCATTCCTTATTCTAGATGTAATTGTTTGTTATTCAAAAACATACATATATTTGATAAAGATTCCATGTAATATTTATTGTTTATTCATACTTATACTATAGAAATAGATCCAATGGGCAATTCAGCACTATATAACCAGCACT
Organism: Alentia gelatinosa; assembly: GCA_950022655.1. Taxonomy (NCBI): domain Eukaryota; kingdom Metazoa; phylum Annelida; class Polychaeta; order Phyllodocida; family Polynoidae; genus Alentia; species Alentia gelatinosa. Next base: position 16,151,522 of record OX465592.1, read on the forward strand.
GCACGAAAGTTACCGCTTTACATATGTATGCGAAACGCGTCTAACAGTAGGATTTTGCGTCTAGAAGTTGGAACTGTTATCCGTCTCATAGACGCCTTATCTAGTGGCGTATATATACATGTCCATGGTGCGGTCTCATATACGTCATATATACGCCTGATTCCGTTGTATATACACCACCATCTAATAGTTCCGATCTTTGCAACTTGGGGACACTACTGGTAGCATATTTCATTTGCCATTAACCATCCAAGTCTGTATTATATGAAAAATACAATCTTATATTACCAATTTATTTTATAAAACCTTTATAAAACCTGATTGAATATAAATTGAATAATTACATATAATAAACCCTGCATTCTTTGGGATTTTTACCGTTTTTCTCACACACGCAGAGCGGCCGCTAATCCATCTACACACACTGCAGGGAGGCGGGGGTTGTGTACCAGGGCTTCACTGTGGGTAGAGTGAGTGTAGGGTGGGGGGCGGTCGGGTGTCGGGGGGGGGGGGGGGGGGTGGTAGGGGGTGGGGTTGGGAGGTCACGGGTGTTGGTGCATCCCCTACCAACACCCACAGGACGGGGCGGGCCATGGGTCGCAATTTTTTTGGTATCATATATACCCCTGGCGTATATATATCGCACAGAGCATGTTTTATCTTGGATTCGCCAGGCGTGAAATACAGCCAAGTCGCGCGCGTCTACATATGGAAACTACCTCGTAGACGGCCGAATCGCAGACGTGGATAAGAGGCGTATATAAATGTAAACAAGGCACGATACAGCCGATACGTGCGTTATCGCGATGGAGTATATATGTAAAATAGTGGTTTTCGTGCAGTGCAGTGTAAACCTGACAACCTCACGTTAGCGGACACCCCGCGTAAGTGGACACTTTTGCCCAGAACGGACGGTGCCCGCTTACGCGGGGTTTTACTGTATTACAAAATCATCTGCCCACATTAGACATTATTACTGACGGCAGATCATTGATATCTAGATAATGAATATCAGCGGGCCTAAGGTGGAGCCTTGCGGTATACCGCAATTTAACTTTCTATATTCAGATTTGTGATCACCATATTTAGTATACATTCGTCGTTTCTCCAGATAACTTCTAAATCATTTTACAAATGCGAGCTTAATTCAGCTGCTGATAGCTTATACAATGCGAACGCCTTTTTTACACCAATTTAGCATGCGATCTGATTTTCCTTATTGTTCAAGGCATCATGTAGCCACTTTTAACAATAATACCACTCCCTCTGCACTTCCAGATATCTGTAAACTATATTGTGAAATATCTTTTCATGTGCTTTACAACCACGGGTAAAACACAACTCAGTCACCAATTGAAGACATAATCCAACCCTATTCCGAAATCATCAACATGTACCCTATTGACTTTCTCTCTTTTGACAAAAGTTTTTTTTATATAATACAGAGTTAAAGGCAAATCGGACAATTTGGCTTGAAAATTAAAACCCATGGACGTCAATTTCCTGAAATTTTTATATGATGATCTCCAAGTGTTGTGCAACACATATCTAACTTAAAAATCGGGGTTCACCGTACTAGGTTTTGATTTATAGATCAATATTGTGATTATCTTATTTGAGAATATATAGTAATTCTAAAAAGTATCTTTTCACATAGTAAAAAACCATGTAATTTCCTCAAATTTTCACAGAATATAGTACTTAACTAGTACTACTTGTTTAGGTTTTAAAAATCATAGGTCACCGTACTTGTTTTTGATAGAATTGAAGAAATCCCTATTTTTCAGTGCATTTCCCATGTAAACCAAACAAATGTAATCGGCCTATTTTACCAATTGTAGTCGGAAAAACTGGACAAAACGTTAAATTTACACATGTTAGAAACCAGTTTTGACTAGTTTTTGACATTATTCAAAATTCACTAGGTGGCGCCACTGTGGATTGTAGGATATGCCTTGAAGATCGTAAATCCGTAATTATTTATTTATGTTGCCAGCGCAATCGGGTACTTATATATCTGTGCCATCTTTAACTGTTAGTCTTCGTGTATATTTTTCTCCACAGGGTTTTAAGAGTTATTTGCTTCTTTCCAATACCCTTTAATATAGTTTATGATGTAAAACTATCATGATATTCATCTCTAAATAAAAACAAAAAGCATGGTTATAAGCCCCATTCTATACATTTGTTTTGTGTGTAACATCATTTTAGATCATCGTATTAAATTTCCAGGTAATTGACCTGGGTTTCACTTTAAGGCCCGGCGTCCACCTACTACGATCGAATCGTAGACCTCCCGATTTGGCACCGATGCAAAATGTCAAAATCGGTGCCATATCGGGAAGGTGCAAAATTGTAGACATATGTCTAAACATGCCAATCTATCACGCATTGTATGGGGTTTTTATCGGTGTCTAATCGCAGAAACGTGGTCAACTGCCCCGATATTAGGTGAGCTTCCGACGCGATTTTGATTTTGTATCGGGAGGTGCATCGTAGACCATATCGGAGCCATATCGTAGTAGGTGGACGCCGGACCTTACAGTAAATTGTCCGAGTTATACGATCTTGATTCTCGGCTGTCTAACGCGTCATGAATACTTTCCTCTGCTTAAACCACTCAACTGCAGTAAACCCCACACCTCATCCTGGTTCTCCTGACCTCTTCCCCAGCCCTGCACCAATCCGAGTTTGAATGGCCCATTCTACTTGTCCTGTCTTCTACAATGCCCGACTCTCAACGTCCGCCCACCTACCTCCCACCTCCCACCCACCTACCACCCACTCACCTCCCACCTACCTACCAGCCACCCACATCCCACAGGGCGTAGGCCGAATGCCATACGCCGCCTGCCGTAAGCCGTACGCCGCCTACCGTACGCCACGCCTTACACCACCCGCCATTCGCAGTACACCACGCGCCACTCTACGCCGCCCGCTCTATACCACACACCGCACACTGCCATCCGCCGTACGCCGCCCGCCGCACGCCGTACGCCGCCCACCGCACCACGCATTCCGCCACCTCCGCCGCCGCCCCCGCCGTTTTGCGCGGGCTCCGTTTGGCGGCGGCGCGCGTCAAACAGTCGTTTAGACGTCGTCGACCGTTCGCACTGGACTAGCGGCTAGGAGCACTTGACAATGGATCGTCTGTACAAACGTGGCGCCCACCCTGTGAGCAGTCTGCAGGCTGGTAAGTGTCCCATCTAACGCTCTCTGCTGTCTCGTCTACTTTTTACTGGTACTGGTTACTGACCAAGCTGCTTGGAGCTGGACCTGCGAGCAGCTCTGGGGACGGAGAGCGGAGAGTTATACACGGCGAGATGCAGGATCCACCTGGGAGCGCGCGCCATGCAGGTAAGTCCACCACGGTGAGGGGTGAGAAGCCACGTCCGGTGTTTGGACCGGACACCATTCTGCTCGCAGATTCGCCAGAGGAAAGATACCAATTCACTATACTACTTAGCAGACGATTTTGCATTTCTTATGTTAAACAACATTCCTCTAGACTATCTACCAGGAGATGTTATGTTTATATGTAAAACAACTTTCCACTGTACTGCTTACATCCATGGTGATCTTATATTTGCATATAAAGCAACTTTACACTTAGTACTTACAAGGCGATCCTATATTTGTATATAAAACAACACTACACCATGCTGCTTACCTGGGGATCCTTCACTATATTACCTTTTAGGGAATATTTTACTTATATGGAAAACAACATTATGTTCCATAAAGGGCAAAATCCACCAGACCGATTTCTCACCCGATCAATTGTTCCTGGGCCCTTAAGAGGAAGCTCATTTATTGTAATTTATTTATTTCTGATAATAATAGTTTAATAAATGACCGTTTTCAAAGATTTGAGAAATTCTAGGGCATCCGATAATAATCAGCGATTGTCTGGCTACGGAATCGGCTACCGTCGGTCCAGTGGAACACCTCCTTTACTTATCAAGGGACTTATAGTTATAGATACGACATCATTGTCAAGGGATTTCATACTTATACGGAACACGATGCTCCACTATGTTATGTATCAGGTAGCCTTATTTTCAAATCATTCAATCATTTGGCCTTTAACACAGGATCGTCCCTAAAGGGAATCTGTTTCCGGATAATAGATAAAGTATACTTGAATTCCCCCAATAATTTTCATGATCTTAGCCGATAATTAGTAGAAACCGAACGAGAGTTAGACTTGTCTGTGTTTATGCCATGACGGGAAGGTCGTGTATTAATACGCGAGGCGTTAGCTGAGCGTAGAGAGGAATGTTCAGACCTGACTAGAGTGGCATAGACACTGACAAGTCTAACTTGATTTCGGTTTTGTATTTATCCTACACCGTCTCAACTACTTTATGATTACTTCGCTGATTGGTCAATTTTTATATTTCTCTAGGTAGATAAATTTTACTTTATGTCATGGCACACCAGAAATAATTTGCCTATGTTAAATCAATGACGTTTTGTATTAGGAGTAGGATAATGATATTTTCTTGTTGTAAAATACTTTTTGGCATACTAATATTTCTCGAGGAAATATTTGCGGGGTTTTCGATTTTAAAAAATTTCTTTTGGGAGGGGGGGGGGGGGGGGGGGGCATTTAGTAAAGTTCATGTAACTGAAGAAACGTCGGTTTTGATAAGAAAGTCTACACCTTGAACATCTTACAGATGGTGATATATTTTTCCCCAAAAAATGCAACTTTTTTTTGCTTTGTTTGGGAATGTGTTACGCCACATCTTAATTTGTAAAACGAGCCTTCTATTTTTGGGAATCGACAGTTTAATACTTAGTTATTTCATGACCTATGAATTTTATATTCGACTGCGAAGGGATCCTATCCTTTGTTGATGTTTTTCATAAATGTTCATTAACTTTCGCTGAATTCACAGTGTTCCTCATGGCAAATAAACAGAATCTTTTTACACAGTACCAGGAAGAGGAATGGGAAGGGTGGTTTGTATTGTGAAAATTCGCTGTTTTGTATTAGTCTCTGGACTTGATAAGCCGACGATAACTATTCAGAGAAGCTGTCAGGAAGATTTCTATTCTGCCCATTGACAGGGACACGAAAGGGATCCTTATAGTCGGGTCTTTCGGCGTGTCTAGATGATCTGAATCGGCACGACTTCAGGGAGGGGATTCAGGATCATATAAATGGATGCTCAGTCTGATGAATCGATCTAGAGAGCTTTTTTCTTTGGTCAACATCTGCGAAACGATACTCAGGCACCGGACTTTTCCCAGGAGTGTCTTTGATCTGTGCAGACTTAAACAGAAATGCCGACATCTTTTATCGAAACACGACTTCTATTTCCGCTTCCTTATTCGGCATTCAGGAGCAGTCACGTGATAGATTGCTGTTGATCCTGACATTGACCTTCAGATGGGCAGCAGAATTTATTCAAATTTATATTGTCTCAAACCTTTTGAAGCGTTCACCAGAATTTATAATGAACATTAAGCTCATAAGACATCAACACATAACTCTTACACATATGATGGTCTCAATGGATCGGTAACAGTCTTGTCACGTTTCCAAATAACGATTATTGACACCAATTATTGCATTTAACACTTCTACGCCAATTATTGCCTCTAGCATTTTTGGCAATGATTATTACATTTAGCACTGTTTTACGCTTTTGTTCAACTTAGCAGTGAATGGAAATAGAAATTGTCAGCGATAATTGTCTCCGTGTAGAAATAAACGATGGTGGAAGGAAATCCACTGCAAATAACAGATCTGTTATCAGATCCATTTTCAATGAAAAACATGATATTTCCCTCTCACCCACAACGATTATTGGCACGATTAAATTCTGAAGGAGAAACACCTACGGACATTGCATGTAGAGCCAGAAGTGTAGAATAGAGTTTAGGGCCCAGTTTACACCTACCGAGTTTTAATACCGACTATGGTATTTGGCACCGCTGATCGATTTTTAGTCGTTCACAATAAAATATAGGTGAGTCCAAACTGCAAAAGTCCGAACCCGCTCAACAATTTCACTACTCCATATAGTCACCGATTCACGAACCGAAGATAACGCGATAAAGCTACCACCGACTTTTAACGAAATCAAAACGGTTTGACAAGCGAGGCTGAAGGTTTAACATTGAGAACTCCACGGTACAGAAAGATGAAATTTAATGAAAACAAGGACAACACTGCACCCTTACAGATTGAATGATACCGACATGCATTAGGTAGCCACCACTGAAAGGGGAACTAAATCAAACGGAGCCATTTTCGTCGGCCAATGGGAAAAGGCCGAATTTAATTTTTTGTAAAGTTTTCTATATCCTACACAATAGCACTCTGTGGAGGCTCCATACGTTTAGTATAAAGACTCTGTATTAGGTGGACATCAAATAGTAAGCAGCGTGTAATCTATAATACAGGACACAGAAGATAAATAGATTTTCTTAATTGAACTCCGGATAATTGCATTGTAAACTTTAGTTAAGGTAAAAGGGTTCTACAGATATCTCAAACCATTTACATACACAATTCTAACTGGTTTCAGAAACAAACAGCTGTAATATCACAGGACTATACCCCTAGTAACATTCGAGTGATAGCGAGGACATTACAGAGTCAAGTCCTAGGAGATTATGACTGATTTTACCAGAAACCAGTTTATGGTATATCTATCATTCAGTATTGTAAATTAAAGTCCTTAAAATAGGGGGCAAAATGATCACAGATACTATTCAGCACTATTTTATACAAAAGATACTTTTGTTATGCATCATAGACAATTTAACCAGTAATCTCCGCTCTGGGTACGGCGGAGATAAAAAACTACCCGTAATCTCCTCAATATTGGTGAATCATAATCCCGTAGGTTCAGTATAGGGAACAGAGCCATTGTTAGTTCCTAAGGCAGTCACTAGGTGGCCAGCAGTATGGTGGTTCCCTTGGGGGGACAGAACCTGTATTCTGGCTCTTTGTTCTTACCAAATTCAACTGCCTTTCAATGTTTTACCATGGTTCCCTTGACTCTCTACACCCCAGAGCAGGATGACATAATGATTAAATCCAAGGCATGATCTTTTTCACATGGAACACTTTATATACATATGTGAGCAAGGCTAGAGTTGTGACACTTCCCAATTATCACTCACTTCTTTTGCACCTCCATTACTGAAGAACACCTACTTTTTCACCTCCATTGGTAAAGAACACATACTCGGGGGCGTCATGGTGGCGCCCATGGATCATGGGCTATATGCCGTATAGAGGCGTTATAAATGGTGGACAATGAATACTTATATATATCATGCAGAGTGTCGATATATGGTACAGAAGACAGAAGGGAAACAGATTTCCTTGATTGAACTACGGAGTAGAGGTAATAGGTGCTACATTTATCACTTGCCATATCTTTGTTAACATAAAGCTATTTGTACAAACCCGATCACTTTAGATGACCTCTACAGACCTCCAACGTATTTACACCATTGTGCCTCCCCCCAACAGCGTGATACATACCATAAACCAGGGCCATGGCGTACAATGCTATAAGAATAGGGTGTCATGAGCGGTGCAATAAATGACCGTATCACATGTGTGTTTACGTCCTCCGCATGTCTAACATGGTCCGGTCCCAATCTGAGCGTGTTGATAGCGGATAGTTCACCTGCAGGCAGATAACGGTCCCCCTTCTCTGCACACACGTACCCATTATAGTAGAGAGCCTATTGTAAGCAACTGAACCAACAGCATTATACTCCTTCACCCAATCCTTTACTTTTATTTCGACGGCAATCCCATTCCCTCACTGAATCGGAAATATAATTCGTCGGGATCCGATGGATTACATCGCTGGGAATTTTCTGTTCAGTCTTTCTTAATCGTTATGTTCATTGCGTATCAGTATCTATATGTGTACGACCACACATCTTTAAGAGATTATCTGAAGAGAGGCAAAACGGGAGAGAAAAGTAGAGAGATGGAAGGAAGTCAAAGAAAAATGGAAAAAAGGAGGAAAGCATGAGAAACACGAACAGGGAAACATAAATAAAGAGACGAAATCGATAGGAGACAGACATAGACACAGAAACAGATATAGGGACAGAGTTCTTCTGCTATTTCATGTTGGTTATATGGTACTCTCTGATTATCTTTTTAGAACTGACCTTGTGAAACTATGAAAGTTTTAAATACTTTGGAGAAATCAAAACATGTGAGGTCAATCCAAGACTTGGACAGAGACAGAGTTAGAGACAGAGAGATGGACATAGAAACGGACAGAAACAGAGATAAAGAAGGATACAGACATACAGACAAAGAGACAGAAAGATACAGAAAAAGACAGATAAGGGTAGAGAGACAGAGATAAAGACAGATAAAGACAAAGATGGGCAGACAGACAGAGATAAAGTCAGATACAGGTAGATGGACAGAGAGACAGATATATACAGAGAAAGATCGAGAGGGGCAGACAGACAAAAATAAAGGCAGATACAACTAGATGTACAAAGCAAATGACAGAGACACAGATAAAGGCAGAGACATATAGAGAAATGCATAGAGAGGGGTGAGGAGCAGTCGATATGAAGGTTTCCTACTGTCCAGACATTGCGCATAGATCTACTGAAAGAAAACCACTTGTATATCGGTGACAGCAATTGGAGACAAGGAAATCGAAGTGAATGCCATTGATATTCTGTCACAGTTCCTCTTTGTACCTCGGCGACGCTTCCCGGAGGTGTGCAGGAGACACTCCTCGATTGGCACTCCGCGAGCCATATTACTTTTCCTCTGCTTTTCTACATCTTTCTACTACGGGTTTCTAAGTAATCTGAATGAGCCTCGATTATACTCTGACTGGAAAAGCGGGTTTAATGCTGATTCTTAAAAAGCTTCCAGGCGTTTGTAAGTAATTTATCATGTATGGTTTGGATCCTGCGAGAAAGAAAAAAGACACTAGCTGATGTACTTTACAAATAAGGAGTTAATGTTTTCTCACAATTTAGCGGAGGGTGACAAATCCAACATTTAAAGAAAAATGATTGAAACCAGTCAGTTAGTTAATAGCTTTATCTTACACCTGTGCACATTGTTCCTATACTCACTGACCTCTGCTCCCTATATTGTGAAGATCATGCACGGCCTCCTGTGCCATACGGACTAGTTCTGCGTGAAAAAATAGACTTCAAGTAGCGATTAAAGATAGACCGTAAAAATATGCCCCTCTCGCAAAACGGCGTTAGGGCAAGTACTATATTTCCATGCCGTATATACCGTAAATATGCACCGTTTCGCCATATCATGTAAAAGATAACGTACGGAACAATGTACCGTACGGGAAAATTCGGAACACTTGTTCTGTATACGTAGACTAAAATATTAGTTCTTAAGGCAAATAAAACTAATGACTTTTCTTAATTTCGGGGATATAGTAAATATATAACGTCCAACCATGCTTGTACAAGCTACAAAACTCGATAATAAATCATGATTTGTACGGAACTCGGCATAAACGCCTCGTTCCGTATGAACCGTAGATTATCATCTCGTTTTGTAGCTTGTACAGCATGGTGAGGACGTTCTATATATTTTTTTTTCAGTCCGTAATTCTGTAACAATTCACAGGTTAAAGATCCAGTCAGTTTTTTCACCTTTTACTGCAGTTTTAACTGGTCAAGTAACTCAGAGACCTGGGACCTGTTTCACTAGTTTTGTGACATGTCTGTGACACCATACAGACATTGGGGTTGTCTAGTTTCATGACAACACAAGTAGCTGCCCTTAGGAAAAGACAGACTCCAAAAATAAGAATGAGACAATTCTACACGTCATGGACCTGTTTCACTAGTTTCATGACAAAAGTGTTAGACACGTGAAAGGCGGCACCAACAGTGCAAGCTAGAAAAGACAAAACGATGTGTAATGTCTAATTCTTATGAAACCGGACACACCATCTAGACGCCATCTAGACATGTCACGACACTAGTGAAACAGGTCCCAGAATTTTGTTATGAGTGAAATAAATCTTTATTGGAAATTGAAAAAGATTAATGAGGTGTCTCTCTTTCATATATCATGTGCCGCGTTGTCAGTACATATTCTCTGTCAAAATTACAAGTGTTCATCTATCAATGGCAGTTAATATCCTTTTTCAAGAAATATCTTTCCTCTTAGTGATAGGTATACAGATAATCTTTTTTTAAATTCATAACCTTTCATACTTTGAGATACAATCTCTATCTTTTTTATTGCTTTGCAGATCATACCATGTGCCGTACTGTCTTACCTAGATATACTACCATCATAGGGTAGTGTGAATTAATATGCTCAGATAAGCAGTAATAGTAATCTGCAGCGAAAGTAATCTGGTATAAGCAGGGATAGTAATATGAATAAAGACCAGAAAGACGTATTTCCTTTCATACATATTTTATCATGGATTGTCTGATACCTAGCAATTTCACTTGTACCTCTATGAGGGTGGTTGTGGCCCCTAAGATTCGAGGTAAACTCTCGACTGTAGAACTGTCCCAAGGCGCTATAAAAATCATGTAAGGAAGTCAAGGTCAAGGTCGGGGTTTGCTGCGAATGTAGTCATTGGCTACTCGGTCTACTCTATTCCTTATATGGACTTGGGACAACTCCATGCTGGAATAAAGGAAACTGACGAGACTCGACCTGAGTGACTCGCATCCCATTGAGGGTGCACTCCCGCTGCAATAGGCCTTTTTCCACAGGCCGGCGATGCGCCTTATCTGCATGGTTACACAATGCGTGCGGCCAAACATAGACCTGGTAACGTATACTTTACCATTGGATCACTGAGTGTATAAGCTTAATACGTTTATAATACCCATGCACATTATTTCCATAGAAATTAAAGCGATTGCATCATATTCTATGGTATTCCAGCTCCAATTTGATGTATCATACATGCATATCACCTCAATGATACCATAGATATACCTTAGATAAGACAGTAACACCTAAATTGGATATACACTAATACATGACAGGCCCAGCTATGATATGCTTATCCTTTTTCCAAGTTAAAACCAAGAGAATTATCAACTATGATGATTAGACAGCTCAGACTCATTCATACAATGCCAGAGATTGTTCCAGAATTCTAATCTGTCAAAAACAACACTCCTGTGATCACACCCACTGTTCACACTCTAGCTGTGAATGCTGTATGTCTCTAAATGCATACTGCCGGACTGTGTTTCTCCTAGCGGCCGCATAACTAGAGAGTGGACCGTTGGGTGGCGCTAAACGGCAATATCTCTATACGCACGAGGCAACGGCCGGGTGCATAGCCCGGAGCCAGTTCGCCCAATTAACTTGCGTGTGCGCGTGTATCGTAATTTATTTCAATAAATTAACGGTTGCCCATCTAATCAAGATTACAGAGACTAATAGCCAGGTCAAGAAGTAGGGTGAATAATCCAGGACGTGCATTAAATAAGAGGGATTGTCTGGATCGAACATGCGACAAGGAACATTTTAATTGGACCAGACAATTTTATCGTAGAAACGAAACATTATAGCCAATTAGACCACATTATCCTAATTGTAACAGAAGAACTCGACTCCGAATCAAATAAAAGCCGATCTAAAAAGGCCGTTTAAGGAATTACATCCTGGACACCTTTCACGTTTTCACCTTCTCTGTTTTGTGTGATTCCTTAAATTAACTCTTCAGGTGAAGCAATACTCAGTCCCGGTGAGGCACCGACCAAGAAAAGTGTCTCAGCAGATAGAAGACCACCAAAGGCATTTAGCAAACTGAAGCTTATGGTATAGCTTGTTTTGTAAAATATTACATGAAGATTTATGCATTTTAGGAATTGGTTTTATGTATTCAAGATATCCGACATTTAAAGAGGTTGGCCTGTTGAACTGTGATCTGCCGGAAGACATTTCTGCAATTTGGACAGAATTGAGGCTGGATACCTCAATAAGGCCAGACATCCACTCTTTCCGACACCCTCCGACGTGGTTGCAGAATCCCTGCAACCTTAGCTGTATCGAAAGATAAAACAAATTCTGGGGTATTTTTTGTCAGGGTGCACTAGAATTGGTTCTGTAGAAATAAAAAGAAAAAGAAGCAGTGGCAATATGGGTAATAAAACGCGATTGACAAGCTCTTGCCCGATAAGTCCTCCGTGGAGTTCTCTTTCGTTGGGACCTTTTTCCCAACGAGAGTTAGAATTAAAACGTTTCTTAAGACTAATCTACTTTCTCCAAAGATTGTCTTAGGGTGTCTCATGTGAATTTCCACTGGGCGACGAGCATCACAGCAGGATACCAAGGAAGAGGTGGTAAGATTTATACCTTAGCAAGTCCGTAAATCTAAATATATTGAGCTACCAATACAATTTGTGTGCCAGATTTTAGTGTTCATCTGGGGCTCTCACTTGAACTCAAACCATGCCAAACCCATGCTTTTTGAGGAACATTTTGAGGGTTTTTTTCTCTTTACATTTGCTACGTCACCTCAACCGTTGGCGACCAATCATTGAGCTGCAGGATCATTTAATATGATTTGTTTGACTATGAGGCCATACTTCAACATTCAGCGTCAAGTATTTGGTCAAGGCATTGGCAGCGATTTTACCCACTTCCCCGAAGAGAGCGTGTGCCTTAAGGCGGTAATCAGTTTTCACCAGGCCATGATTTCCTCAAATTTTAGTTGATTACGCCTAGTTTCGATTAAGTCTGCTGCTAAGTGCACGAAGGAGGGAGGGGGGGTTCCTCCATAATGTTCACTCTGTTTAACTCTGTGTATAGACCCTTTCCCGAACCTCATAAATGTGTAGTCATAATTGATAGGTAGTAGTTGTATAAATGTATACTTAAAGGCATATCCTACAATTCACAGTCGCAACCTGGTGTTTTTTATATAATGGCAATTATCAGTCAATAAGGTTCTTTCTGATTGATTCAAATTTTAAATGAGTAGATTTGACGTTTTATGCAGTTAATCTGATTTTGGTAGGTAAATTCGGCCAATATACATTTGCTCGTTTAACATAAGAAATATACTGAAAAATACAGTTTTCTTCAATTTTCTCAAAAGCAAGGACGGTGCCCTATGTTCTCTAAAACTTAGATGTGTAGTACTGTAATATGTTATAATCTATGAAAGGTTGAGGCGATCGACATGAGTTTTACTATATGAAATGCAACTTATCAGTATATTCGTTTATAAATTATCTTATTATTGATCTCTAAATCAAAAACGAGCACAGTGACTCTCGATTTTTAAGTTAGATACGTGTTCTACAACACTTAGAGATCATTATATTCAAATTTCAGGAAAATTACATGCGTTTTAATTTTTAACCCAAATCGTCCGATATGCCTTTGATGACACGGAATTGGGCTTGAATTGTTCAAATATGCTGCACTTGAGATTTGTTAGGAAATCCTCTTATCTTGACAATAGAAAAGCACCCATCACACTAACTTGGTTAAATTGGACACCGTTGTGCATAATCGGGCATTCGATTCCATTGCCCGAATCGCGCCGTTCCAAATTCACCTGTTTTCCGCTGGGTACCTTAACTGCTACTATCCACTATCCCGGCATGGAGTTGTCCCATTACACTAAGTCCATATAAGGAATAGAGTAGACCGAGTAGCCAATGACTGCATTCGCAGCAAACCCCGACCTTGACCGTGACCTCCTTACATGATATTTTCTAGCACCTTGGGACGGTTCTACGGTCGAGAGTTGACCGCAAATCTTAGGGGCCACAACCACTCTCATCCATAAGAATTGAATTTTAACTTTAATCATGTCATATTAAAGTCTACAGGGCCAGAGCTGTAGAACCCGGGAGAGGTTCTTCATGACATGACGAAGACCAGGCCGACGATCACAAAAGTGCCGTCTTTCTTCACAAAGTAACCAATATTCCATGGCTTTGATAGGATGTATAGGCCAGAATTCTATAAATTGTAACCCCTATAAGCTGTATTGTTGACAGTCTTCTGTGAATTTAGTTCATTTAAACAGTATGGTACCAAATGATAGGAGATTCTCCCTTAGTTTAAGGATGACATAGGACCTGCAAGTATGGCTTATCTTACTTGTAACCTCATGTCGCTTTTGGATTGCCTGTGTAACAATACATGTATTTTAACTGATGAAAGGTGTCTTGTGTTGAAGCAATCTCACCTGGAGTTCATGTATATGGTTGATACTGCCGCTTTGTTACAGGTTAAAGACTCATGAGAAAAAAGGCAGAATGTGGTTTCATTGATTCAGCCAACTTTAGTTACGAAAACGTTGTCCTTCTCTGCCAAAGTAATTAAGATGACATGCTGTTTAGGCACATTCATACTTTTAACAAGTGTCGCTCAGTGAATCTGTATTTATACTCAGATAAATTTAGGAATTATAGAGAAATTTGCTCAATGCCTAATTGGACGAGTAATGTTATTGATTAATAATTTTCCTGCTCATGCAAACGGGGTGAGATGAAATCAGAAACTGACTCGATGAAAATAACTTGGTCAGTAAGGCACCTCGTTGGATTGCTCCATAATTCATTCAGCTTCGCTCCACGAATTACTCCGCGGTCAAACTCGGTGGAGTCTGAGCTATGTTACTTTTATCTCATATAAGATACCAGGAAAAAAATGTTGGTTGCTCTCAAAGAGGCCATTCAAATGTTCTCTAGTTATTATGAATTTGAATATTACGAGTGATTCATGAAGCCGACCCCCACTTCAAACGTCATTCTTATATCAACAAGGAATATACATGCATGGAAATAAAGCTATAATTGAGTATTTACTATTTTCACATCTTGTTGACACTCGGCGATAGACAAAACTTGCCAGTGGCACCATCTTGGATTTACTGTCAAACTGAGATGACCTGACACACTGACCACATAATGCTTCGCTGCACGATTATAATATAAGAATAGCTTGTGACTAAAGGGGGGCGTCCACCAACCACGACAAGGCTACGACAAGAGCAGACAAGAAAGTTCCTATCTGCGCCTTGTCGCAGCCTTGTCGTGAGAAGAGCAGTGTCGGGACAGCGGTGTCGGGGCGTGTCGTAGAAGCTGCTGGTTACAGTAAAAAAGGCGTCCATGGTCCCGACACACTACGACAGTGATATCGAGTAAACCATGACACTCCACGACAAAGGTCCAGTCGTAGGAAAAATCGAACACGTTCGATATTGTCATAGCCTTGTCGGAAGGCCCCCGACAGGCCCCCGACAAGCTTCCAGTCGCAGCCTGTTGTGGCCTTGTCGTAGACTCTTGTCGGGAACTAGGGTCCACCAACCACGACAAGGCTACGACAAGGTCTCCAATCGTAGGCCTGTCATTGACCTTGTCGGAAAGCCATTGTCGTAGCCTTGTCGTGGTTGGTGGACGCCCCCCCCTTTAGGGAGTGGGGGTGTGCACCGGGCTCCCGACGCGAACCGACACGCCCCGATATTGCCCACCCGATACAAAATCCATATCGTAGCAAAATCGTAGAGCTTATTGGGGCAGTTGGTCAGGTTTCTACGATAATGCTACCGACGCGTCCCGACGAGCACCGACGCGAACCGACGCGAACCGATGAAAAAAACATATCATAGAGGGTCTACAACAATCAATACATGATCGATTGTCATAGCGCATTGGTGCACATTGGTGTGTTTAGAGGACACTTTAAACGGGAAATCATATGAAATAATCGATGGAAAATTAAGAAATTTTCGGAATACCTAGAATATATAATGGTAATGCGGCTCTGCAAAAATGGTGAAATTTTGATAGTAGAATTAGGGTCTCAAATCAATCATTTTATACTTTAACTTGGAACTGGTTTTTTTCATTAGATATTATCATGATATATCATATAATATCGTTTTGTATCTACAAATAAAATATCAATCTTAGATATGCATTATTTCTGGAATTATAAAGGAAATATGGTTGATTACACTGGTTGCATCGTGAGCTATATTGGGGTGTATCAGGACCATGGCACCTTTTTCATGCACCCTCCCAACATGTTACAACGCGCAGCTATGCGAGCCGACACGAACCGATACGCTACAATATGCCTCCCGACGCGCTACGATATGGTCATTTTGTATCGGCTCGCATCAGCTGGCGTCGGCTCGCGTCGGTCTAATACCTCTTTTATTCTTAAATGCATGGTAGACGCCATGAGATTATTACAAAACGAATACGAGACAACTGCCGCGGAGACAACTGCCACAAAATGTGCTCCAGAGTATCTGTGGGGGAATCCAACACACACCATCAACAACGTGTTGCAAATAGAATGTCCGTATGCAAGGTTGGTCGTGGGACGGGGAAGTATAAAAACAAAAACCAGATTTGCTTTAATCTTGGCCGCTGTATATTACTCATTGATATTCGGCTACGGATTTTACAGGGTTTCGCAGAGTAAAATCACTACCCAAAACACCATTTGTGGCAAACAAAGGCCAAGATTAAAACTCATCTAGTTTTACGATAGTATGGAATATGTTTTTATGCAAGGCTAAATCAAATGTCCAGTATCATCTGGAATGAAAAACATTTTGACAAGTTAAAGGTGCTGGCTATCGACAAAAAGGATTGAAAGCATAACAATGTTAGGGAATCAAAAACAAACTGGTTATGGCAAATGATTTATTTCAGACTAACGCTAGCTTCTTAGTTGAAGTGCCTTCCACCTAATAACCTCAAAAGTAAAAATCTCACTTTTTCTTTTCTTCCTCCAAACCTACATGGGCCGAGCGGTGGTGTCCCACCGAAATGTTTCTTTTGAATCTCCAGAGTCCTAGTCCGACATTTGGGCGTGCTCTGGTAAGAAACAAATTTCTATAATTGGGGATTTCTTCGTGCAGTAAGTTCCGCCCACCCATGGTTAGTCAGCCATCATCAATGTAAACAGATGAAAGATCACCTCATCATGCTCGCACTCAGGCTGAGGCCTTTGAAATACCCGCCTGATTTTGCTCATTGTACTGTGTTCTGCCATTCTCCTTTTAAACACCCCTTAAGTGGACCCCCACAGATGGGTCAAGCCCTTTTCAGTGACTGCCATTTACAGGGTTTCCTGTTGATTTTTCCTTGTCAATCTGCTGAGCAAAACGTTTGTTCCGTGTGGGATAAGCTTAGTGTTGACAACAAAACAAGTGCCATCTACAGAATTCAAGTGTTTTACGAGTATATTTTATTATCTATCATATACAAATTATATTGGGGTCTCAGAAAGCCACTATCATTTATCCAGAAAGTGTCAGATACCAAAATTATTGTTTTCAGATCCATTACATACAGCCCCAAAACCAATGTATATATAGACTATTCGATGGTTTTGTCAAAATCAACCGTCTTGAATTAGTGTGTGACGAATGTCTATAGACCAATCTGTTGAAAGGAACGTCAGTACTAAAGAGTTGGTGAGGGTGTAGTTAATGCATTTTATTACCCACCAAATACGGAGTCCCCATACTAAGCCTATGCAGCCTCCAGATCGCTACTGAGTAGAATACGGAAAGCCGTATTCTCCTAGGAGAATACGGCTTTTTCGGCCACCTGACGGGTATTGTAGGAATATTTATATAAACAAGATTTTTTTCCTAATGATTAGTCGAAAGGTGAGTAATAAAACAAGATTACCATGATTTCGATCTGTGTTGCCGTATTCTCCTTGTAGTTGACGTTACGCAATACTCCTCGCTATCGCTCGCAGTTTTACTTCGCGTCAACTACGCGGAGAATACGGCCACGCAGATCGAAATCATGGTAATATTGTGTATGTATTTACTGCTTTTGCCAGATACATACCGATTTTCTTTTCACAATGGAATGTTGAGTATTACCTCGTTTCCATTATCATACTATTTGGCAGTCTGAAACCACCGATAGCCTGGTTAATGTAAACCAGACTTACAGACTATACTATTGTTTTCACACAGAAAATCTGTGTGTACCTTGAATAGGCAGTCGAATCGGTGTATATCATTTATCTAAGTACTTCTACTAAAGTTAGTCAATGACGGTGCATTGCGGTGCTTGACACTACCACCAATCTTTTTCTGTTCGATGAACGGACGTATATACGCCCCTCTCGAACGAAAGGATTTCGAATCTACTTGTACTAAAGTTTGCAGACTGAAAGTACCGTGACAACATATGATTGGAGCCTTCTGATTAGTCGAGATTCCCAAACAAGTATACCAAAGCCACGTGGCTCAACACTGGTGGATAGTAAATATTTACCAGTCTTCAGCAAATCATAAAATCCACAGAGCCATCTTGGTTTAAAATTGGTAAAATGCATGGAAAACATCTGAAAAATGCACCATATTTGGAAAAATATGTCAATGTTTAGGTCAATAGCCTATGTTTTAGGCCACGCCCCTTCCAGGCCTATCCCAGTCAAAAGTCGGTTCATGTGTGCAAAATTTGACCTAATTCATACAAGTTCCGGTCTCTCAACCAATTATGACTCTCCATTTCTATGAGGTCTTTACACTTCCGTTCTGCAGGTAGGTAATCTGGAATGCTAAGCTAAATCAAGCATCCTCCAAGACATCTAATATACCACACTCACCTTGATACCGCCATACAGTCACAGGCACTATCCAATGACCTCGGCCATTGGAAAGAAGGTGTAACACAGACATCCCAAGCGTTTTCATTCTGTCTGCCTATGAGAGAATAAGTCTGGAGTGGCCACATTACATATTTTATGCAAAATTAATCAGTGTGCTTTTATCAACATGTCTCGTTTTCAATCTAGCATTAGAATACCAAAGGAGATCATTCTGTGGTTTCACATATTCAAAATCGAATAATCGGACAATGGGAACCTGGCTTAGGTTAGATGATTATTCGTTTTAGCATGCGCTTAGATCCGCGATCCTCCGTGCATTTCTCGTGTGAACACCGAGTCTTTCACGTTGTGATTATGAATTCACCACCGATCCATCAATTTCCATTCAGAGCGTGGGCCTCAGTGTCTCTCTTTCCTTTATTTACCCGCACAAGGATGGATAGGTTAAGACAACACTCTCCAAACACCTGCTCTCAGTATTAATTCTAAGTTAATATGAGTATTAAAGGCCTATCGGACAATTTTTCTTTAAAATGAAAACCCAAGTTACTTTCCGGAAAGTAGGATATATCTATGAAGTCAAGGTGTTGAAGAACATGTATTTAGCTTAAAGATTTAACGACAAACAGTGTGCTGGTTTCTAAGTAGAAAAAAAAATGATATTATAAAATGATATATATTCCTTAAAGTTGTTTTTCATATCTCAAAAGCCATGCCATATTCTTCAAACTTCAACTAGATATAGCAAATGTGGAGAAATGCACGTTTAAGTTATAAAAACTATAGGTTACCGCTCTTGTTTTTGCTAGAATTGATGAAAACCATTTCTTCATTATGTTTCCAAAACATTTCAATCAAATGTAAATTAGCTTACTTAACCTAATGGTTTAGGTCAAACACATTACATTTTACTTTCCAATCATTTGGTATCAGAATATTTCAGGGCAACCGGTTTGACTTGATAATTGCCAATATTTGAAAATCACCAGTTGGGGCCACTATGTATTGTAGGAAATGCCTTTAAGACACCACTCTCCGAAAACCTGCTCTGCGTATTCATCCTAAGTGAATATGAGTAAAGTTGTTATATACTATCAAGAGACGTCACAAGTTTGAGTCTGAGTTTATTTATGCCACACATTTTGTTGGCTCCCTAATGTCACTCGTGAAATTAGGGAGCCAACAAAATGAGTGGCATAAATAAGCTCAAACTCAAACGAGTGGCGTCTAGATTTTATCCTACCCCGTTTCCATATTTTTTCAGTATCAGAAAGTAGTGGCATAAACAACACTTTATGTCACTACCCGTAACATAAACAAATCCCATGTTAAGCCTATGGCGTTTTTTATTAGGAGTAGGATGTAAAAGCTATGCACACCCCAAACCCCCAACACACATGCGCCTTTATAAACTATTATAATATCATATATATAATATTTTATCCTCTGTTATATAAGGATAAGGATATATTCACTAAGTTTTTCTTTTAGAAAATTAAAGAAAATCATATTTTTCATTATATTTCCTATATATATGAAGTCCCGCAAGTGAGCTGTTTGTGTCGGAGTGTGTCGGTAGCGTGGCAACCTTTCTTTTCCGTTACGACACACTCCGTCAAGGCTTTACGACACACTCCGACACACTCCGACAGAGCCCTTCCGACAGGGATTTCTTTTGTCGTAGTGTGTCGTAAGCCTTGTCGGAGTGTGTCGGAAGCGCAGTGGACACCCGCCTTTAAACCACAGCTAACAGATGCTCATCCCGCTGATGCGCGGTCTATTCAGAGCAACCTGGACCGATTCAATTTAAGACCGATGATAAGAAGGATGATTATGAGTGCGCGTTTTTGCGAGGTTCTCGCTGATTGGTTGTACGTCTCCTCGCAGAGCGCATAGTCTCACGTTCTGGTCCTGCGTTTCTTTCGGCGCTTACCAGTTCACTGCACATTAATTAACTACCCAATAACAGGAGGAAATGGCTCACTACGGAAAATCACATCGGAAATGAGGTAAACTCGGTTGGTTTTGTATGCCTGGAGGAGATGCTAGTTATACAAGACCATTCGCTAAATGTTCAGCCGAAAGTGTGGTCGTGGAGCAGCAGCTTTTCCTCATTGATCGCAGTTTATTAAACAAATTGTATGCTCATCTTTGTTAAATGAATATTGGGTCTTAGAGGTAGACAATACATAAGAGCAAATGGTATGTTCATCATTGATTTTGTGTTATGTTGTGGTATGCCATGTTACATGTATTTGCATGGAAGAACGACATTATTGTCGATGCAAAAATGATCAATTGAAAAAAAGAATGAACGTTGTGTTTCGGAAGTAGACAATGACTACGAAGAAATGGTATGCCCATATTGATAGATTAGCGTTGAACCTCAGAAATAAGCAGGTACATACTATATACTATTATCTCACCCCAGATATTTTTTCTCCATAGACTTAACATTGGAAACTCGTATCTAACACCCATTAGATATTTAGGAAAAATATCCAATGGGCGATAATGTCACAAATGCTAGACCATTAGTCAATATTAAGGGTGAGATAAATTCAGAAACCCATTCAAGTTTAGGGTCAGAGCTCGATCCCATCTCATTTGAAACACATAGCAATTCACGCAGCTTCGCCTTGTGAATTACTACATGATTCAAACTTGATGGGATACGAGCTCAGACCCTAAACTTTCATGGGTTTCCTCTATATTATCCTACCCCTTCGCCTCATGAAGTCACTATGCTAAACTCCAGTTTGGCATAGTCAATCAAAACTCATCCAGTTTTATGATAGGAACACACTTGGCACGAAGTAAAAGAACCAGTTCCACACCTGTCTATGCCAGGTCAATATATACCAATCACTAGTGGTTCAAAGACATACTTCAGTCTATAATGATTGGTGATGGCCAGAGGGACACTCCTCTAAAACCCTAGGATACTGGGGTTTGTTGAATAACGAGCCCTAATTATTCAACATGCTCCTGGGACCTGTTTCACTAGTTTCGTGACATGTCTGTGACACCATACAGACATTGGGGTTGTCTAGTTTTGTGACAACACAAGTAGCTGCCCTTAGGAAAAGACAGAACCCAAATATAAGAATTAGACAAATCTAGACACATCATGGACCTGGGAGCTGTTTCAAAACGTGGGTTAAGTCTATGGTTTTGAAACAGCTCCCTGTTTCATTAGTTTTGTGGCAAAAGTGTTAGACAGACATGAAAAGCGGCACCAACAGTGCAAGCAAGAACAGACAAAACGATGTTTAATGTCTAGTTCTTATGAAACTGGACACACCACCTAGACGCCATCTAGACATGTCACAAAACTAGTGAAACAGGTCCCTGGTGTTCTTCACGATACCAGTGACACACAAACTTGGCACGCAGTTAGTGAACGGACACGCTGAAAGTTTCTCTCCTTGAACTAAGCACCGTATCTGAGCATGGTTCATGCTCATAAAGGTGTGTATGTTGCATTGCAATCCCCTTGGCAATCAACCAACCGGCCAGATCTATATCCTCTCAATCAGTCAGTCAACTTCGGGCACTTACCCCAGTCAGACCACCAGTAAAGGCGGGTGGGGAGAGGGGGATTTGTCATGTACGGGCTAATTCATATAGGGAAGGTATTGTCCAGCTCCTACGATAGACATAAATGACTTTCCGATGAAATGCGTTACAGATTGCCAATACCGTAGTACAGCCTACAATGGATTCATTGTATCGGGAGGTTATCACAGTGCCTTGGTGTGCATTGTAGACCACGACGAAGAAACCTGATCCATAACTACGATTTTGCGTTTCTTTTCGACGCGATGTAATGTCTCATTGCTAACTTCTACCACACGCTTCCAATGCCGAAATCGTAGTAGCTGGACATCGCCATTTTGTGCAGGGTTTCCATCTGTTGATGAAAGGGGCACTGATTCAATATCGGTTGGTGGTTTCCTTGAGAGTTTATAAATCCGTGCCACTACCCATTGACTCCAAAAGTCCAAACTATACAGGTTCCCGTCTGATGACTAATTGCTTGTTCCATTTATCAATATGTATAAGACCTGACTAGTCTGAAAATTTACAGTTCCGATGGTATTGTCGAATGAATGCATTCCCATAAACAAAACAGTGGGTTTCCTACATCTGCAAATTAGGTTAAGATAGAAATGGTAATTGCTAACAGTAAAGCGGGCGTCCACCAACCACGACAAGGCTACGACAATGGGTTCCCGACAAGGTCCACGACAGGCCTACGATCGGAAGGCTTGTCGTAGCCTTGTCGTGGCTGGTGGACCCTAGTTCCCGACAAGAGGCTACGACAAATTCACGACAGGCTGTGACATGAAGCTTGTCGGGGGCCTGTCGGTCCCCTTCCGACAAGGTTACGACAAAATCGAACATGTTTGATTTTTTCCACGACTGGACCCTTGTCTTGGAGTGGTGTGGTTTCCTCGATACCCGTGTCGTAGTGTGTCAGGACCATGGACGTCCTTTTTACGGGACCCAGCGACGTCTACGACACGCCCCGACAATGCTGTCACAGAGCACCGCTTCTTAAGACAAGGCTGCAACAAGGCGCCGATTGGAACTTTCTTGTCGGCTCTTGTCGTCTTGTGGTAGGTGGACGCCCGCCATCAAGGTACTCTTTTCAAAGGAAATAGAGTTGGTCACCAACTGATTTAGGATCTTTAAAATGATTCAGCCATATGATGACCAAAACTGTCAGATGATCAGTACTAACTGCAATAATTTGTTCATGGATGAATTTCTTCACGAGTCCTACAATCAGTCAGCATAAAGAAAATCGGTGGAATTTGACCACCGATAGACAGATAAATCACCGCCCGCACCATCCCGATTCCCTTGCACGAGCGGTTCCAAAAATTGTTAGACGTTTTGTAAGCAAGTAGAATATGGACCGGATATAGATTCTGTTGTAATGCGAAAGATTTCCTTGATAAATCATGGGCGTAAATCAAAAAGGTGTTTATCAAAAATATATATTGTTCCCGTTTGTAAATAAACTCCGCAACGGAAATCTTACATGGATATATTTCATATGTAATGCATCTGATCTTTTTACGTCACATTTTACTCGTCGACTCCCGCGTACGTAATTCTTTATGAGCGTCAAGCGTGTCACATTGCGCGGAGACTTTCATTAAAAGGCGTAATATGAAAGTACTGCAGTCAGAAACTGCAAGTTTTCCAATAAATTGATACCTTTATTGTACGTGAGTTCGTAAACAGCCCGGAGGACAATGCAGCTTTATTTTGATACAGAATAGTCGGATTACACGAGATGTTTAGATACAGAGTTTACAGAGCCGCCTATCCACATAATCATCGTTTGTTGTATTTATCATCCATAATTTCGAATAAATTAAACCAAGTAATTGCCATATTAAAGGGTATAGCAATAGGGAATATTTCTTTGCTCTATAACGCAAAGGGACTATTTCCCCGTATACCATGGTTTTGAGGCCGTATACCACAGGTTTGAATCCGTATATCACAGTTATAGTATCTGGCAGGTTTTATACAATGGGTGGTGGTTTACTGAGTCCCCATATATTTTCAATGGGGACTTTGTATACGATGGATAATAAAGACATATCCTACCATCCACGATGTACGATACTGCCAATTATCAGTCAAAACTATGTTTGTGGTTCATTCTAGTGCCGAATGAGTAGATTCAACATGTTGTCCAATGTATCCACATCCAATAGATAACATATGCCAATTTAAACTGGCCTTGTCTGTTTATGGTAAATGTACCGGAAAATGCATTTACTTCTTAAAATTGAAATTTGCAGTATTACCCGTTTACCATATGCTTTGCAAGTTTAAAGAACATGACCTAAGTGTTGATATGTGAAATGAAACCTATCTTAGAATTTCTCAACATTCTTTTATGATATCATCATAATTCTTATCTTGTAATCGAAATGGAACACAGTGAGCCGACATCTATTATGTGGCTACGTAGTCTGCAACACTTGCTCATCTCTCTGTGATGAAAGATGCGTTGCAAAGTGGCGTGTCTAGCTATAGAGATTTGTCTACGATATGGACCTTCCCGATTTTAGGCCCGGCGTCCACCTACTACGAAATGGCTCCGATATGGTCTACGATGCACCTCCCGATACAAAATCAAAATCGCGTCGGAAGGTCACCTAATATCGGGGCAGTTGACCACGTTTCTGCTATTAGACACCGATAAAAATCCCATATATATTGCGTGGTGGATTGGCATGTCTAGACATATGTCTCCGATTTTGCACCTACCCGATACGTCTCCGATATTGACTTTTTGTATCGGTGCCATATCGGTGGGTCTAAATTTCTATCGTAGTAGGTGGACGCCAGGCCTTAGTCTACTTTTTTGTTTTGTATCGGAGCCATATCAGAGTTCTAAATTTCTATCGTGGTAGGTGGACGCCGGGTCATGAACACACGCTGCATGCCTATGGCCGAGGCATTTTATTGCTGACTATTCGAGTTCCAATCGCGTGTTTCTCTTCCCGTTTAGCCCCACCATCGCCGGGAGGAGTGTTTGACCGTCGACCTTCTCATCGTTCTCCGGGTCTGTGTTTTAGAATAGGTGTTAAAAAGTCTAACGCTCATACAAGCTGTTAATCCAGTTCTTCTGACCTCAATCGGATAGTTCAAGCACCAAGGAACCAGGAAGTGGCCTGGCATCACCTGTCGGGAGGTGATGGCCAAAATCACCAATATCAGAATATAGATTGGTTATCTACTTATCCCTTCTTTTCTATTTTCCTGTTTTCACCTGAGTTTTGTCATGTTTGGTAGTACTTCCAGACGCATCCGTCGCCGACAAATTCAACAGAGGTTGATGAATTCTGTCGGTAATGAATCGGGACATGGTTCCAAAAGAAGTCCACCGAAAATGAATATCTCCAATCTTCTGAACAGACTTTTCGCACCAACGACACCCTCTCATTATTTGCATATTTGAACTAATGCTTTTTAAAGATCTTCATTAAGGCAGCAGGTGGAATAGCAATTTATCCTGGAGCACATTGTGTAAGGGAACACTGTGTTTTTTTATGTTTTTTTTAGATAAGCAGTGTTTATTCAGACTTCCATGGTTACATCAAGGTGATAGTTAATATTTTTCATCAACGAGTAAGTTGGTAATGTGACCTTAGTTTCCACCTTACATTTAGCGGTCCTCTAGGATACTGCTTTTTTTTCCTTCATATTTTTGAATATATAAGTAAGTATAAGCCTATGATGAGTATGAACAAACATATCAAAGTTTATACAACAAGTCCTTATTCTAGAAACAGTGGCATCATACAAGATGCAAAGTGAGACAGTAGGATGGAGAAGTACATATTAACCATGGACAGTGTTAGTTCATAACACAGGCAAATACTTTTTATGTCGTAAATATAGGTAAATCACGTCTTGCTTGGTGTGTTCACATCATCATACTCTTCAACGTCAGTATCATTTGTGTGGACTAACTACTCTCTTGTTACTTCCAAAACCCTATAACTGTACATGTGCAACTGGTATCTTTATATAAATAATTGTTTGCCATACATTAGATAAAAAATGTTGGTCTAGTTATAATATGTGCGGATATTCTTCCATAATCAACTGGACTGAAGTCAGTAAAAACATTTAACCCCTTAGAATACAGATTTCTGTTTATAATCCCTGTAGATTACACTTCTTCGTCCCTTATGAAACGACGTTTTCTTATGGGGATCACTATTTACTCCACCCTGCAACTCAAACTCAAACTCAAAACCCTGCAATAAGGACTGCTGTTCAGGCATATAAGGCCGTGATCCATACTCTCAGCCCCAAGCTATAGTGTATTCTTGATAAGTGCGAGAAGAAAACAGAAATGTGATATTCCAGCAATTATGACGCTCTTCCATCGCACAACTGGTGTTTCCCACAATCCTTTGTAGGAGAAAAACTCGCTTCCTTCACGTTTCTTGCTTGCGAGTCGGCGTCGGAGGCAGGGCTTCGGGGCCTCCATTTTTAACCGGTAATATTAAACGGCCGACATCTTCCTAGCCCTAATTGTATTTTATTAACCACGTCAGCAACCCGCCTACAGAAACGCAGGGCCACGGCTTCATCAGAGAAACAATTTGTTTTCATCGCCGTGTGCGGCCCTCTGAATAGATCACGTGCCCGCGGGCGCGCGTCCCGATTGTCACGTGGTGTCGTGGCGCCACCTATCGGAGCTCTGCCTTTGAAGGTGGGCCGCGGGCGATTGTGGAAACGAGGCTCTGATCCGATACGCCTGCGCGTCGTGCCCCAATAAGCTGCCATCTCCGCGCATGGTGCGTGCACATCTTTGATGTCTTCCGGTGCAGCGGGCGTTGTGTTTTACGCCGCTGTTTTACGCTGGTGTTTTACGCTGGTGCCGTGCGTTTTGCCGCGCAGGCCGGTGGTGCCCTCTGATGGGCGTTTAAAGTAGTAGACCCCCCGGATAGTGTTTATATGAAGTCTGTCGAATACTGGTCACTTAATGCTCATGACCCGGGGCTAGGAACCCTTGTGTAGCGGAAATTGAGAATGGATGTGTAAACCGAACCTACTCTCCTGTTCCTATATTCGTTCACAACCACCAACTTTCACCTATTGTGGCGTTCCCGTCGATAAGAACCCAACCGCTTATATGCGCAGTACAAAAGTCAGTGATTCTGTTTGAGAAACTATCGGTGCACATAATCAGTGGCGGTCAGTAAAAATAGCTTTCTTAAGAACACTGAGGTAGTCACCGACCGAAGTTTGCTACTCGAATTCACTCGCCACTCGAAAATTCGACACAGAGACATTTCGCCGGTGGTTCTAGATTTTGCAGTATTGGAGACAAAAATATGTTATCGTACTAAAATGTAACACAATCGGTTGGCGATGCTACAAGCCATACTTTTTTTATGGAAACGCCACATAAACTAGAATGCTAGTTCTGAATCACACCTTTAAGAGGAACACCCTATGACTGCACTTTACACCAGAAAATCACGGTTTTTTTTACCCGTTAAGATGTCCACACTCACAGACCTCTCACGTGCGGAAGGAAGAATAGTCCGCTGAGGCCAAGTGCATACATGCCGGCGTAAAATGCATCGATAAAATATCTGAAGCAGAAGAGTCATGAGGTTGTGTTCCCCTAGAGAATATCAGATCTGATAAGCATTGATACTGATAAGGCATTGGGGGTGTTTACAGTTGACAACCGATTATTGGTTCTCTGTACACTGACATCAATGGAAATCATTAATATATGGAGGACAAATGCCTGCAGATTAACCCTGCTTCTTAGGCCTAGTTTACACCTAGCGATGATGACCACCAGTTATAGAACCTAGCACCACCGACCAACGATATTACATTTAAGCCGGGTTGAATCATTCGGTGATAGTATTTATATAGAACGTCCTGACCATGCTGTACAAGTCACAGAACGAGATGCTAATTTACGGTATGTACGGACCGAGGCGTTTACGCCGAGTTCCGTACAAAAGGTCAATTATCATCGAGTTCTGTGGCTTGTACAAGCATGGTTGGACGTTATATATTTACTATATAGCCGAAATCTAAAAAACAAAAATCAATTTCATTTAGCTTAACAACCAAAATCTTAATAAACGTGTGTGGGTAGGTAGTCCGTATTTTGGAATACGGACGACTGGTCCGTAGAGTACGTTATAGGGCAAAACGGTGCGTAGTAACAGTATATACGGCATGGGTATATAGTAAAAGCCGTTTTCCACTGGCCGAATATTTACCACCGATCTGCAGTCGGGAACCACCAATGCCAGATTGGAGAATGGAAACAGACCTTCAGAGAAGTGTTCACTGATTAATTATGCACAGATGGTCAGTGTGTTTAAAGAACAGTTCTTTCGGTATGGACCTGTTAAAGGCGGCAGGAAAGAGGTATATACAGCACCCTCAACGATCTTCAGATACCGACGTGTCGTCGTTGGCTACCACCAACGGACATTGAGGGGAACTCACTTAAAGCCCAATGCCCATCTACCGATTTCGGAACATTCATGTACCTTTGTCGGCGACAAACGACGGTAATTTATCTCAGGCGAGGCTTCCTAACGGAGTCGGCCGTAGTCTGTAGATGTAAGACAGCTAGGCAAGGGTGAGCCACCGATTAGTAGACTGATTTGCTTAGGACTAATACCCACCAACCCCTCTCCTCGATGTCTGCCCGTCGAGCGAAGGGTTACATAATTTGCCTGCGACAAGTTCACCGACTCCTATACGATTTGTGAGCTAATCGTTCAACCCTTAATCGCTAGGTGGGCATTGGGCTTCAGATACCGACGTGTCGTCGTTGGCTACCACTAACGGACATTGAGGGGAACTCACTTAATTCGTGACGTTTTCGTCGGCCAGTGGAGAATGACTTATAGCAGACGATCCTGCCGTGCAGATAAAACGTATAATCAGTCCTCAGATGTGAATACCGCAATGGATTACTGATATTTTATGGGGTGGGGGGGGGGGGGGGCACCAACCGACGCCACCTTGCCCGAATTTCAATCGGGGCATGTGTAAAATTGACCCTACATGTGCCATCGATTATATTCTCTAAACTGTCAATGGGTATCTACTTGTTTGGAAGACCAGAAGAAATAGTGGTGGGAGGAAGGACGGCTCCCTTTCAAAGTGCCATCCCATCTTTTATTCAAACGTCTAATTTAGGAACAGTTTCGCCGTGAGTGACTATCCGCCCACTGAACAGACCTAAGCAGGCCTAAACCGGAAGCTTTATATCTGCCAGTTACTTGACTTATTTGTCCCCAATCGGTCACTAAGCCCCAGCTTACCTCCATCTATCGAGGCCATTGTCTCGTAGTAGTGCGTCTTGGCTTGTGAGTGGCTTTTTATGGATCCAGAATCCAAAGGCCAGGTTAAAGTCCAAAATCTCTTCCGTGAAGGGTGTTTTAAAAGCCAATCTGGGCCTCTCCTGGGGCTTTCATCGCTGCCACCTTAAGACCTGGCCCTCGCCCACCCCACTGCCAGGCCACCTACTCAGCGGCCACTCCCTCAACTACACCCACACAGTCCATAAAGTTGTTTCGTTATTTGTTCATTTATCTTTCCCTCTTTCGCTCAGTATCTCTCTCTATCTTCTCTTTCTGTCTTTCTCATACACTTTCTCTCGCGCTATTTGACCTACCCTTTCACTTTCTCGGTCTTCCGCTCACTTCTTGTTCTCTTGCTCGCTCTGTCTTCGCTCTGTCTTTTTCTAACTGTCTCTCAATCTCACTGTTTCTTTCGCCCCCCCCTTCTTGATCTTTTACCCAATTTGTCTCTCATTCTTACCATCTCATTTACTTTTTCGACCTCTCTCACTCTATTCCCTCACTCTTTCTTTCACCGTCCCTCTTGTTCTCTTCCTTCCATTGTCTCTCATTCTCACTATCTCTCTCATGTTTTCACCCTCTATCACTCTCTTTTTCTTTTACCCCCGTCTCCCACCCTAATGTCTCATTCTTGTTCTGTTGCTGCTTCATTTCTCTCTTCCACTCCTCTGATTTCTCTCTATTTCCCTTTCCCGTCCCTTTGTTTTTCATTCCCATTACTTAAGACCTTCGCCTTAGCTCTAATGCCCTGTCTCTTCCTCTTTCACTTTCTACCTCCAATCTGTAACTCTCTGTCCATTTCCCTACTGTATATCGGTGATGGCCAATGGAGAACACAAAAAATCCACACCGTTTTCGTCGGCGAATGAAAAAAATGCCTATAGTGTGTTGTGTAGCGCTAGACGAAAAAAATGCTAAAATCGTGACTCTCCGTATCTCTCCAATTCTCTGCCACTGTCTCTCTCTTGCTCTCTCTGCTAGTGTCTCTAATTCCCTCGCTAACTCTGCCTTGCCATATCTTTCTCCAGAATAGCCGAATACACATCCGCCCACACAGTTTAACAGTAGACTTTTCGTCTCTTTCCTCCTGATGACCGTCCCTTCCACCCACTCCCCCTCCCTCTACCCACATTCCTGCACACTCCCGTACCTCACACCGCTGTTGGTACCTGTATTGTCGCCCACGTGGCCTGATTAAGTGGGAGTGCGGGTGAATGGTGTGGTGGTCGCTGCTGGGGGCCTGGTCCTATGTGCTGCGGGGAGGTGGTGATTAGGGGCTGACCTCGCCTCACTTTACTATGAGCAGCTCATCACTGTTTGCATACAGCGCCTGAGAAGCTCGCTGAATAGTTTATATAGCCTCCGCATGATGCGCCCTCAGCGCCGCCTATAGTTGACACATTTCACATGTTCACAATCAATGGACAATTGACAGGTAGTGGGTATGATGATTCCGAGGAGTTGATGCGTAGTGATATACTGATGTATGCGGATACAACCGTCTTTATCTGAAACTGGTCAATGTTATATACAAATTATCATCTACTTAATACAAAGTAGGAAACACATAGGGGGTGTGGATCAACATACCCGGATCAAAGGGATGTGTTGTATGCTCCGGGCTGCAAAGACAGTCGGAGTCACGTTATGGTCAGTTTTGGCGAACTATAAACAGTCTAAAGTACATAAGTAATATAAAAACAGCAGCAGTGACCTCTTTTTAACAAGTGTAGACTGGGCCTTACATGCCTTATTAGGCAGGTTTTTTAACATGGGTTGATATAAATTTGGTCTGAGGTATCATAGAAAACACTTAAGGAAGCACAGCAACGATACTCAGAGTCGCCAATATTTTGTTCACCTACCCCTTACATATTCGAACGAGTGTTTCCTAAAAAACCGTCGGTCATTTTGTCGGCAAAATCATTAGTGGTTTTGTCGGGCAATGAAATCCCCACCAATCTAAACGCAAACACATACTTCTGCATAGCACGATCTGGCAGGCTACATACAGATCATGCTTTCCCTACCGCTGCCACCCCAAAACACCTCCCATTTGGGAAGATAATTAGAAAATAGTACTAATCTGTCTACTCTTTAACAGCTGAACTACCGATGCCTTGTCTGGTGAGCTTTTCTCTAGTTAGTTTTTTTTCATTCTCTCAACCATCAGAAGTCTTGTCAAAATTAGCTTTGTTTTTGAAAGCTGCGTGTGGTGGTGTTCCCCAGGCCTTTGGATCGTTTGATCCCATGATCCTCTGCTCTCTATTTAGTGCGCATGCTCAGTGAGAGTACGAGCGATGCTTTTCATCTCTCGCTGTTTGGTGGTAACGTCTGTCGCTGTAATTCCCTTCATCTGGTGGTCTATATTCAGCTATCACCTCCAATTCTCACATGATATGTTTTTATCTGGTTTCATTTCTATGCGTTTTATTGGGGACAGTGTTAATTTAGGCGGTTTTCCTTTTCGCCGTGCAGTTTTCATTTAGTTTTGTGTGTGATTGATATCGAAATAAAGTAATGATGAATAATTTGAAACGTGTATTATCGTGCCTCATTAAAGAAACAAACTGCCCAATCAACGACGCAGAATTTTCATATCGGCTAGTTATTTCAAGGAAAGCTTTGTTTTGTTATAAATGTGCGAAATCATTGAGCATTGTATTTCTGTGATTTTTCCGCCACCCCAAATTTAGGCATTCTCTCAAATAACTAAACTTACTGGCATTTAACATGTTTCTGAATCTTATAAAACGGAAATGTATATCAGTTGTAAAAAAATCTCATTACAGTGTGCGGTATATCTCAGTGCCAGTGATGCCTACTAATCTGACTTGCCGCTGTGTATTGAGTGGAGTTCAAAATCACACACCTGATATATTTTCCCCATAGATTTAGCATAGGGAACTTGTTCTCGACGCTCATTGCTAATAAGAACCGTTTCCATTGGCCGACGGAAACGATGTAAATTTGTTTAGTTCTCCAAATAGCCTATTTACATTGGCCGTCATTGATCTACAGTCAGGCACGACCGACAGACCTTTAGCATTGCTGACGCAAAACCATATAAATGGGCTATTCGGAGAACTAAAAGAATCTACACTGTTTTCGTCGGCTAATGAAAAGGGGGCCTAGAGTAAAATAACAAACGCTACTAAGTCTCAACACCCCGCTTAAATGACCTGGGACCCCGTTTCACTAGTTCTGTGACATTAGGCCTAGACACACATCAACAGTGGCACCAACAGTGCAAGCAACAGCGGAAAACGTCTAGCAAATATCAGAGGTTCGGAGCAGCCAATCTTCTTCATATTTAGGACGATTATGGGTTATATGTATCCCCTACTCGTGTTAAAATTTCATGGCTAAATTCTGTGTGTCATCGATTGCAATCTTGTGGTCTGTCCGTATGGTGTCACAGACACCATCTAGACATGTCACGAAACTACTGAAACAGGTCCCTGGTGGAGATAGTTCAAGGTGACAACTGAACGTTTCTGGAATATTTGGGTTAAAATGATTGCTTTAATCACAAAATCTGACTCAATTATTCAATGTTTGTTGATTTGTTGAAGAAATTGGCCACATTGCTTTGACACTGGTGATATCTTAAACGTGGAAGTTTGTAAGCCCTGAACTCCCCCCATCCTTTTAGCTGCCCTACACTTTGAAGAGAGAAAGAGTCACAGCATTTTTGGCAAGAAGTGACCTAAGGAATGGACCCGCGTCATCTTGTCTTTATTCAGACCTCCTCTGTCTTCATGGCTCAAGACAGATGTGAGTAACAGTGTTTTTGCTAATCTCTGCTTCGAGGCTAGCTGAGCGATGCTTCACCGAGCCTCGTTTTAGCCACAAGCCACTTGACCAGGGGCGAGTCATTGACCTTGGTATTTCCTTTAAAGTAGACATATATCTGTTAGGAATGTGGACTATGGGTTCTAGGTATATTTGTGGGAGTGAGTTCTAGGTATATTTGTGGGACTCTGTCGGTTTTAGGTATATGTGGGACATGTCCTAAAGTTTAGAGAAGTATTGTATGTCATTGATACTAACAGACTAGTAAGATTTACCTATATGGCAGGGTTTCCGAGTGTGATACCGATGCATTGATTGGTACTCATGAACCCATGTATTTTGTATATGAATCACAGTTTTAATCATATCAGATCCGTTTCCAAATGGAAAATACTCCATTTTAATATCCAATCATCGGACGCACAAAAATCAATGGGAAACACAAGCGGAATGAATACTGCATTTGTTACTGTAATAACCGCCTACATTGTTTTGACTCTTTCCGCAGGAAGTGGGTATGATGCATAAGTGTACGTATTGCGCATTTAGCTGGCCGGGACTAAGACTCTGTATGGAGAGTAATTAGACAAGGGACCCAGCTTTATCCTACCCCGGATATAAATCTCCATAGACTTAACATGGTCGGCCTGTATGCCACGGCCATGCCATAAAATATTTATATGCCACTGGTGACATATGAAGTTAAAAACATATGACAGGGTAGGATAAAATCTAAACATCACTCAATTTCATATGATTGTTTACATGCCATTCATTGTCTTCTGCTACAGATATCAAAAGAACTAAAGAACTACTCGAAGGACAGTAAAAAATTTTGGAACGAGATTAATAAAATTATTCCCAATAAGAATCAGAATGAAAAAATTACCTTGGTTGACCAGGATACTAACATAAAGATTGAGGAATCTGACACCGCAGACTTTATTAACACCTTTTTTACGGATATAGGACCAACATTAGCTGAGAAATTAAATAGACCATGGGTTAATTATATCAATGGAGATGATGATGATGATGATGTGTATGAAGGAATCTTCGATGTATAGTTTGAGACTAATGAGGTCTTAAAGGTGATTGAAAATATTAATATATGCAAGAGTTCAAACGTTCCAAGAATCTCTTCGCGCTTTCTAAAGGATACTTTGCTAGTCCTGTCCCACCAGGTAACTACGCTGTTCAACTTATCGATTTCGACTAATATTTTCCCATCAGCATGGAAAGTTGCTAAAGTTGTACCACTAAAGAAATCAGGTAATTCTCCAAATGTGTCTAATCTTAGACCAGTATCCACCCTACCACTTCTGGGTAAATTGCTGGAAAAGTTGGTTCATCAGAAATTATACAACTATTGTGAGTATAATAAGATAATTGTGAAAAACCAAAGAGGTTTTAGGAAGAATGGCTCAACAGTTAATACTTGTGTGAATATTGTTGAAGATATTCTTCTCTCCGTCAATGATGGTAAACTATCTTTGATATGCTATCTCGATCTTTGTAAGGCTTTTGATACCGTTAATCATTCTATTCTTTTGGACAAATTAAGGAATTATGGGATCAAGGGAAATCTACATGCATGGATAACGAGCTATCTTGAGAATCGTTCCCAACAAACATTAGCGAATGGTGTTTACTCTGATACATTATATATTCGATGTGGAGTGCCACAAGGATCCATTTTGGGCCCCCTTTTTTTCTTATTATATGTTAATGATATAACAAAGGTATTATTAAATTCCAATGTATTCTTATACGCGGAAGATACAGCAATTTGTATTCATGGAAGTGACCCAGGTATTATGTACTGAAAAAAGCAAGAGGAGTTAGAAATAATTGGTGATTGGTGTTGTGAAAATAAATTAACAGTGAACGGGAAAAAAACCAAATACATGTTTTTTGGATCACCACAAAAAATTTCAGTAATTCATAACCGACAACTAGTCTTAAATGAACAAACTATAGAGAGAGTATTTCATTTTAAATATCTGGGTTTTATAATGGATCAGTACTTGAATTTCAATAAACATGCAGAATATACATTAAAAAAGGTCTCAAATAAACTGTATTTGCTAGGCAAAATTCGTAAGTATTTAAATAAGAGTACATCAGTTAAATTGTTTAAATCAATGGTTCTCCCTTTTTTTGACTACGGGGATATTTTAACCTCAGGGTGTTCACAGATACTTCGGGACAAATTACAAGTAAAACAAAATACGGGGTTAAGAATATGTTTAAGACGAGATAGCAGATCAAATGTTATTAATTTACATAAGGATGCTAAACTACCATTATTGACGGATCGAGTTGAGATGCATATAAAGAATTATATGTATCGCCAAAAAAGTTGTACTGAGCTGGTTGTTAACAAACCTAGACGTACGCGACAAACCGACTCAACGGTATTCAAAGTTACCAGACCGAAATGTGAGAGATATAAATCAGGTGCACTATATAAGGGTGCAACAATGTGGAATGCATTACCGAGTGATATACGTGATATTGGAAGTTATGATGGATTTAAATTATATAGTAAGAAAAAAGCTCTTTCCAAGTTGTATGATTAATATCAAGAGGTGTTGTTACAAGGATGCAATCTCGCCATCGATGAGATTTTTTCCCCTCAATCTGCCACTCCGGATATTATCTCTGATTTGTTAATATTAATAGATGTCCCTTCTCTGATTGAATAGGGTTTATGGTATCATAAAGATATTAGTAAATGATAGTAGTGTGTTATATAAGTGAGGAGTGTGTATTACTAGATGGACTTAATATGATCAAAGAAAATGTAGAGACGAGGAATTGTGTCATAGGATATAAGGTGTTATCTTCATTTTATCTGGTCTGAGATCAACTAATTGTTTCACAAAAAGCTAGATGTAACTAGCAACACGTATCTATCTTTGAATTATGAGTATCTACAAAGGAATGTATGAAATGTCAAAAGCATAAAAATGAGATCTGTAACATGATGTAAGCTGAGTCCGTACGCAAACCAGTACACTAGTACTGATCGGGCTCAGGGTAAACAAAGAAAAAAAATAAAAAATAAAAAATCACTTAGCTCCACTTCGTGATATCATTCCGCAAAGACAACTCATGCCATATAAACAATCATATGAAATTTTGTGATGTTTCATGATAATAGTAGAGCGGTGGAGAATTCCAAGGTAATTGAGTAATCTTCACAAAGCAAAGAGTCATTCTCACAATCGTCTAATTTAAAGAGATCGATAATTATATGTATATCAAAGTATATTGCGGTTGTTTCACTATCTATAAAAATAAGATTTTCGATTTTGTAAAGTTGCTGACGCAAAGCACCATAATATGGCAGGCGCCTACCTTCGGCAGCACACGGACCCCGCACAACGTGGCTGGGTTCTGTTTGCGTTAGACCAAGGGAGTGTGTTAGACTCAATCCGTCTTTGACCTGCGATGTTAAGGCCACTCAAAAAAAACAACTTGTTTCTCATCACCGCGCGCTTCAGAAAAAACGATTATAGAAGTTGTTTTTTTTTTAAATATATAAACCTTGATAGAAATTATGAAAGGTATGTGTATTTAATATCAAATTAAAGCTCCTGATGTCAGGGATGCATTAAATGTAGAGCCAGTAAAAATCTGGAAACCCCGCGTAAGCAGACACCCCACGTAAGCAGCCACTTTGGCCCGGATCGGAGGGTGTCCGCTTATGCGGGGTTTTACTGTATGTCTGCCCTCTTTGATATAGCAAAAAAAAAAAAAAAAAAAAAAAGCGCCCTCGTCATATTTTTCATGGCTTGGTGATGAGAAACAATTTTTTTTTTAGTGGCCTAAGTGTCAGGATTCCGCAAACTGGTAGGAATGATAGATTGGTCTCTTTCAGCAGGGCTATATTCCAGACAAACTGTTTATCATTTTTATTATAGAGGCTGTAGATACGACATGTTCTCGAGTCATTAAACTGGTAATTGACAGTAGAAACCTGTAGTTTAGCGGAACACCCCGTTAAGGAAGAGGGGGTACACCTTTAAGGGGAAATCCTTATTTAAGCCATTTTCCACTGGACGCATGATGCCTGGAGGCATCACCGCACTAAAGACGCATGATGCCTGGAGGCATCACCACACTAAAGACACATGATGCCTGGAGGCATCACCACACTAAAGACGCATGATGCCTGGAGGCATCACCACACTGAAGACGCATGATGCCTTGAGGCATCTTTATTCCAATATCAACAAAATGTTTTAACAAAGAAATAATAGAGCACTATTCATGAAATCTTCAGAACATGTCGATATAACATCATATATAGTATTTCTATTCAAAGGAAATAAAATATTTATGATTATGTATAATATTTCATGATTAAAAACTTGAATTGCTAGTTTTAACCAACATGTGCCCGTCCTCTAGCCAGACAAACTGCCGCCAGTATCCATCCTTATGGGAGTAGCTGGGCCCCTGGCAGCCGTCCTTAAAGGGTTAAGCTATACCGACGCTAGATCGTCAAATAGAAACACTCATGCAGGAAAGTTTCACTGATTAATTGTGCATAGATTATACAATGACACCAATAAACAACTACAGTCGGCATGAACCTGTCAAATGCAGCAGAAACAAGGCGTACACTGCACCCTCACCGAATTTTATAAACCGATGTGCAGTTGTTGGCTAGGAGAAGAGCTCAATAAATCTGTGCTGTTTTCGTCGGCCAGTGAAAAATGGCTTATACACGTACATTTATCTGGTAGAGCAGACAACCGTACATCATAGTCAACTTACTCCCTTCAAGCCATTTCCCATTGGCTGACCATTCAAACCCAATCTGCACTGATCGATCGATTTTAGGGTATATTGAGAGTGGTTTGAAATCGTAGGTGATGGTCATTGTGTAAAGATTGGAAGATAGCTCTGCCGGTAGAATGTGGTACAATCAAAGCATATATAGTACCCTTAAAGATTTTTAGATACCTATACATGCAGTAGTTGGCCATAACCAATCGACATTTAGGAGACCAAGTATAACCATGGAAGCCAGTACTTCATTTCTAGTTTGAATTTGAAATTAAAGTTACTAAAGTTTCCTAGTGCTAACCCAGTGGCTGAAACTCGGCTCGCGGACACCCGCGGATAGTTAGGGGGTGCGTCCACCAACCACGACAGGGCTGCGACACGTGCCGACAAGAAAGTTCCATTCGCAGCCTTGTCGCAGCCTTGTCGTGAGAAGGAGGGCTGTCGTGACCCCTTGTCGCAGCCTGTCGGGAAGTGCACGCTCCACCTAAATATTCTATCGTAGACCTCTGCGACAACCTCCCGACACGCCACGACACGCCACGACACGCCACCAAAATCGAACATGTTCGATTTTGTCGTAACCTTGTCAGAAGGCCCCCGACAGGCCCCTGACAAGCTTCATGTCGCAGCCTGTCGTGGCCTTGTCGTAGCCTCTTGTCGGGAACTGTGGTCCACCAACCACGACAAGGCTACGACAAGGC
Source organism: Alentia gelatinosa (assembly GCA_950022655.1). Classification (NCBI taxonomy): domain Eukaryota; kingdom Metazoa; phylum Annelida; class Polychaeta; order Phyllodocida; family Polynoidae; genus Alentia; species Alentia gelatinosa. The sequence goes on from OX465592.1 coordinate 16,190,299, forward strand.
TTCTAATCGTAGAGCTGTCGTGGACCCTGTCGGAAAGCCATTGTCGCAGCCTTGTCGTGGTTGGTGGACGCACCCCCTAACGGAAATATGACGACCAAGATGTCGGATGACATTTCCGCTCAGGGGGCGTGTTAAGGGAGAAGTTAAAGGTGAAGTAACACCAAATTTCCTTCTGTGTTACCTTCAGTGATAATTTGCACCGCTTCCCAGCAAATTTAACAAAGACGTATTAAAGGAGGAGGGATTTGTTACTGAAAATCGCCAGTCATTTAACGGGCAAATAGAAAAGCGCATGAGAGTCGTTGGTGTGTATAAAAAGCTACTTAAGATTAACACGTTAAGCAAACGAGCTAATATGATACCAGATACTTAAAAAAGGAAAATAAAACAAACACAGGCCGTGATCAATGAACGAAGCCATTTGTCTGGTGGGATAAGGAATATCTAATGTGAACGGATGGCTGCCTGCCGGCGAGCGTTGCCAGTCTCCATGACGGATCAGTCTCCTCACTGCATCTACAGTGCAGACCGTCTACACGCAGACCCAGGGCACATGACCACGCGCCATATCTCAATGCACTCCATCTCCCAGCAGATATCTGGTCCTCCATGGCCTTGTGGCAATCAGCAGGGGTTGGGTCATCCAGGACTGCATGCCAGTCTCCCAGCGGGGGTTTGCTCCTCCGTTTTCTGTGTCAATCTCCTAACGGGTATAGTCCTATGACTCTTTAATTGATCTGCTAACAGAGGTATGGTCCTCTGTTTCTTTGTATTGATCTGCTAGTAGAGATGTGGTCCTCTTACCCTTTGTATCAATTTCCTGACGAAGGTATATGAATATTGCAGATAAAGGGTGTAAATCATGAGCTTTTTCGACGGAAAAGTGGGTCTTTCATGTGATATACAAATTCTGATATCTCGAAATTACTTAGGGGGTATGGGATTTTGTAAATTGATTGTTTTAGTGTCTACAATATACTATAATAGTACTTCATATGTGCCTGTAAAATATTATTCATATCCATGCAATATTTCCAGAAAAATAGTATATTTTGATATTGAAATGTTGCCTGAGATCTGCATTGGAGCACTGGTGCATCGTGAGGTTCATGTTAATAATGATCACCTTATTGTGTCTCCCAAACACGTTTTTACACTCTACGTTACACTCCGGCTCCCTACGATTTTGACGTTCCGATTTGTTCCGATAGACTACGATTTGGCCAACTTGGGGTCTGTTGAATAATTTACGATCGTACGTGAAAACACTTTTCTTCACACAAACGAAACCAAGGGACGCTGTGGGTCAACTGTATTTAACACTTATGGACTTATTTAGTCGGTGAGAGTCTTAGCGAACGAGCTTTTCTTTATTATTATTTTTTTTTTTTTAATTTGAGGTATTTATACTGCAAAGGCGTCAGCTTTCGCCGGTGTGAGTGCCCTCATAGTATTGAGCTTGAATATTGCCAAACGATAACCCTCGTACAAGGTCACCTTATACAACATGCTATGGTAGGAATAACTTATTCAACAGGCCCCTGTATCATAGCCCATCCGGAGGTAAATTTTCTATCAGATTTAGATGTTCACTTCAACGATATTGCATATCATCGTGGCGGGTGAGTAACACGCGCGCACTGGGAGAGAGGAAGCGAACACAAAATGCACGGATAGTATGCCAAGATAAATTGTTGTTAGTACCCAACAAACCGTAAACCTGACAACTCAGTTACTACTTCTTTTTTTTACCTTAGAAACTTATTTTGACTGCCAGCACTGACTCCATAACGGACTCCATAGTCCATAACGGGCAAAATATTGACTGGAGACAGCGGAAAATAAGGGCAATAAACATCTTAGATTCAACTTAAAAATCATTTAAAGAAAGAGAAGAAAAACTCCTGATAGTCCTATGATACCACATTAGCTGTTGCTGGAGCCTTAAACGCCAACCACCAACCAGACATGCCTGTAAGAAAGTTTGCCGTGAATACAGCTGTACATTGGAGGAAAAACCTCCATTTTCCTGTTTTTTCTGGCTTCCTCCAGCTGGATTTTCATTAGGGAACAGAACGGTGAGTTTTATTGGGTGGCTGCTGCATTGATGGTGGATTATGATTCATTTTAATAAAGCAGCCTGAGGACTCTTCCTTTAACGGCCTCGTTCTGTGCTCGAGCTCGGGTCTGGAGATAAACACGGAGGTCGCTGAGGTCGTCGTGAGGGGTGTACTCAGGCGTGAAGGAGCTGCTCAGTGAACCATGAACAAACAGTGTGAGAGCGGGTAGAGTCCCTCACGGCTAGTTGAAGCGAGCCATGAACCCATTGTCTGTGGGGGCCCTTCGTGAAATGGCCGACGTGTGTGGGTGCTAGGTTCTCTCTGTAAACACTCCAGATCCGGAGTAGTCCTTATGGAAGTGCGACACATTCGGAAAGGTGTCGGCTCATGTTCAATGCACACCGATACATGTTATGACGCAGCACCCAGTCAGAACAGCATATTGCGTTGTAAGGTCTGGCACCTATCTACTCAGACTTCAGACTTCCCAAGAGACGTCACGAGTTTGAGTCTGAGTTTATTTATGCCGCACATTTTGTTGGCTCCATAATTTCACGAGTCGAAGACGAGTGACATTACGGAGTGACATTACCCCGACCTCGACCCTGACCTCCTTACATGATATTTGTAGCACCTTGGGTCAGTTCTACAGTCGAGAATTGACCTCGAATCTGTTGGTATGTCGGGGCGTGCAGGGGGAACAAACACTATTCACACACCTAGGAGAACAGTTTATGTGCGGGTGTGACATACCTTTTACCATAACCCTGCTGGGTGGGTTCTACAAACTCGCGGGAATCATGTATCACACATCGCTTTATGAGCTGCTCTGAAGTCCCCCGCTCTCGGCGCTCTGAGCTGGTCTCAGTTGTTCCGCCCACTCCTTCTCTGCACAGTCCTAGCGGCCGTGGGCGGCACGACCTCAGAACGACACCACGTGACATCGTGTCCTGTGACGTCACACCTGGCGTCCAGCGTCCGAACACGTGACCAGAGACCGACGTTCGGGACCGGCACAGGGCTTTGGTGGCGTGTGGCGCGGTTCTCCGTTTTCGTCTGCGGTTCCTTTTTTATTCTCTCCTTTTTCTCTTTCTGGAATCACTGCACCTTTCTAGTATTCACTTTATAGAGACTGAGTGATGGACTCAAATGAAGCGGATGTTCAAAAGAATTGGAGAATACTGATCCAGTGATGGGTATTTATATGTGTTCGACTCTTAGCAAGTCTCTTAAGATGACATATCCTTGTTTAACCTCCAACCATGGCTCAAATGCCAATGTAAAATTTCTCTACAAACATTGATTGGGTGAAGATTCTGCTCATAGAAAAAGAAGAGTCAACCTCACTAATCTAGCACAGTTTCTGACATAGATCTTAGGTTGGAACAACCTGATTGGAGAGTGAAGAGTGAGTTATCTGAAATAAAGACAGTTGATCCTAAACGAGTACTCAAGCTTCATTCTAGAGTTGAAAAAATATTTCCCCATTCCCTCTCATTCCTGTGGGAGTGAGGAGGATTCCATGGGAAGCAAAATAATGTCCAACTTTATTTGTAGTCCTTTCATTCATTGTTCAACTTTCGATATTGGTGCACATCTCAATGTCCCGTAAATGTATACATGTCTGAGAGTAAACCCCAGTAATATATTTACTTTTGCCAAGAAATATCTGGAACACCAACTTCTAATGTGGTTTTGGTATTTTCTTACTCCCAACTTATTTTGCTACGATGGAATACTTCCAGCATACTCTGAATAAGTAATCTAATTGGTTAAGATAAACTCTTGAACCCAATGTTTGCCATACATATAACATAGCATTATTAGTGAGAATCTAAATAATTATCAACCTTCACATGTATATAATACAAGTATAATGCATTGACCTTCTCGGAACGTCCTCACGTACTTTGTTTCTTGAGATGGAAATGTCGAGCTCATTAATCTCTTTATCAAAAGAAACGCGGATCGTGAGGACGTCCAAATAAGGTGAGTATACGTTTTACTATATTTTCGGAGAGACCTAACTTCAGCCGGAAATCAACGTATACAGTTTCAGAGCAATTCGTGCATCCACACGCTCCCAGAAAAAAAGCCCCGGCGCTGAAAGGTACAAATACTAAATAATTTGACACCATCCCTTGATACAAACTCAGTAATTAGCACTTTTTGCTTTATACTCCTTGTATTGAATACTGAATTTCCAAGCTTATGATGTCAGGGTAAGAGAATCAAATTTGGAGAGGCTGCTTTCCAATTAATAACTTTATCTTGACTGATGGATGTTGCGATCATTTTAAGGAAGGAAGGATGCCAACAGATGGCACCTGCTCTGAGAATTCCGCAGTCCACATTTCAGTAAATGCGGGATTTTTGACCGCTTTACTCAATTCATCAGGCCCCTTGACAATAAAGCAGGTAGTAATTACGGGAGTAAAATGTGCTGCGATGATGACGAGCTTTGGTTTCCCCTCATTTGTAAAAGAATACGAGGTATAAATAAGAACACTAATTGAACTGTAATTTGGATTTCATAAACAGAAGGAACTCTTGTCGGAGGGATAGAGACATTGGCGTGAAATGAGACCTGCTGAGTTTGTAATTACCACGAAACGTTCACCAGAAATCCAGCCAATATGAGCGCCACTCACCCGCTTTTTGGAAGTGGCGGAAGTGGGCTATATTTCAAAGGTCAAAGGAAAATCTGGTAATTGCTGTTGTACTGGGAAATCGATGGAGGTAATTGCAGTGGACATTATTAAACTTTTTCTAGCTTTGTATTTGTTTATGACAATATTACAGTTCTATTATTTGGTGAATCTTCAGCTACAAAAAAAATTAACGAATCGAATGAAGTAAGCGATTTCCGGACTTGATGATAAAATTGCAAATTTCATTTGCAAATTTTGCTCGTTTGGTATGTTTTAAACAGTCAGTGAGGGAGAAAAATCTCCTACCAACTCGTGAAGTAATCTAAGTCGGGGATTCAGCAAGTGGGAAATTAAACGCGACGATTTGCGGAATCGCCAACACAAGTTTAGACACCTTGTATATGTGATATTTTCCCATATTAATATCGCCCACCTATAATGTATTAACACCTTTGGAGTATCCAACAGAGTTATTTGCAAATGGCTTTCTATGAAATGGAAAGATATGACATTTGATATAGAGGAGGATGCAATCAAGAATGAAGACAGACGATACAAATGGGAGTGAACACAGTGCAAATAGATCAGTACAAATAGATCTGACAAATAGTAGCTGCTAATAGTTCAAGCCGGTACTCCCACCGAATGCCAATTGACCGACTAAACTTTCAATTCAAATGCCTCCTGATTTCATAACACCAAATGGCAATACTCCTTGAGGCAGAGTAGGGCATGGTGCGTAGTTTAACTTAACATTCTCAAATGGCAACGAAACCGGGGCACAGCTTCTCTACTCTGTGACCACTGGAAACTGGACCAGATTAGTGGCATTTTTCTCTTATGTCTCTCTTTCTGAACGTCAGTTCCACTAAGGAAAATCTATTGTAAATTATCTGTTGCACACGCTCGCTCGGACTTCGCCCAGTCGCATGATAATTCGCAGCAAAATTCGCTTCAGTGGATCAGACTGTCGCATGACGGTCGCATGTCTCATGCAAATTCGCATGGACATGTGATCTGCATGGAACAATATTGAAAGCTTTCATATGGGAACATGAGTTCACACCGTCGTATCTTTCCACATTGTCACATGGCATCGCATGAAATTTTTTATTATAATTAATTTGCCATAGTGGATCTGGCATTTTACCATCGTCCTGCATGCAATGACATCTCCTCCTGAAACCAGATTTAATTTTTTCCAACGGCGGGAGTAGAACACATCTAATCCAGCAAAACGAAAAAATTATACAAAAAAACAGATTTAACTGTGTATGTCGAAAGCTTATTTTATGTATTTCCACCGACAGTAATATGGCCCCTGACAGATTTTCTTCTATAATTTTTGTCAGAAATCGACACACCATCGATAAACAAAATCGCCGATATTTGACCTCGGTCTTTCAGCAGAGGACGTGTGTAGCGTAGCGCCCCCTATGGGGACCCAACTCATTTATGCCATCGCGGCAGGGTTCAAGGCGCCACTTTCAAACCTGCAAGCAGAGGGGAAGGAGCTCTTGACAATGGACTGTGTGAGGCTTGTAGGCCATAGCCTATGTGAAATAAGGCTGTATTCAACAATACCAAACAGCCATAAAACATGGAGCTCTATTGAGCTCTATTGTGGTTTGGAGTACATTAGATATCACTCTATTAATATCTGAAAAGTTTTTGATAGAGCTCTAACAGTTTGTATGTAGTAGCTGTTACTAGTTAGCCTATTTTAGTATAGGAATCTCCATTCAGCTGTCATATGAGACCATGCCAAAACGATAGGGGGTGCTGCGCTTCACACCTCCTTTGGTCTTTTAGTGTCCCCGTCCCCACATTTTTATATTAGAACCAGCATTTCCGAATACCGCCGATCATTTTGTCGGCAAGTGGAAATAGGCTGAGATGCACAGAGCCCCTGGAGATCATTGCCCCAGTCACACTGGCGTAAAAAACGGCGTTTTTCCTTGTTCGCACGTCAACGTTCTTCTACGCATTTTGAAATCTAAAAATACGCCGCAAAACGCCGCAAAACGGAGAGATACGTAAAGGAAAGTCGGAATGCGCCGATAAACGCCACAGAGCGTTGATGAACGTTGAGAAGCGTACTAAAACGTTGAAGCAAAGCAAACAAAAGCGTTCAAAATCCGTACCTAATACGTACTCCCCACCAATTTAAATATGTAGAAGAAACGCCGAAATTTACGCCCGTGTGACTGGGACATCAGGGTGCCACCGTTTCCAACCTAACGATCAATGGCAACAGTTTAATTGCTAACCACCCTCTTACCTACCTGAGAGCGTCAGAACCTAAACTTAGAACCAAACTCACCTAAACCTAAGGTCAGCCTTGATATTTTGATACCATTCTAATTGAGGACGATCCCTTTTCCTTTTAACTCAAACATCAAACGAAGTAATTGTGGGCGGGATCCTTCATGAGGAAGTTCAAAGCGAATTCGTCAGGTATAAAATAAATCGGCCTGATTAGGACTGGCCGCTGCAAACCGCATGCCGGCGTCGCGCAAGTCGCCATTTGTCAATCTCCATCTCGCGCATGCGCCGAGTGGTGGTGTCACGTGCTTCCGGCAGCTGGGAGGGTCACGTGCTGTGACTATTATAGGATGGCAAGGATGCCGACACGTGGTAGGTGGAGGGCGTTGAGAGGTCGTTGGAAGTATTTTACCCTGAAACAACTGCCAAGTACCACTTGTCAACATGAGAGAAGGACACATAAGAGATAAGGGCTTGGATACTGTCATTCTGCGCCCGGGACCGGCCTCTCCACCATTACTCCTGTATCGTTAAGGCCTGAGCCCACTGAATTCTCGATACACCATGACAAGCGCCCCGACGCGCTTCCGACAGATTTTCAACATTTCGATACGGCTACACTGCAGGAATTAAGTATAGTACTCTGACAGATTACGAAACATAATTTTGCAACCTTCTTACACTGCTACCATTCATGAATTCTAATTCATGGCCATGTCGTAGCTATATCGGACTGTGTTGGATGCCCTAGAACTTCTCAAATCTTTGAAAATGGTCATTTATTAAACTATTATAATCAGAATTAAATGAATTACAATACGTGAGCTTCCTCTTAAGGGCCCAGGAACAATTGATCGGGTGAGAAATCGGCCTGGTGGATTCACCCCTTAAAGGTATTAGCTTCATTTCGGTAGGTTTCGGCATAAATCGGACACTCGATTGAATCTTAGCGTTGATTTCTTGTGCTTTCATGTGCTGAAATTAAATTAACAACCCTGAAATGGGAGAAGATCGCATCGCTCAGACATTAATGATGATGGGTACTCTGCTGTATATGGTGGCCTTAAGCTGTAGGGAAGATGATCCATGCAGATCATCATTTACAAGGGGCCAGGTGTGGCGCCAGAGGCACCTCGTGTCAGGTTCCAACAGAAAGTGGATGTTATTCACTCTAACATTATAAGTGGGTTATCCAAATTGTCAGATCGGCGAGATGCCCAAATGCTATCCCTTATGTATCGCCTATCCCATGTAGACAAGTATCTTGACCATAGAGTAAGAGAACAAGTTACAAGAGCTGATGATAAGATAAGAATGATGGAATTTAGATTTCGAAATGAATCCTATAAAAAATCTCCGCTCTACCGAGGTATACAGTTGTGGAAGGGTATTGACGGAAAAATGCAAAGGACCACTTCGAAACTTGAGTTCAAGAATCTCCTCCAAAGCTGTATAGTGCCCGTATAGTAACCATGCATGTACTAGTCCAGACGATAAATGGTTGGATAACGCACATATATTGAAATTTACAAACGTTGAGTGTTGATAATTGTTTATTGAGATACTAGTGTTTTTTCTCATGCTTACTTTTCATTTTCATTTTCATTATCATGATGTTCATTGTTATCACCTTATACCCCTCATTTGAGGATGTTTTGTGGATAGCGGTGTAAAAATACAGAATGTGGAATAAACATTATTAAAAAAAATAATAATAAAAAAATAACAATGCGCACTGAGCCACGAACCCATTGTTTTCTTCTCTAGATTTTACCTCTCTTCTATATGAACAGATATTATGCTACATACAAATAATTACAACAACAAAAATCCAGAAAAAAAAACAAATGCAAAGACCTGTCCACTCTGTGCAAAGTAAGACACTCCAAAAGTGTATGATTTTCATTCAGAATGTATCTCAGTAAGATTAGCTCGGTGAGTTTTTACGACCGGAGAGCGGAAGTAGCTCCTCACAGAGACTTTTCAGTCTCCTTCCTTGACGTGCGGAGATGTACACTAGGCCGGATGACCGATGACTTCCGGTACATTGTCGGGTTATGACCCTGGTATTGACTGTGACTTGACACCTCGCCTTACCACATCCACTATTCAGGCGTCAGGCGACAGGCGTCAGGCGCTCAACTGACGACTGAACTTCCTTAGTTATTGATGGAGGCTTTTGTTGTACGTCACTTCCATTCAGAACTTCTCCGGACAAAGCCACCCATTGCTGCCTGGTTGATATGAGTAAAGTCAGCAATTTAGCAACGCTACCTGTAGCAACATAACTAAGGCTCCTATTGGCCGACCTTTGCCAGAGATAACTTTCAGTATTCTATAAGATATATATTGTGTCATAGAGGCAGCCATTTTCTCCCTTTCACTAAACGGAACACCAGGTGACAGGTGTATAAAATTTAATAATGTACTTGTAAGGCCCGGCGTCCACCTACTAGGATAGAAATTTAGACCTCCCGATATGGCACCGATACAAAATGTCTAAATCGGTGCCATATCGGGTAGGTTCAAAATCGTAGACATATGTCTAGACATGCCAATTCACCACTCATTGTATGGGTTTTTAATCGGTGTCTAATTGCAGAAACGTGGTCAACTGCCCCGATATTAGGTGACAACGCGATTTTGATTTTTTATCGGGAGGTGCATTGTAGGCCATATCGGAGCCATATCGTAGTAGGTGGACGCCGGGCCTTAGTTGGGACATTTTGCGGCTTCCCATAGAGAGGGTTTAGTCTCACTAGTCTCACTCTAAGCATCAGTGGATTACAACAGCTGATAATTAGTAGAAACCAAACAAGAGTTAGCCTTGTCAATGTTTATGCCACGATGGGCAGGTTGTGTATTACTACACTCGGCGTTAGCCGAGTGTAGTGAGTAGCAGACCTGACCAGAGTGGCATAAACATTGACAAGGCTTACTCGAGTTTAGTTTCGTATTTATCCTACCCCATCTCACCCATATACAGAGAATATTTGTAATTATCCATGTAAGTAGCTATCAATACTGCCGGATCTACTTTCGTTATCTCGTCCCTGATTGGTCCGGTTTTCTATTCACCTTGGTGCATAAATAACACTTTATCCAATGCTATGTCAAAAACATTCAGTCAATGTTAAACCTATGGCGTTTTTTTATTAGGCGTAGGATAAGAGCGGTTGCCCCATGACTAAAATGGCGTGGATGATGGCTATTCTTTAGCGACATGTATATATATTGGTGAGTGGGGGTGTATGATGAGGTAGGGTTAGCTTTGACTATTACCAGCCTTTATCAGTATTCACCTTTTCGATGAATTCCTGGAATATTATATTCAAGAACCTGACTTTGACGTCTCAAGCCCCGATATTGTCTACGCCGTAATGGAAGACCACCAACCTTTAGTGGATTACGAACAAATAAAAACTAAGCCACTGAAAAGAAATGCTCGAGCAATAGGGAAGGCGTCCGCTGAGAAGTATTCAAGGATTTCTATTGTTGCTTTCATGAATTCTTTTCTAATAAAATCTATTCTGTTCAAAGATATGCCCTGGGACAAAACGTTTTCCTTATGAAATGAATTGCAACTGCGCTACTACTGACTACCCTGGGAATGATTAGAGGGTCTCTTTGCGGTTTCCTTTGATGCAACTAATTCCTGTGTAGCTTTACGACAACTCCACGATGTCAGTGCGATATTCCTTAGAATGTTCCGTCTTTTTCCAGAGGTTACATGTGTACATTGCAAACAGTCCAGTCTAAGTGACTATTTTGAGAAAATAACAAGGTCAAATGAAAAGAAAAGGTTTGAGGGCTATTGTACTAACTGCAACGGATCTACTATTTATTACCTTACCTAATACAAAGCATCTATGATAATCATAAATATGGTTATTGATAAATATATACTGAGCGCCTGGAACAGACACACAGATCGACCAATCAGAGGATCACTCTCCCATCTGTGACAATGTCCTCCGGACGATGAACTCTCCTACCATTGTCCTTATCCTTCTCACTGTCCTAAAATATCAAACAGCCCCCGCTGGTTTCTAAAGAGGGGTTCTCACTCCTCTCCCATGACCTCACCGCAAGGGGTGGTACGGAAGTGCAAGGATGGTCTCCATAACTTGGATACCAAACTTGGAGCCAAAACTCCAGGAGTGGAATGCGGTGGCCATGATTAAAACAAATCAGGTTTTGATTTTATCCTACCCCGTCTCCTCGATTTTGGAATATTACGTGATAACAATTCTGTATGCCACTAGTGGCATATAAAACTCTCTATGCCATTCAGCGTGGCATACAGAAACTCAATGTTAAACCTATGAGATTTTATATTAGGGGTAGGATAAGAACTGGTATGGAATCGCAGGGATTATTGTTGCCGATTGATGCACCTGGAGGTACAAGGATCACTCAGTGTGAAACCCGTTTAACCCTTTAACTGCAGAATAATGCCTCCAGGCATTCCCCTGGCTCCCGCAGCATGATGCCTCCAGGCATTCCCCTGGCTACCGCAGCATGATGCCTCTAGGCATCATAGAGGCATCAATGATAATTATATACAAAATTCAATTAATGAAAAGATTATTTGAATTGAAAGAAATTTTGACATAGTAAAAACGCCATATTGACCTTTGATTTGATATAAAAGAATATCATCAGTACCTAGGTAAATTACTCAAATCACATGACACATCTAAGGAAAACATAGAAATAATCAAGCCAAGAACTGAAAAACTTAAAAAATCGCCTACATACAGGGCTATTATCATTTGGAACATTTTTAAGAAACATGTACGAAATTTACTGTCAACCAATAAAATTTAGTTAAGAAGCATTTATCTAACTGTAAAAACTTTCCCAAGTGTAGGAAATACTTCGACATACTAATAAGCAACAAATTGTTACGGTGCTACCATATTATACAACCAATCTGATTCATCAACAAATTCATACTCACTATAAATATCATCACTATGTGTATACGTTTATTATTGTACTTGGTAGGAAATATATCTAATCTGTGCAATCTGTATAATGTGTTAATATCTACAAACCACGGTCGACATTGTGTGGAAGATCAGTGTATCCAAGCATTGAATGCAATAAAGATCATAAAAAAAAATTAAAAAATCATGTGACATTGCTATTTTCCAAAAATAGCAGGGTCGTTTATGCAGGCAATGCCTGCTGTGTAAGGGGTCCCTCCCACCTACTACGACGGGCTACACCAGTCTACGATTAAGTACCCAATAGCACCGCGTGTCCCCGATGCCGTCCGTGACACCAGGTGCTATCGCAGACTTAATCATTGCCCGTCGTAGTAGGTGGGAGGCATTATTGCGGCGACAACCCGCCGTGCTCTGCAATTAACCTTCCAACGGGCTATGATGGGCTACCAAATTCAAACATGTTTGAATTTCGTAAACCCTCTACGATTAACGTTTTTTTGTTGTAGCGCGTTGTAGCCCGTCGGTGCGGAGCGCGTTCGTCGTTGACAAAACCTGACTAATTGAGGAGTTTGTCGGCGACACCTCCACGATTTTTTCAGTTTGTCGCCGACACGGCCAAAGGGTTAATCGTAGACTTAATCGTAGTAGGTGGGAGGGACCCCTCATGCTAGGGAAATGGGTGCTGCAGGGAAAGGGTTAAGCAACAGACTAAGTTGCCTTGGCCATTGACCCGGGAAAGGCAATGAAAACCCCCATAGCGTGAGGAACCTTGAGGAGATGACCCTTCACAGCCGGACATAAGCACCTTTCATGGTTATTGACGCGTCCTCTGGGGTCCTTGGCCCTGTTCTCCATGGATTAAAAAGGTGTGAGCAGTGTACTGGCTTCGTAGTAGGTCATTTAAAAGCCAAAGTGCAAACAAGTTTTATGGCCATAGAAGGCGACTAAATTGGTGTTAACAACGCGTTGCTTCGGCTGTTGTGGGGCAGATGGTGGGCAAATAGTGGGTCCAGCTCGGGCTTAAACTCATAATGTCTGTGTAGAAGCTTTCTTGTCGCTGAGTCGTATTTAGAGAATACTGACTAAGGCTTTGTGGACGTTGGATTGTTCGTGGTCCTTGGCATAATTTTACGTCCTGAGCTCGTAGAGCGAAGGACGTAAAATTGGGCCAAGGACCAAGTACAATCCCACGTCCAACAAAGCCTAGACTGTATTCTTTTTATTATATACCTTCAAATTGTTAGAATTACTTATATATTTACCAAAACGCCTTCGTCGAAGTCGGCGGGCACAGCATCGTGTACTCGTACCCTGGTTTTCGGTCCAATGTCGCTCTCAGTTACTGTATGACGTCATAGTTACTGCTCACTATTCCAGCAGATCTTTCATGGCACTTGTGCTTTCTAATCTCTGCTTCAACCCACCACTATCACTCTCCTTGACGACGTTGTGACGTCAACGTTTGTTATGATTTTGCAACTCTCTGTCGATCGTGTCTGGCGCTATGGTGTGCCGATTTCATTTATATTTTTAACGTTGTATCTTGGTGTTTTATATCTATTAATGTATTTATGTACGACTTTCACAGGTTTTGATTAGGTATATTTACTGTCGATACTTAAACATAACCGTAGATATTTTTTTCGCTGATTCTTATGTGCAATTTACACTTGGGAACAAGCTGACTACTTCCTGTGTCGCACACCCGGTGCCAGTACACTGAATTTCGGGCATATACATATGGTATCCGTACATTACTTACATACAGTATATGCATTAGTTTCGTGCATGGGTATATAATATATCAAGGGACCAAGGATTTGTTCTGACACCATCCTTAAATCATAAATTGGGGGTTTCAACTGGCCGACATTAACCTCAATGACTTATGTTCCCTTCTATAGGGAATCTTTTATCATCCAATTTTCCACTTATACCTACTTAATGGTACATTAAGATCGAGTTTACACCGACCGATTCCGACCACTTAACATAGAATGTGGCACACAGGCCAATCATCGCATATTCCAACAAATATTCAGTCAAAATAGTCAAAAGCCAGGCAGTGATTTTTGAAACCCAAATTGCATAATCTGGTACCATCGACCAATATTTGAGGCCACCGACGAAATCAAACAGAAAAGGGTGATCCAGTGATGGAATGCAGATTTACACAATTAAGAAGAATTTTCAGTCAAAATCAGGTCTACATGATTTGCAGTGTCAACGATTTCAGCCTTCCAATGATAGGACACTGTTTTGTCAGTAGATTTCCTTATCACTGTAGCCACACACTTATCACGAATCACTAGGTTTGGTTGACTTTTTTAACATTCAAGCCTAGCTCTTGTTATCATTCCGCATTATGCTTATGCCACAAATACCTTTACCTGTGTGTACTTCATCGCTGAAATATGTGAGCATTTTCACGACGCATACTTGACTCTCGACGAATGCCGTATAAACAGTTTTATTGTTTTTGTAGTTCTATATATATTACAATAAAGTGACCTGAATTAAAAGTCAACTGTTTACTGAACATTTTAATCGTTCTCATTACCCCTATCCCTGAACACAAAAGTATAAGTCGATAGTTGGGAATAATAAAATTTATTTTAATTTTATAAACCTTCACCGACATGAATATTAATACGGTAAATATTAATATGAAATAAGGTAAATAAAGTAATTGACAAATATACAATGAGGTCAATTACGTATAATATAGATATTGGTAATTGACAGGTATAATGATATGTCAATTATATATATGGTTGTATAACAAATAGTATATATGGTTATACAATATGAGTTATAAAAACGCCCTACGGAGTAGGAGGATAAGAAGAAGAGGTGAGGGTGGGTGGGAAAGAAAAGTACGTGTGTACGTAGTGGGTTACTAATTTGTTATTCTGGACAGTAGTAGGTCATTGAAGTCTGGTCAGGCAACCATCCTCTCTCAGGGTTAGAGGAGATACTGCTTATAATATATAATTATCGTACCCCTAATAAAAAACGCCATAGGCTTAACATGGGATTTGTTTATGTCACGGGTGTGACATAAAGTGTTGTTTATGCCACTACTTTCTGATGCTGAAAAAATATTGAAATGGGGTAGGATAAAATCTAGACGCCACTTGTTTGAGTTTGAGCTTATTTATGCCACTCATTTTGTTGGCTCCGTAATGTCACTCGTCTTCGACTCGTGAAATTATGGAGCCAACAAAATGCGTGGCATAAATAAACTCAGACTCAAACTCGTGACGTCTCTTCATATCATATATATGGTCCTAATGTACATAATTGTGCACGAACTTCTATGAAATGCTGCCCTCTACTAGCTATGTCGTGTCAACATTATTTTGGCCTTCTGTCAGTAATGGCATGTTTAATTGATTTCAGGTATATGATAATGAAGAAACGTAGTAACTCTGCCCTTAGGGATGCCCTTTTCTGTCATTCGATCCAGAATTTACGATGCTTTGTCTGCGGCATCGGGGATTAGTAACGGGATGAAATATCTCGAACATCCATCATCATAGCCTCATTAGCTACATTTACTCATGTTATGATCGTTAATGGGTACACCAATAACATTGAACTACCCTAGTTCCTTCATTTGTTAACAGGACCCTGCTTCGGTTTAACGACACGTTCCTATGTCGGTATTATTAACCCTTTAACAGCAGGAAGATGCCTCCAGGCGTTCCCCTGGCTACGGCAGGAAGATGCCTCCAGGCATTACTCTGACTACGGAAAGAAGATGCCTCCAGGCATTCCTCTGGCTACGGCAGGGAGATGCCTCCAGGCATCTTAGAGGCATCATTGATACTTGCATACAAAATTCAATAGATAAAAAGATAATTGTTTGATTTAAAAGAAATTTTGACAATGTATAAGAGCCATTTTGATCTTTGATTTGGTATAACAGAATATGATCAGTCACCAAGGTATATTACTTAAATCACATGACACATCACATGACATTGCTATTTCCAAAAAAAGGTGCCTGCCGTAGCAGGGTCGTTTGGGCAGGCCATGCCTGCCATGTAATGCTGATCAAGGGACATGGGTGCTGCAGGGAAAGGGTTAAAGAAAAGGCTGGGTCGGAGAGGCAAGGTTTGGGTAAGCCGTTTATTTTGTGGGAAATACTTTGCATACATCATGATATACGATAACCTGGAATTTTACGATCGCTTGATGAGTAACTTAGATTATTTGTGCATCACAAAATAGTCCAAAGTTATGCCACTCTACGCTGAGGCCGAGTGGTAAAAGATACATCAGAAGACATCCTTGTCTGGAACCTTTTATCACCGAATGTGTATTAATCAATCATATATTGACGGTTAAAAGAAATTCTTAGACACACCCTACTGTGATTATATGTCTAGAATGTAACCCTGAATGCTAATGGAAGAAGACGGTGTTTTTGTTCTTCGACCCAGCCTTCAATATTGTCAGCGTTAAATAGGAATACTGAGTAAAAAGCCCGCGTCTAAATGGTCCTCTGACGGAGGCTCCCCCTAGCGGTAACTGATTTATAGACAGCTGTGGGGGTTGCGCATGCTCAATGGAGGAGTTCTATAAGTCTGGTGCTCTCTCGTGGAGGATGTGAATATAGGCGTACGAGCTGCCGACCAGTGAACCGAATCAGCACCCACAGTTACCATTCATGCGGTGACCAGCCCCACACACAAAGAGCCAGCAAGCATGCTTTTATGCCCCACAGGGTCCATCTCTCCTCGTTCCCAGCACAGACCCCAGGGAGAGGACAGTGATGAAGACTGAGCTGGCCGTGCGTAGATTGTGTTAGGAGAGTGAGGCGTTATACTCGTTGGTGTGTGTAGTAAACTCGATAGACTGACAGGGCGACAATGGGTTCACACAGGAAGCCTTTTAGAGAAGGGATCCTGGTTGGGAATAAGCACTACATAGAATCTTACTCTGACTGGAGTAGGGTAAGGGGGTCGAGATGGCGTTGTGACTCCCTGACGTGAACATGAGTCTGATTGAGACGGGTTTTAGGGGAGGAGATGATGCAGAAACAAGAACAGCAGAGGCTCTCTATCTGACTGGATTATGTGTGGGGAGTCGGATTGGTGTAAAGTGACTGAGACAGGGGAAAGGTGACAAGGAAGAGAACACAGCATAGACTCTTATTGCGACTGGTTTAAAGTGAGGCCAGTTGAAGTGATGATCTGACTACACCATTGAAAATGTGACTCTTAGTCAGATTGCTTTAAGGTGAGGGAGACTGGGGAAGGATGAAAGGGAAACAAGCACAGGAAAGACTATAATTATGACTGGTTTAAAGGTTAGCCAGTTGTGGTGATGGTCTGACCTCCTGATGCTGATGTCAGATTGGTTTATGGTAAAGAGGCAGAGGAAGGGTGTTGCGGGAATAAGTACAGCATAGACTATTAATGGGAATAGATTACGTGAGAGCGGGAGCTGAGATGACAGTGTGACTACCTGATGTGAGCATGACTCTCATTTAGATTATTTTAAGGTGATGGGAGCGAGGAAGCGGGACAGGGAAACAAACACATCTAGACTTTCATTTCTATTTGTTTAAAGTCAAGCTTCAAGGAAAGGTGACAGGGAAAAGAACACATCAAGACTCTCATTCCTATTCATTTAAGGTCAAGGGTCAAGGAAGGGTGACAGGGAAAAGAACACATCAACACTCTCATTCTTATTTGTTTAAGGTGAAGCATCAAGGAAGGGTGACAGGGAAAAGAACACATCAAGACTCTCATTCCTATTCATTTAAGGTCAAGGGTCAAGGAAGGGTGACAGGGAAAAGAACTCATCAAGACTCTCATTCTTATTTGTTTAAGGTGAAGCATCAAGGAAGGGTGACAGGGAAAAGAACACATCAAGACTCTCCTTCTTATTTGTTTAAGGTCAAGCGTCAAGGAAAGGTGACAGGGAAAAGAACACATCAAGACTACCATTCCTATTTGTTTAAGGTCAAGCATCAAGGAAGGGTGACAGGGAACTAGCGCTGTGTAGATTCTTATTAAGACAGATTAGGTGAGGCAGATTTGAGGTGTGATGTGACTGACTATTAAGAGACGTCACGAGTTTGAGTCTGAGTTTATTCATGCCACACATTTTGTTGGCTCCATAATTTAACGAGTCAAAGACAAGTGACATTACGGAGCCAACAAAATAAGTGGCATGAATAAGCTCAAACTCAAACGAGTGGCGTCTAGATTTTATCCTACCCCGTTTCCATATTTTTTCAGTATCAGAAAGTAGTGGCATAAACAACACTTTTTGTCACTACCCGTGACATAAACAAATCCCATGTTAAGCCTATGGCGTTTTCTATTAGGGGTAGGATAATATCGTGATCGCGACATTTAGTCAGAGTGGTGTAAGTGGGAAAAGAAGTCGTCGCAACAAGATCGCTGATAATTTCAACATGGTTAGATTTCTTTGTTTATTTCAACCAGTACTGACCCGGGAGACAGATCTTCCACTGGAAGCAAGGTAACATTACCTCAAAAGAATTGAATCATATGAGACTGGTGCCCTTTTGTGAGGGATCCTAGTGAGTAAATCGTGCCCTTGGCGGGAGGGGGCAATGCCAATATCGTTCCGAGTCGCAGATTCTCATGGTCTCTTGGGGGAATCTATTAGTGGGATTCAGGGTTCAGTTGATTACCTTATGCCAATGAAAGTGCAGGGTACAAGGATCCATTGTACAAAGGTTCTCATCTAGTGATAATCTATCGTAAAACTGGATGAGTTTTAATCTTGGCCACCGTATGCCTATCCTACCCTGTCTCCTCGATTTTGGAATATTACGTGATATCAATTCTGTATGCCACTAGTGGCATATAAAACTCTGTATGCCAGTCAGCGTGGCATACGGAATGTCAATGTTAAGCCTATGGGATTTTATATTAGGGGTGGGATAAAACCTTGTTCGCTAAGACTAGCTGACCGGCGGTCGTCCATATGTGTTGAAGTGTCACCCGCGTCGACCCTCGATATTGTTGATGTAAAGAAAAGGGTTTCATTTGTAAGCAGAGATTATTCAACAGGCCCCAGGCGTTAGCATCATGACATTCATCAAGCAGGGGCATGATCCACTGATAACTAGTACCTTAATGATTGATTTCCCTTTAACTTAGATATTCCAATTGAAGTAAGCTAATCTTTCGGGGTACTTTAAATTGGTTTCTATATGGTTTCCCCATAAAGCTACAACTTATGACTTCCATCATTAACTACGGTCACTCTTCGGAGCGTTTTTATGAAGATGGAAACCCAAGCCTGCTTCCCATACCCAGTCTCGGAATACTTTTAAATGAGTGTCACTCCGCTGGTCCCTGAGGACTGGTGCATTCTCTCTGTATCCTGAGGGCACCAGCGAATAGATCACCATAACCATAACGTGATGACACGGGGCCAGCATCGCCAGCACCCAGCTGCGCTATTGCCTCCTATACGTCAGTGTTTGTGCAGATTGCCTCCTTGATTGGTGAACGATTGCGCAGTAACAGTCCGCCGATGTGTTCTTTACTAAAAGTGGGCTCTTCGCCTGTTTTTATGGGTGTCAACTGCTGCTCACTGTTGCTATGGTTCCCCGTTTCCCGGCTTCCATGTTTCTACTCCGGATTTGAGATTCAGGGGAAGGGTATTTAGAGAAAACGTGGTTGCTGAGCCCAAAGGGATTGCCGTTCGAGGTCTTTTGATGCCATAAATACGTCCCGATGCCGCAGGCGGAGGGACATATTTATGGCATCAAAAGGCCGAGAATAGCATCTCTATGGGCTCAGTCACCATGTTTTCGTATTATTACATACCTAAGTATAAAAAAACCTGCCATTTCATAAACTTATTATATGTACCATTTGACCCGATGGTCACAGTGCGCCTGAATATTTACTACAGGCGCAGTGCGTCCGAACATTATTTATACTGTACCCCTAATAGCGGGTAGTATTTCATAGATGTTCGGCCATAGGTATGTAATAATATCCTAAAGTGGTTAGGACCTCAAGGTCGTTTCATATAGTTAAGCGACCCTTTGAAAGTCAGAAGTGAGGTGACACAGTCATGTGATCTCAGGGTCTCCAAGGAACATAGGCCCGGCGTCCACCTACTACCATAGGATCATAGACCTCCCGATATGGCACCTACACAGAATATCAAAATCGGTGCCATATTGGGAAGGTGCAAAATCCTAGACATATGTCTAGACAAGCCAATCCACCACGCATTGTATGGGGTTTTATCAGTATCTAATCGCAGAAACGTGGTCAACTATCCCAATATTAGGTGACCTTCCGACGCAATTTTGATTTTTTATCGGGAGGTGCATCGTAGGCCATATCGGAGCCATATCGTAGTAGGTGGACGCCGGACCTTACTCTCCAAGAAGATTCATTTTTAATGATGTGGGGAGAGGTGGTGGGGGGAAAATACTAAAATACTACCTCAACGGACAGACAAAGAATATCGGGGAACACCTTACTGAAGAAGAAGTCCTATCAAACATGGATGAAACGTCGCAACATTCCGAATAATATCCCCCCCCCCCTACTTCGATGTAATATATAAAGTCCCAAATAAAACCAATCAACTTTATTTCAATTTGTCTGGTTTTTGGTGGATACCTTTCAACTTCACCTTTGAAATGATCTTAAGATGGTCCTAGACCAGGTATTGTTTACTCAAGGTTAGGTTTAGAATCTTAAATATCTACAATAGTGTTCATCGTACATTTTAGAACAATGTGTTTAATACACTCAAACACTAGAAACCCTTGAAAAGAGGGTTGTTTTTTTTATATAAATTTCAGAACTACCATTTTCCCCGAACACTTGTTTTTCACATGCTATTTAGAATATCGGCAGAGCTGTATGACTTGATGGCGTCATCAAAGTAGAGGACAAATGGACGAGTGAACTAAATGAAAATAGTCCCCGCGTGCATTTCCGGTTCGCAGGCGGATCGATTCTGCCCGCTGGACGCATGTCACAGGGTGTGAAACGGCCGCAATGTAGTTCCTTCCGGGACTGGTTGGCGCGGAGGATCTTCCGCCGTGTCGTTAACCGGCCGCCGGTCACGGCCGCCATTATGACCGCCTCACCGCCGGAACCGAGGCGGATTACTGCACGCGCCGAGCTGTGAGTGTGAGGGGCGAGTGGCTGCAGGCGGAGGGACTTCCGCCGAGCTCGGGGATTACCTTGCAACTAGTGACGTCATGCCGGGAATCCCCCCGGGCACACTGCCCCTCCACCCGGAGGCTCTGACTGCCACTCGCGTTGCCTTATTCTACATTGAGACCAAAGTGACTGTATTTTTCCGGTGTCACTTGCTTCACAGTAGAGCATTTATTTCATGCCAGAAATATCTTCAGGGGTGAATTGATAACGCTGAATAATTAGGATTTTAATCAGGCGTAAAAAGAATAACAATTAACAATGAATTCAGAATTCATGTCTTGAAATAACCAAGATGGGTTTTGGTGTTATCATATTACAATGACGTGCATTATCCTACCCCTAATAAAAAACCGCTATAGACTTAACATAGGGAAATTTTATGTGGCAGGCCGTGACATAAAGTGTATTTTATGCCACTAGAGTAATAACAATATTGACCAATCAGAGAGCAGGATGTCAGCTACTATGAAAAAAGTTCTGTTGGTCGTTGACTCAATATTTATCTTTTTAACAGTAATACAAAAGCATAGATGGGGTAGGATAAATATGAAACCGAACTCGAATTAGACTTGACAATGTCTGTGCCACTCTGGTCAGGTCTGCTCCTCACTACACTCGGCTAAGCCTCGTGTAGTAATACACGACCTTCCCGTCGTGGCATAAACATTGTCAAGTCTCACTCTCGTTCGGTTTCTACTAATTATTCTTGTATTGTAGAGCTGTTGATATAGATACTGCTTACTGACTTGATCCGTACCTTATAACAATGAGCCATACGGTTAACTAGTCAACGGACTCTTGACTGAGTGTCAGGTCACAAAAGAGAACCAGTTTGTGTTGTAGGTTCGGCATGGAGAATCAGTTTATAACAAAAGGGGTGTATAAGGAGTAGTTCAAAGTAAAAGGAGACCCTTTATTGTTGTAAGGGTCATGGCACAAGGGTATCTTTCTTCGTCGCCAATTGTTAGTAATACATTTTGACCATCGGATCGGAGATAGAATCATCAGCCGAAAGTTAGTCCTTGGTGGTCTGCTCCTATGCTGTCTGAGATATTATTATATACCTATGCACAAAGTCAGTGTAAATACACACTGCTGCTATGGGTATAGTTATCGTACACAGATTGCACTGTACGCCGTGAATCATTGTACTGGTTACTTTGGATTCCAACAGATTGCATGCTTTGAGTGACAAAATGCACGCTTTGAACCTTACCTACACACTTTGAGCTACAGATTGCACGCTTTGAAGAAATAAAGCATTTTGATTGGTCGAGAGGCCCACAACAGAATTCTAGGTGCAAGATTAAAAAATGGTGGATTCCTTCACTTCGCGAGTTCCATGGCGTCGTACAGTAACCACGGAGCGAGTTAGTGCGAAAATACATCAAACATCGAGGTGGAATACGATAACGAATCACACGTAACGTACACATTGTGTTTGAGAGTTGTGCCAAGTCACTTTGATGTCAAATTACGGTCAGTTTTAGCGAATTAAGACCAAATTAAGGTATATAATGATATGAAACCATAGTGATGGTGCCAATACGGGGTAGATTTACTCGTTGTTTCGGAGAAATTCGTTCTGAACTCGCTGTGCCGGCCCGTTCAGAACGAATTTCTCTGAAACAACTCATAAATCTACCCTGTATTGTCACCATAACTATGGTTTCACGTACTATTCTGTGTTATCGACATGCTGGAACAGCTCCCCAGATTTCTCCTAAACGATATTCGGAAGCTTTGCGTGCCTTTTTGTACTTCTAACCCGTCAATATTCTAGTATATGCGTCTTCTGCTAGGTCTCTTCACTGCAGGTGCCCCCATTGGCTACAACTTCAGGGTACCACGAACTTGATCCTGGTACGTCCACCCAAATGGATGAGTAAAAGGCAGAAGGTATTTCCTGATTAATCAACATTGCGTATCATGATTATTCGTCATGAAATATACAAGTATGACTGTAATCATGTTATATTATACCCCACTTGGCCAAAACTGTGAAGTTGCTATCGGTCATGTACTGGAATTCTCTGCCAATAGTTGTGCGCCAGACCCTTACCTAAAACGAATTTAAAAATCTAACCAAAAGAATCATGTTAGAATCAATATCTGTATAATGATTGTTATCTAAGTATTGGAGAAAGTCCCTTGATTAATTAATTGCAAGTATTCATCTATGGAGTTTTCCAGATGAACATGTATGAACTGCCTTAGCCAACTATTTGGAAGCTCACTACTGTATGATTAGAATCTTAAGTGTGGGTTGTGCTATTGCTATAATATACACCTATGTTTAAATGAACTACCATCAGAACGCCTGATGAAAACCAACATAGGATTCGTCCGTAGCTGAGATGGCGTTCACTGCCGTCTATTATTGGCTAAAACACTCTGAAATCTATGTAAAGATATTTATAGTGATTGTATAAGTTGGACCAATAAAAGACTATTAAACAAAACAAAACCAAAAAAATATATATTTCGAGAATTTTGGTATTATCAGCAGGGTATGAGATTCAGAACAGCTGACGCCGGTGGTGTCAAGGTGGTAATCATAGGCCTGTGTCCACCAGAATTGTCCGAGAATTATCATAAAAAATTGTTGTCGACACGGCGCGAGTCAGCTCATAAGCTGCGGAGGGAAACTCTGGTCAACCAGCGATTGCAAATTTTCTGAAATTTGTTCTGATAAATAAATTATGTATTCAACAACAAAAAGTAAATATGGCAATAAAATTAATGTGTGGCTCAAATTTCAACAACGAGAAGTCAATGTTCATTAATATCGCCGTACACCCACAGATAGCCCTGGGGACGATGAAGTAATCTAAACAGAACTGCTTAAAACATGAATAAATGATGGAATTTAATATGACACGTAGAATTAACAAGTCTATCCATCAACCGATCTGTTCATAAATCCACAAACAAGCTCATTTGAATGGAAATATTTTGAAATTATTGTAGAAACAAATAGGAGGGACAGCGTCTCCCCATATATGCATATTTGATATTAAAGTTCATGCAGGGGACTCAATCAAATTAAACTCACGGAAAGGCTTTTATCACACTAGGGAGGTTATATCATCCCAGACGAGGAAAAGAGCATTTACAATAGGCACAGTAACAATTACAACGAGTAACAATTACAGCTGTCAGAGTAACACTTACGACCGCCATAGTACAACTGCAATTTTCAAATTAACACTAACAACAGTGAGAAAAGTTACCACTAATGCAAGGTAAAAGTAACAAAAGTCAAATTAACATTAACCGCAGTAAAATAACACTACAACAGTCAAAGTAGGACTAAAATCGGTTAAATTAACACTACAACTGCTAACACAGTACAACAGTTAAAAAGGTAATACCTCAAAATCCAAATTAACAGTTACAACATTATTTAGGTAACATTTACAAAAATGGATCAAAGTATCACTATACTCAATGTATACAGCACTTTCAACTGCAAAAGTGATATAACGTTACACCTTTGGAGACCTGGCAGGCATCTGCCGTTTATATTAGGTATGCATCATCAATCATTTAATTATTCATTATGTTAAGATGTTATGGGTTGATTAAACAAATATTTAGCTCCTTTGTAAAAGTTGTCGTTTCCAGTTAAAACAATAATGCGCAACAGGAGATGGGAAGGTGTGAAGTACATGTATTCTCATTCAGAACGGCGCCTTGACAAGATTATATACAAACGGAAGACTTTCAACTCCATTATCTCTACATTTCCATCATGCACATTACTTTAGAGATAAACCTTGAAAATAAGCCGCCCATTATAAACAGTCAGAAAGGGAAACTCTTAGTTAGCTTAGCCTGTAGTTAGCCTGAATGGATGCGCTCAATCATCCAGGATGAGGAAAACTGAGATTAGAGGTAGAATGCTGAATTGTCACATGTCTCGAGCAATTCTTCTTCTCTCATAGCCAGCCATGTTCACTCAACCGAGACGAATGCCTAATGAAGCGAAGCACACTCTCCGAGACTATACTGCATGCACTGCCCCTCGTGTGTAAATGCGGAATTAAGATATCACGTGCTAAAGTGTGGTTCCGGTGAGCGATAATGGATGTGCTTCGGTATGATGCCAATCAACTAATGTTAGCAAAATTTGGTTATCATAATCAAAGAATTTCTGTTTATTTCGCCCTCACCCGGCATTATACAAGCTATTGACCACTCTAAAAAAAGCATTGTCGACCCAAGAAGCGCCTCAAGTGTTTACAGTCTACTGTTTTTAACCGTTCAAATTTGTGAGTCTGCTTTAGTTGACATCTAAAGGAACATATAATTTCCTGCTGTTTACCTATGGTTGTGTTACATGTACAATGTCGTCTGAGGGTTAACCTTGCCTACACTACAGCTGTATATTTATTTCAATTGTATATACAAAAAAGGTTTAAGCTAAAACCTGAAGTGGACTTGGAAGCGACGTATATAAAATTTAGACAAAAGCTGGTAAGGTTGACGACCAAGCTTATATTGAAACATGGCGTTTTGCAACGATAATTCAAGACAAGACGATTTTACGATTACACTAGACGATTTCTAGTCCTCAACGATGCAAAGTGATCAGGTGGTTCTCTATTCAAGAATCGGCCCCCAATATCGTCTAGTGTAGGCGCCGAGTGAGACACCGCCTTCTCCATCACTTTCCTCGTCACGTGGTATCCACATTGATTCAATTCCAGACGCAGTGCCGCCATCTACTGGTTCTTCCGGTCATACTATACCTCGACTAACCTGGAGCTCAAGGACAAATATTATTCTACCGGCCTCACGTAGCGCTTAATGACACTCCAGGGCTGAAATTTATTGATGGAATATTTTGATGTTAAAGACATATCCTACAATTCACAGTCGCGCCACCTGGTGATTTCTGAATATAACATGTTCAAATTGGTTCATTGTGACTTGTGAGGATTATATATCCGCCTGTTTAAGCGTGACTGGAAGATATAGATCCATGTCAGGTTAGCAAATCTGTTATAATTATTGCGTTGATGAGCTGTTTTAATTATATCGAACAAAGACACTACCACTACTAGCACGATACAAACCCATCCCGTCTTTGAAATGAGGCTGGTAAACTACAACGAGGCAATTTCGTGATATTCGCATTGTTGCAATTTCCTATACACGCAATCTGGTATTCTCCCAGTAAGAATGCCCTTCATCAATTTGGAAAATCTTAAAATTCAGGTAATATTTTCTGTTTTAGTAGACAAGATAGTATTAGAGAGAAACTGGTTCCGGGTGAAAGAATCCTGGAGTTACGTGGTTAGGGTGCTCGCCGTTTATCACCGAAGCTATATAGCTAAGATCTTAGGAATCTCAACGAATCTCAACGAGGAACTTCCGGATTCTTTCCGGATTCTTTCCGAAATCTCTGCTCTGTGTAGAGCGTGCTCGAAGTCTCCTCTCGGTGAATTATACGGTATTTGAAGGTCCCATGGAGCAGGACATATCCTAGTAATACAAAAGCATAGACGAGGTAGGATAAATACGAAACCAAACTCGAGTTAGACTTGTCAATGTCTATGCCACTCTGGTCAGGTCTGCTACTCACTACACTCGGCTACGCCTCGTGTAGTAATACGCGACCTTCCCGTCGTGGCATAAACATTGTCAAGTCTAACTCTCGTTCGGTTTCTACTAATCATAAAACATCCATCGTACATGTGTATGTAGTTGTGTTTTACTTTGTTTTTTTTTTCACTTGTAGATGAGACTTGTAGGTAACACCAGCTGCAGAACACTTGATAAAAAAGGGAGCACTCTCACTAAATGCACGTTGCTTAGAAAGAATCCATATATCCATCCAGATCAATTACTTAAAGGAGTGGTCTCTCCTGCTTCCTCAGACTCATTAGAACTAGTTTGTGATTAACAAATGTGGTTCCTACCTGGCAATGCTCGTGGGCCCCGGTAAAAATCGCGTAAATGCAATCAGAACTTGGCCAAGGTGATTGCGGCGCAAATTAGAGTATGGCCCAAAATGATTGAGATTTAAATTGCATTTCTCTAAAGAAACAAAACCATGCTGCAAGAATCCCTGAGTGTCTGGTTTGTTCATTGAATATCAGGTCCAGTGCCACAATGCTTGACTAATAAGCGGGATTTCAAATGGCCAATAAAACCGTCCCCGATTTATGTTCCCTACCTATAAGAAATCAGTAGGAGGTCAATAGGAACAGAGTCGACCTACTCTGACATCGTTTTGGTAGGTGTGGGCCCAGTCTACACCAACCGAGTATGACCATGAATTATAGAATCTTCCACCGTTAACGGTTTCTTACACGTTTCCGATAACCTATCGGTAGTTGTATACATGAGCAATATAAACCTCGTCAACGATTGCTTAACTCCGAATTGCATAACATGGCACCACCGACCGACCTTTCAGGTCTCCACTAGGAACCAATGGTATGTTCATCAATGATGAATGGCCGTGGAATTATGAAACAGAATAACAAATAGAAGTTTTGTCTTTTTTTTCAGTTTATGGATTATTTGCTGGCACCAAGTCAGACCAAATATTTGCAGATCACGGACTTGCTAGCTAGCCAGTCTTCCGGCTTCCAGTATCTAAATATATTCAGCACCAGTGGGTCAATCAAGTACTACGGTCTTATGTGACTGGTCATAGACAGTGGGATGTTTTGAGACACTGGTCGTCTGCACCCTACCAATATCACAGAGTTGGCACGCAGATAGTGAAGAGTAGCATAAATTTTGCAAGGTCAGAATCCTCTCCAACCTCTAACCTCTAGGCAACGTATTTGGGCGTGTCTTCCCACGGAAGGCAGAAACATCCACCTACTGTACTTGGCCTTTACCTTATTGTGAGATAACTTGATCGATAAAACAGGATTATCCTAACCCGTGGCAAACAAACCATTAGGCTCTTATACCCGACCCCCCCCCCCCCCCCGGGAAAAAAAGGAAAAAAGGGCGATTGAGAACTGAAATCGCTTAAAAGAGGTATACAGTCTAATACACGAGAAAAGACACTTTAGACTTATATCAAAACTGAATTGTTCAACTTGCTATATGAAATGATTATTACAAGGAGACCTACAAATTATGGAGCCTTAAAGTCTTTTGTTTAAGAATCGGGCGAGGAATGTATGTCCTTTCCTAAGTGGATTAACCAGAATGTGACTGAAGTGGTGTGTATGAAGGGGCACTTAACACATTGGCTACCAACTCTAATTTACCTTTCATAATAAATAACATTCAGACTTGTTATCATTCAATACAATGGTATAACATGGTCGGAGACTTATCCCAATTCACACTTCTAATGATTGTCATGCCGTGTACCATGAGACCTCACTAAGAAGCGGTGTGTTGCTATCATTAATCACTCCTCTCATTAGATCTACGTTTCCACGATACCCTGTTTCCGTATACCTACTCAAAACGGACATGTATTATCTTCGTTCCACTGTTGCGGGCCAGAAACTCCAATATGGGAAACTTAGTACGTTGATAATGCCTGAGAGGCGGGCGGCAGAACTGCCAAGGCCGAGCGTGGGGGCATTGTATTAAACTATATGCCATACGCTAAATAGATGTTTTCAAAAAGATTGAAAATCGAAAAATAAGTTATTGGTGAACTGCTGTTTAATGTAGGATGTCTCAGCCCATTCAGAATACGGTCAAATGCATTTTGAGACTGTGAATTCTACTAGATTTCAGAGGACATCATGACTCATTTTCCTCTACCAATATTTAGAAAATGCATGTTGAAATGTCCATACCGGTTGGAAAAATGGCAGGAAGGTGAATGTTAATCGTTCTTGAAATAGAAAGAGTCTATTTTAAAATGGGACATTATCTATGTTCTTTAAAAAGGAAAAAAAATTCCAAAGAATCCAGGCAAGCGGACCTGTTATCAAAAGTAACAAATGCCTCGAAGTCTGGAAGCTATTCGTGGTTTCAAGGTGTTCTAAATGGGTTAGATTGAGTTAATTATTAGCGCGTCATTACTGCATTAGATACCCTCACGATGGCGCGACGATGGGTGGGGCGACCTTTCTGTGTTCTGTGTCTATTTTGAGGTTGACACTAATTGTAGAAGATTTAGAGCAGAAGTGTTTGCGTAAGGTAAAACAATTTTGGAAAGTTTGTTCATCTTCAGTAAATTAAAATCAGCTTAATTTAATTAAGAGCCACAGGGCGATCTTGTGGCTTTACGTATGAATAATTTCCCAGCATTTATCAATACATACCCAGCAGATTGGACGTTCTGTCTTCCCTAATCTATCTCATTCTCTAAATATTCCGATCTCTGAAGATAGCGGACACGGGTATTGCGGCGGCTGGGTTGTTGTAATGCTTGTGTTATCAATAACGTATGTATCCTGTTCTGTTGATAAATGTTTTATATTTTGTATCTATATGTATGTCTACATCGATGTCGGGATCATGTTCAATTGGTGTGATATCTACGCCAGACTACAATATCATCGTTTGTTTTACTATATTGAATTTGATGCATAAAACTCATAAAATGTCATACACGACAAATCTTGTATACTGGAGTGTCAAATAAAGAAATTTTTGAAAAATTACTACACGTTGCTGTCCACCATGTATTGCACAGCTGTGCAGTACATCAGGGTTCATTTCACGGTCATAGCGGATACAATTACGAAGTCGATATTTAAAAATGGCTGACGTTTATCGCTTCGACATCGGTAACGTTAACGTTAGAGTACATAAAGAAGACTTAAGGCCAATGCCCATCTACCCATTTCCGAACATTCATGTACCTTTGTCGGCGACAAACGGACGGTAATTTGGCTCACCGAAGGCATCCTAACGGAGTCGGTCGTAGTCGGTAGATGTAGGACAGCTAGGCAAGGGCGAGCCACTGATCAGTAGACTGATTTGCTTAGGACTAAAACCCACCAACCCCTCTCCTCCATGTCCGTTGGTCGAGTGTAGGGTTACATAATTTGCCTGCGACAAGTTCACCGACTCCTATACGATTTGAGAGCTAATCGTTCAACCCTTAATCGGTAGATGGGCATTGGACTTTACTGAAATACTGTGGAATCAAAAATACATGAATGAATTACAGAAAAACTTCGAAGTACAGTAATAAAAACCTGAATAAACATGGTAAGGACCTTAAAAACAGGAGTGGAATGAGAGAGCAACCACTATGTTTTCTTCCCGACGGTTTCTCGCCTGTTTCCGTTTTCTATGCAATAACGTCACAGCCGCATTCCACGGATGAAGCGAAAGCTAGGGTTCACGTTAATCGTTCTGTGCCAAAATTCCATTTAAAATGGCTCTTACCTGTACAACTTAAATAAGGTAAGAATATTAATGTTTTGGAGGTATATAGTAAAAATGAAACGTTGTGCCTGTAAAAGTACAAATTTCGATCCTCACTCGGGCCCCGGGACGTTTACAGCTCAGTGTAAACACCTCACTGTAAACGGCCCGGGGCCCGAGCTCGGATCGAAATGTGTACGTTTACAGGAACATCGTTTTATTACTTTATTCATTACCTATCTTCTGCAACGAATTAAACCGAGGATAAAAAATACAATGGCTTTGAGGCCATATATCGCTGACCTGAATCCATATAATATAGTTATTGTATCTGACAGTTTTTAAACAATGGATAGTGGTTGACTAAGGTCCCGTATCTATATTCTCAATGGGTACTTTGTATACCCTAGGTGATAAAACATTTTTTGACATGTATCTACGCTGGCGTGAATATATAAAAACATTAGTAGATACAGCATTTACTAGTTTCTAGGCATTGTCTACATGTATATCAATAAACACAAACGTTCATTCTGTGGGCTTGAAACTGAATATAAAATTGATCATGTAAAAATGACCTTGTAATGTTCAATGTTCAGCGCGATACATATCATTATAACATTCACTGGAGGATGTAGGTAGTTTATTAACTTTTTATTACATCGAGGCTCCTTGCGTTGATCTTAAAGATGAGATAAGGAAATCACTCCTTATGATAAATATCAAAAAAATATAACGCCGCCTCTCACATGGTGAGAGAACGGCCGGCCTGTGTGAGTGTGTGTATCAGTGGTCGCGACCAGTCAGGTCAGCAAGACCAGTCAGTGGGGGTATATATAAGACAGGTGGGAGGGTGGCCTACACCTCATTTACATGCAGGGATCACAGCAAGTCAGAGCTGGGCCATGGAATGGTAGTGAACATGGATTCCCTGTGAGTCTTTCATTTAGTGTGAGGAATAGTGGGACATAAACCAGATCTTGAGATAGATAGACATGCAAAGATGCAGAGATACATATGCAGATATATGGATACATATTACACAGAGTTACATACATACCTCCCCCTCCCCATACACACACTGGTCAGTACAACCTTGACCACCACCTGTCATGCCTCAGTGCCCTGAACCTTTCTCTCACCTGGCCTTGTAAATTGATTAGAAATCATGTAGATACAGATACAGAGACTACAGATACAGAGACATAGAGGCAGAGATATATATAGAGATACATAGAAATAGTTTTTATAGTGTATTAGTTACCATGTTTTCTTGTTGTGGTCAGTGTACTGCCTATAGTGCTTGTCATGGTCTGTAATCACGCCTCTGTGTGTACACTGCAGAGTGTCAGATGTGACTGACTGCCCTCAGCTGTCTAGGTGTCGGTTTTATAGCTCCAGTCTGACTATCGGCGCAGGTAGCGATGCCCTGACACCCTGCCCATACATTACCATTGTAGCAGAGCTGTCATAGACGACTATTGCCTCAAAGTTGTCCAGGGTACATGTACACTTGGTAGTCCCGCCTCGCGCATGCTTTAATCCGTGGAGGGCGGGGCTTATTTTTTTTGATTCATTAACAGAGCTTAATTGGTTTATATAAGCTTTAATGTATTTGTTTTAATGAGCTATCCTGTTTCTTTTGGCGTTTCTTTTAATTATATAACATATACTCTCTTTCTTTTCAACGTAGACAATGACTTAACTCAGTTCATTTACTGAACACAGATTTTTCTCTCTTTGTAATTAGTATTTAGCATCAAACGTAATGCTAAGATGAATCTAAAACTACATCGATTATATTCGCACCGTTCATTTATTATCTTTGAGCCCTAAATGAATGTTGGGATCAGTTAGGGTGATTGAATGCAATTGTTCTCAAGTTTTCTGTTCGAAATACCAACCGAGTTTCAAGGGCCATTTCCTTCTCAGTTGGAACCGTCGCATTAGACTCGAAAGTTACTTCCTTAACAGGGTTCTACATAAAAGAGTTCGATACCGAGAACACCTGGATAGGAGTCACGCAATGATTGGAGGTTAGAAGCTGGTTGTCCACCTACTATGATAGAAATTGAAAACCTCCAGATGCACTACGATGTATATTGTCAATATGATTTCTTTTTCTTTTTCTTAAGCTAAAAACTGTTATTTATTCTGCAAAGGTTAGGTCTTCTTTGAGTAGAATGGAAAGAGTACGAAATACAAGAAGTGATTTGCGTATAAAATTTAAAATAGTTAGAGTAAACTGTAGTAAATATGTTAAATCACCTTATTATAGGGGACAACTGTTGTGGAACATGTTGGGTGAAACGGTACAACGTAAAGAAACAATTAAAGATTTCAAAAAGGAGATTAAAGTAATATACTCTGTGTATGATTGGGTGACTTGATGTTCTACCTGTGTATGATGGGGTAACTCGATGCTTTACCTATTATTATGTTTCAAATTAGTCCCAATCGGGGTTGTGGTATAAAGATACCTTCCCTCGATTTAGTGGACTTTTTTTTTTACCTATTATTATATACCTATGGCTGTATCAAGTGCGTATACTGTCCGCTCCTACCCATGGCGTATTTATACCCGTACGGCACACTGTGCCGTACGGGGCATGTGATCATGTGACTAGATAAAATATCGCCATTTTTAGGTATTTAATAATACGAAAACGGGCTGACTATCTTCGTGCATACTTGGTAAAATTATTGATCAAATACATCCCTCTGCCTCCGGCATCGGGATGTATGTGATCAATAATTTCACCGCGTATTTTTGACGTACGAAGAGGCATCTATGATGCAATTTATTCATCTGGAATTCATCGCGGTGCATTGCTGTGCATTGTAGACCACGCGGGATAATCTAATTCATTTCTACGGCTTTTATTTCTGTTTCGGACATGGAATGCATGAACGCAAAAAATACAAGGAAATTCTTTGGGACACAATTACAGCTGTAATGAAACTACTTCGGTGGACGCCGGGTCATAATGTAAAATAAACATACCTTACACAAGAATCTAGAGTAAGATCGTCGACGTGCATCGGAACCAGGTTTTAGGAATATTGTAAAGGGCACAATCCACCAGGCCGATTTCTCACCCGATCAATTGTTCCTAGGCCCTTAAGAGGAAGCTCACGTATTGTAATTCATTTAATTCTGATAATAATAGTTTAGTGAAATTAGTGAAACAGGTCCCTGGTGCCCACTGCGTGGTCTGGTCACTGCAAAGCAGTTAGCAGAGCTCTGCCGTCTATCGTCTTGGTGTTACCTTCCTACCGTCTGCCCCTCATCGCGGAGCAGTGCTCAGATATATACTCAAACCAACATCCACCTTCTCGATCGTCTGAACCAACCACTCTCCTTATCTTATCCTTTCCGACTAAAGGGCAAAATCCACCAGGCCGATTTCTCACCCGATCAATTGTTCCTAGGCCCTTAAGAGGAAGCTCACGTATTGTAATTTATTTAATTCTGATAATAATAGTTTAATTAAAGACCATTTTCAAAGATTTGAGAAATTAAAGGGCATCCGATAATAATCGGCGATTGTCTGGCTACGGAATCGGCTACCGTCGGTCCAGTGGAATTCTGCCTTTAGGCATATCGGAGACGATTTAGAGCGAGTGGACGCCAGCCGCATTTAAAATTTGTACTCAGCATGTATATGCAGATATATATACCAATAGTATGTTTACTCGTAGTAGGTTTGTGTTGTAGTATATCTTTGTTAGTATCGCATGTGGAAATCATAATCGTAGTCGCTGATTTAATGTTGCTCTTTGTAATGTAAATTAACCCCTGCATCGTAGCCCATTTAGAGTAAAGATTTCTATCGTAGTAAGTGAACACCCTACTTTACGCTTTGCGGACGTCATCGCAAGGATTCCCTAGTCCAAATCAAACAAACCTGGGGCAATGTGCATTTTAGCTGTAATTGTGTCCAAAAGAATTTCGGACTGAATCACTTTTGGTTTGTGGAATCTTGGCAGAAAAAGAAAGCAGAGGATATGAGCAGCCGATACTGGGTCCCTGCAACCTGCAAAACTGCGGCCACAGGAAATGAAGCGATTCCAATTAAGTGATTAATTTGGGGATGAAATAAGTGGTGGCCTGGTCCCCTCCTATTCGCCCTTTTACCATTTGATCCCAAAATATTTGAATAAGCGATAACCAACTAAGTGACATCTGGTGGTGTTGGTTTGAGTTTAAGAGA
Source organism: Alentia gelatinosa (assembly GCA_950022655.1). NCBI lineage: Eukaryota > Metazoa > Annelida > Polychaeta > Phyllodocida > Polynoidae > Alentia > Alentia gelatinosa. The sequence goes on from OX465592.1 coordinate 16,224,944, forward strand.
TTCTCAAAATCAGAACTAATGGTATTCCTTTCCCTATCTAGAGCATTCTTCTTTGGTTATTCATGTTTTCTATTATTTCCTCTTAATCTGGCAATTGAAGAAGGTTTCAATGGGTCTGGTTAGTGTTTCAGTTATTTAAATCTGTGCGCTGATTGATATGGATTGATCACTTGTCGAGCTGTAATGTATCGTCCTCCGATTCCAATATAAGGTGATTCAGTTGCTACTGCCGATAGCTGGCGAGTCATCGGATTCAAATCGTGCAAGACATGCCTGAGAAGAGGATACTGATGAAATAACATCCAGTGAGCGCCATAATTGGAGCAGTCTCCCATTTCTGTATAAAAAATGTCTGTTAATTCAAAAACTTGAAAAATGAAATATCATCGATCTGTTCCTTCACGTCTCAAATAAGAATATGTTTCATGTAATCGATAAACCTCAAATTTCTAAAAGAAAATATTTACTGTATTAGCATCATTCAATAACTTGTATGCCTTCACCTGGAAAACTAGAAGAGAGTTCGTTACTGAGGGGGTATCATTTTATGTCTTTAAAACTTAGTGGGTTTTTTTCTTTGTTTGCCATTTGAAAGAAAGGAACGTATTTACTTTTCTGAAGAGAGACATCATCTGATATCTTAAATACCTATATATGGTGTTTTGTTTTTCGTTGTTTCGTGTGAAAGAAGGGAAAGTATAAGATTTATTGTCATTTTCTGGCGGTGGAATTAGATTTCGTTGTCACGTTGCGTACTCCGATCGGGTCCGGTTCTCAGCCGTTGTCATTTGATTTCCGACACCTTCTCCAAGCCGCCGAGCCCCAGCCTACGCAGTGTCTCTGTCCGACGAGAGAGGGCGCCACGCACAAAGCCACGTGACCGTTTGCGCTGGTTCTGAGCGCGCGCCTGTGAGGCTTGTTGAAATGTCGTCTGCGTGTTTCCCGCTGCCAAGTAGCGTAGCGCCCCCTGTGATTTCTGGAGGATACTAAGACGCAGATTGATCTCCTTGTTGGGTTCACGTTTACGGATGTCCAGCAGGCCCTGCACCTCCGACGTGCCGTAAGCTGGGTCGTCGTCGTAGTTGTTGTTGTCGTTGTTAATGTTGTTGTTGTTGTTGTTGTTGTTGTTGTTGTTGTTGTTGTTGTTGCGATTGTTGGTGACCCACCCACGCTTCCCGGTCTGGAATTGGATGATATTGATGCACTGGCAGCACTTGTTGCAGTTGGAGCGACAGAAGACCCCGCACACGGCCGGCCAATGCTTGCAGGGACAGGACTGAGCCTGCCCACGCAGTTCGTGTTGCAGCAGCAGGATGAGCACCAGAACACGAGCTGAAATCAGAAATATCAACATCACTAAAAAGACCATGGTCAGGGGGGATTATCAATATTTATCATACATCCCTGCACGTACTTCTAAAGATTACCTTACGCTTTTGGGGCATTTATCATTATACTTATAGACCTTATTGGGGTATTCCATAATTCATTCTGTTTACAGGATCCGTTGTCGGGTCTCAAAGATGCTACCTAAGACCTGGGGATTGTTAGACATTGAATCACACAGAGATCTATCAAATTGTTAGTTAACTTCTTCATTTCATGTTAAGTTTTGGTAAAGAGGCCTGCTGTGGATAAGACATAGATGCACGTTAACCTCGCCCATCCACAACCCAGAGGCACATATAATGAACAATACGTTCTTATTAACTAACTTTAATGAATTGAGTCAATCCACACAAAGCATTGATTAATAACTTGCATAGCAATCAAAATCGTTACAAAAAACTAACCACTTTCATTAGTAAACTTCCAACATACACCACACCTCTTATTTTTCTCCTTTCAATGTTTCAAACAACCACATCTTTTCATTACACCGATATCACTTAACACAATTCATATTGGTCCACCGTTCCATCGTTCCTAATATCCATTTGCATGATTCCATCATTCAAACTCTCACATCACAATTCCTCTTGCTGACCTTCAGTCTGATGTAATCCCTTTCTGTGCACATTGTTATAAATCCTGGCACATTCACTCAGTGTGCTTTTTCTATGAGAGCTTGTTTCAGGAATGTCAGTTCTCTAGTCAGTCACAGAGTAGAACTGTTCTCACGGATTCACCTGAGGCGACCTCACTAAAGGTAGACTGAGGCCCCAGGGACCTGTTTCACTAGTTTCGTGACATGTCTGTGACACCATACAGACATTGGGGTTGTCTAGTTTCGTGACAACACAAGTAGGTGGCCCTTAGGAAAATACAGACCCCAAACATGGGAATTAGACAAATCTACACATCATGGACCTGTTTCACTAGTTTCGTGACAAAAGTGTTAGACAGACATGAAAAGCGGCACCAACAGTGCAAGCAAGAACGGACAAAACAAAGTCTAATGTCTAGTTCTTATGAAACCGCACACCATCTAGATGCCATCTATACATGTCACAAAATTAGTGAAACAGGTCCCTGGTGCCCACTGAGTGGTCTGGTCACTGCAAACCAGTTAGTAGAGCTCAGCCGTCTATCGTCTCGGTGTTACCTTCCTACCGTCTGCCCCTCATCGCGCCGCAGTGCTCAGATATATACTCAAACCAACATCCACCTTCTCGATTGTCTGAACCAACCACTCTCCTTATCTTATCCATTCCGACTAAATGGCAAAATCCACCAGTGAATATCACTTTTTGCACCCTTATGTCGTCCATTTTGTAATGAAAATCTAGAAATATTATATCAATTTGATATAATTGAAAGAGATCTATGTATAAAGGGATGATGTGCAACAATGCCATGTAGCAGTTTTTTATGAGATCTCTATATTTTCCTTAACATGATTATAGCTTACAGAATCCCTGATAAAAAATATGCTAAATTAGATAATTAGCCCATATATACATCCTCCATCTTTTCGGCTAAATTTAAAAGAAATTAAACAATCTTTTGCATCGTATAGGAAAAATACCTATCAAATAGAAATATAAATTAATGCAAATATCATTTCACCAATTAAAATTAAGGGGTTTTCCACTTCAATCTAACTATGTTAATGTATAGATATGTAAGTTGCTACTGATAACTTAATGTGCTACATTTGTCTCAGCACAGGAAGGATTAGACACACTGATGGTAATTACATATGTGTAACTTCTAATGCGTAGACCTCTCATGGGTATTACCAGGTTGGCAGGGTAATGTGAGCTATGATGATACCTCAGCTATTTTCTAATTCTAAACATCCTCTCATGAGATTATGTGTGTCAGCAGTTGCAGGGCAGCTTCCTGTAGACAAACCTAACCGCAGCACTGACTTGATTTTCTGTTTCACCCGCATATAATGTTTTTTCTCCAGTCACACAACCTCACGATATTGAATGATGTGGTTTATATATTTAGGACGATCTTTTTTTATGCCTACATTTCACTAGAACAGGTTTTTTTTAAATTTATAAAACATACATACCGACAAACAATTCGCCCAGTTTACAGCGGTCTTCCATTATTAGCCGTAGGATAAAGACAGGACGTACATAACAAACCAGACAATGACATGCACAATTATATACAAAATATAACAGATAGAACATTAATGGTATATGCTCCCTATTTCTACTACCAGAAACACAACATATCTTTACCAAGTCATATTGTGATCCACATCCATTCTAAGCAAATCACTAAAGGATATAAAGCAGTGCCTTAAATTGCATAATATATTGCTGCTTTCCTTTAAGTAAAGATAGAGTAGGTAGTAATATAATCACACGTTAACTAATACCAATCAATACCCTCTTTTACTTTGTTCAGAAATTGATATATTGAGTCTATAGGGTAGAGAGTGATCACTAGTTCTGCTATCATCTGGCAAGAAGTTGTGAGATGGCGCCACCAATGTTTAGGAGCTACTATTGTTAGCAGTTGCTACAAATCATTGATGGTTGTGGGATAAGGTAAAAAAACCTCTTTGGCAAGCCAAAAAGAAAACTTTGAAATCTATTGATAACTGCATCCGCGAACTGGTATACCGTTTGGCATTGGTAACAAAATGGCGGTCGCAGGGACACAGACAGCAAGTTCGGAGTTGGTATTGGGAGTCTGTTAGCTGCAGCTGATATGTTTGCATAGTAACTGCGGGAGACCTTTTTATTCTTAAACTTTCATATTCGTGCAATGCAACGGAGGTATCATATAGGTGCAATGTCTACCCTTGACGCCCAATTCAGCCGTTATGTGCGCTTAGAAACATGTCAAACATGAGGCTACGCCGTCTGCGTTGGCACCCAAAATGGACATTTGTATATGAAAACAATTAGTAGATCTATACAGCCTTTACATGCGTGTCCGCCATATCAAACCTGTGTCAAGTGATGGCAAGATCTTTGGATCGTGGCCATGGAACAGAATGCAGTTATAATTTATTGTCACCATGCCAGACACAATGTTTGACGTGGGGGCGGTGTGGTGTTTTATCCCAAACTATATAAACTTATTTCAAAACAAATTTTAAATGCCTATGTCATTTGATACTTCTGTTTTTGTTGTATGAAATACTTTATGAGTATCGGTCTCTTCAAATGGAAATGGAAACAAAAACAGAGGAGCGCCTGGTTTTGGTATGTATGACAGAAGCACACTCAGTAAAGTCAGCAGCCCTGGTATTGTCATCTAATAGTCCATTGAATCCTCTCGAGATTTGATAGACATTCTGGACATTATCGGGTGTGATGATTCATAACCACATTCAACGGTTGATAATTCATCCTATCGCCCGATATTGATGATGTTCGGCATATTGAATAAGAGATGATCTTTCTGTGTGATGTTCTATTGGTACTTGGAAAAATGGTCCTGCATTGTATATAGATATATAGTATATATAGATATATAGAGACAGTTATATACATGAATCATGTTCTATTGTATAGAAAACTCTAGTTGCATTTTTACCCAGTGGAAGAACTGCCCTAGTGGCAGAACTGGTACTTACTTGTTTGGCCAATAAACAAAAAAAAAATTAATACCCAGTATTCACCTACCGATTTTGACAGCCGATTTTAGAACCTGGCACCATCGACCAATTATGGTACATTACCGATAAAACATCGGTGAGAATGAACAGCAAAATTCTAAACCCGATCAATGATTTCACAAGCCACCACAGATGAAAAGAAATACTCCGTCGGTCTAGATGAAATATATAATCAGTCGTCTAGAGTGAAAGCCTCATGGACTTACAATGTCAGAGGTTATTAGCACCCGACTAAAACATGACGACTGTAGATCGTCCATCCTATAGTCGTCACATGCACTTCTTATTAGCCATTGACAGCTGAAAGTCAAGGGTGAGGTGGGCAAAATTCAAGAATCGCCGCCTTATGTCATCAAGAGTAGATCCCGGGTAATAGCATTTTCTCGTGGAGCGAGATAAAATGAGTAAAAAAAAACGAAGGTCGAGCGACCGAGGAAGGAATTGTATAGGAAAGTCCATTATATAGGGGTAGTATATTGTGGGGTAAATTACCCCATAGTATGAAAGAAATCACATTTTCACAGGAATCAACAGTAATATTTTAAGACTCTCAAAATCATAATAAGGGAAGACAATGTTGTCTAACACTGTAAGTGACCGATGTAACTGTTAGATAAGACTTTATTTATTCACCCAATACACCCCATCTCATAACATCTTGCACCAAATTGTCACTTGGAACTATATGTACACTACAGGTTGCGATTGCCAACAGGAAGACCTGATGTATATCAGATATTGACAATAAAAAACTTCAAGCAAAAAAAAAAAATCACCAGCAGGGAATCGTTTAAAATGGAAGAAAAAGAAGGGGTTATGAAAGGTAATATAATACTGGCCTAGGAGAAGAGATCGATATTGATAACACGAATTGATTAATATCTAGCTATGGAGGGATGGTGAAGAAAGAAAATTATATGAAGTATAAACCTGATATGGTTCAGCAACTGAGTTACTGTCTGTCTGTTATGTTCTGTGTGTTTTGTTTCTACATATGTACATTTATGTATCTTGTTTAATAGTCAACTAATAGAAACATTGCTAAAGTATGGAAGGTGAGAACAATGGGATAATCAGAACCAGCATATATTGATATATACAAGGATTTGAAATTGGCTGTATTACTAAATGAGAAGTAAATGTTCTAGTATGATATCATAAAATCTTTAAACAAGCACAACTCGACAGCAGTCCGTAGTCGGTTTTAGTGATGGCTTTATTTAGAACAGCAGGTTTCACAACGTTTCGGCTTTATAGCAGCCTTTTTCAAGTCAAGTTTTAGTATGATATAAAGTTATGAGAGTTCGTTCGACCTAATAGATTGAATGAATAATACCCTGCCAACCATTGCATGGGAATAAAAGTCGATTATACCCATATAAATCACTAAAAATGATAGATACTGTAGATACTCTGAAACCCAAAAGTAATGTTTAATAGTTGGCATTAGTTTTGTGTATAAGTGCTGTCAGCATCAGTGAAGAATTATGATAAACGTTGTACTATAGTCGTGCGACTATCACTTTGTAAAGCACCTATAATAGGTGAAAGAGATTGTCAAAAATAAAAATTATTAAAAAAAACCATCGACCGACGCTATCTTTCCCGAAGTTTTATCCTTGCATTTTCCATCAGCAGATGTGAACTGGGTGTGTGTTGTAGGGCATATTTCACTTACTCCTCTCGCCGCCGGGGCGTTATTTCTGTACAAATATTTGAAAAGGAGATTCGAGGAACTCGGGTAAATTATTTACAGCAACAAAAAATGTTTAACTAACGGCATTGTGATAATCTATGACATCATTGATTGTAAATACCCAGACACAGAAGGGTGTTAAAATCAGATGATTTCTGAGGACGCTCAGCTAACCATTGTTCAGGCAGTCTGTCGGTGCGATATGCCAGTTATTGTTTATTTAGTGTACTTATTGTCAATATTTTATTCTTAAACATAAACATAATGGAGTAGATATGCTAAAACATATCTATTAGCTCAGAATAACGTGACTGCCATATGGAACTATATTCCTGGCGAAATTGTTATTCTTTCATTTCATAAACTAAGCACTATCAATTCTTTCAACCGTCCAGCGTTTCCTATCTCGCCTTGCGCAGCTACATTGAAATGCATGACAAACAGAACACAATTATATTGATATCATACACACATTTCTGTGTTATGGAATCTATTGTTCATGTAGCGTGCCGATGCAATATGTTGGTGAATATGTAAAGGGTTCAGTGACAATGTGTTCACCATCATATCCCTGAATCATGGACAATATAAAGTAGGCTCAATACACCCACTCACGTATCATACAGAAACTAGTTGACAATTTTTATATGTCAGAAATACGCGGAAAATTATTGAGCAGTAGAAAATTATGTAGAACAATAATGTTATCAAGTGAGACAACCACTGTTATCAGATATTATCATCTATTCATAATCATTAAAAAAGCTAAAAGCATTTTATCACAGGGCAGAAAAAAAATCCATTGCTTTCACCCGCCACCCGGTGAATAGTTCTAGCCTTGGCGGCAAGACCACAGTACCTAAGGCCTGGCGTCCACCTACTACGATAGAAATTTAGACCTCCTGATATGGCACCAATACAAAAAGCAAATATCGGAGACATATCGTGAAGGTTCAAAATCGTAGATATATGTCTATACATGCCAATCCACCACGCATTGTATGGGGTTTTTATCGGTGTCTAATCGCAGACACGTGGTCAACCGCCCCGATATTAGGTGACCCTCCGACGAGATTTTGACTTTTTATCGGGAGGTGTATCGTAGACCATATCGGAGCCATATCGTAGTAGGTGGACGCCGGGCCTAACCGAAGGTGTCAGTAAAAGGGCATACTGGGTGAACAAGACATGCACATACTTCACAGGTTAAACTGAGATTCTATTTAGGTTTATAACGCACTGACTCCCCATGGAGGAGCCCACACCAGCTGAGGACAGCCCGAGCGGGCCTTGAGCAGCTTGGAGCAACTCGAACCCACTCGGAGCAGCTCAGAATGAAACAGTCAGACAAGGGTTGTATGCATGAATGAGAGAGTAAGACAAGGGCATTATGCATGAATGAAGCAGGTAGCCTTAGGTGTCATGCATATGAGAAACAGTAAAGCCCGGCGTCCAACTACTACTAGCGGCCGACATTTTTTGCGGCGATCGTCCGTGCCGCACTATGACACTGTCTATAGGACACTGGCCATCTTTTGTCTTAGAAATATGTCGTAGATCGGCTCTGTGATCTTAGGCTTGTGACACTTACAAATGTCGTGACTAAAAAACAGGAACCATGTAGCCTGAAAGATAGGAGGCACTTACAAAGGTTTAGCCCTCCATAGTTAGTCCTTGAGATGGCTTGCACAAGTCTTTAGGTACCACTGAGGATCGGGTATTACAAACACGATGGAGTTACTTTAGTAATGGACATCCATTAATAACAAAACATTCAACAAGGTTAGAACAATAGCCAAGTAACATGTTGATTCCTACAAGAGATGTCGTTAAAATGTTTTCTTGAATAAAAAAAAAGAAGAAAAAAGTCACTCATTGAATATAAACGTAGGGCTCACGTGAAAGTGGGACGACGGGGGATCGCTCTTGTTGGACTTTTGATGAAGACTTATTTAGTTCTGTGAGCATACAGCATTGTGAATAATTCAGGCCTTGACTAGACTGAGATAGAGCATCAGAATAGTTATAAGGCCATTTTCTATTGCGCTTTTATTTTGCACCGATGTACAGTCGGTAACCACTGATCGACTATCTTTAAATATCGACGCCATATCTGTGACCCTTATTATTCTATGAATAATGCCTCTTTATAATTGATATTTAAGTAGTAGATACAAAAGAATATCATATCACCTTTCTGACATTAATATCTTAGTCACAAGTTAAGAATATGACCTAATCGATTTGAGACTTTTAACCTTAGTCAAATGACACCAAATTCCTAGGGAAGAATTAGTCTTTTATATTCTAAGCACTCAATGTCATAAGTTCTCGTTGCTTATGTTACATGTTTTCCCATTCAAATGCGTCGCAGATACACACCGATACGCATCGATAGGCCACGGCAACCGACAAATGTTCAATTTTCGTTGACAGTCTAAAATACTGAATTCTATCAGGAGTGGGCTGCTCGTTTATCGGTGTGGGTCGGTGTATCACCCGCGCCATCACTTAAACCTGATTAACAGTCTCTATATGACCTAGGACTCCACTACGATTTTTATTTTATATTTGGAAGTCAAAATTGTAGCGTAACGTTGTGTATCAGGAGCCCAGTTGACACGCTCCCATAGTTCTTATATTTTGCAATTAAACACTGTTAAGAAGTCCCTGCATCATTGTATCTTTTTTTTTTCTTTCAAAAACAGCTTTATTTGATCACTTTTTGTTTACAATCCGTTGACATCTAAGTACAGGAGTGAAGATTTAACGCGTAGTTGGCATTTATATACATGAGAACAAATATACATCAGAAGAGCTGCAATATTTTTTGGCCTTTTGTTGGTTTCCATAAGTGTCTGAAAAGATTTGGGGACATAGGATCCCTGGACACTTGACAGTTGACAAAAAGAGACAGAAAAAGGGGATCCTTTTACCATACAAGAATCAATATAAAGCAGATAGACACACATATAACATGAATACAAGAGGTTTGAGAGTGGACAGTTCAGATCATTGTGCATCATTGTATCTTAACGCCATTGAGGGTGTATAATTCTTTTACTTTCTTTCTCAACTAATGGTAAAACTCGCCAAAAATAAGTCACTGATAGTTACATTACATGGAGAGCTTATAAATATGAGTGGGCCTAGATGGTGTCTATTCCAGTTGATATGTGGCGATGTGGAGGTGGAGATGTCGCCCACAGACCGCTTGCTGTGTTGATGTGCCGTAATGTGTCAGTTGGCTGGTGTGTAGACCAGCTCCAGGTGGCTGTAGTTGCAATGCTAGCATGACAACGCGCCCATCTCACCGCAGGCGCGCCTCCGCCAGGCCTTTAACACGCCTAATGCATTTTCACACCGCAAATATTGACGCCAGGGTTGTATTTTTACAGCAGAGTCGTGCATGGGCGCTGCACCTGTCCACCATGCGTGGGCCCGGAGGTGACTCGAGAACTCATCACGAAACAAAGTCGCCCCATAATTTAAAGGTGAACCCCTCCCGTTTAGGAGGATTCAACTCCGAAACCAAGTCACCCAACTTAAATAGAACGTAATTTATGGAGATCTCTTTCCATTTTTGGACAATTCGCTCCAAAATAAAGTCACTCAATAGGTCAAAGTAGAACTTGTTATGTCTTGGAAATTCGCCCCAAGACAAAGTCGCCCCGTAATTTAAATGAGAAATCACCCCGTTATGAAAAGTAACTCCAAAATGTTGTCAAGGTCTAAAATATATGTTTACTTTCAAGCAATATCAACATCCTCTTCTAACAGGGGTTTAGCAACAGATCAGACAAGTTCCTTGCATATTATGTCCTAGGCATACACTATACAGACCTCACATAAACATCATAAACAGTGATTGTTTTTATACAGGGCAAGGGAAAACAAAACAGGGGTAACCACTTATCGGGGGCAGGGTCTCCAGTATGTGGGTGGGAGGACGAACGTTAACCAGTGACTTCCATGGCCAGCCATGTTCAGTCAATCAGATAACATGTCAGAATCTTATACTCATAAGCCTATACTAGAAGTTTAGCCAATTATAAACAATAATGTTTAACGAATTGCCAAAAGGTGCGAGGACTGCCAAACGCCTTAATTAGATATATCAGGAAGTAGTCACACTGTAGTATGCAAATAAGAAGTGCGTCGGCTTGAAACCGCAATAAGAGCATTTTTGAATGGCTTTCCTCTGTGCCCAGGTGCCGGAAAAAATCTTGAAAATGAAAAATCCGTCGTCGTTGCCAAATCTTTAGCCTAAATGATAAAAATATCTGTCCGTGATGGCTGGCAAATTCATCGGAGGCCATAAGTCGGCAGGTAGAAAAAGACCGAAGGGGAAAGGGAAAATGCAAAAGGCATACAGAAATGCCTATAGCTCTGAGGTATATTCATAATTTGTATTATCAGAATCGGAAAAGTATACGTCAAGGTCTAACCTATGAGGCATAACAAAAAACTTGATTGTAACGACATATATATATCTTTCAAATGTAATACCTTGACCAACATGTGTGCATGTTGTAATAGTGAGGATTTATCCATGGTGGCCGTAGATAACGGCGGAGTGATGTCACAGCACCAAATTATCACGGGATGTATATGGGTGGGATTTTTAAAACCTGCTAAATTGGCCAAAATAGGCTCATTTAGGGCTGATGTTCGTAATTTCATCGTTCCAGTAGACCCTGCAAGAGCATGCGTGGTTGGAAAAAAAAATTTTGTTGACGTTAACGTCAAAATAATAAATGCTGCCCTGACAAGGTACTACCATGATCAGGACAGACAGGACTTGACAGCGACACTGTCACACACACTCACCGGGCTGAGGTCCCACTCAGCAAGGTCTAAAAACAATACTTACAGTGGTTTTCCTCCTTGCTCATACAGGGCAGGGCGACTGGGGCAGCCAAACAACCCCGGTACACGAGTTTATAAGGTTTAAACTCCATAGGAACTGTGTGGAATGACACATAGACACAACTCGACATCGCCGACGGTCGACACGGCCGTGTCGAACGCGTTTGGTCGTACAAAACAACAAAGCGGTCACATGACACACACGTGACGGCTGGACCAATCAGAAGCGCGGAACGGGTATGCAGCTGAGGCCGCAGGAACTTCCACAGCCCGATTCCCCTTTCTCTCTATCAGTGGTCGCATAGCGGTGGGAGAGGACTCATTCAGTTACGCCACGTCGAATCAAATCATTTAGGGCTGATGTTGTATAAACTTATCTCATCAATGTAAAAGTGACAGTTTTTGGTGCATCTTTTGATAGTCTTTTAAAACTTGGGTTTTGTATATCTCAGAGGAATATCTCCTTCTGAAAATCAGCAAAAACTAGTGTTTGACATGATTTTTACTTTTTTCTTAAATCTGGGAAAATGTCGAGCCGATTGTTTCTATTAACTTGTTTAAAGCATATGTTATGAGAAGTGTAGACAATATAGTTTTGAAAATAAGTTAAAGTTTGAAAAATATTATAATGGTCAAAACTATCCAGGATTTAGATTTTCGAGCATAGCGACCCATACAGCATGTTGTCCGACACCCCAATTTTCAGAGGACAAAACTAATGAAATATATTGTGAGAAATCAATTTTACTTTATCAGAAAATTTTGACCAAAATCCTAACTCTGATACCTGAAAGTTTCAACACAATCGGATCATCCATTCTGATATCAAAACATTCTGATTGGGGTGTTGGACAACATGCCTGTTAAAAGATGTCTAGAAGAAATAATAATCATAATAGAATAAAAAATATCCCTTTATATGTTCAGTGTCCCTACCACTTATAAATACCCAGGTTATTTCTTTTCTAAACATCAATTTAGCATTTTGGGTTTCTCCATGTTTTTTGCCGATACCTCATTAACCCCATTGAAATATAAAAAAAATGAAATTTATACTTTCCGATTTGGGAAAGCGATTTGGGAAAGCTACGTATACAATGGACTTACTGGGTGAGAACGAATGCTATGAATCATGTGAGCCCGCGACTGTGTAGCTAGCAGTCGGAGGGCTCCAGTAAGTGAAAACTATGGAGGCGGGACACTTGTACCGTACACCTTTATCTATAAATAAAATGCAAATGTTTCGTTTATGATTATGGCTTGCGAAAATATATGCATTCACTGTGCTGACGTTTTGTTGCGCATTAAGTGGCTCTCTATTTCTCATACTCATTCATTCTTTCCTATCCAAAAACACTCCTCACTGAGGAACTCACCTGAATTCCCCATCCAAGAATTCTAAATCAAAGTAAGTTTTCAGGAAATAACAAGACATCAGCATCCATTAAGCTGTATAAATAAGCGTGTGATAGAAGTGCTGCTTGAGTAAAATGGTGGAAGTAAATTGTACTGATACATAATGAGGGTGACAGGAAATGTCAAATCCACTCCTGCAGATTTCGCATGAATAGAGGTGATGTCTTGACGAGCTTTCTGTCTCGTGACACTGTGTATGATGTGTTTATTGAATGAAGTGAAGAGAGAGAGAGAGAGAGCAAGAGAGAGAGCGAGAGAGAGGGAGAGAGAGAGAGGGAGAGAGAGAGAGAGAGAGAGAGAGAGAGAGAGAGAGAGAGAGGGAGAGAGAGAGAGAGAGCGAGAGAGCGAGAGAGAGGAAGACAGGCAGACAGACAGAAAGTCAGACAGAACGTCAGAGACACATAAGGTGATACATGGATACAGACATACAGAGACAGAGACAGCCAGACAGATAGAGATACAGCGTGAAGCTGATTGACAGAAAACCGGAAAGAGAGATAGATATTATCAAGAGATGTCACGAGTTTGAGTATGACTTTATTTATGTCACGCATTTTGCTGGCTCTGTAATCTCATGAGTCGAAGACGAGTGACATTACGGAGCCAACAAAATGAGTGGCATGAATAAGCTCAAACTCAAACGAGTGGCGTCTAGATTTTATCCTACCCCGTTTCCATATTTTTCCATATCAGAAAGTAGTGGCATAAACAACACTTTATGTCACTACCCGTGACATGAAGAAATCCCATGTTAAGCCTATGGCGTTTTTTATTAAGGGTAGGATAAAGATAATCATATAGACAGACAGATACAGACAAACGAAAACAGATAGTCAGAATAGTGGGCAGGTGAGAGGCAGCTAGATAGCCAGAACCCGACAGACAGCTAGGGAGAGACATAGAGAGGGACATATAGTGAGTGACAGAGAGAGAGAGAGAGAGAGAGAGATAGCGAGAGAGAGAGAGAGACAGGCATCCAAAGGGAGAAACATAGAGAGAGACATATATACAGACAGACAGAGACAGAGACAGGGACAGACAGACACATTGATACAGAGACATAGATAGACACAGACTGACAGAGCGACAGAGAATGAATGAAGGAGACAAAAGAGATAGATGCAGAGAGACAGAGATAGATAAAGAGAATGAGGGAGACACAGAAAGAGAGAGACAAAGAGAGACAGAGGCAGACAGAGAGACAGAGATAAAGACAATCAACGATGGTCTTGTGGACAGGCGGCCATGAACCACGAGAGGTTGATGCATAGAATTCATGGGCGCTAGCCAATGTATTACAATGTTAACCTCGAGTGGTTTACAGAGCCGCCTGTCCACGTAACAATCGTATGTTGCATTTACTATCCAACTTTTCCAAAGAATCAAACCCAGTAATTGCCATATGAAAAGGCATCAGGCTGACACCCTGGCAGGTTATTGTGAAACCTATCAGTTTAACCATCCATGGTGAATCCTTTTGTTCTCCACAGGTCTTATATATCCCTTCTATCAACCTCCAACATATATTTGCTTGTCATAACTTGTGGGATTTAGCTCAAAAATGCCAACGCTAGCATCGTTTTTTTTAAAACAGTCTTGGTACAAAAAATGAAGAATAAAGCGCATCCCAAGTATGAACAGAGAGTAATATCACGAAATTTCATATGATTGTTTATATGGCATGAGTTGTCTTCGCAGAATGATATTACGAAGCGGAGCTGAGTGATATCTGTAGCAGAAGACAATGAATGTTATGTAAACAATTATGTGAAATTGAGTGATGTTTAGATTTTATCCTACCCTATCATATGTTTTTAACTTGATATGTCACCAGTGGCATATAAATATGTTAAGGCATAACCGTGGCATACAGGCCCGCCATGTTAAGTCTATGGAGATTTATATGAGGGGTAGGATAAACAGACGTTCCTATTTACGTTGTTCCGTGACTGACTATAGCATGTCCCCTTCAAGCATCCACACGAGCCGGGTCTGAGGTCACAGGAGCACAATTAGTAATGACTAAGACGCCACTCCTCCCACAGAGGGCAGGGCAGTGCCTGTGAGCGGACCCAGCAACGTATATCTCCACGAGGAACGGCTTCCTCCTCGTGTGCGGGCGAGAGTTGGGCGAGGTATGATCGGAGAGGGGGGCGTGCATATTAACCCTTTCCCTGCAGCACCCATTTCCCCTGCAAAATATTAGTCCCGGCGCCCACTGAGCTTCAAATTGTCTACGACAAGCCTTATGTTATACCTAAAACCGATAAGCCCCGGCGTCCACCTGCTACGATAGAAATGCGGAACTATGATGCATACTGTTTTAGATATTAGAGGATAGGGAACATCTTTATATCACACATAATATGATTGTCCATACTAATGCTGTTTAGCATGTGTTTGGTGAACCAATATGAGGATTTATTAAGGACCCTTTTTGGGTTAGGGAAAGTATCCAAAGCATTATTGGTGTCACATGTCAATGTTGTCTCTTTTGTGAGTCTTTTGAATATAAAAATCTATGTTATCTCTGAGAGTAAGTTAACTTTATGTGAATGTTTGAAATTTAGAACTGATATGAAAGTTAATCAGATGTTGATGACTCTTTTGTCTAGTTATTGTATTGTCTTTTGTGTTTGTTTGACATTATTGGCTGAAAATCACGTGCTTTGTATGTGAATCCTTTATATGTCAATAAAGAATCATTTTCCCCAAAAAAATAAAAAATTCTAGACTAGGGACATCAGGGTACATCGTAATAGGCTTTTATCAGGTACATCGTAAGGTGCATCGTAGACGACTTGGAGCTCAGTGGACCCCGGTTCTAACGATGTATGGCCCTGTTCCATGTCAAGACGTTCGTGTAATAAGATAAAGAGGTTACCGATTGTATTTGACTTGTGCATCATATCGTACAAAAATCACAGTTCCGCCACCTGGTGATTTTTGAATATTGACCTTTATTAATTAAAACTGACTCATTTTTACATATTCTAGAGCGAACTGAAAATTATATAACATGCTGGGCTGTTTTCCCATCACTATATCTGAGATAGCCCCATTTACATTTACCTGATTATTACAGGAAATGTACTGAAAAATAGGGTTTTCTTCAATTAATTCAAACACAGGGACTGTAACCTATTGTTTGTATCAAATATGTGTAGCACCTGACATTTACTATATTCTGCGAAGGTTTGGAGAGAATTACATAAGATTTACTGAGTGGAAATTCCACTTTTAAAAGTACTATATATTCTATATATGTATTTCAATTTTATCATATTGATTTCAAAGTAATAAACTAGCACATTGATCCCCACATTTTGATTATGATATGCGTTCTACAGCACCTTGCAATCATAATGTGCAACTTTCAGGGAAAAAAACATGGATTTTTATTTCCAAACATAATCATCCGATATATGCCTTTAAATTTGACCTGCCCCTAATATAAAATCCCATAGGCTTAACATTGGGTTTCCGTATGCCACGCTGACTGGCATATGGAGTTTTATATGCCACTAGTGGCATACAGAATTGTTATCACGTAATATTCCAAAATCAAGTAGACGGGGTAGGATAAAATCAAAACTTGATTCGTTTTAATCTTGGTCACCGCATGCCACTCCTGGAAATTTGGCCCTGGACTTCACTCGGCTTCGCCTCATGAAGTCACTATGCCAAACTCCAGTCATGGCATACGGTGGTCAAGATTAAAACTCATTCAGTTTTACGATAGTATGTCGTAGTAGATGGACAGTAGGCCTTACACTGCAGGAAGTGTTATAAGTGATATCACACCTGCTACAGGCTGCTCATTTCCGAGACGGCGATGTCAGCGGTATCATTCTGCAGTTAAAGGGTTAAGTACCTGAGACTTGCAAGCTCACTGGAGTCCATCTACCAGGAGCTGAGCACTACCGGGGAGTCGCTCGTGAGTTGCTCGCCCATTGTCGCTCTCACGTCCCCCTCCCCCTCACACACCCATCCCGGGCCGACTCTCACTGTGGGCCGTTTTCTACCTGGCCATTTGGCCCAGCAGTGCTCTCTGTGGCCGTTATTGTCGGCTCCAGACCCACAGGGGCCGTAATAGTCAGAGGAAGAGCAGCAAAGTGCTCAGTGTATTGCCTGCATCCTGGAGGTTTTCAACCACATGCTGGGTAACCCATCTCCTAGAGTGAATTCACATTTTGCTGACTGGTGTTGGTCTGGTCTTTGTTGTTTTTGTCCTTCTAACTAATCTCATATTTTATTGCTTTTGTTTCCCGAGTGACTTACTGCATGTTTTAAAACTTGGTCATTCTTCTGAAACATCATCGCACAATTCGTGTTGTAATGGCTTGGGAAACTGTCGGCCGTTCGTAAGAGGATTAGTAGCCATATATTCCCCTTTGGTTTCTTTGATTTGCAACGATGAAACTTGGATAAATGAAATATTACCATCGTTTTGATCTGATTACCATGTTTTTGATATTCTCCTTTTTAAAACTTTTTTTTTTATTGCCAGTGCCTCTCAACGAAAGTTAAGTTTTTCAGGCCGTCATAGATGACAAGACGCGATATCCTTGCATTCGCTTGGGTATTCCTGCGCGTTCTTTGGTATTCCTACGTATAGGATAAACAGCGCTTGTAAAAATCATGGTAATATTATGTTTGTATCAAATACAAACAATAGCTAGTTTTGTGGACAGTCGGTCGTAAACCACGAGAGGCTGACGCGTATTAATGCACAATTATTGGCGGGTGTCTGAGGACGTCAACATTGAGTGGTGTACAGAGCCGCCTATCCAGAAAGTCAATCTTCCGGACTAAGTTACACTCATGAATTTCCTTCTTTCCCCTATCTTGAGGCCATATACTATGGATTTGATTTCATGTACAATGGCCATGGTGTCTAACATTTTGTAAACAGTGAGCAGTGATTTACTGAGTCCCCTTACATTTTGAATGCGAACTCTATATAAGATAGATGATAAAGGTGCGGTGGTGAGGTATCTGATAAATATTCAATATGCTCAATATTGGATTTCCTAACGTTACAGGTGTGACATGAACTATTGTTTATGTCACTACTTTCTAATATTCAAAAATCATGGAAACGGGGTAGGATAAAATCTAGATGCCACAAGACGAGTGAGATTTCGGAGCCAACAAAATGCGTGACTCAAATAAACTCAAACTCGGACTCGTGACGTCTCCTTATATTACTATATACCTGTGTGCGAATGTCTATGACATACTGCCCGCTTATAGGGATGTAGTATAAATAATGTTCGCGCCCGCTGTAACAGCGGGCCGTAGTGAATCGCAGTGACCTTTCTTAGAGCAGAAAAGTTAATAAAACGGGGTTTTAAACGAGTAGGAGGTATAGTAATACGAAAATGTAGTGACTGAGCCCGTACGGTGTCCGTTCTGGGCCATTTGATGAAAAAATACGGCCGTATTTTTTCATCAAATGACCTCGAGCCGCCACCCGTACGAGCTCAGTAACCGCATTTTCTCATATTACGACGTCATTCTCTAGTGGTTTATCATCCAAGTAATCGTCACATTAAAGAGTATAACACTAGGGACCATGGTTTTGAATACTGTATACTAAGGTTTCAAATCCATATACCACAGTTGTTGTATCTGACACCTTTTATATAATGGGACGTGGTTTACTGAATCCCCATACATTTCAATGGGTACTTTGTATATCATGGACAGTAAATCATTAGACAACACCTGGCTTAAGATCATCATAATACCATTCTTATGATTATTCCTCGATTATTAAGTCAGGCCATGACTAATTATGCTATTCAAGGTCACCTAACTAGTTCAATTTAGGTACAAAAATTACACGGTTTATTTTTCTGAACACGTGAACGCCGTCATTACTGTTTGACGGTAATGATTTAATGGATCCCACCAGGTGTTAGGTATATGGTTTTCACATCATTAAGCACCCTCTTTACAGGACTGATATACGTTCTATAGTTTGTGCAACTGATAATTGGAGGTAATTCAAGAACGCCTATCAGTAAATGCACACCTTTAGCGTATCACATGCATAACGGATTTACTAATTGACACGGGTTATGTGAAATCCATCCAGTGAGTCGCTTCACCTTTTGGTTATCTAGCGGTTTACCTGCTGTATTATTGAATTTATGGAATGTCTTTATACACGATTTATATACTAATGTCAATGTTGATTGCGACCTTGGGCAGTTGTTATATATCCTTTAAGGCCTCATTACCCCTACCCTGGATGAAAGGAGAGAAGCAAGGGCTTTGGGAAGATAAAATTTTATTGAATTTTATATGGTAAAATATGGTAAAATTTTATGCCGACCTTATTGGACGACATATAAATGTGATATTAATATGAGGATAAGTAATAAAGTATAAGATAATTGACATGTAGAGTATGGGTCAATTATGATAAGAAAATATGATATACAATATAAATGTTAATTGTATGTGATACAATACATGGAAAATTGTATATGGTAAATAAAAATGCTCTACGTGAGTAGAAAGAGGAGAGGTGAGGTTGAGGGTGGGTGGGACGAGAAAATACTGGAGTACGTGTGTACTGCAGTAGGGCTGGAGAAGAAGTGAGACCGGGACCGGTGCCGGGGGCGCGCTCGTGACTGCGCAGTACATGTGAAAGCCGCGAGGGGGCAGGAGGGGCGCTCGTGACACGCGTAAGGGGGGAACACCAGGGGGAGCAATGACCACCCCTGACCAATGGCCATGAGTAACCCATTACCCCTACCCTGGATGAAAGGAGAGAAGCAAGGGCTTTGGGAAGATACAATTTTATTGAATTTTATATGGTAAAATATGGTAAAATTTTATGCCGACTTTATTGGACAACATATAAATGTGATATTAATATGAGGATAAGTAATAAGGTATAAGATAATTGACATGTAGAGTATGGGTCAATTATGATAAGAAAATATGATATACAATATAAATGTTAATTGTATGTGATACAATACATGGTAAATTGTATATGGTAAATAAAAATGCCAAGGAACCAGTAATAGAGGCGAGGGTGGGAGGGAGTAATTAAGAGTTTTTGTTGAGTAGAGATAGGACCAATGCACGGTTGACTGTGTGGGCGTCATTGTTCTTTATGTATGTCCTATGGGCATTTGATTTCCAGCCGCCATACCTCTGGATTGAGAGTTCTGGCATACCGGCCTGGTATGCCTGTGTTCCTGCGGCCTTGTGAAGGCCATGCAGCGTGTATGTAGGCGGCTGGTCAAAGGCTTGTAGGATGGCTTTCCACTCTTTTGTCAAGGTTCTGGTCGTAACGGTCGCCCCGTGTACGTGCTGGAGGAACGGGTCCTCGAGGTTGGCTGTAGGGGACGCCAATAACATCTGACGTATCGCACGTACCGGGCAGAACTGCGGATCGGGTGACTCCTGCAGCGTGACCGTTTTCTCCTCCCCTACGTGCTGCATGTTTTTGGCGGCCTTGATACGAACGGTCACGCGTCGACAGCCGACCACCACATCCCAGCGCGACAGGTGTCATGCCGCATTGTACTTCGAGGCCGTCGGAGGTGCCACCTCGCTTTGTCTCAGTGCCGCGTAGTAAATGATCAGAATGGCAGCCCGTAGAGCGAGATGAATTGGGGAATCCGATAGGGCCGCGAGGACAGCCCGGATCGCGGCCAACGGCACTGGCGGCTTCACATTGGGCTGATACGTCTTGTTTCGCCGCATCGCCTCGAGAGCACGCTTGATCCAAAAGTGCTCCGTGGGTGCAACATCCCCTCCCGTCAGGTGCGACCGCACGTGTGCCAGGTGGTTCGCGACCATTGCGGGTGAGGGGGCGTGGTCCGCGACGTACTCGAGGTACGCCGTGGTAAAGCTCACAGTGGGCCTCTGCGGGTCGGCGCCCATCCTCCGGCAGAACGCGAGGTAGGTCGCGACGGCGCTCCTCTGGTTCGCGACCGTTCCGGGGGCACGTGCCTCTGATTGCCTAGCAGATGCCCTCGTCTTGAGACATCGTAGCACCGGATCTGCATGTGAGACGGAGGAAAGGAATAAATGCCGCGTGTGTACAAGGCATAATTTCAGTGAGGGAATGGAATTTCATGAACATTGTCGCTTTGTCATAGTCCCTTGAGGTCAGGTGGGCATGGATGAGGGCATCCACCACGGTGTTGAGTGCCCCCGGTACGTGCGTGTAGAGAAAGTCGATCTGCAACTTTGCCTGCACCATCCAGGCTTGCCGGGCACATTCGGCGAGGACCGAATTCCTAGCACGGCCAGATGTGAGTGCCTGGACGGTGCCCAGGTTATCGCAGAAGACCTCCACGCGCGTGCCTCGATCCCAGTCAGTGAGGAACGTGTTCATCGCGAATATGGTGTTGAGGGCCTCGAGCTCAGCGATACAGTTCACGGGGTCGTCGACAGAGCACACCTGCCCGGCATACGAGTACCTCCCGTCTGTACCCCCGACGCCCGAGAGGCACGCGTCGACGATGAGACACTTCGTCGGTGGACCTCGAGGGATGAGGGCGTGCCCGTTCCAGCCGTCAGCGAAGCGGAGGAACCATTGTAGATCTTGCCGCATCTTGGCGTTGATGTTAAAGTAGAAACCGGACATCCTCCGGAGGGCCTCGAGCAATTTACTGACGAACGGCCAGGCTGGCCGTATGCACTTCGATACGTGGAGTATCTTGCCGAGGCCCGACTGGAGTTGCCGTTTCGTGAGGGACCGCTTCCTTGCTACTGCCCTCATGTGTTCCCATACATCGACCAACTTGTCCTCGGGGAGCGTTGATTACAATACCTAGCCAGGTAATGACCGGTGCCGGGGTCTGTGCCTTATCCCGTGCCTCCGGGAGGCCGAGTTCCTTGAAGAGATCACGGGCGGTGCCAAAATCGACGGCCGCCTTCTCCAGGGTGGGAGACAGGATGATGAGGTCGTCGAGGTACATGCATGCATCGACCCCCTTCTGGCCGAGGATACCAACGATGCAATCTGCCACGCACTGCATGTGGTACGAGGAGGCACGGGCACCAAACGGCATGGCCGTGTCACAGAAGTACCCGTCCTCCCACGCAAAGCACAGCAACGGCCAGTCTAGGGGGTCGCACTTGAAATTCTTATATGCCCTCGCGATATCTATTGTGGACATATAGCTACCGGGCCCGGAGGCCACCAGGCGGCCGACGAAGCTGTCAACGGTCGGGAGGCAGTGTTCACGCTCCTGCCCGTAGACCGAATTCTTGATAATGTAGCCGTTCACACTATGCTCCTTTGGATATGTCATATCTGTAATGACATGCTGGTCGCTGGAGGCCCGCTTTTGGCGTATCATTTGTGGCGACACATGGCACCAAGGTGAGAAAGGGGGGTCCTGGAACGGTCCCAGGAGGTTGCTGTGACCTCGCTCCTTTCTGATGAAATCCCTGATGTGGTCTGGATATCCCGTGGCGCTGGGATGATTCGGAACCCGGCGTGTGTCGCTGGTGGGGCCGATGTACCCCAGAGGAAACCCGTAACGGACGAAATCCAAAAGTTCCCTCCTCTCCAGGTCCCCCCCGAGGTAGCGTACCCATGCCGGTATGTTGAGATCGGAGGGGAGCTCGATCCGTGCTCCAAGTGCGTTGGGCAGTCCTGTCTCCCGCACCTCTGTGCAGATATCTGCGTGGCCCGAGACAAGAAAATACTGGAGTACATATGTACTGCAGTAGGGTTGGAGAAGAAGTGAGACCGGGACCGGTGAGGGGGGACACTCGTGACTACGCAGTACGTGTGAAAGCTGCGAGGGGGCAGGAGGGGCGCTCGTGACGCGCGTAAGGGGGGAACACCAGGGGGAGCAATGACCACCCCTGACCAAAGGCCATGAGTAACCCATCCCACAGAGCTCTGGACGAACTATTCCGCAGAATTTTCAACCTTTCGACATGGCTACAATGCGGAAATTTAGGGTTGTATTCCGTAACACTACGACATTAAGTTTTTTCAACTTTCCTACACAGATGCATGATATTTGATTCATAGCCATGTCGTAGCCGTGTCGTAGTGTGTCTAAGGCAGTGGCTGTGAGATATTATGAGCAGCGTTAAAAAACACCGTTGGGTAGAATGCTCTTCTCTTTAAAGCAGGTTTGAAGAAGATGACTCCCGATCGGGTTTTACCATTTGAAAAACAACTTTTTAGAGTTTCCATATATCATTTTATAATATTATCATAATATTTGTCTTTAAATAAATAACTAGCATTGTGCCCCCCATTTTTACAGCAACGATTGAAAACCACCAGTTTATTCCTATATACGCCATCATGGAAGTGCATGTATTGGCTGAATATTGACTTGTTTTCATATATATACGCCCAGTGTTTATATACGGACGCGTCTTGGCTGTATTTCACACCCGGCGTATATGAGAGGAAATATCTTCTCCCCCCGCCGCCTCCCGCCCGTTTGTGTTGGTAGAAGTATAGGTGTCCACAATGGGAAACCCTCCCCCCGCCGCCCCCCACCCCTTCCCCAAACCCCCGCCACCTCTCGCCACGCTTATTTACACCGACAGATGAGGCGTATACACATGGGGAATAGGTTTATCTTGTATACGCAAAATACTTACTTATATACGCCGGGTGAATTCATAAGTAAAACGATGGTGCTCGTGCAGTGCGAGAATGGACTGTCATACACATAGTGGCCTGTAGAATCTCTTACCAGTGCCTATTGGATGAAGATATCAAGGGTGATAAAGATAATGGTTCCCAATATCACGATCTTAGCACGTGCTTTGATGGCGAAGGGTTAGTTTTTAGCAGCAAGTTCCAAGTCTATGTAACCAATCTGACCTTTAGTCAGAATGTATGAGCATGGCACCAGCACTAAAGAAATATGAAAATCCAGAGACAACTATGACCCTAGGATTTCCATACAAAAAATCCGCGACATCTAAGATTAATACAAAGAGTTTAAAAGGAATACGATTTGTGTCTATCTGCACAAAAATGCGATCCGCTGCTCAGTGCATCAAAGGCCATGCCGGCTTACCTTACTTATGCCCTCTGTAATTTCTTTAAAAGAGAAGTATGAGATTCAAAGGGAATCGCTTGGTAAAGTAAAGCTCCGTTTTTTGTTTTACCGTTCAGCGCATCATCGCGGTCCATAGCTAGTGAGGTGGTCGCTCGCTCAAACATTGGGTCAGTGAAGCTTTGCGCCAATGCAAGTCAATTATTATTTTTTTTTTATTCAAAGAAGACAAAGTACATTCACCACATGGGCGCTCTTCCAGGTTCCGTCAAAGTAAACAATTAGCAGTTGCAATTACGAGACACAACACAGTGTAGACAATAGGTATCTGGTAGTTTGGGGAAAATTATGCTTTAAATATATATGTGTCTGACTAGTATAAACTGTTAAGTATTTATACATGTAGTCCGGTCATGTGACGCTGCTTAATCAGTTAAAGACTGTTAATGTATGTTCATAGTCAGACTAACTTCCATTATGAATATCTGATGCCCTCTACCTTACGATTTCCTATAAAATTACAAGGACATATACATACATACATATGGACAATACAAGTCACACCAAAAAACAAATACATGTCAGAACGCTCAACCATGCTCTCAGAGATGTCTTTTCATAGTAAATATTTCACCCAGATCGAGATATGTCGTTGCCAGCTGATGTTGCAGCGTATTTCGTGACTAACTATACTATAATAAAAATACATTGGCATAGAAGTGAGTAAGGAAAAATAGCAAATATTACCAAATATACGGTCATTTGACTCGTTACTATTCATCTTGGGATCTGTGCCTTAATATTTTCAGTTAACAAGATTAATTTGACCCTGTTCTTAAATTCTGCCTTTAATGCAGAGGTTTGTAAATCAGCCGATAGTAAATTCCATATTTTCATGCCCCTATATAGGGGACTTTGTCTATATTTCTCTATAACCGGCCTTTTCGTCCTCAATATGATTTTCAGTCTAGTTGTTGGCCTATTTGTTTCTATTATATTTACCTTATTCAATTTCCAGTCATATATCTGCATTAACAGGTGATGGACCCTTCGGTAATACAACGGCCTTATTTTACACGAATATAACAATTCCTCCACAGACATGTCCCCGACATTCTGTATGCCCAGTGCTGATCGCAAACTGTTATTAAGCCTGACTTGTAATTTCTGTCTTACACTAAGAGGAGAGAGGTAGTATACGAAGTATACATATTCGAGGCAAGGCAATATCATTTGCTTGCTGATAGCTATAGCCGCATCGGATGATAAGTAATACCTTCGATTTCTAAGTTTGAAATTCTTTTGTTTCACTTCATTCAACACCTTTGTTGCTTGCGCAGTAAAACTTAATTTTGTATCAATGAGTACCCCAAGATAATTGTATTGCTGTACAAAACCCAATTTGCGATTGCTTATATATCCTTTAACATTTCCATCTATCGGCTTGCGACCACTGAACCACGATAATTTCGACTTATCAATATTTATGGTTAGCTCTCTTCCCAGTAGCCATTCGTTCAATTTATTCAGATCATGCTGCATTTTAAACATGGCATCGTTACAGCTACTCCCATTTGTGATCAGCACAAGGTCATCTTCATACATTGTAGTTTCAGCAAAGTCGATGACTTTGAACAAGTTGTCAATATTCAATACAAATAAGATCGGCCCCAGAACAGAGCCCTGGGGCACCCCTATGGTAACATCCATCTGATTACCAGTAATACCATTTACTTTAACCCTTTGGGTTCTGTCAGTCAAATAAGACTTAATCAGTTTCAATGACTCTGTGGATAAACCCTTGCCTTCAAGTATATTAGATAAAATTGAGTGATTAACGCGATCAAACGCCTTGCGCATATCTATGTATGCGCACAAGCTTATTCTCTTGTTATTTAAATTCGTCGTTAATGTGTTCAGGACTCTAAAAATTGCTTGTGCAGTACTTTTATTAGGTTGGAACCCATACTGATAATCATTAACTAAATTATTATATCTGATGTAAGTCATTAACTGATCGTGAATAATTTTCTCAATTATTTTACTTACTGTGGGAAGAACACACACGGGCCACCAGTTGTTATAATTTGTCAATGTACCATCTTTTGGTATTGGAGTAATGATCTCACTTTTCAAACTTATTGGAAATTGTCCACTTTCCAATATATGCTTAAACATGCTTGTAATTATTTCAGGTTTCCATATCAAGAATCTTTTCAAAAATATAATTTTCAACCCTTCTATACCAGTCGAGTTATTATCCAAATTTCTTATGATTCTCAAAACTTTGTCAGTATCTGCCTCAAGAAGTACAAATTTTTCCCTGTCAGTAGTTGGTTCTCCGTGATCAATGAATGGTGCTTTCACACTAAGAGTATGAACGTTAGGTGTTAGCGCAAGATTATCTTTGGTTCTACCAGATAAGACTGCTTGACAAATTAGGATATTGTTATAAACAATCTGTGCTGTCTACACTTAATAGTTATAAAATATCTAGGTTTTGTAATGGATAAAGATGAGTACACATATTATACAAATATTGATGAACGGGGCCTATCGACGAGCTCTTTCCCCACCACGTAGCGACCACGGAATAGAGAGAAGCGGGAAACGGGCCACGGACGACGCCGCGGCCTCATTAACATACCCGTTGCGGCGTTTTGATTGGTCGGCGCGTCACGTGAGTATCATGTGACCCGTGTTGTCGTTTGTACGGCCGGCTGCGTTCGATGTGTGCACATCGCCCGATCGTGTCGGCTTCACTTGGGGGTTACTACGTGTATTTCCACGCATTTCCTATGGAGTTTTTCGGTCAGAACAACTCTACACATGGGATTTCCAACCACAGATGCTGTAACGGCGTCTAACGGAACGAAAACGTTTACATCACATATTATACAAATGCCCGATTCTATTCCATGAGTACTGTTAATCGAACCTCTCCACAAGGCAGATAACTCCCATCTAAGTAAAGTTCGTAATAAGAGAAAACATAGTGACTGAGTCCGAAGGGATGGCCGTTTGAGGTCTTTTGATGCCATAAATACGTCCCGACGCCGAACTCAGTCACTATGTTTTCTCTTTATTACATACCTAAATATAAAGAAAAATGCCAATTTTATTCTTATTTTATGTACCTGTTGACCTGATACATTCGCTATGGCCAAATATTCACTATGGGCGCAGTGCGCCCGAACATTATTTATATTGCCACCCTAGCAGCGGGTAGTATTTCATAGAAGTTCTTTATCCTACCCCTAAAAAAAACGTCATAGGCTTAACATGGGATTTGTTTATGTCACAGGTGTGACATAAAGTGTTGTTTGTGCCACTACTTTCTAATACTGAAAAAATATGGAAACGGGGGAGGATAAAATCTAGACGCCACTCGTTTGAGTTTGAGTCTTCCACTCGTGAAATTACGGAACCAACAAAATGCGTGGCTTAAATAAACTCAGACTCAAACTCGTGACGTCTCTTCATAATATTCATCGTAGATCGCATCAGTGTCACATGTCCCACCACCCAGACAAACCCTCTCCTTTCAAAGCATAATTCGAGTGCATGTGGTAAAGCGCATTGTAAGGCGTGTAGCAGAAGCCTAGCGGGTTAGTGTCTTTAACCACCTTAGACCCTTCAATTACATACTCTCTCTGAAGTGGAAAACATAACTCAAATTGCATATAACGTTATGCTTATCTTTCCTTATAAACCCCAAACTATACTTGAGACAATGGTGTTGCTTCAATGGGAAGGCAAAGTGAACCACTTAAAAGAGTAGATAATATTTCTGCAGAAACAACGGTCCTTTGATATGGTTCTCTAAGAGTATCTGAAACATGTACTTCAACTTTGATATTCAAGATCATATTCCCAACCCACGCACACTCATAATTCTGAACGCCAGCCTCCCAGAGGTATTTTGTGACCGGGTATCTGCCATTTAAGGAGGTTAACTTTTGGTCTTAGTCGATTTCCCTCATCCTTTGTATTGCGACATGTATGGTTGCTCCCTTTTATAATGCTATGGTTGCATATATTATTCTGACATGATTATATCTGCCATCACGATAGATGTATAAAGTAGAAAGTATTCCATCGGGAAATGATTTGCTTGTTGTAAGGACATTATATTCTACAGCCATATATGCCGTATTTACATTGTAGTCTGCCAGATATGGTGAAAGTACATCGTAAATAACCGGACATGACATAAATACATCGTAGTCAATGACCAGACATATTGTAAGTACATCATAGTCTAGGACAAGATATGTCGTAAGTACATCGTAGTCTACAACACGGCCCATTACAGTCCGAAGCTCAAACACCTGGAAGTACAAGCCACTGTAACCTCATTGCCAATATCTATGAGAATAATTTATAAAATAGGCTTGGAAACAAATTTAACAAATAATGAGAATGAATGTATGAGAGAAAGGAAAAAAGAAGTCATGTCCCATGAACGCGTGTGTGACCCTTATCTTCAGTTGATAATTATTAAGGCGCGAAACAAATTGCAAGCGATATAACATATGACCAAGTTTCCAACCCCTCACCTACCTAGAAAAGACACAGTTTGTCCTGGCAGATTCCTGTGAAACGTCCTATGTGGTGTGAATGACATGTTGGGGCCACCTTGTCTACACTGGGCTCGGTTAGAGACCGGGCCTGGGATGAGTTGCTCAGTGGAGATGCTCACAGCTGCTCCCTGAACGTCCTATAGCCACCATGAGCCGCTCACAGGAACACGTGAAGGTAGTGTGGTTGTAGTAGCAGTGGTCAGGTGTATAGAGCTGCTCAGAGCCGCTCGCTATAGTAGTAATCCACAACTGCTCGTCACCGACCACCACCCCCTGCCTCACCTGAGTGGGTGGCACCTGTGTGGGTGCCGGGACTAGACGGGCACGGATGGCCAGGTGTGGGAGCGCTCCTAGCGGTGAGTCTCAAAAGCTGCTCAGTGTTGAGCAACTCGTCAAGATACGGAGCATTAACCAATATGATGCCTAGAGGCATTCCTCGGCATAGTATTTTGTGATGCTCGGAGGCATCCCTAGGCAGAATTTTATATGTTGTGATGCCTGGAGGAATTCCTAGGCATGGTATGCTTCGATGCCTATAGGGATTCTTTGGCATGACATTAAATAGTTCTTAGAGGTATTCCTAGTCACAGTATGCCATGATGCCTAGAGGCACTACTAGGCATTGTATGCCATAATTCCTGGAGGCATTTCTAGGCATAATATTTTCTGATACCTAAAGGCATTTCCAGGCACAATGTAAATGTAATATAAATATTTGATAATATCTTTAAACCAATGCAAACCACATTCCAAATACCATTATTACTATTTCATAAAACATTTGTAATGATGAATCACCATGGAGTAGTGTTGTAATTACGTCACATTTGATTTTGTGAAAAAACGCGAGGTGGTGTAAGACAGCGGGTTAAAAGCACGCTACTGGGACGTATTTCGAGGCACGATTTGGTGCTCTTCAGCTTAGCAAAAGGGCCAGCTAAACCTTCCTGCTCCCCCCACAAATTCGTCACTGTGAATTGTAGGATATGCCTCAAAGCAGTGATAAGAGAGACGGCACCTAGGGGAAACTTGCCGACCGAGGTTTATTCATTAATGTTTCCCACATACTCTATACTGCATAGGAACGGGTGAGAAGTATTGAGAGAGTGATGCATAATTTTTTACCCCATGCATACTAGGAACAAATGGTTTATTCATCATTGATAAATGAGCGTGGAATATTCATTCCACGGCTAATTTTCTGCAACTTCTTTTCACCCAATCAACTTGCGATTTCTGCAATTGGCTGAAGCGCCAAATCCGCTAAGGCGACTGAATTTTCATGCAAATCAGCGTGCGACCCTATGAGACTGTGTAAAAATTCGACTGCCATGTAAATGCCATGCGAACGCCAGATCAACTACCGTGTACAACAGAAATTATATCAATTTAAGGCATATAGGACAGTTTGGCTTAAAAAATTATAGCCAATATCATTTTCCAGAAAATTAAATATGATGATCTCGATGTGTTGTACAATACATGTCTAACTGTAAAATCAGGGGTCACCGTGCTATTTTTTTATTTAGAGGTCAGTAACATGATTATTTCATAAAACAATATATAAACATTCTCAAAAGTAGCTTTTCAAATAGTAGAACCATTGTCACTTTCCTCAAATTTTCACAGAATATAGTAAATATATAGTACCACACATCCAAATTTTGGAATTCATAGGTCGTCATCTCAGTGTTTGAAACGCTTGAAGGAAACAATGTTTTTCATAAAATTTCCTATGTAAATCAAGCAATTGTAAATTGACCTATTTATGTATTCAGATTATTATTATGTCTTGAAACTTTCACAATATAATAAATATATAGTATTATAAGTTTAATATTTAAGATTATAGATCATCTTTCTTGTTTTTGAGAGAATAAAAGAAAATTATATTTTTCACTACGTTTCCTATATAAATTAGTCAAATATAATTTGGCCTAATTTACCTATTGTGTTGGGTGAAACATGATAATATGTTATACTTCACTAATTTGGTATTAGAATCAGTCAAATCAACCGATTTGAATTGATAATTGTTAGTATTTCAAAACTACCATGTGGCGCCACTGTGTATTGTAGGATATATCTTTAGAAATATGACCACTATATTTTCTCACCTCGCCTGCATGACATCCCTTTTTAGTCTAAATTATTGAAATAAGATGATATTAAGAAATCTGACCTTTTCTACAGAGGGCGTGGCAAGGTAATGACAACACTTAGTGTTCTTAAGAAGGGTGTGGCGAGAGTATTTCCTAGATATATACCCACGTGCTTTTTAGTAATCTCCATTAGGATGCCGGACAGCCAGCATGGGTAGCTTTTATAAAATGATTTAGTCGTCACGTATATACAAGACTGGTTCCTCGCATTGCGTCAATATTATAATGACGAAGGTTTTTTTTCTATATTCTTTAAAGTTATGTAGTACTTAATTTTCTACTATATAATAATATAAATTGATATGATAATATAAATTGATAACAAAACAAGTTTGCTGAATACATAAGCAACAGCAACCTGTTTCTGATAATAATCCGCATATACTTTCTTTTCACTGAATAAAAAAACCCACTTCTTTCATATATATGCCATCGTGTAATGCATGTACATCAGCATGTTTTTATATATATACATCAACATTTCACACCAGCTTATGTGGCATATACAATACAGTTTTTTATTATACGCAGGCATAATGGCTGTATTTGCCGCTAAGTAATATGAAGAGAAATATACTGTGTGATATATATATATGCCAGTCGTATATATATGTTATATACGTTTGATGTATATATGTATATAGATAAAAGAATTAGAATCAGGACAATACTGCCCCTGAACCATGCTGCCCCTCAAACATTCTGATGTTCAACCATACTGCTCCTAACTACCCTGCTTCTCATCCATACCACCCCTTGACTGCTGCTCCTCGCCATACTGTCCCTTAACCGTACTGCCTCTCTCAAAAATTGCTCCTGAATCATATTACCCATCTATCATACTGCCCCTCTACCATCCTGCCACCCCCACCATACTACCCCTAAATGATACTGCCCCTTAACCACACTGTCCTTGAGCCATACTGCCCCTCCACCATACTGCTCCTCACCATAGTACTCCTCAACCACACTGCCCCTCAACAATACTGCCCCTAAATCACACTGTTCCTCACCATAGCGATATGAGGGGCAGCATAGTTTAGGGCCAGTATAGTTCAGGGGAGTAAAATTGAGGGGCAGTATGGTTCAAGGACAGCATTGTAGAGATGTAGCATGGATTAAGGGGAGTATGATTAAGAGGCAGTATGGTATAGGAGGAGTATAGTGTAAGGGCAGTATGGCTAGGAGGCAGTATTGCTGAAAGGCAGTATGGTGGTTGAAGAAAAGTATGGGTGAGGAGTAGTATAGTTGAGGGGCAGTATGGGTGAGTGGCAGTATGCATGAGGGGCAGGACGGTTGAAGGGCAGTATGTGGAGGGGCAGTATGGTAGAGGGGCAGTAGGATAGAGGGGCAGTATTGTAGAGGGGCAGTATTGTGGAAGGGGAGTATGGTGGGGGGTACTATGGTTGAGGGCCAGTATGGTGGAGGGACAGTATTGTAGAGGGACCGTAAGGTAAGGGGGCAGTAATAGGGAGTGGCAGTATTGTGGAGGGGCAGTATGATACAAGGCGGTATTTTGGAGTGGCAGTATTCGGGAGTGGCAGTATGGTAAAGGGGCAGTATGGTGGAGGGGCAGTATAGTGGAGGGGCAGTATGGTAGAGGGTTAGTATTGTAGATGGGCAGTATGGTGGAGGGGCAGTATGGAAGAGAGGCAGTATGGTAGAGGGGCAGTATTGTGGAAGGGGAGAAGGGTGGGGGGGGGGGGGGTTAGTATGGTTGAGGGCCAGTTTGGTGGAGGGGCAGTATTGTAGAGGGACAGTAAGGTAAAGGGGCAGTATGGTAGAGGAACAGTATTGTGGAGGGGCAGTATTTGGGAGTGGCAGTATTTGGGAGTGGCAGTATGGTGGAGGGGCAGTGTGGTAAAGGGACAGTATCGTTAAGGGGCAGTATGGTGGAGGGGCAGTGTGGTGGAGGGGCAGTATGGTAGAGGGGCAGTGTGGTGGAGAGGCAGTACTGTAAAGGGACAGTATTGTAGAGGGGCAGTATGGTGGAGGGGCAGTATGGTGAAGGGACAGTATGGTAAAGGGGCAGTATGGTGGAGGGGCAGTGTGGTGGATGGGCATTATGTTGGAGGGACAGTATTTTAGAGGGGCAGTATGGTGGAGGGCCATATGATGGAGGGCCATATGGTGGGGGGCAATATGGTGGAGGGGCAGTATGGTGGAGAGGCAGTGTGGTGGAGGGACAGTATGGTGGTTGAGGGAAAGTATGGGTGAGGGGCGGTATGGTAGATGGGCAGTATGGTTGCAGTATGGTAGAGAGAGAGAGTATTGTAGAGGGACAGTATGGTGGGGGGACAGTATGGTGAAGGGACAGTATGGTGGAGGGGCAGTATGTTGGAGGGGCAGTATTTTATAGGGGCATTATGGTGAAGGGGCAGTATGGAGGGGCAGTATGGTGGAGGGGCATTATGATAAAGGGGTCTCCCTAGTGATCTCATTGTGTTCTATAAGATAAACCATACAATACCTATAAGATAAACAACAAATAAAATACATACCATACCCCTGAAGTAGTTTGCCCATGATCTGCCAGATGGGGTGACTCGGAAGGACTCACACTTCTGGGCAGCTTGCAACCCCACCCTGTCCATGCTAATACATGTAAAGCTATAATTTCTTTTTTATTCTATGACACATATACCACTATGTTTTGGGTAAAGAAATAAAACCGTAAGTGCTTTTAATGATTTTTTATAAGTGATTATGTGTCATGGTAACTCGGGTGGACACAAATTTTCCCAACGGTTTTTCGGTCCTCCAGAAGCGGAAAATAGGGCTAGACAACCTTTTTTGGGCTAATATTGGGCCCAATACAATTGGTTTCTAGGGTAAATTAGTGGAAGGTGCATACCTCTAGGTATTTCTTTGAAATTCAGCAGAAACCACCAAAATTAACATGCCAAGACCCATTTTTGGCAGGCCAAAAAATCGTTTTTCCCCCCCTCGAGATCTCATTGAGTTCTATAACATAAACAACAACAAAGATACAGACAATACCCCTGGAAAAAATCCCATGTCTGCACAATGTCAATTTAGCCTGTGCACAGTTTTGGTGAGAATAGGCCTTATATTCAGTCCATGGGTCATTTTCTGTAATTTACTTGCACTAAGTGAACTTGCCATTTTTGCAACTGCCTGTCTAGGATCCAAATTTATCAAGCAGCCGTATGTCAACGGGGTATAGCGTCCAGGATGGATTTGGTCCATTGCCCAAGCCTTAGTTCTACATACCAATCATCCTATGCACAATATGACCAGTTGATTCCAATTAGAAGGGATTCCTAAGCTAATGTATAGTATCATTTGAATGCTTTTTCCTTCTCCCAGATGTTGATGATCTGTAGAGATATTTTTGTATAACATGAAATTCATCAGCTAGCCTGACCTTCCTGAGAACAGACAAATTCTTAGACCTACTGCCTGACTGCCAGCCATTGCAATCTCATTTTGTTGTTGTTTTGCTAGATCTATTTTCCAAATCAGAGGAACCATGGTGGGTCTTTTAAACAACAACTTTAAACTGCCTCCTGGCAATGCCTGGAGGCATTCCTCATCCTCTGGGTGGGAATGCTTGGAGGCATTCCTCGTCCCCTGTATGAGAATGCCTCCAGGCATTGCCAGGATTGAAAGAGTTAACCTTTTAAAACACAGGAAATATCATTTTATAAGTCTTCTGTCATGTGTGTGTTTGCAATTAGAGTACTACATGAAGAATTTCCAGATTTATGGAAATTTCAGCAGAAAATCCTAGATGGCCACTCCCCACATGTTGGTATATGGTTAAAACATTGATAAATTTATCATTCCATATCTTTATGTTCCTCTTGCATACATTTGAGGTGATTCATATATAGGTTTCTTCTTGGTAATAACTATCCTGAAAGTATCATAGTGCTTTGTGACCAATTTTCAAAATGGCCACCACCTGGCTCCTGGGACTTATCTGCAATGCCCACGCATCTAAAAATTGTCTTTATGGGCTCCCCTAACCATGTACTAAAACCCATGCTATATCTGCTACACTATAAAGCCTTATAAGGGGGGGGGGGATATCCAAAACCCTACAGATGAGTGGTGTTTTGAAAGTAAAATCAATTAAAATAAACAGTCATAAAACCAACAGAATGCTGGGTTGATTATATGTAATTAATTAGAACACACTCAATTGGGTTTTAGAAAGATTTTATAAACAAAATTGATAATACAATATTGTATTTTCCATAAACCACAAACTTGGTGTCCCCTAGGTGCAGAGATCAGAATCATTGGATAGTGGCATATATACAACAGAATCAGGTATATATATGACATATATATAACTGCAACGTGGGCACTTGAATACGTCTAGAGATAAAGTGTATACAAAATGGCAAGAAGGACTTACTTATTACACAAAATGATAGATATATATATACGCCTTACGTATACATATTTCACGCTGTATATTGAAGAACATTCTATTAACGTTGCAGGTAATCTTATGATATATAATTATATAACCTACTATCTACGTCCTTTCATTCTAATTATAAGACTTTGCTACACTCTATTGTTCTTTAGAGCTACTGGTAGTATGTCGTTTACTGAGGATGACTCCCTCCCCCTACCTCCGGTCGGAAGTGTGACACACCATCGCGGCCCCGAGTGGGCCCTCTCTCAGGAACACCAACCAATCCAGACACTCGAAAGAAAGTTAGATTTATAAGGAAATCAGAAAATGGAAAATTGACATAACACACATACCCAGCAGTACAGAATATCTGGTAGACCAGTAACAGACCGTCTCCACCTGGTCAAGGCGCACGCAGATGATGCCCAACCTGTTTCAGTAGTTTTGTGACATTAGGCCTAGAAAGACATCAACAGCGACACCATCAGTGCAAGCAACAGCGGAAAAAAGTCTAGCAAATATCAGCGGATCGGAGTGGCCAATCTTCTTCATATTTGAAACGATTGTAGGTTATATATATCTCCTACTCGTGTTAAAATGTCATCGCTTAATTCATAGGAAAAGTGAGTGAAATTCAGCGTGTCATCGATTGCACTCTTGTGATCTGTCCGTATGGTGTCATAGACGCCATCTAGACATGTCACGAAACTACTGAAACAGGTCCCTGATCTGACATAGTATAGCTCTTGTGGCAAGTGTATTTTGAACCCGCTCACTCATACCGATGAAAAATCAACTAGAACTTTGAACAAACCGTCACATACCTCGGCATAATTCCGCGACTCGGAATTTGTATCGTAAAAGTTTCCCATGTTGATAGATATATATTTTCCAGTTCGTATTCAGTTATAATTAAGGAATCTAGGCGAGTCACTGTATATATAATTATTTCTCCACGCTCATAGAAAATCATGCTAGAAGAAATCCATAGAGGAATGACAACAGTTGCGTTATTACATTGCCATACACAGTCGGAACTCTTTTTCTTTCCTTCAATAATTGCCTCAGCTCCACCTAGCATAATCTTGTATGTGAATACCTACATTCCCATCGTAAAAGAATATTTATAATAGAATGATAATAGTACAGACAATCTGTTAGCATTTCACTGCAAATTAGGCGTGGCATAATGCTCTATTACATTTTGTGTCAGTTGTGAAGAAGAAAACTAGTGTATTTATGAATTCTTACGTGACTTCAGAGAACTACTGAATAGAAACGATAACTTTTAGGAAGTTCATTTATAAAGATGCACATATTGCGTAGGCATGGTTTTCTTTTTCATTTCTTTTGTTTCCTATCTTTTTTTTCCATTTCTTAAGAAGTATCAGTCTGTACATATAACGGTTACACAGGGTCAAATTATGAACATGACCGTCTCATTTTTTGTGAAACAGATTATCTATTTACTATATACCCATGCTGATAAAATACTGTAAATACGCACTGTTTTGGCTTATGACGTAAAAATACTGTACGGACCACTGGTCCGTACACTGAAATACGGACCACCTAGAAATACACATTTATTAAATTTTTGCTTGTTAAGAAAAATGAAGTTGATTTAAAAAAAATTTCGGGCATAGTAAATATATAACGTCCAACCATGCTTGTACAAGTCACAGAACTCGATGCTAATTTACCGTTTGTACGGAACTCGGCGTAAACGCCTCGGTCCGTACAAACGGTAAATTAGCATCTCGTTCTGTGACTTGTACAGCATGGTCAGGACGTTCTATACAATTACTAACCTACGTTTCATGTTCACTCACGATGATCATCATTTCCAATGAGATCCTCAATCTATAGAAAATCAAATTCACTCTATGGTTTCTCACTGAGGCTACCTGTACCAACGCGGCGGAGGCGAACCTTTTTTATTTTCTATCGGTAGAGGATATTTCCTCTTGTATACGCCAGGTGTGAAATACAGCCAAGACGCGTACGTATACAAAAGGAAACGGTCTTGTATACGCCGCATACGCTTGCGTGAAATAATAGTGTATACAAATGAAAACTAGGCAATATACAGCCGATACGTGCACTTCCGCGATGGCGTGTATATGAATAAAATGGTGGTTTTCGAGCTGTGAGAGTGACTGTATGCCACGGTTATGGCATATAATATTTATATACGATGGATGGCATCTGCAATTAAAAACACATGACGGGGTAGAATAAAATTTAAACGTCCCTCAATTTCATATAATTATTTGCAAATCATTCGTTGTCCTCTGCTACAGATATCACGCAGCTCCGCTTCGTGATATCATTCCCCGAAAACAACTCATGCTATATAAACAATTATATAAAATTTCGTGACGTTCCTCGATAGTATCGGGATCTCAAATAACTCTAAAACATACTCTACGCCATTGTAGACTAATTGTAAATTGGTTATAATTCAGACGCTGGCATCCTCTAACGAATAACTACTACATTTAACTACCCACGTGACTCTACCTGTACTCTTCAATTCTTCGCAGTCACTTCTACGATACACACGTATCCTTCGTCCTCTGTATTTATGTTGCGAGAAATACCCACATATTTGCAAATTGTTGTATATGTTAAGTTTATAAAATGTACAACTCTTCAATTGAAAGGTGTACCTAATTAATGATGGCCTGACACACCTAAATATAATGTCGACAGAATGTTCAAATTGTTCGCAGCTTCTCTTGACTTTCTAAAGAGGTCTCGCCTAATAGGTCCTTCCTTTAAAGGGACAGGTATCCGTTAGTTATCGTGCATAGGATGAAAGTGTAAGATAAAGTCCATTGTTCAGATGTGTCTGATGTTGGAGACAGTCATGCCTCGTGTTTCAATCACCAGAGTAAGGGCGGTCCTATTCTCCCGTGCGATCCGGTCCCGTTTGATGTGCATATAATCAGCAGTTAAATGTAGATCTCACTCTCATCTAAATGTCGAACATGCTCGGGTTCTCAGACCTCCCTCATTTAGCATCGTTTTCATCCGTCATATTTTTGCTTTGAGGGTAATGTCAGCCTAGCCTTACTAAATGTGAATTACACCTACGTTAGCTTTATCTGGTGTTTTTTTTTGCGATGGCCACACCCCAATATGTATACGATTCCTAAAAGGTACAGTTTTTTTTTTTACCTTTCCCCCCTGAACCCGTTAGAGCGTGTCTAGCCAATTGGTGTTCCTTTCCCTATACCCCGGAGGCACCAACGACATAGGGCCAGTTTCAGGTCGAACTTTCAATCAATTTTTAAGACATATCTACATCATGTGAACACATTTTGCGGATTCCTTGTTCTTTAGTAAATGATGTCACTTTCTGACTGTTTTCTGGCAAATGGAGCTTCAAAATATTACGCAGCTGTGGCTTGGCATGCCTTAAGGCATCTTCCCTTGTGTAAGCTAGTAATATCAACATTTTGTTAACAGTGCCACCAGGCAAATTGGCTTTTAAAAGTATGTCTGATAGGATATTACCTTTATGTCTTCGACTTCCAAGTCGGGGGTATATCTGTGAAAACTAAATTTTCCTCGATATTTTTACATACGAAGACTTTTTTTAAGCAAGTTTCCGAATACTATGCTATGTATATAGTTTTATATTTATCATTTACCGGTAAATGATATTTTATCATAAATTGGTTTCGAAACAATGTGAAAGTAAATGTCGACACTCAGCCGATGTATCAACCTTGATCATCCAGATACCATAATTGGTGACCCATGGCCTTTGGTCAGGGGTGGTCATTGCCGCCCCTGGTGACACTCCTCCGCACTTTAGCGCACCTGCGCGCCCCCTATCGCTTCCCTTCTGCACCACTCATCTTCCTGCGTCCGCAGCGCACTCGCCTATCCCTCACACTTCGCTCAGCACTCACACCGCTCAGACGTACCTTTTTTCTACCCACCCACCCTTACCTCTGTCTCCTCTACTCACTACCCTCGTAGGGCTATTATTTTATTACATTATCACATTATTATGTAATAACTCGTAAATATACTTATTATATCATATTACTTATAATTGACATCAATTATACTTCTGTCAATTATCTCGTATATTCTTATTATTAATATTCATAGTAATACTCTTATCACTTATTCACATTAATAAGTGCACTTAAAATTAAATAAATTTTATTCAGCCCACTTCGGCTCCACTCTCATTTCTTCCAGGGATATGGGGTAATGGTGGTATACATATTCAAACCTGTGGTATACGACCTACGGTAAACGGGAAAAATAGTCCTTTATTTTATAGAGCAAAGAAATAGTTCCCATTGTTATACCCATAAATATGGCACTTACTGGGTTTAATCTATTCGAAAAGTTAAATAATAAATGCAACAAACGATGATTTTGTGGAGAGGCAGCTCTGTCAACCTCGCTAGCGCTAGTGTATTACTACGCGTCAACAACTCGTGGTTTACGGCCGCCTGTCCACAAAACCATCGATTGTTGTCTATGTAATATATAACAGTGTAATTAGGCCAGGCACCACTCCTTCCAACACACTCCGATATGGCTACGGCCTGGAAAGCACCCACTCAGGCATTGAGTGTTGAGCACATTACCTTCATGACCATGGAGTATAAGTTCCTAATGTTGAGCCTATGAAGAAAGATACCGGGATAAGATAAAGAGCAGATAGGGAATGTTCACTGGTTTCTGTCATTCTCCCCTGAGTAGGTGTTCCCCACTGTTTGTGGTGAAAAAGTAGGTATTCTTAACTACTGGAGGTGCAGAAGGACATGAGTGATAATTGGCCACTGTTACAACTGAAGCTTTTCTCACAAGTATGTATAGAGCCTTTCATGTGATAACGATCATATCCTGGAATCCATCTTTAAGTAATCCTACACAAGGACGGGTTGTATAGAGACAAAGGAACCTTGGTCAAGTCAGTTGAATTACTAACAGCGAGCAGGAGAAATGAGCCATCAAGACAATACTAAAGCTCAATATGTTTTGGGGTACAACCCTATCAATATCCCATGGCAATGGGAAAACTATTGGAAATTTGACATCATGATACATTAAGACTAATTTGTGTGTATACATGCGGGAACAAGCTGAAACCCAGGATAACCACGTGCTT
This sequence comes from Alentia gelatinosa, assembly GCA_950022655.1. Classification (NCBI taxonomy): domain Eukaryota; kingdom Metazoa; phylum Annelida; class Polychaeta; order Phyllodocida; family Polynoidae; genus Alentia; species Alentia gelatinosa. The sequence goes on from OX465592.1 coordinate 16,265,253, forward strand.
CGGTCCGCCATATTGATTTACAGCGGATAGGAAGTTTCGCATCTGCCATCCCTAAATATTCATATCCATCCATATATGCAAAGTGAATAAAGTATATCCTCTCTACATATGTCCCCACTCTTTTACAACTATAAGAGGTTGATACGGTTCAATCACAAACGCTATCTGCTTTGTACGCCTCAATCAAAGTAATTTGTTCTATTTAGATTCTACAAGTAGTGATACTTAAAAGGAAATATTCAAAGCTCAACAAATTGTTAACGAATTATGGCTTTATTGTCGTTTCATTTTGGTAAATATACACAAAAAGAAATAGGAAATTTGAAAGATAAACCTAGGGTTTCAGTGGTTAAAATATTCTAAACCACAATAAAACAGTCATCTGATAATTGTTTTCCATGTGAATAGAGAAGAACCCAAGAAAATGGATCAATTATATCTACTGTAGATTTACACATGAAAAAAAGCATCTTCATGAATAAATCGGATGATATCATGATATCAATAACTATTAACAATTAAACTAGATTTATTATAACTAATATACGTATGAATATGACTATCACTGCATGAACACCACCATTTTACTTATGAATATGGGCATATATATATATATATATATGAAAGCAAGTCAATTTACAGCAAATACATACACTTCCCCGATGACGTATGTATGAATGAACTGGAGGTTTTCTTGCAGTGTATAGCATTTTTAAAATAGATGCATTATACCAACTTTTAGTCCCAAACATCCCATTCACGAATCTAATTTGCTCGTAATTTCAACTAATAGGTTATTAGGGGTGCCTCATCTTCATCTCACGGCATTCATTGACTCATGTTACAGTTAATTGGGTCTGTTCTAACATTCCGCCCACCTGGTATGCTAAGCGCCTACTGTTGCAGCCAAGCAAGAGTATGTCGCCATCTCACGTGAGTTTTACAAACTACAGTCATCACTTCAAATCTTGCACTGGCCACCAGAGCTACACTACGTTAGATTGGCAACCAAACCCTGTCTGCGCTGAGCTACGATATAGGAGTTAGTCGGGTTAAATCCCACACGGTATCACTCAGTATGTACCTCAAACCAACTGGTTTCGTAATATGTACGCTCTAAAAGCACAAATAATTAATAGGATGTATCCATATTTTCACAAATTGCTAATCAAGTCTAGCTTTATAGTGGTTTTATTCTAAAGAAATACCCACAAAAGGAGATATTAAATGGAAAAATTGGCTTCAAGGTTATGACTAAACACACTCTCAACGAAGTACACCTACACTTACGGCTAGTTGATCAAGGTGCCCACTTATTTAACCCGATTAGAGCTAACACAGTGTAGCTCTGGTGGCCATGGTCCACTCCGTTTGCTCTGGTGGGGTTAAATCCGCGGCCGCCTTGAACGACAAGATGCACGTGTCATTTTCCTACCAGATTTACCATATTGATTAGACAGTGAGTTGTTTTGTACTCTCCAAACTACTTTTCCATTTTCTTATTTTGTGTGTGTTTATTTCTTAGAACAAAGCCACCATCAAAATAAAATTAATCAATGTGGTAAGCTATGGAAAAATCGTATTGAATATTTCTGTATTTAGAACCTACATAGGACAGAATTAACTGGATCGAGGTCCAAACCAACCTCTTCTGTGGTGTTTCCACCTCCCGAAGAAAATACCACCGATTGTATGCAACCTGTACAAAAGTCGGTAGGTGGTTCTACTTAAGAAATTATCCGATAAATTAATCAGTGGCTGTTAGCATAAATGCTATTTCCAAGGTTGTCGCAAACCGACTTGTGACACTCAGGCTCATTGCGCCACCGATGAATTCAGAGAAGAGACATTTCGTCGGTGGTACAAAAAAAATCGGTTTGTTATGCAAGATTATGTAACGTTGGAAAAAAAAGTTGAGCGTTTTTGTTTCTACTTGATTATTATTGCACAAGAAGTTTGACATGATCGGTTGGCGGTGCTAAAAGCCATAATCGTTGGTCATAATCGGTAGCTGGAATGCTACATTAGTCGTGACAGAGTGGAGACAGAGGTGTCGGCCGATCTAATGAAGACTTAGGTTGGCCACGACCTCTGTTTATGCTCTGTTACAAAAAGAAAAAGAAAAAAAAGTGGTATGGTTCGCCCAGGAATTTTCTCTCTCAGAGCAAATTTTATTATTTCATCACTGTGTTCTGAGAGCAGAAATACTTATCAAGAAATATTCGCAGCACAACAAATTGATAATAAAGTCAGCATTTAAGGCTATTTTATTAAAACAAAAAATGTAAAGGGAAATAACAAATAGTAAAAATGGCTTCACGAGTGAGAAATATCACAATCTCCAAGCATATATGTCCATGTCACATTGAGCACCTGCTGAGAGAGTAACAGACACTTTGTCAAGGTGCCACAGATCTAACACAACCAGACCTAATGTGGTGTAGCTCTGGCGGCCAGTGTAGTGAACACTGCGATGTACAGTTCCGTTATATTCCAGTAGATGGCAGGGTAGATAGGTGCCACTGACCGCTACAGCTAAAAGCAGATGCAGCAAAAGCAACAAGAACATGAAATGATACAAAAGATGACTGGATTGTTGTAAGTAAGCCTTAACAGAATGTAGATGTTAGACGAAAGATTAGGCATGCAAGAAGTTCATTATAGATTGGATTATAAGTTGTATTATAGAATCCAACCCTCCAGTCCCATTCCCCTAGGTAGGATACTGGGCCACGGTCAGAATTCTGGCAGTGGCTCAGAATCTCAGTTAGGAGAGTGATCTATTCCATGGTGCTTTAGTACTCCGGTAGGTGGCATGGTAGATTAGTGCCATAGAAGACATACACAGTATATTGAATGGTTTCTGGTACAAGCAGTCGTATGGTCCGAGCAACTGACGCGTAGTAATATCCGAGCGAATTCGAGGATATTGCAAACGGCCAACTCCGAGGAGCTTACAACCGTTTTTATCTGAAACCAGTATATATTGTATTTATTATCCACCTTTATCTAATTAGTGGCGGCCGATTTAAATCCACTTTAGTAACGCACTTTATTTTCAGCCAGAAGTGTACAAAATATCCGTATGCGCCTGGAATGTCAACACAGATATACCATAGGGTTCCTATGGAATAATCTCACCCCGGTATTTTTCTCCATAGGCTTAACATTAGGAACTCGTACTCCACGGCCGTGAAGTCCGTGTGCCCAATACTCAATGGTTAATTGGGTGATTCATTTGATCAAGATATAATGATATACGGGGTGAGATAAAATCAGAAACCCACTCGATGAAAAGAACTTGGTCCGCACTCCACCTCGTTTGACCGCAGAGTAATTCACTCAGCTTCGCTTCGTGGATTACTCTCCAGTCAAACTCGATGGAAAACGGACCAAGCTCTTTTCATCTCGTGGGTTTCCTTCTAATACTTTGTATTAGGTGGATATTAAATGGTAATAATCGCTGAGCTGAAAGCACTTACTCTGTTTCCACCTGACAACCGAATATTGGTAGCGCCGGCCAGTGGTACTCCCGGAGAAAATATCGGTTCTGATGATCTGTGACACTGTGACAAGCCGCTGAGGCATTTACGCCTGACCACTGATTATGCATTTTATGGGCAATCGGTCGGTAGTGCAAGATTCAATAATCGGTGGTCAAAATCGGTAAAGGCAAATACAGGTGTTGCCGTTCAACGCCACCTTACGGCCCACTGCTCGGACAAACACCGCATGTCTGGCGGCATGTATATAGAGACACATAGCAATCACACCTATAGTCCTGAGCGTTTAATATGGGACAAAAAACTAGTTTTTTCTAACTTGTAAAAGGCAAATCGCTCTTGTGTCATGAATAATAGGGCGATTTTTACAAACAAAATATTGTTAGAAAGCTAAGACTTGTGCCTATCTCTCAGTATAAACCTGATATACCTGTGTCATGGCTAAGATTTCCTGTCGTAGATTGAACATTGGAATTTCTTAGGTAAAAACACTGAAACATGTTACATTCCTGTCTTCACAGCGATTTAATGAAAAATCTATCACGATGACCTATAGAAATTAACACCCTATCTTCTTAGCTATTTCAAGACAATTAAAATGATACCTATATTGCCAGGCTGTGATAAATATTTCCTGAGATACAGGAGCATTATGACAGATGACAAACATTCCAAACGTGCCCTAAAGCGAGATTCTCTGATACTATTGCATTTTGGGTATATGGCATAGCTAGAAACGGCCAATAATTATCTCTAGATAATAGTTGATCAATAAGATAACCTACTGGTTGTATTATGTGGGAGTTGATCTACAGATCCCTCTTTATTTGAAGTATCTATACTGATTATTGACTGAGATAGGACTGAAGGAAAATCAAGTCATACTTGCTTACTTATAATGTCAGTGATTCAAGCAGAAATATGACCTCAGGCCAAAGTTCTTTGATAAAATGACAGGTGGCACCACAATTTTAGAATATTAGGCCTGAAAAGTGTGTTATATATATTCTTTGTAAAGTTCTCTTGATTTCTATCTACTTAATTTTCGAAAATATCATCTTTTACCAATGCTGCATATGATTGAACTAGATAGTGTCATTTTACCCATATTAAACGCTCAGGACTATAGAGTGTGAACGGTGGGTGTGATTGCAGGAGTGTTGTTTTTTGACAGATTAAATTGCTGGAGCAAACTAAGTTATTGTATTAACAAGTCTGGGCTGTCTAAACTTCAAAGTTGATAGTTGTTTTGTTTTTAACTTGGAAAAAGATAAGCATATTATAGCTAGGCATGCCAATGTATTAATGTGTATTCAATTTTGGTGATCCTATGTTATTTATGCTATATCTAAAGTATTATTGAGGCAATATGCATGTATGAGACACCAAATTTGAGCTGGGATACCATAGAATGCGATGCGATCATTATTATACCTCTGGAAATAATGTACAAGGATATTCTGAATGTATTACGCTCATACACTGAGTGAACCAATGGTAAAGAATACGTTGCCAGGTGAATGTTTGGCTTCAACCGTGGGGTAACTAGGCAGATAAGGTGCGACACCGGCCTACGGAAAAAGGCCTATTCCCTTTTAACGATTTCCGAAAATGGCTGTTCCTTTTTCAACGACAAAGGTACAATACTTTGTCTCAGTCCAGACATCACAATGGTGTCGGCCTGTGTCGGTTAGTTTGGCACCGTTTCTTGCAATCCTCCCTGCAGAGATGTTCTTTTGTCGCCAAAAAAATGGCTGCTTGTTTCTCGACGCAAATCCCATTTTGCCCGAGACAAGCTCCACGACAGGCTTACTATTCGGGAACTAACCGTTCAGTACTCAATCGCTCTACATGTATGTACATTCTACTTGGTGTAAACTTGGCTTAGGATCACCAACTGTACCGGTTTGCCAGCGTGTAGCCTTGCATTTCTATGAAACCCCACAAGTACAGCTTTTCTGGGCGTGGCAAATCAGATAACAAAAAACACACTATAGAAACCCATGTATACATGATGCTCTGTATCACAATAAACCATCAAAGAAAAGCCAATAATTTGCATGGTGTTACCCGATATGTCAGCTGTGAGTAGTATAGAGAAACAGCCTTAGTGTTTCCGTACGTGTAACATACGCGGTAAAATCTGAGATCGGATAAACCGATGTGAAAGAAGAGGTTCATCTAATATCAGATACCTCGATATTTGGCCACACTGATATTACGCCTCACTGCAGGGGATGTGGGAGGACACCACTGTTGTTTTTATTTCATTTGCCATTAGTCCGCAAGTCCTTGGTACATGTATACGGAAAATCCGATATCATATTATCAAATTCAATTATAGAATCAGTCGGAATCAGAATCGTGAGCGAGGACACATACTACATATATCCTACACATACTGCCCGCTCCTACCCATATCGTATTTATATCCGTACGACACCTAGGTGTCGTACGGGGGATGTGATCACGTGACATTAAGGTCGGCCGTACCCAGGCGGGTCACCGCTGGCGGCTCTCCAAGCGTATCTTCTGTTAACTGCACACTTACCGAATACTACCAAGGCTACGACTTGGAGCATTCCACTTCAGCTTCCGTTTTCGAGTCCAAATATCGAGGTATCTAACGGGAGGGATTCACGTGATATTGCTTAGATATACAAAAACAATCGATAACAACAGTCACGCTAACTCTTCGATGTACACTGGAACTCTATCATCGAGGCAAAATGAATTTAACAACGCAGAGCGGTGCAAGGCGGTGGATCCACGTCTCCAACATAATTTTGCCGTGGTTACCGCAAACTTGAAAATGCGATGTGCGAGTGTTGTTATTGATTGGTTTCGTATATTTAAGCCCTTAAAACTGTTTAGGTGACTTTCCAATGTTAGATACCTCAATATTTGGTCATTACGTTTCTGTTTCTGTTTCTCTGTAGTAAATCCTGTTGTTGCCAGAGCCATTGCACTCAGTATCACAAAGCTGAATGTGATTCTAGATGGACTAAATAGCGGTGATACGCTCCACAGAAGTTTCCCATATGCATGTTGCTAGAGCAGTGTTTACATATATCTAAGCTATCTAAACTGTATCACGTGAATGCCTCACGTTAGATACCTCAATATTTGGTCATTGTGCATTCCTACTGGTTATGATGCGTTTGTAGGACATGAGGAGAGGGAAGCTCTTCACTTTCCGGGGCCGATGTTTGGCCGCTATTCGGTAGACGTGCGTATAACAGAGGATGCGATTGGAGAGTGGTGGCAGCTCACTGTCCCTTGACACTGGATAACGGCAAGATCCATACGTACCAGGCAGGGCCGCAGAGACCGCCAAGACGACCAAACTAGGAGTTCCAAAATGGCTAATTTAAGGCATATAGTAATAGAGAAACAGGCTGACTGTCTCCATACGGGTGAAATATGTGGTAAAATCTGAAATCCGATTCACCTCCGGATTCACTTCGGCATCGGTGAATCCGATTTAAGATTTTACAACTTATTTTACCTGTATGGAGACAGTAAGCCTGTTTCTCCATATTATACCTAGGCCTGCCAATGTATTATTGTGTATACGATTTGGGTATACCTGTGTTATTTAAGCTATATCTAAAGTATTGAGTTGATATGCCTGTATGACATACCAAAGTTGAGCTGGAATACCATAGGATTCAGTGCAATCACTTTTATCTCTATGGGAATGATGTACATGGGTATTATAAATGTATAACTTTCATACATTCAGTGATCCAATGCTAAAGTATACGTTGCCAGGGGTATGTTTGGCTGCAAGCTTTGCGTAACCATGTAGATAACGTGCAACACCGGCCTTTGGAAAAAGGCCTATTGGGAAACCCCCTATTTTACTAACGGATGAGCAAGAAACTAGCGCACGTCTGTGCTCTATGGGGCTGGAAAAAGACTTAGTCTTATTTGCAAAACGTGGTTAATCTATTGGTAATACAGAGCTCTTGTATGGTAGACGATATGGGTATGTCCAGGTACCTATTGTAATTGTTATATAGACTGCATACCGCTGGGTATTGCCACCGGATGCCAGTGTAAATGGGTTTCTGGTTGTTTGTTTTAGGGGTCAATCATGGTGCATTCTCTTCGGACCACAGGTATCCTGACAATGTCATCATGTGTTATTAGGTGTGGGTAGAGGTAGCTTTGAAGCTGGCCTGTCAACACATATTAGACCAGGGACAGGTCTGTTTTACTAGTTTCGTGACATGTCTGAGACACCATACAGACAGATTGGGTTGTCTGGTTTTGTGATAACACAAGTAGCTGCCCTTGGGAAAAGACAAACCTCAAACATAGGAATTAGACAAATCTACACATCATGGACATGTTTCACTAGTTTTGTGACAAAAGTGAAGACAGACATGAAAAGCAGCACCAACAGTGCAAGCAAGAACGCACAAAATGAAGTTTATTGTATAGTTCTTATGAAACCGGACACACCATCTAGACATGTCACGCCATCTAGAAATGTCACAAAACTAGTGAAACAGGTCCCAGATATAGCTACACTGGCATTTACTGAGGTGCACTGTTAAATAGCGCTATGCGTTTTATCATTTCCAATTTCAAACAGGTAACCATCATATTTGCCAAAGGTGTAGGCTGGATAGCTGCCCGCTGCTAGGGGTGCAGTAATAATAATGTTCGTGCCCGCTGTGAGAGTGAGTTATTAAGTCATCAAAATGTCGTTTTCTCATCAATTTAAGGCATATAATAATAAGGAAACGTCCTTACTGTGGACGAAACGCTTCTCGTTCTCGGTCAGTCTTCGATTTCATACTGCCTTCCGCCTATGGCGTCGGGCAGTATGAAATTGAAGACTGTCCTCGAACAGGAACCGTTTCGTTCACAGTAAGGACGTTTCCTAATATTACTATCACGTCAACTAGACACAGAGTTTGCTCAGATGGATCCTGGACAGAAGTAATTAGAGAATACTGGGTTAGGCTTCGTGGACGTTGTTTTGTTTGTGGTCCTTGGCCTGATTTTACGGCCTGAGCTCGAAGAGCGAAGGACGTAAAATCAGGCCAAGGACCGAGGACAAAACAACGTCAATCGAAGCCTTGACTGTATTCTTTGTATTATATACCCTCAAATCGTTAGAATTAGTTATATATTTACCTAAATTCCATTGTCGAAGTTGCCAGACAGAGAATCGTGTACTCGAATCGTGGTTTTCGCGACAACGTCGCTATCGATATGATAGCGAGGCTGGAGCCTGTGACATCATCAACTTGTCGATCTCCATACACATTCTTTGTCTTACTTCATTAAGGGTAGGGGCAAAGCATATGCTGGGCGAGTGAACCATCGCTATCACTCTCCCTGACGACGTTGTGACGTCATCGGTTGTTTACATTTTGCAATGGCTAAGTGTCGGCAGTGTATGGAGCTGTGGCCAAGTTCTTTGCTATGGCAAGCCAATTTCATTTATATTTCTAACCTTGTATCTCAATGTGAGGCAGGGTCGGGCTGTGTCTTAGATCGGGTTTAAACTGTGTATAATTACTGTCGATACTTAAAGGTTGCATTCCATATTTTTTTCGCTGGTTCGTATGTGAAATATACGATCAGGAACAATCTAACTGCTTCCTGTTTCGCGCACCGGGTGCCCGTACACTGAATTTCGTGCACATACATATAATATCTTAATTATACTTACATACAGTATAGGCGTCAGTTTCGTGCACGGGTATATAATAATGGTACTTTACTGTCTCACACTCTCCGTTCTTAATGAAGCATTTTGATAATTTATCTATCGTATTGCGGCAGGTAGACAATAATTCGTTTTGTATCATCATTCATTTTAAACTTTTGTAAATAAGTTATTCCGGGGAGCACTTGATTTGCAAAGTTCAATGTCGCTCCAAATCACATGTGACCTGTCCAATTATTTATTTGGACAGGGAACCATGCAGTGTAAATTGAGGTCAGTCTGTAACAGGCAGTTATTGTGAACCGACTGAATCAGCAGCTACCCATTTACATTGTAGTATTCCGGAAACAATAGAAAAAGTGGCTTTAATGCTAAACGTATGCTGAGTTCGAAGTTTGGATCTAGTCTTGGTATTCATTCCAAAGATGACGAATGATGTGTTCATTTTGGGACCACACAGACACAGGCATGAACGCCTGCTCATGGGCTTATTTCAACTTACCGATTAATCGGTTGGCTACCCCCGACGGATTCTTATGCAAAACAAATCTCATAAATCCTTGTTTTGAAACATAAAATGAAAAGAAAGTTGACGTCCGACCTATGTTCCAATTGTTCAATATGTTCGGCAACACTTCGAGATCAATTTGTTGCCTATTAATTCAAGTTCGTTTGATTTTTTTTGATTTTTTTATAGCAGCATTTATTTCCATTGAAAAATTTATTACATGCAAACACGGTATACATCTAGATTCCGACTTTGGGTCATAAGAGCATTAGCTTAACAATCAAAGTTAACAGTTTCAGAGAACGTTTTTGTTCATTCAGATAATCTTGAGTGCCGCATGAATTTTTTAGGGACCAAGATAGTCCTTTTGATATAGACAGCTTTATGAAGAAAAGAGGTTTCATCTCCCTCTTGAGAGAATTCTTCTTTCTTATCACATCCTAAAAGAAAAAAACAGTTTCCGTCGATATTACTTTAAAATATTTACAATGCAGAGGGATACCTCACAGGACAGAACATCAACATCCACAAAATAAAAAAATAAATAACAGCGGAAATAGGGCAACCAATCTGAAAAGTACATGGTGCAGTGAACTTAAAAGATCAGTATGGAGTAGGGTGTTGTCTACCCCCCTTTCCCCCCCTTTTTCCCCCCTTCCCCCCCCCTTTTTTTCTCCCTTTTTTTTCCAAAGAAAAGAAGTTAGTTATGGATCTAAAGTTCGGTCGGCGACGAACACAAAACCTCGGGTTAGGCAAGTAAAAGAACATCGAGAAGAAATCGGCGACTTTCGAATATTGATGGTCTGTTGCCACTTTGCGACATACTTGTATTCTTTTAGTTTACCCACAGTTTCGCCATACGGAAGACTGTCTCGTACGCATCACCTGAAACATAAGTTTATTAGGTCAAATTAAGCTTATCATTTTGTAAAATGTTGGTATATAGTATATAGAAAAATCTACTATGGTTGAACAAGCTACAAACTCGATTATAATTTTATTTCGTAGGGAACGGGGCGTCTATCCCACGTTCCTTAGGAGCCGTAAATCCTCATTTCGCTTTGTAGCTCGTACAGCACGGTCAGATCGTTTTATAAATACTACCCACTACTAGGAGTGTAGTATTGATGGTGTTTGGGCTTACAGTAACGTGTGGTACATGACCTTTACATCAAATGTCTTAGTAAGTAAATAAAATGGCGCTTTCTCATCAGCAATACCAGATAATGTGGGTGGCGCCATCTCTCCACGTGACAACGCACCCAACATCCGTGACGTGTACGCCTGACGTCACGCCGGCACGCGCGCCGCAGGACTTCAAAGGATCTTTGACCCGCCCACCCACACCAATATTTTTCCTGGTGTCTCGTTCCTCAACTAGGATACAAATCTGGACATGTGTTTACCTCTTCCTGTATTTTCTAGGTATTACAGTATACCTTATCGTATTACATGTTTTAAAAGTATACCCTGTTCTACTACATGTTTATCAAAAACTACCTAAATAAATTCCTAAACTGCCGTCGCGCCTCTCGTCTTATCTTTGTATCTGATGATAAAGCAACGTGTTGACTTATCCCGAAGATGCCATTCTCGACCTTTTGTAAAAATAAATCATATACGTCCCTCTGTCTCTGGCGTCGGGACGTATGCTATGTATAACATAAAACCTTGAAAGACCATTATTGGAGGCCAAGTAATTATGTTTCCTTTTATTATGACTATAGTTAGACCAGTGCCACCTGGCTATGACCGATTGGCTGTGCCTGAGTCACCCGTCCCTTAAGGGTTAACGTATTATATATCTTGATCTCGGCCCTGCTTTGAGCAAAGCTCAATCACAACTTTGGTCCTACTTACAGTTCCTTTGCCTTTGAAGATAGCCTTGTGTACGATACAAAATCAATCATATACTCTAGAGTTGAATACCCATCTTGGTATCCATCTCAGATATTAATGTCCTTTAGTTGGGTTATTTTTTTTATCATAAGTAGGGGGATATGTTCCCTGGAGATTCTTATTTATGGTTCATTGTCCTTTGAGATAATACCACTCACAGTGATTACAATACTTGATGTTTTTTTTATCTGAAGCTAGAGATATCTAATTTACTTTGTGTCGGCGTTGTGTACCGCAGATGAGGTGCACAGAATTATCAATATTCAACGCACAGCAGCGTGATGCTTAAAACCTGGGGGGGGGGGGGGGGGGGTGTTTTTCAGTTGAGACGATCTCAACTTGAGATCCACTAAGATCGATCAAAGATCCTGAGACCGAATTTCAGATCAATGGCGGCAAGTGTTTTTCAGACGTTGTCTCAAGTCCACACAGGGGATCTCAGCTGGAGCGATCTCAACTTGAGATCCCTAGCCCTCTGTATAGAGTGATCTCAATTTGAGACCGATCTCAAGTTGAGACCGACTTTAAGCGATACAGTAGATTCAGCACAAACTAGCTGAGTGGTGCAGTGCCTCCATTCTTATGTTGCTTATCAATTGTTTCTCATGGCCATAATAGCCACAATAAAACTATGGAATTTTGAATATAGGTTTGCCCGGTTACTAATACACTTGGCTCTAAATATCTTTTAATCTAGATATGTTTTGGCACCGGATGAGAAAGTTAAGACAAGTATCAACTGGTCTCAAGTTGAGACCGAAGTTAAGATCCTTTCACTTGAGATCCTCTAAGATCGTCTCAACTGAAAAACACCCAAAGCACCCAACACTGCCTTATCTTAGTCTCAACTTGAGATCCCCTAAGATCATCTCAACTGAAAAACACTTTGGCCCTCAAACGGTCTCAACTTAAGATCATCTCAACTGAAAAACACCCTCCTGGTTTATCGATGGTCTGTTCACTACCCGACCGACTTTTGATCCCTCTAGCTGAACACAATTTTGACAATTTTGTCGAGACGCGATGCCAAGACGCCAACTATGGTAACATACACTGGTCGCAGCCTTTTTTTTCTTTTAAACTTTGTATCCACTATTGAAAGAAAATCTGTCGATCCCCGATCACTTTATCAGAGGCCAAAAGACTCTCTTTAGATTCATATGCAAATCGATCTATATAAAACACATCACAAACCACACTTAGCACTTTTATTCGCTGTTTCTAGGGATTAAGATTTAATGCTACCTCAGTATAGTACTCCATCTAACCTTATTGTGTCACTGCATATTCATAAAGATTCTTCTGTTCCATAAAAGAGTGGGATTTGGTTACACTGGACCCCTGAGAACGCGGGAAGAACTGATAGAGGACACCAGCCCGCATTGCGTTAAGTGCTATACCGAAGTAAGCTGCCATTAAAACAGATTAGCCAGAATAAGAGATTTGGAAAAAAGACACCACAGACCAGGAGAAAGATATGATTAAGACCTTCTTTTCATGAGGCAAAGTAAAATGAAAACATCAATCTATTTTTTCATTATCCATCCAATACGTAGTCTAAAGACTAAACATATGGAGCCCACTACTGAGTAGAATACGGCTCCCGGCTTTTCATACTCAGTAGAATACGGACATACCCATTTCGTGCACAATAGTGCGTGAGGATATCGACGGCTATTCTTTCTTTCCTTTGATGAATTACATTTTCAATGATGCATTATAAATTCAAAATAACCATAATTTTGATCTGCGTGGTCGTATTTTCCTCGTAGTTGGCACTTCGCAATACTCCTCACTATCGCTCGGATATTACCACGCGCCAACTACACGGAGAATACGGCCTCGCAGATCAAATAATGTTGATGTATACATACATACATATATAATACATATATGTATATGTATATATGTATGTATATATATATATATATATATATATATATATATATATATATATATATATATGTATATATATATATATATATATATATATATATATATGCTATATATATATATATATATATATATATATATATATATATAACTTCCTCACGATTTGCAATATGTGCATCAACGTCGGGAAAGTATGATATGGAGATTGATTTCTTCGTTTCATATAGAACCTTAACCCCCTAGGTCTATCCATTTCATTACCTCTGAGATTTGCCCTACATTACCTATACCCCCGTTGGGGCTTTCGCATCAGCTGCACCGCCATGCCTACGATTGAACATTGATTCTACCGATGAATTAAATCACTACAGAGATAAGCCTATAGACGTCGAGGTGCCAAGATACCCTGATCCAATCTTGGTTTCTGACATCATTGGATTGATGACGATCAGCGAAATTTGTCACGATTTATGCATGTCACCGACTCAATTTTATCATCCACTAAGTGTTGGTCATTACTCAGATATGGAATATGCCCGCGACTTGGTCGGACATGTGATGGCACACTTTGACCAGTCAGGTCCCTGTATGAGGTTTTATTATCCATTATATGCAGAGTCCCCATTGAAAATGCATGGGGACTTAGTATATAATGCTAGGGTTAGACCAGGGGGCCTTTACATAAATAACGACAACTATGAAAGAGTACTTTAGCGATTCCGTTGGTTACAAAAAGGATATTTAGCGACAAATTTTCATTGATCTTCCTGCATCGCTGGCAATCACCAAAAAAGAATGTTGCGACAAAATTTAGCGATTATGCCCATTACAAAAAGACACTTTTCATCGTTGACTTTATCGCTGGAGGTCATTAGCTATGAAAAACTGGACCCAGCCACGAGGTCGGGTCTTGCATTAGCGATTCCCAACATAAGCTATATCTAACCATATTATAGGTTGTTTTTTTTCCTAAAAATCACACTGTTACATACCTGAAGATGTTGTTCATTATACCAAATAAAGAAATTACGAAAGAAATTGGGGAAATATCATTTATTTGTGACCTATGCGTTATATAGTCAGATATGACCATTTTTCATGGTTTAGAGAAAGCGATAATTTGTTTGCGATGGTCTTTAACCTTGTAACAATCTACAAAGATGAAATATAGACTCGCCCCTCATACACTGAGAGAACGGGTCTGTGTGTGTAAAAAAAGAAAACAATAAATACAATTTAAAAAAAAAAAAATTCGCTGCCTGCGATAATTGTGACTGAAAACAGGCCAGATAGCGATGGAAACTTGGGAAACACCTCCCAACCTATGACGTCACAAGGGAATTCCCTGCTAAAATTTATCGCTAAATTTTCATAGTTGTAGCTTAAAACAGTCTAGCGATATCTCAGCGATCGTGATTGAGCGTTCAATTGTAACAGAAAAAAAAAAGGATCGCTAAAAAGATATATCGCAAACGGTTTGCCATTTTCTTGGTGACAAACTTATGTAACACCCCCCAGGGGACCTTTACCTAAATAACGACAACTATGAAAGTGTAATTCAGCAATTCGGATCGTTTCAATTAGTAAATTTAGCGACAAATTTTCATTGATTTTCATGGATCGCTGGCAATCACCAAAAAAAATTGTTGCGATGAAATTTAGCGACTACGCCCATTACGAAAAGACACTTTTGATCGTTGACTTTATCGCTAGAGGTCATTAGCTATGAAAAACCAGACCAACCCAAAGGGTGGGTCTCGCATTAGCGATTCCCCACAAAAGCTATTTTCAACCATATTATCTTTTTATGTTTTTTCCTAAAAATCACACTGTTACATACCTCAAGATGTTGTTCATTATACCAAATAAAGAAATTATGAAAAATATTGGTGAAATACCATTTATTTTTTACCTATGCATCATATAGTCAATTAAGACCATTTTTCATGGTTTAACAACAGCGATAATTTATTTGCGATGGTCTTTAATCTTGTAACAAGCTACAAAGATGAAATATAGACCCTCCCCTCATACAGTGAGAGAATGGGTCTGTGTGTGTAAAAAATAAAAAACAATAAATATACAATTTAAAAGAAACGAAATAATCACTGCCAGTGATAATTGTGACTGAAAACAGGCCAGATGGCGATGAAAACTTGGGAAACACCTCCCAACCTATGACGTCACAAGGGAATTCCCTGCTAAAATTTATCGCTAAATTTTCATAGTTGTAGCTAAAAAAAGTCTAGCGATATCTCAGCGATCGTGATTGAGCGTTCAATCGCTAAAAAGTTATATCGCAAAACGTTTGCGATGGTCTTGGCGACAAACTTATGTAACGCCCCCCAGGGGCCACGGAAGCCATAAAAATGTTGCCCACCCTTGCAGATGGCACGGAAGTTATAAATTTGAGTTTATACATATGCACTTTGATCCCTGCAGCAACAGTCTAAGGACGTTCTATGCTCATGTTACCCATCTATTAGGCCTTTTTCCACAGGCTGGTGTCGCACGTTATCTATGTGGTTACGCAATGCCTGCAGCCAAACAAGCCCCTGGCAACGTATTCTTTAGCATTGAATCACTCAGTTTATGAGCGTAATACGTTCATAATACCTGTGTATATCATTTGCAGAGATACAACAGTGATTTCATCGTATTCTATGGTATTCCAGCTCCAATTTGATGTATCATACATGTATATCACCTCAATGATACTTTAGATATAGCTTAAATAACACAGGATCACCGAAATTGAATATACATTAATACATTGGCAGGCCTAGCTATTATGTGCTTATCTTTCTCCAAATTAAAACAAAAACAATTATCAACTATAATGTTTTGACTACTAGTTGATACAATGCCTTTAATTGTTCTAGCAGTCCAATCTGTCCAAAAACAATGCTCATGATCACACCCCCAGTTCACACTTTAGGTGTGATTGCTGTATTCTCTATACACATATAGCCAGACTCGCCCAGGTTTGTCCGAGCGGCCGCGTAACTAGGCAGTGGGCCGTTAGGCAGCGCGGAACGGCAGCACCTGTAATACAGTCCCATGGCCATCCCATTTTGTCCACAGTCAAACCCCTCACTTTTTGTAGTACGGTTGACTGCATTTGGTCACATTCTGCTACATTATGTCGTGATACACGACGGCCATGGCTGTCACATTTGTCCACCCCCCCCCCTCCAAGGTGCGTCCTATCCCTCACGTTTGAGCCTATCAACATCAACTGAGTCCCCATACATGGCCATCGTGGTAGGTGTAAACCTAGCATTAACAATTTTTTTAAAACAATCATGATAAACAGATTAAGAACCATTGTATACAGGAAAATAGTCTCTTTGTGCTATAGAGCAGAAATTAGTCCATTTTGATATAAATTTTAATATGGCAACTCCTGGGTACAATTAAAGAAGATGGACAATAAATAAAACAAACGATGGTTTTGTGGACAGGTGGTTCTGTAAACAAGTCAAGGTTGACGTCGTAATTCACTTACACGTTTGGTAAACGCCCGCCGGTATGATATATCATCGATTATTTTTGTATTGTACATTGACCATGAAACCAATTAGAATTGGGTATCGGTTTTAATGATGGAAATCAATCCGTAGTAAATAGATATGTTACAGCCTTTAGGGGCCAAACTGTTGGAACCCTGGTGCGAATAATCGGGAGCATTCGAAGAATTTAACTTTTGTAAAAGTATTTGGGCAGTATCGGCAGCACTTCTGATTGCATAGATTGCATTAGATGCTGATTTTAGCCATACTTTTACCAGGATAGTGGCGTTGAGGTAATGGAACACACCCTTGAATCTAACAAAATATGCACCATCACTGACCTGGAAAGTTGCATTGGGAACTTGTAGATTACACCATCACTGCAAAAGATTTCCGTAAAATATACAGTATACTACCGTAAACATGGACGGTATATCACTGTAGTCTTACTCACAGTTCCATACCGTATATTTGATACCAAAAAACGGTATTCAACTGTAAAAATATTCAGGACTGTAATCCACCCAATCTACGGTCAGTTTACAGTATAAATCTGTAAATATGGACATATTATATACACTTAGATTAACTCCAATATCAGGAACAAATCAAAGTGGAGAATACAATGCAAGAGTTAACTTCATCAAAATGTGTAATAGATATTCATCGATCTCCTGTGAAGTTCCTGCCATTTAAAGCACACTTATTCGCAAGTTGTCATGACATCAATATCATAAAGGGGATTAGACACAACTTTCATAGGACATTTCTAAAACATATGTAGGATTGACTTCATCCTACTCTAGCAAATGCAGCCTTGTACTGTCAGATTCTGATGGGTATTCCTGTAAAATAGTTTGAATTAATAACATTAGAGTTGAGAAACTTAAATGTTGAAATATCATTGATAATAATTATTAATGATACTGATAAGCCAATAGGCCGATAGAGAATATATGATTGTAGCCCATACAAAATATTCACTTTTATGTTCATAATCTCCTAGGGGCCATTCATAAAATGCCATGTGCACTGAGGGGGGGGGGGGGGGGGAATTGGAGGGTCAAGGACTTAGGAAATTCGGCATATGTTCTTTCTTTGATCAATTGCATAAAAGTTTGGGAGGAGGGGTTGGAGGTTTGAAATTTCAGAAATTCTGTATACATACTCTATAGGTGGCCCTCTACATATAACAATTCTCAAGAACCTCAATAACAAATTTTCTGGTATATGTATAACGAAGGGCTGTGCATATAGTATATTTCATACAGCTTTGCTCCTCTGTATTTACTGGTCTGAACCGTTTTCAATATACAGTTTATTACAGTGAAAATTCATGGTCTGAAATATATTACAGGTTTAAACCGTTAGGAAAATACAGTCTAGGACAGTTATAATTTACGGTCAAAAATATATTACTGTCACCTGTACAATTTACGGTATTTCCCTGGCACCCCAGTTGCCTGGGAAATACCGTAAAATTCACGGGAAATTTTTTACAGTGCAGGGGTAAAGCTACATCATGACTCTTCTTAAATTGGTATTGGAAATTATAGTATGCATATAATAGTTTATCCCTATTGTACAGACTAAAGGTATACTTGTAGATCAAACTGCTAATATTTGTGTATTGAAGTCATATAGTATCCTTTGCAGTGGATATAGTATCATTTACAGTGGATATAGATCCTTGCCGATCGATTCTAATGTAAAGCAATAAATCACAGATTGTTAGAGGGGATCGCGAACCACGCCTACCCATGTGCGATACATGTGTATTACGTCATCAGTTTTTATGGGTTTGATCGATACGTGCACGCTATGGGAGTATTTCTCAATGCCTTCTCTGGTCCTCCTGTCCTTATATCTGCACAGTATTTGGAATTGCTATTGAAATTTCGGAGGGAATATCGTTGAACTGCGAACAAGATGATTATTTCAACTACTCTGAACCATTGGAATTCTACTTAACTAAGAACTATAACAATGAGATGGTACTTGGAAGTAACTTCGATTGTATAAAGATTGGACTGAAGAAAGTGAATTCTAGACAATTACTATATACCCATGCCGTATATACTGTAAATACGCACCGTTTCGGCATATGACGTAAAAATACTGTACGGACCGCTGGTCCGTACACTAAAATACGGACCACCTTGTCATACAAATTTATTAACATATCGGTTGTTAAAAATTAAATTAATGATTTTTAAAAAATGTGGGTATATAGTAAATATATAACGTCCAACCATGCTTGTACAAGTCACAGAACTCAATGATAATTTACGGTTTGTACGGAACTCGGCATAAATGCCTCGGTCCATACAAACCGTAAATTACCATCTCGTTCTGTGACTTGTACAGCATGGTCAGGACGTTCTATATAATTATTTGCATATTATTTACAATAGAAGAAAATTTTTCACACCGCATTTTTTTGTACGGCTACAGGCAAACACGCGCAAGTAAGGGTGAAAGTAGGTCTTCTGATTGAATAAAGAATTGAACAAAAATTGAAGGTGTATAATTTCATCTCCCACATAAAGAATGGGTTTTAGGACAGAAAGTAAATCGTGTAAATACTTCCAGCAGTAGGTTTCCAATCTCTTCGACACATTCATTTACAAATATAAAGAGAAAACAGTTTCATTAGAGTCAGAACTGAACAAATACCTCCTCCTGTTGAAAACTAATTGTAGGTAAAAAACACTTGAGTAATGATACGGCAATAAAACAGTGACATGGAAATGATATCATGTGCATCAATCAAGAAATACTCATTAAATATGTCGAGGGTATATCTCTATTTGCCCCGTCTGCCTATCATTAGTCCACTTATAACGGTTTTATATATGTGTATTTATCTAAATATGTATACCCATATTGTATCAACACGGACTTACATCCAAGTCCGTGGTATCAATAAGAACTCCAAATGCAAATTATATGGTATACCAAATGGAAGTCAATAGTGTATAGCTAAACAGTGTATATATAGACATACAACACCCCTCATTGATACACAAATGAGCTGGGGATACTGGATGCTGATTGGTCGGTTATTGTGGCGATCTAGCGATGTGTGTTTATTGTATAGATCGGCAAGCATCCCTCTCATTGATATGCAAATGAGGCGGTAATACTGGATACTGATTGGTGGGTTCCTGGCTACGATTTGATCTTGTGGGCGTCTGCTCGGCGTCTGCCCGGCGTCCATGTGGCGTCCGCGCGGCGTCTCTGTGGCCTATATAGCGGGCGGGCGACGCGCGTTCGCTACACGTGTGGTGCGCGGCAGAGTGAGGAGTGTACGCGGGAAGACGACTAAACCTATATATGCGGACCACCACCTGACACCTCCTCACACGATGTGGCTGATGCTGCGTTCTCGGGCCGGTAGGTCAGTCTCTCTGTCTCTGTCAAAGCCCGATTTCATTGGCCGATCATTTGGCACTGAGCTGAAATCAAAAACCACAGATAGATTCATTTGGTATACCGACGCCAAATAGGTGAATACAAACACAACTTGCAGAAAATGTTTTGAAAAATTTCCTTCCATTTTGTCTCTCTCATCACTTCGTCGTGGAGGTGTGCGGGATCTAATGACTCCGTGGGGAAACTGCATGTTCACTGACTGATTTGGCTTAGAGTACGCGACAAGGCTACCAGCGACGGATTTTCTCATAGATTGATAAAATCAAAAAGATTTGAATTCGTCGGAAATCCTTAAGATTTTAATGCGAAAAAGTCAGTCACCATGGACCCAGATAATAGAGTAGAAAAAGTGCACACACTTCGCCCTTAACTATTAATTGATACCGACATACGGAAAGATACGAAAACGGCAGCGATAGGTTGAGTTTCTCTATATGCCTGTACATCGGTATACAATATTCGGTGAGGGTGCAGTGTATACCTTGTTTCTCCTGCATTTCATAGGTCTAGACGGATTCAATGTTCATACTGAAACTTAAAGCCTCACCGACGAAATCTAAGAATTTGGATTTCGTCGGTGGTTGACAAAATCAGTCGGTATTCTTATTGCATAAATTGCACTCACAAGGTGATCATTTCAAATACCAGGCTTTTCCCATTCACTGATCTAGCGTCGATTGACACAAAAAGTCGATCGGTGGTCCTCGATTGCAGCTTGGTGCTGAGTGATCGGCAATCGGAAATTGGCTTTAATATGACGTTTCCACATTCTGTTTAATGGGTGTGTTCCACTCGACCGACGGTAGCCGATTCCTTAGCCAGACAATCGCCGATTATTATCGGATGCCCTAGAATTTCTCAAATGTTTGAAAATGGTCATTTATTGAACTATTATTATCAGAATTAAATAAATTACAATACGTGGGCTTCTTCCTAAGGGTCCAGGAACGATTGATCGGGTGAGAAATTGGCCTGGTGGATTGTGCCCTTAAGACTGCCGACTACGGCATTTATCACCGCTAAATGATGTTGTGTCATTTTTGGTGCATTTTCTCCAACATTATATACTACGGTACTATCGATTGACTTTTTGTACCACCGACGTAAATATCTGTGTTACAGTGATCAGCTGCGGAATGAACTAGAGTGTCAAAGATCGGTCGGTGACTATAACTAACGGA
This sequence comes from Alentia gelatinosa, assembly GCA_950022655.1. Classification (NCBI taxonomy): domain Eukaryota; kingdom Metazoa; phylum Annelida; class Polychaeta; order Phyllodocida; family Polynoidae; genus Alentia; species Alentia gelatinosa. The sequence goes on from OX465592.1 coordinate 16,286,873, forward strand.
AAACAGCATGTTTGCTTACCAATTATATACACCGATAATTTCGCAAATAGAAGCACCGACCGACGTTTAAATACAGAACGCTACATATCTCGAGCGGTTACTGGAGAACTCGACCCGAAACGAACTCGACCCGTAGTTATCTGGAGAACTCGACCCGTTTTGGAGAATTCGGTTGGAGAACTCGACCCGTTTCAGATAGTTTAATATGATTAAGACATTTCATATAGAAGGGAAGATCTGACTAGTTAGGGATAGGGTTAGGAAAAGGGTTAGGGATAGGGTTATCATTAGGGTTAGGGAAAAGGTTAGGTTTAGGGAAAGGGTTAGGGCTAGGAAGGTGTTTCTGTTTGTTTTCTTCCCCGGAGAAGACCAAATTTGAAGCCAAGATAACATATTTACTACTAAATATAGTACTTATCCACAGTTGAGACACTTGAATTGAGAAGATTTAAAACGGGTCGAGTTCGTTACGGGTCGAGTTCTAAAAACTGGTTGAGTTTGTTACGGGTCGAGTTTGTTACGGGTCGAGTTCGCTACGGGTCGAGTTCTCCAGTATTCTCTCGAGCACGGGTCGGTCCTTCTCCCCAACATTGTCTAGACCTGCATCCACCCGCCGACTCTTCCCATATTTTGTTACCTCTGATACCACAACCAACGGGTTTTGTTATCATATAAATCAAAAGTTGTAAAGTAGGACTGGTAACTGTATGAGCTAAATTAATGAACAAGTGGATACGTATGATTTTGGGATTTGTTTTTGTGACTTCTATTTAAGATTGTAATACCTAGCGAGCTTAACAAGCTGCTCTTTATATATGACCAGCACTATCATATCAATAATGATATGGATATATCGGACGAGTAGAGGCTATATTGATAGTCATGAGGATATGTTTGATGACTATAGGCTAAAATTAATGCTACAGCCTATAGTTTTGAGATATTTCCTTATAGCTATAATTGTATTCCTATCTGCAGATGTCCCACTTTTACTGACCAGGATTACGGATTCCGTTCCTCATTTAGTGACGAAATAATAGTCATACGTCCCTTCGTACCACAATACCCTTGAAAAGTGTAGGCTCGATCTATAGCTGCAAGGATATGTCCAGTGAGTATAGGCACTATTACGAGCTATTAGGATATGTTTTATGTCAATTTGCTATATTGATAGCTGTAGAGATATGTCTGTGGACTACAGGTCATTTAGCAATTACTGTTGAAATATGTTTGTTCTCTGAGGAAAACTAGTAAAAGCTCTAAGAGTTATCCCATCTACATGGGTTATATTTTGTACACAGGTGGTGAAGGCCAAAATTGAATTTACTGAGTAGGTCTGTGTTTGTCCTATGAATCCCTTCAGGCGTCAGCACAGACCAGAGGCCATCTCCAACAATGTGTCTTCAGGCGAAGTACTTAGGTTTGGACTTGTGTCTGACATAAGAACTCTATCCGAATGGGTACCAGTACCTAGCATGTAGAAATACTGGACATTTATGACCCCATTAATGGATGAAGAACAGTATTCTAAACATATCCAGGATAGTGGAGACTTGAAACCATTTACTGGAGAAACGCTTTATTATACGCCTCCGCACATTGTTTTTATACTTAGTGACCTCCTCTCCCTATACTGTAACAGGTAGCAGATAAACATCTGTGGTAGACAAAACAGTGCCGATGCGAAATGTAGTGGAAAAGGTATACTACTATCACACAGGTGTACCACACGGGGCCCACATGGGCCCGGATGCCGCGTGGTCATCCATCTACCGCTTCCATCCCTAGATGCTCCTACCAAATGGAAATTTAACCGGTACTTCTGGCCAAGCAATGTTTGTAAGGCCGGGTAGGGTGTACCGCCAGGGGACGGGTCTTTTCAGGCCGATTGTAGTTATTTCACTGCTTGATCACGTGATATAACACGTGATCTTTAATATTATTTTATGAGTATTTCGAAATCGCGAGTGTGATGTTATACCAACATTATGTGAAAATTCATCATTATTGATCAATCATTTACAAAGTTATCACACATAAACTATGATTTTGTAAGTCTTAGAAAACGATGCCTTAAGGCATCACCCGGTGCCAAAGGATTAAACACATCTCGTAACTGAAGAATGCCTTTGTTGTTGTATACCGACGCCAGATCGATGGGTCGAAATTAGGCATCTAGAGAAATGTTCACTGACTAATTTTGCATACACTATGAAATAAGGCCACCTGTCACACCAAGTTGAAATCTTTCGATAAAACGATTAAACAGACTCAGTGTTAGTATAGTAGTTGTATCGCAAAAAAACTACAAGGTACTAGATGATGCCCCGACAAGATAAATATGTCTTACTTATACCAGTAGTCATCGATAATTGAATATTTAACAAAACATGACAAAGTCGAACCACTTTTCAAAGTGTGCTGGCAAAGCACTTTACTCTAGAGAGTCAGTCATTTTCTTTCTATCCAATCAGAATGTGTATACAAAGTATGCTGGTATTTCATTTTAAAAGCACAGTATGCTTCGGTGGATAAGATACCAAAACTACAGCTAAGCTTTGTATGTGTATTATGTTTCAGAATTAAGTATAGAATATGATGCTTTGATTTTGCCAGTGATCGTCAAGGCATTAGAATTAATGCTAAATAGGTATGTAGCCAGAGAAGCTAGTTAAAATAGTACATAAATGCACCATCACCGATGAACCTCGGTTCTATTGGCTGACTATTTGACACCGATCAGTCGTGAACTACTGATAGATCGTTTGGGTATACTCAGAGATCAATTTTATCTAGATTATGTAACAAGGCCACTATCGACGGATGTTCTCCCAAGAAACCTGTGTGTATCTCGTCTGCAGTGATCGGTCATTGCTAGGTGGCCACTCCTCTGTGACACTGGTCCTCTGCACCTTACCAATGCCACATAGCTGGCACGCACATAGTGAAAGGGTACTTTTGTACCGTCTGCCGAAGTCTAAAACCCGCCCTAGGCCGCGTATCTGAGCATAGGGTATGTATTCAGTGGTCAATAAAACCAATCAGTACCGATCTACCCCTATATTAAATCGTCCTGGACCTAGAAGTTATAGAAAACAATATATTATAATAACTATCTCTGTGTCTGGCTGCGGCTCAGATGATGAATTAGCCTGTACTGAGGACAAGGGAAGGTGTGAAGCTGGGCCCTGTTTCGTAAATTTTGAACGATACGACCATTGTACGATAAGATCTATCCAACGATGTACGACCTCGTGGACGATGGTCGTCCAATTTGGTAACATAAAGCCAATCGTAGGGAAACACATGAATCGTTCGCACAAATGATTGTATCTTTGACATACATCGCAAGGGATCATAGATCTACCATGTGGAAGCTATGCACCCCCATCCCATCCATGCACACTGCTTATGAACTATTGGGTTCCAGTCTTCTAGAATTCAACTAACAGCACAAATTTGAGCCTTAGCTATTTCAGTATATTTTAGTGATTTTTCGAGGATTTTTTTTATAAAAGCTGTGTATCTTAACATTAATAAAGCCTTATCTTAATTTTAGATCTGAATAAATGAAATAAATACATGAATCAACAGCCACGACACCCTCTAGAGGTGTCGTATGTTAGGACGATTTTGGACGATATAAGACAATTTGCACGATGTAGGTCAATGTTTATGTAACAATATTTGCCATTCTCATTTGATCGCATCGTACGAAGGTCATACGTATACGGCCTAACCCATTTATGCAACGACATCAGCCCTACGATCATTATACAATCTTTTAGATGATCGTTTAAAATTTATGAAACAGGCCCCAGGGCCAATTGAATTATCCACGCCAAAGATACTTATGGGTCCAAAGAGAGGTCGTAGTCCTCAGGGTTTGCGTTCAATAATTGGATTTATCGCGGGGAAGAACAGTTGTAGCCAACGATTCACGAGGTATCGTCCATGTGCGTTTGATGATGTATCGTGGGGTTGGCCTTTATCGTTCAGTGTCCTTTACCTATGCTAGCGGGCGACACCCCCTGGGGTATCATTGATGAATCAAAATAACCAAAACAGCTTAATCTATAAATTTCAACTTGCGGATATATGTCTGTTATTGACTAATATACAAACTGGCAGAGACAAATCGAGAATAGCTCAACATTTAGCTAAATGCATTCGTTATTATAAATAAAGAAATTAATTATTTAATAGGTCACCAAAGGACACCACCTGCAGTGATCGTTCAAGTATTTCTCCCTTTGTTAGATGAATGGAGAACACATGGTTTGGGTTGTATAAAGGAGGCTCTCTTGTAGGTAATATTGTGTGGAAACAAAGCAGACAGTGTGATATGATAAGACAAAACCCATATGTAGGTCCGGAAGGAAGATGTATGAAACCGGCGCACGCAACATACAACACCAACAAAGCCCAGAGCGAGACTCAGCCCAAAGCGAGGCTGTGTCAATGAGGAAGCGCAGACCTCACCCCGAAGCATGCCGGGAACTCCTCTTTTTCATTCACGAGCCTTATAAAACATATACACAAGTATATCTGGTTCTACACAGTCTTCTCTGTATCTGGTACTACACTGCTTTCATTCATAGCACAGTGGTCGGCATTGAATACTGAAATATGTAGAATAGTTACCATAGTTTATTCGCTACTTCCAAAGGTGTGATTTGACTTGAATTACGAATTGGCTGATTGTTTTGAATACTCTCTTGTTAGATATGATGTCTTCGATGAGACTCTGAGTTTTGATGAATGCTGACACAGCAGTTTCCTAAGATGACATCAGAGGACAACTGGGTGGATCTTGTCCTAGCCACTCTAATAGTATCTGGTGCAACAAACAGTACATCCCTACATCTAAATTAGCATTTCATTGATTACTCCGGTGATCCATATCACTTACATGGTTTATCCGCAGACACATACCCCCGAGGGGCAGAGGGTGGCGGTAGTTGTCTCTTTAAAAATGCATCATATGACAAAAGGAGGTTCCATTATTCACATCTGAAACAAGCGATAATTAGAGTTTATATCTAATTATACATCGAAATTAGATTCTAGATGTTCGATATATTTTGCTTGATAAATGCAAGTACTATAGTCTTTCACATACGATATCTGCCTTTGTTTATCATACAGATATATTTAAATGTGAAGAAAATCTAGTGTATATGTCAACCCAAGGATCTATAACAAAAGATAATCGAGTCAGTAGTTCCATAAGTGCCAGATTCAAGGGAAAAGTCCAGCGACCTTTAATTCGCATATCTTCGCACGGAGTTATCCATGGTCTCATAAGCAGTAACAGCAGTCTCTTTACAGTATAAATCAGGCGTTTGCTGGCTATTCGCATGCATTCTCTTGCTGGACTGGTAAGCACGAGACCAGCATAAGACAATCTGAAAGCCTTTTTAATAATGTCCCATGTGTTTTTCACATTCCCTCATATTCCGATTGTCGCATAATAGTCTCATGGAATTGCACAAAAAATCTCATGCGAATCGGGCATTTAGGCATAATTTTAGAGTGGCTCCAGTCCCTGCATCCTATGGCTATCCTCCTCACAGAGAAGGATATAATTACATACTATAATGAACTTTTATTCTGATTGTGTTTAATCATTTGATGAATGTTCATAATCAAAGACTTGAACAAGTCTAGCATAACTCCTAGCTCTCCCTCCTACTTTTAAACGGTAGATGCGACAGTACTTTCAAGTACTTAAGAATTGCACCAGTGGTTGGACGATTCCTGCCCCGAGTGTTTTGAGTAAAACTAAATCAGCTATTACTACTGATTGATTTAGTAAATTGCCAAAAGCCATCAATCTAGTGAAGAAGGCAATAATTCTGGCATTAATTGTCGCGTAGTTTGGATTTCGCATGGAAGGGAAACAGAAAGTTAACAAGTTTTTGGTGCTAGGATGATTGGCCATTTCACAAGATGTGTATTTGTTATCATTCAATTTAAACGAGCTTTTATCTCCCGTGTTTTTTTTCATATAAAACTCCGATTACAAGGAGAGACTAATATTGTGAGTCGCTGGAACTTATCCAGCACAGATATAAACAAAAAAGCAGCAGATAACTAATACATTAGCCCGCCTTCTTGGACTTTAAATCAACCAAAAAAGGACTGGTTATCTTATTAAAGCCCACTTGTTATTTTGTGCTGCGTGTATGAGACATCATCCTTCCTACCGACTCGGCCGCCAGGATTGATGAGCCTATAGTAAAATCCAATCCATCCCGCACCACAAGGCACTACGCAGGCGCCTCACCTTCTGACCAATGGCGTGGGCTGTTGCATCGTTATCGTTTGTATCGAGCGCTGTAATTGGTTATCGACCGGCTCCTTCTCTGGACTCTGTCAGTGGACAATACACAACGTCTTCAGAGACGCACCTCTTCCCAGGACGCGGCTATTTATAGCTCACCGGAAGTGGTCTGCGCGCATGCCCATCTGCGCATCTCGGCACGCATTCTGGACTCCGCAGGTTGTGGTGTGGTGTGAATAATGGCAGAAGGTGGCCAGAGACAAGAGAGGGACCACAACAAAGGCTCGCCTATTATCGTGGAGAGTAGGACTAGAGATAGGCCGGCGCTGGATACTGTACATGAACGCCTTCAAACTACAGGGAGCACTGAAGATATGTTGTTCCACGTAGACGAACGATGTCCAAGATCGTTACATAAAATACATCATGGGGAGACACGTCGATCCTTTGTTTAGATTATTGTATGTTTGGCATTTTATCCTACCCCTAATATAAAATCCCATAGGCTTAACATTGGGTTTCCGTATGCCACGCTGACTGGCATACAGAGTTTTATATGCCACTAGTGGCATACAGCTCTAATTTCACGTAATATTCCAAAATCAAGGAGATAGGGTAGGATAAAATCAAAACCTGATTCGTTTTAATCTTGGCCACCGCATTCCACTCCTGAAGTTTTGGCTCCGGACTTCACTCGGCTTCGCCTCATGAAGTCACTTTGCCAAACTCCAGTCGTGGAATACGGTGATTAAGATTAAACCTCATCCAGTTTTACGATAGTACGTTTGATATTGTACGGGACGATCGGTCCACTACGTGTATGCTATAAACCCCTCTCCCCCCTTCCCACACACACACACACACACGACCCACCGATAATCTAGAGTCACAGAAGCAATAATCGGGTGTGATATATAATAGTATATATCTCCCATACTTGCCATATTGTGTTGACGATTTCGGATTTCGGTGCTTTTCTCGCTCAGCACAAACTGGCACTTCTGTAAAGTATCATTTCATAGTACATGTAATAGTTCCCACTGATGATTTAGCGTCTCAGAGACAATAATCACGTGAAATATCAAATAGCGCCCATACGCCATTTCTTCCCTGGCGATACTCTTTCTATCGTCGACTACGACTGTAATTTCAAACGAAAATTAAAAAGACAATCGATACTGGATCATGTGAAAGAGGAGGTACAATCTTCAGCAGTCATAAATTACAAATGCTCCTGTGTTAGTCTAGTCTTGTTACTGTCTTAAAGTATTGTTGTAGTGTTACAAACTGTCCTTGTCTTGTCCAATACTATTGTTCCTCTCTTGTCTATTTTTTATTTTGTCACAACTCTCCTAGTATAAGGTATGGGTTTCTTTCAGCACCCTGTATGCTTGCATCACCTGAAATGTAATACCCGAAAGGATTACTGAACCTATTGTGATGGGTATCATTTTGTTGAATGTAAACAAATGAGAATAAGAACACTGGAATGTACACAGACTGAATAAGGAATAACATAAAATGGGTGGCAACTTCCAAATTAGTTGAACACAGTCAGGATGATTAAATAAGGATGAGTACAAGATAGTTCCACAAAAAATGGAGAGCAATCACAGGCACCATGCATGAATGTCTAGGTAATGGAACTGAACTAGCATAACTATGTTGAAGTACTGTGACGTATTAGAAACCTATGTAAAATAAGGAAAAATAAGAAAGAAAGTTGCTAAAAAAAAAGAAGCACCTATGAGCGATTGTAGATGTCAAGAAATACAATAAAAAATGATACAATAAACACGAAAAAGACGAGAAAATGGGCCGAGTTATATTGTTTGCTCTGTGTTAGGATAAAGCGCTTATAAATACGGAAAAAATGCACATATTGAAAAATGGTGCGAACCTAAAACGAACTATTATCAGAACGCCGCCTATCTGGAAAAATTGGATAATAAATACAATATGAACAGATTTCAGGTAAAAGCCGTCATGCGCTCCTCAGAATTGAATCTATGGAATATCCTCGATTGAGCTCGGATATTACTACACGTCAACCCACGGAGAACACGGCCGCTTGTATCTGAAAGCAGTCACTATTGTGTAAAGGTATTCCCCTGTTTTGGGAATATTCAGTGAGTCTTTCCAATGATTGCAGCACACAAACGAGAGACTAATGACCAGAGATAATCTCTACTCAGGAAGGAGACTGTGTTTGGAGATTGTATGTCAGTGTATCCATATAACTACATTAGGGTACACCGAACACTACTCGTCATTGTCTTCATGAAGATTGTGTCGTTCCTTATCAACTACCACCCTCATAAGCACCACAATGATGCCCTGCCTGGTATTGCCAAGGATGATTAGACCTGTATATGTACTATAGCAGGTGATATTTGTCGGCGGAATAAATGCGTTACTAATTCACTCTTTGTAAGGGTCTACATTCTGATGGCGATTCTTTTGCAAGAACAGCGAACACAATATATACATCTCACCCCTATCAGTGACTAATTGGCCTTAATTTCATCATACCTCTGTGAGTTGTTTTACAACACTCCATGGGCGCTTAGTACGCGTCCCCAGTGTTAAATATATTTGAAAGGAGTAAGATAAATAGTCTATCATCATCAGATGTACAGATACTACACCCAGAGGTCACATATGGACTACGAGAAATAAAGCAGAATTTCTGAACGTCAATATCAAATTGATGGAAAACTGAGTCATTGAACTCTGCAAAATATAATCACTAAATTAAAGATTCGATATAATCAAAAACTCATTTATGTGGAAATGAAACAAATGAATAAATTTGGATGGAGGGTCGGGGGCTGCAATGTGATGAGGAGTGTGTTCAGAATACTGTAAAAAAGTTTCCTCATGCGAGACTTTTCATAAGAGGTATCAACGTCAGAGAAGTCGAAAATGATTGTGTTTAGCAATACGGGGGGGTATTTTTCAGTCGGGAGGATCTAAAGTTGAGATCCGCTAAGATCGATCAGCAATCCTGACCAAATTTGAGGTCAATCGCTGAAAGTATTTTTCAGACGTGGTCTCAAGTCTACACAGCCGATCTCAGCTAAAACGATCTCAACTTGAGATCATTTCCTGCCAGGTACAAAATTATGCAATCGAAAATTATTGATTTGAGGCACTTAATCTTATCTAAATTAGACCATATTTACAGCGAATGAATAAATGTCCATTTGATCCAATCCTAAAATTTCATAATTTTCCTTTGAGTATTCCATAAGTGAGACATGTTTTACTTTTTGAATGGGTGTTGGTATTTATAAATATGGAGTGACCTTGACAAATAAAAAGCGAGTATTGCAGTAGGTCAGACACAAGCTGACTGAGTGGTGCAGTGCCTGCATTTTTCAGATTTCCAGACAAATGTTTATCACGGTCGTAATAGTAACAGGAACACTGCAAAATTTTGGATATAGGTTTGTCAGAGTATTAGTACTCTAAATATTTTTTTATTTGAATGAGATTTAGCACCTGAAAAAAAAATTATGATAAGTATCAACTGGTCTCAAGTTGAGACCAAATTAGAGATCGTTTTTCTTAAGATCACATGAGATCACTTGAGATCGTCTCAACTGAAAAACACCTAAAGCATCCCAAACGGTCTCATCTCCGCCTCAACTTGAGATCCCTTAAGATCGTCTCAACTGAAAAACAATTTGCCTCTAAAATGGTCTCAAGTTAAGATCGTCAAGACTGAAAACCAACCCCTTGGTTGTCATATATGCACTGCTCAGTCCTGCTTTTGGTATTTTTCACCACCTCCTGGAATCTTAATATGATAATCTCCAAGTATTGTAGTACAACTATATAAGTAAAAACTGTTATTCCATTGTGAATTATAGGATATGTACATTTATAACATGCTCGCAGGAGCTGTATACGGTGCTTAGGCAGCCTTCCAGGAAGTAACCCTTTGTAAGTCTTTACAATGGTTCATAGTGGGTGGTGCAGAGGGCCAACGTCCCTGTTTTAGATGGATCTACCGCTAACATCATCCATCAAATGTGGGTATCAAGTGGCCATTCGTGTGTGTGTGTTGCCAGCCCACTCACTGGTCTCACCCACACTCTCTTTCCATTGAAAATGAACATTATATCAATGACGTTGATAGGTGATAGTGCCTGAATTAGTTACCTATATGTGTCGCTTTATGGTAGGTATCTAATGTGGTATTTCCACTTACCAACGAAAAGGTCATCACTTATGTTCACCCTGTACAAAAGTCGGTCGATGGTTCCATTTGAGAAATTATCGGAGTGCATAATCAGTGGCGGTCATCCAAAAAAGTTGTTTTGTGATGAAAATTGAGGTCGTTACTAACGTTTCTTAAACCTCAAGGCCATTCCAATACCACTGAATTCGACCTGATTTGATTTCGTCTCTGGTGCAAAAAAAGGTCAGTGGTATCATTTCATATAAAGATGTAATAATAAGCTGCTGACCCTTGTTCCCACCTGGCGATTCTGGCGTGTCTCAACATGCCAACGTTTGACCTCCGATAAATCTTTCGGCCACCACTGACGAATTCTTTTATCGTTTTGGTCTTCTGACGGCATTTGGAAAACAACAGAAAATCGGTGGAGGAATTTACTTTTGGTATTTTTCGGCACCAGTTCACCAACATGTTTGTCGCCAGGCGATTCAACATGGGTCAATTTTATCATGGATGAATATGGACAGAAGTGTATAAAAAAATCGGTCTGATGGTGAAAACAGCAATAACTAGTATAACAAATTAGTGATCTAGTTTGCAAATTGTTAGCGCTCGCACTGCCATCGCCTTATTTGTACATTGGAATAATTAGTTTATAAGACTCGCTGATCATTGTGTTGGCAGGTAGAAACTTCCACTTCAGTGAATTTTGATTTCAACAAGGTGACATTCTATATAAAATAGGCTTTAGTACTTTGATGAATATACATTATTCTCATTCAAAATAGAACCGAGAAATTGAACAAAGCTGTTACTGAAAAAAACCCTATTGCGAGAGATTGGACTGGGAAAGACATGATGAAATTGTGAAATATTATAGGTGGACTACAAGGATTTCGTTTAGATTTCATCTGGCTAGCTCTTACTGATGTTTTAGCAAAATTTGAGAGGCATCTATAACGAGAAGAAAATATAAGCTCGAAACAAGTTTAAGAATTAGTAATCAAAGGACAATGATGATGGTTTTGAATATATTTAGAAGTAAAGGAGGAATTGGAATTACAGTGTGAGGGACTCCCAGAAAAATCTATGCATCTTTCAACTAGACGACTTTATAAAGCCTTAGAAACACGTTCTAGGAGGGAGCGGTTGTCTGTTCAACGATGGAAAATCACATGTAAAATCGGCGATAGAAGCTCACATGTACATCGAGGGAGGAAAATAAACATAGATGTACTCTTTAAAGAAAATATATATATATTTTGTTCCCTTCCAATAAGGGAATATTGTGTTACACAATCACCAAATTCGGCTATATGGCCGTTCTTCCACTCGGGCCCTAGACCCCTACTCCTCATTCTAATGGCGGGTGTTAAGCCGAATGGGCAGTGGTTTGAACCCACGACCTCCCATGCTCGAGGCGAACACCCTGACCACTTGGCCACCGAGCTTGGTAAAAAATATTAATTAAGGTGTCTATATTTGGTACCGAATGGCCCTCGGTAAAAAGAAGTTATAGATAGCATACTACAGGGAGAAAATGAGGTAACATTCTAAGTAAAGTAGCATGAGGTCTAAATCTACTTCAAATCTTCCAATCAAGTGGCCTTGAAAATTAAATTCACTTTAATATCGGCTTCGTGACGTAGTGGATGGCACTTCAATCGAAACCCAGAAGTATGGAATGGCTTTTCGTGAAACCTTTCCTCTATGGCAAAGACTCTCAGACACTCTCTTGGTGTGCTACCTGAAGATTTCACTGGACGCTTCGGACTAGGCATTCTCCATAAAGAATTCATAATTAAGTGATTTCCTTCAGTCAATCTGAAGCGATTTCCCCTCTAGCTCCCACTTGTGACAGGACCTTTAATAATACACGTTCGCCAGCGAGGGCAATACAACTTCGTTTGTTCTATTTATTATCCATCTTCTCCAATAACTCAAACCCACGAATTGTCATAACAAAATGTATATTACTAGAGACTATGTTTTTGCTCTATAGAACAAAAGGACTATCTTCCCGTACAACATTGCTTTGAATCCATATACCATGCGGTTATGATATCTGTTTTCGATAACGGATACAGGTTTATTGATGAGTCTCAATATATTACCAACGGGTAGTTTGTATACTATGAATAATTAAGTGAAAACTGAAAAGTATCACTAGTTCATGAGACATATATGCATAGATGTCTGTATTATAATGCATCTTCGTATATAAAGAAAAATCGTATGTTTTTTTCTGTGTATGTATTTGTGTGTATGTTTGTGTGTATATTGTTTGATTTTTTTCCTCGGTCAACCAATGGCAAACCTTATTTTGATTTGCTGCCTAAAGCTTAGAGAGGGTATCTGTTTGTCAGCTCTGTGATAGCGTAAGGTCTGCTCCGTATTGAAGGAACGATAATCAGGGTGGACGATATGATCTATGTAGTGATGGGGAACATGAGGATGAATCAAAGGTTAATATCGTATAATAATGCAGGTCGTTTGTATTCGCTCAGATCTTTCCTATAAATGATCGTACATTTAACATACCTCTTCTGTCATGATCGGCCGTGGCAGTTAAAGATGAGCTACAGAAACTAGTTCTTATGAAAAATTCATATGTACATATGAATAATTTTTACCAGATACTCCAGAAAATTTTGGAATGTCCTGCACAAACAAATATGGTCCATTACAATCACAACCCTTCAATAGCAATATCGTTTTAAAAAACAAATCCATAAAAAAAAACCAGACAAGCTGATTAGGTGTAAATATTTTATTATGGGAATTAATTAACATGGAGATTTGGGAGGGACATTTTCAATATTATTTTGCAACGTTTCGTCCCATTTATGGGACTTCTTCAGGTAATATTTGTTGTTTCTAAATAACAAATTACAAGAAGATCCTTGCCAATATCGCCCATGTAAATCTCGATATTTCCTCAAGAGCTATGTATATATACTAAACTACTCCCATCGCACCAGGGCCCCGTTGCTCCTGTTTTTGTGGTATCGCTAGCTATAATCGGATCGCAATTTTATTTTTACGATTACTTTAACCATACGATTAAAAATGTGTTGCTCCTGTAATATCGGATCGTATCCCTATATTCCCGCGGTATCGCTATTTTCTGCGATGCGATAGCGATACAACAATTCAGGGGCACATATTGAATGAGACAGGGGTAGATTCATTAGTTCTTTAATCAAATACAGATGGCATTACAGTTAAAACTGGCCTGACACCTTGTGTCGTGGATCGTTATTTCCTATAGGTAGAAGAACAAGGGGCAGGGGTTGGTTGTGCCACCATGGATCGTTATTTGAAATATCAGATAATGCTGTACTTAACCCACCTACGATCCGCAGTGCTGCGAATGTCCGCGTAAAAATATCGCTAAAAGCTGTATTTAACGCGGCGATGCGCCTATGCGATTACGACGAGATCCACTATTCTGCGATCCACAACTCTATCGTAAACCTGGAGCAACGGGGCCCAGGGGAAGATTCATTAGTTTTTTAAACTAAATACAGATGGCACCAGAGTTAAAACTGATCTGACACCTGTTGGTGTGGATCGCCATTTTCTATAGGTAGAAGAACAAGGGGCGGGGCATCGTAGTGCCACCATCCATCGTTATTCAGAATTTCAGACAAGGCCATCTCTAATCAAAGTAATGCGATCCGCAGACGATCCGCACTGGTGTGAGGGTCCGCGTAAAAAGTATCGCTAAAAGCCTTATTTTACACGGCGATGCGCCGATGCGATTACGACACGATCCGCAAAATTTCAGGAGCAACGTTTAGCCCCTCGTATCGCTATTCTGCGATCCTCAGCTCTGTCGTAAACGTGGAGCAACGGGGCCCTGGAAGGATACTTATTGAAACTCTCCCATTGAGGCTTGGTGACTGCCACTTGCAGGCGGGACAACATGTTTGGGTCTGCGCACGTCAGTAGACTAATGCCCTTAGCGAGACCGTTTTCACTAGGGATCAATTTGAAAAGGCAGAATCAATAAGAGTTCCATGAGCGATCAATGAGAGCACTGTGTCGACTGCCTGGCAGGCAGGCGGACTGCGCTGACAATGCGTGGATCGTGGCCAAGGTGTATGCATTGACGTAGCAGTGGTATGTGTGCGACACAATATACGGGGAGCCACTTTTATCATCCAGCTAATACAAAGGTAGCCTAGAATCCAGGCCTATGCACTTACATATCCAGTTGAATTCACTTTGTGGGAGTCATCTATCCCACAGGTTATTTGTCTGAGATTTTGTACTGGAACACCTTGTCTCCTTGTCTGAATAGTAGGGTTCCCTCTCCTTAAAGTTGGATTCACACGTTGAAATCTATGTACCTGATAAGGTGTTTGTCTGAAATAAATTCTGCTGAGATTCGGTGCTCGAGCATCATTTTTTCGTGTGAATTTTAGGATTCCATTTCTCGGACTCATGTTTTCCCCCGTGGGATTGTTGGCGACATTTACCTCTTATAAGGAGCCGAATCTTATGAGATTTTGTAGCCTGTGAGGCACATGAATCCCACCATGTGAATTCCAGTTGAGAGAAGGCTTTACCCATGCAATAGTCGGCGACGATTACTCCTAAAGTTGCATTCACATGGTGAGTTCATCTACCTCACAGGGTATTTGTCTGAGACACCATGAAATTTATGTAGCTCACAGGGTATCCAGTATTTTCACACCCATCCCTTCAAGGATACTTGAGTCCCAGGGTTAGTGTTCACCAGGACTGAAACTATGTACCAAATGTGTCCTTCCATCAAATTGTGATTCTGAAAAACAAGAAATGGCACCTTCCACTGAGATGTTTGTACCGTAGACGAACTGGCCAGGACTCGAGAAAATGTGTGAAGTATACCCGTCTGAGGTACATTAGCCTCTACGTATCAATTCCGCTTTAGGCCACGTGAAATTTGAATCCGTATAAAATGGTTATGGTATCTGACAGTTTTTAAACAGCTGGTGGTTTACTGAGTCCCGATTCCTTTTCAATGGGGACTTGGTGTACCATGGATGATAAAAAGGGATGTGATACACTGCATTGGGAAGCCTTCAATCATTAATAAAAGGTGGAAACGTCTGGGCCCCGTTGCTCCAGTTTTACGATAGAGTTGCGGATCGCAGAATAGCGATCCAAGGGCCTAAACATTGCTCCTGAAATTTTGCGGATCGCGTCGTAACTGCATAGGCACATCGCCGCGTAAAATACAGCTTTTAGCGATATTTTTACGCGGACATTCACAGCACTGCAGATCGTATCGCTGTGGGTTAAGTACTGCCTTATCTAATATTTCAAATAACGATCCATGGTGGCACCACCAACCCATGCCCCTTGTTCTTCTACCTATGGAAATAGCGATCCACGACACAAGGTGTCAGGCCAGTTTTAACTGTAATGCCATCTGTATTTAATTAAAGAACTTATGAATTTTCCCTTGTCTCAGTCAATATGTGCCCCTGAATTGTTGTATCGCTATCGCATCGTAGAAATTAGCGATACCGCGGAAATATAGCGATACGATCCGATATTACGGGAGCAACGCTTTTTCAGCCGGATCGTTAAAGTAATCGTAAAAATAAAATTGCGATCCGATTATAGCTAGCGATACCACAAAAACAGGAGCAACGGGGCCCTGGTACTTTACAACTCTACGAGTGGTTCAATAAGCTGGCGTTACGGCTCCGTTCCGTGGTCAGTATGCAGACACAAATCATGTGGCCATTCAATATGACTTAACTCACACTATTGCAATCCTGGTCAGCCTGGTCAGGGCGCCATTGAGCTGAGCGCTGGAGGTCAAATCATTGATGCTTCACCTCCTGCAATACTAATATGCCTCTCCTATTGAAAGTCCATTGTGAGCATATGCTGTCAAGAGACAGGGTTGGACTGTTGATAGTACCACAGAGGCTTGCCTTGAAGGCCTTGCTGAGACTCATTAAATCATTGATCAACACCCTGCGGTAGTGTTGTTTGTACCGGCACAGAGCGGATGTCAGTTCCTTGGTAAGCTGTCAGAAGGCTTCAGCACCAGATCTACTAAGGCCCCGCACCCACTAGTTACGACACGCTCCGACAAGTGTTCCGACACACTCCCATACAGAATTTCTCTGTCGTAGTGCAATCGTAACACTCTTGTCGGAGCGTGTCGTAGCATGTCGGAGCGTGTCGGAGCGTGTCGTAACGGTTTTTGGCGGAAAAAAAGGAAACCACGGCGCCGACACAGGCTACGAGACGGGCTATGACAGAATACGGTTTTTCTCAATTATTTAAAAAATGATAAGAGTAACCTATGATTTTTAAAACTTAAATAAGTAGCATTATGTATATACTATATTCTGGTAAAGTTTTGAGAAGGTGACATGGGTTTTACTGAGTGAAATTGACCTTTTCAGAATTCTTATATTTCCTTTTATCAAATATTTTAACACTCTTGAGTTACGGAAAGGGTACATCCTGATTAGTATGTAACCGAAATTTTGTCGAAATTTTCAAAGTTTTAACGGAGATATAGAGGAAAATATAAAAGCCCATTGAATTACCATTGCTCCCGTAGGCGGCAGTGTTAATATGTCGGAACGGTGTCGTACGGTGTCGTAGCCATTATCGGAAGCCTGCCTCCACTACTGATGAATGCTACGATAGCGTTCCGACACGTTCCAACACGCCCCGACACGTTCCGACAAGGGCGCCGTGTCTTAGGCCCTGCGACATGCTTCCGACATTTCCAACATGTTGGAAATGTCGGAAGCATGTCGCAAGGCCTACGACACGGTGCCTATGTCGGAGCGTGTCGGAAGCCATGTCGGGGCGTGTCGGGGCGTGTCGGAACGCTTGTCGGAAGCCGGCCTCCACTCCTGCGATAATTCACACGCTTCCAACACAACGTTCGATTTTATGTCGGAAGCGTGTCGGAAGGGCTATCGGGGCGTGTCGGAAGCGAAATCGTAGTAAGTGGGTGCGGGGCCTAAGGGGACTGAATTCACATGATAATTCTCGTGTGATGGCATGAAACTATGTGTCAACGCGATGATGCGAATATGAGGGTTCTCCTGAGGCATGCGACTCCCAACCAAAAGCCAACGGCATGCCAAGCGAACGCCGGATCTACCAAAGCGAATTTTCCCACGAGGCTGGGAGAACTCCGGCTGAGTGTGTGAGAATTGGAATTCTCACGAGAAATCCTTGTAGATCAGATGTCTTACTGGAAGTTCCAGCCTCCACCAGATACCTCACCCTACCTGCAAGCCAAGCGGCATGAAGGAGTGTATAATCAAGTCCCTATACAATACAGCCGCAATCACGAGCAAATACCATTAGCAATTACTCAGGTCTTGCAGCACAAAGTATCTGCTTGGAAATTGACTCGTTCAGCACCAGGAGCAAAATGGCGACACCCAGGTCTGGATATCTATGTGACTTGTGCCTTTGGCAGGTGTATTTTTGTACTAATTGATCATATTCATCATGAATGAATGAGTATCAATTATTTACATATGAAGCGACGGCAGTATACATTCCTATATACCCATTTCCGAAACCTCTATAGTTACATACCGCTGCTGGGGGTGCAGTAATTATAAGGGACGAAAACTTAGCTATTGCAGTTGCTCGCTAAGGGTGGCCATTTTTCTGGGGCTATGACAGGAAAAAATTAAAATAATTTTTATCAATATTTAAAGGTATATAGGAATAGGGAAACCATTTCCCGGTAATCAAAAGTCAAAGCTACTCGGTAAGGCTTGGAAAAATTACTGCCCGCGGCAAAGGCCTTGGTCAGTAAATTTTCCGAGCCTTACCTCGCAACTTTAAACATTCGCTCACCGGAACATAGCTTCCCTCTAATACTCGCTTATATATAGTAGAACCTCGCGAAACAGACAAGAGACTATTCGAGACGTAAGTCCTTTTTGCGGGGTATTTCAATTGAGCAGGATTCACAATGAGCGAGTCTTGTACCTCCGGGTGCATTTCTCGGCCACAATGATTCCTGTGATGTTGAACCACCGAACAATCGCTCAGTGTGACACGCTAAATATCTGAGCCAATGCGGTTATGTGCCACCCGTGATCGAGAAGGACAATCCTCATTAACAAATGGCTTGCGATTTGGGTTTATCATGTTCGATATTCTCTAGAGCTCCTCCTTGCGATTCCTGTGACACCAACCGGGCAAGATCAACAGATCCAATAAATACATATATATATATATATATATATATATATATATATATATATATATATATATATATATATATCTATATAATTTTTTGGTTTATAATTTTTGTGTATTATCTTGGTGTGTGAATGATAGACTGTCTTGTGTTTGCATCCAGTATTTGTATATAGTTCCGACTATTGTATGGAAGAACGCCATCAATGGCGATTACTGTAAGTCGTAAAGGTTTACTAAACAAAACAAAAAAGAAAAGAAAAGAATCATAGGCGCATTTAGCGCTCACAGAGAACCCAACTTTAACCCTTTCCCTGCAGCACCCAGTTCCCCTGTTCACCTGTACACGGCAGACATTGCCTCCCCAAATGACCCTGCTACAGCAGGCACCTTTTTTGGGAAATAGCAATGTCATGTGATGTGTCATGTGATTTAAGTAATTTACCTTGGTGACTGATCATATTTTATTATACCAAATCAAAGGTCAATATGCCTATTATAAATTGTCAAAATTTCTTTTAAATCAAACAATTATCTTTTTATCAATTGCATCTTTTCTGCCGTAGCCAGGGGAATGCCTGGAGGCATCTTCCTGCCATAGCCAAGGGAATGCCTGGAGGCATCTTCCTGCTGCTAAAGGGTTAATTATTGGGACTCTGCATGTCTCAATACACTTAAATTGAAGTTTATTAATATGTACGCAATGGTGTTGCTATATATGCAGGTGCAATCAAACATGGACATGTAAAATTAAAAAAAAAAAAAAAAAAAGGTTTATCCACAGTCACCTGTACATACATTATCAGGTGAAACTGACGTGGGATTCATATGGTGGGATTCCCGTACCTCACAGGGTGATTGTCTGAGGCAAATCCTGCTGAGATTTAGTTCTGGAACACAATCTCCTCGTCTTAACTGTAGGTTTCCAGTTCCCTGAGACAAGTCATTTTTCCTGCATTTGGAGACGACAATGACCCCTATACTGGTGCAAAATCTCATGAGATTTTGATTTTAAACAGGTTTAGAATTTATAAGGGCTTTGGCATGACAAATGGACCCACTGCTGAGTCGCCAACTGAGTACTCAACCTAGCCAATGGGAAGCTAGCAAGCAGGGTCACATGTTTTCTAAACCATTCACCTAA
Organism: Alentia gelatinosa; assembly: GCA_950022655.1. Classification (NCBI taxonomy): domain Eukaryota; kingdom Metazoa; phylum Annelida; class Polychaeta; order Phyllodocida; family Polynoidae; genus Alentia; species Alentia gelatinosa. The sequence goes on from OX465592.1 coordinate 16,306,682, forward strand.
GGAGTGCCATTTGAGTGTCAGTGTCAGTGTTTACTGTGACTATATATGTCTGAGACTGTACCAGGTGTGTCCTTCCAAATTCGCTATTTTTGACTGGTAAAAGCACCTTGAGACTGGTAAAAGCACCTTACCATGAGAATTTTGTCTGAGACTAGGGAAAAGGTGTGAAGTACATCTGTCTCAGGTTCATTAGTCTCTAAGTGTGAATCCCACTTTACACAAACACTGACCTGCCCACTGTACTCCTAACACCAGCACTTAAGGCTGTGCGCCTACATCATCACCGAAGCTTGTGCTTCAGACTTAAACCTGACCCGATCCCGCCGCCAATAACCATAGGCGTTACCGTCAAATGGAAGCTGTTGCTTCAAAAACAAGGTTTATTCTGTGTGAACCACGCAGAACAATGGTGTTCTGAAAGTAGAAATAATCAAAAATACTTTATATAGACAAAAGAATGATAGTATTATTATATATGATCATTCAAAAAACAGACAATTGCGTTTTAAAAATTGAAAATATAAGTTGGGATTTTCCATTTGGCATGAACCTGGATTTTCAATGGCAAATAAAATAAAAACAACAGCACTGCAGCTAAGTGCAGAGATCAGAAGATTGGGACAATGGCGTAAATGGTCAATTCTCCCAGATCATGATCGATGCCCACGTACGGTGACCAAAATTTCAAACTAGTTAGATCTTTATAAAAATGTGGAAATATATAGAAGAAGACAATACCTTATAGGGGTAAAAGTTGGGAACACTAATCTTTATTGGAAATTATTTTTTAGCTGAATGAATTTAACCTTATAATCCTTATGTCACCGTACATGGTCATGTGGGTTTAACAAGGCCTTAGGGGAAATATTGATTGTAATTTATCAGCAGAATCAGATTTTCATTATCAGAAAATGAAATTCTAATCATATTGAGTAAATTAGTGTTGATTAATACTATTCAGAATACAATGCCCATGTACGGTGACCAGCCCATGTACGGTGACATACCTAAAAATACATGTATATTTCTTGGCATTAACATGCCTGAAGTATTTGTAAATTGCAGGTGTTAATGGTTCCAAAACACTCTATTTATGTATAAAATATTATTCACTAATATTATAAATCTTCTTCCTTATATAAGCAAAACCTAATGATTTCTGCCCATGTATGGTGACCAAATAAAGTTCACCACCCATGTTCATTTAGCTGTAGAATATTTGATGGAAGAATTAATTTACACACTTCAAATGCTATACAGCCATTTCACATGCCTCCTTCATTTGGAGGATGAAAAAGTACCCAAAAAAGTACTTTTCTCTAATTATTTTACCTTTTAATGTTGCTTGCCCATGTACGGTGACATACCCTTCACCACTGATTTTTCACACCTAGACTACAAATAAATCTGCCCATTTGAACGTTTATCATGTTTTATAAGCTCTGCAACACATTTGTGGGTATGACACATTCAGAACAGATAAATATTTATAGTTAAATACAAATAAGAGGTCTTCAAAATCTCGTTATACAGGTTTCATCTATGAATTTTGAGCTAAAAATGCCTATTTTAGGGGTTTATCAATTTTCATTAAAGATATAGGCACATGAAAGTGGGGTTCCCCTGACAGATATTTTATTTCTACATACTCTAATATCGTTTCTGATATTATAAAACAATGTTGGTATATGAAAACAACCTTTTGAATTATTGGTCACCGTACGTGGCCCATCGATCACAATCTGGGAGAATTGACCAAATATGCGTTTTAGAACTCAAGCTGGTCTGGCGTGGGAGTCACATCTACGTGAACATAAGTAGGCATGTATATATATTACACAAAATTGTACCACATCTTTTATGCCCGAGGAGACATGTTCATTTGTAAAGGCAAATATGAAAAAGGGGGTTCTGTTCCCGGCCAAAGTGCCCCTCGCCAACAATGGCGTCCTTCTGTACCTGTAACTGTGACGTATTGCTTTTCCTGATAACAAAAATTGGATCTATTCAGCATACCTCCACTTGAGACGCACACACAGGCAGTAAGAAACAAAGCAGATTGGTGTCTGTGTGACGTTTCATTTTGAGTATCCTCTGAGAGAGAGACAAATATCCTGAATCAAGTTTCATTTAATCAGAATTAATTAGAATATCCCCTCATGAGGATGTCGACGTCGACTTTCTTAACACTTGGATTGTGAGCTTAGAATTCGCCCTGTGTCGTTGATAGCTTCTCCTGTGGTAATCCATCACTCCAATGTCGTAGAATCATAGGAAATACCTTCATGGTGGTCATTTGTCTCTTTGATACCATGAAATCAAACATAGACCATTTCTTATTCACATTCATCTCTTCGATGTCATAGAATTAAATCATAGCAACAAATCAAGAACAAACATATGAATTATAATAATATCTTTCATGATGTTGAAGAAAATGAAAAGCTTTATTGATACAGATTTATCTCTTTCTTTACCATAGAATAACAAAATATAGCTTTCTCAGTGGTGATTTAATCCCTTGATGTTGTGACATCAAAGAGAACCCTCTTTAGCTTATCAATCATGCAGAATCAAACAAACAGCTTTCTCTTTAGGAATCTATCTCACCGATACCTATTAGTCAGATGGCAAGTTTTATTCGTAATGATCCATATCTTCAATATTGTAGAATTATATATAGTTAAAAAAAATTCTTTGGTGAAAATATGATTTTTTATGTCACAGAATTTCACGGAAAGCCTTTTTCATGATAATAAATCTGTTTCGTGTCGTAGAATCAAACGGAGACCTTTCTTCAAACAATTCCTCTCTTTTAGATATCATAGAAACAAACAAAGAGCTTTCTTCGTGTTAATTGATTTCTATAATGTTATAGAATCAAACAAAGACCTTTGATTCATATTAATCTATCCTTTCGCTGTTGTGGAATCAAAGTAAAAGCTTCCTCTTTGCTAATCCACCTCTCCGTGTCATTCCAGGAATGCTGGTGCTTTTGTTGCTGTACCTCCTTCTGACGTCACAAGCGGAAGCGTCGTGTCGAGGGTCGTGCGGCGCATGCGCGCGACGCTACGGCTGCATGACGCCCGCCTGGGGCAAATGCTGCACGCAGTTTTTCATGCACAACGGTCGTAAGAGGTCGCCACCGTCGGGCGGGCTCCGGGACCCGAACGGGAACGTCATGGAGAGCTTCATCGACTACGTGCGCCTAAAAAGTAAGCTGGTCAATGTAAGTGAGGTCCACTGTGGTTATGTATGAGGGTTGTTGTGGCCCCTAAGATTCGAGGTCAACTCTCGACTGCAGAGCCGTCCCAAGGCGCTAGAAAATATTATGTAAGGAGGTCAGGGTGAAGGTCGGGGTTTGCTGCAAATGCAGTCATTGGCTACTCGGTCTACTGTATTCCTTATATGCAATTAAGGTAATGGGACAACTCCATGGTGGTATATAAGACGAGAGGTGTGGCGACAGTAAGGAACGTTTATTGTAAGATGCAGTCAGGTGAGAATGAATTGCAAGTATAACAGGGTAAACATGAGTATAGACTGTTTCAAAAATTTTGTCCCAGGGTGTGGCTTTGAGAGACAAAACGAAACAGGAAATTTCAGTGTAGGTGGGTGGTACCAGACCTGTTTCAATGTAAGTGAGTTCCACTGTAGTTTATTAGCTAAGACGAGAGGTGTGGTGGCAGTAAGGAACGTTTATTGTAAGATGCAGTCAGGTGACAATAAACTGCAGGTAAAACAGTATACATGAGTATAAACAGTTCCAGAAATTTAGCCTCAGGGAGTGTCTTTGAGAGACAAAACGAAACAGGAATTTTCGGTGTAGGTGGGTGGGACCAGACTTGTTTCTAGAGTTCGTGTTGGCGCGCATGCTCCATGACGTGTGCGTCACTTTTGGGGACGTTTGTTGTCTCGCAGCGCCAACAGGGGGCGCCATATGGAGTTACTCGGTAAAGAACGCGCCACGTCCCCCGCTTACTTGAATTTGATTTTAAAAAAGAAGGAAAAAATTCATTTCTGGGCAAGGTCACAAGCGGACCAGTCCACGAAAAATTAGAGCAATCAATTCATATGCTCGTTGTATTTATCGGGTGCAGAATGGACTTGAGTGTCAAAGATAAAAGGAATTTTTCTTAAAGGATCGCGATGTAAGGTAATCGACGAAATCTGTCAAATATAGCATGTTTGCATTTTGTATGAATCACTATCAACATTATGTGCATTATAAACATGATAATTTTCTGTTTCTGTATTGCCTGGAAGAACGGTCCAAAGACCGAACGCAATAAAGGCTTTATAAAAAAAAGATCGGTCGGCGACTACCTCAGTTTTCTGAAGAAAACACCCTTTCTGAGGACCACTACCGATTACACACACCGATAAGTTTTCTAATAGAACCAGGTGCATTTAGTGCAGGGTACAGATAATCGGTTGGGGTTTCGTCGACCTGTGGAAATGCCACTAAAGTTATGCATTATGTTTCATTTATCCACACTTGAATTGTTACTCAATGTGAAATTTCAGCATTTCACATGACCTTCCGTTGATTCACATTTAAACTTTTTACTCATTCTGTCATGTCAGCATTTGGCATGACGTTCCCATCATCAACATTCAAACATGTTACTAACTGTAAAATGTGAGCATTTAGTATTACATTCCATTAATACCAGTTAAAACCCGTTACCCTCTGTGAAACATCTGCATTCAGCATGATGTTTCGTTTATTCAAACTTAGACTTGTTATTTCACCATGAAAGATTCGCATTTCACATGACGTTAAATTCATCCACACGTAAACTCTGTACACACTGTGAAATGTGAGCATTTAGCATGACGTACCGTTCATCCACACTTAAACTTGTTACTCACCGTGAAATGTCGTCTGCAGACGCTGCTGGCGCGGGGAGGACGTTCGGAGATGATCGACAAGCCATTCCTGCCTCCAGATATTACCAGAGACGCTGACAATAGCTTCCCACTAGGCGGCGACACTGAGAGAAATCATCCGCTAGGTGGCACCACGCTTACTTCTGGACCAGATGTATCATGGGAGGAGTACTTCGAGGGGACATCAAAATGACTTCTTTTTACACGGGGAAAAATAGGATTTCTATTCTTAAGCTAATCTGCTGGAGATTATTTTTCTCTTGTGAAGTGGTGTTTATGTTTCAAGACATATCATGCACAGACAAGGAAGCTTACGGAGAAAGTCTTACGTTCTGCTATCAAAAAGAATTGATGCATTATTGGGCGATAATTGGGGTATATCTACATGCTAATAGCAGCTGAGGATTAGTGTTTCCCGCAATTTTTACAGGAATCCATTTTTATATGCGTCACATATATGACGAGGATGGAGTGAATGCTATTCCTCGTGGAAGAAAAAACACAAAATTCTGGAATCCTAGATGAGGAGATCATTTATTTCTTGAATTCTGTTTGATTTCTTTCCGCTTCTTTGCCTTAGGATTAGTACGAACCACCGCATCTTAGAATTGCTTCTGTTTCTCGTGTCCAGCCTAGGGGAGACCCAGAGCAGTCACAGGGTGTTTGACAGAGTTTGTAATGTTGAGAAACTATTAAAGCAATCTGCATGACTCAGTCGATTTGCTTTTCATTCCCTGTAATTGTTTACTTCTCTCGGGATGTATCCCTTGTCCTGTGTCGAGATGTTGTGTACATGGTTTTCATACAAGCCTGCATCTATTTCTCAAGCAATAAATAATGTTACCATAATCAATACAACGCTTGCTTTACCTCCTAACTTTATTGAAGATATTCACAATTATATGAACATAAAAAGGAAAGAAAAAAATTCTTTAAACTAAATCACCCCCGTATTAAGTATGTAGATATAATATGCATTTTATATGGTCGAGTTTAAAGTCGCATGGATGTCATGATTAATGAATGAATTAAAATAGTCGTACCTTCAATAAGTTGAACTATGAAGTAACAATGCCAAAATAGCAGACCATAGACGTCAGTGTAGAAGTACATTTCATTTTTGTAGTTTCTGACGAAATATTAAAATATTGTCGGTAAACACGCTAGTTTAGTCAGAAAGTGGTGTAGGCGCCAAAAATCCGTACACTCAATCAGCAACCTTGATTATAAGCCCGTACCCATTGGCCGACTAGTTGGCACCGGTCTACAGTGGGAAACTATCGATAGATCTTTGATACACTGAGGCCAGATCGGTAAATGGAAATGAGACCTGCAGAGAATTCTCACAGATTGATTTAGTATAGGTCACGTAACAATGCAAATCAAATTTGATTGCACCCATAAAAACACACTAGAAACAGTGCATACAATACACCTTCACTAATAAATTGATACCGATATACAGTAAGTGGCACTACCGACAGACTTTTGCACAACTCAACCATTTCCATTGGCCGATGAAAATAGCGAAGTTATTTTTCAATTACCTGATATTCAATCAGTGGTGCTACTGACCGCACATCGGTTTCAATTTATCAGTGATAGTGTACGATATGCACGATTTCACTGTATTTTCCGGGTACACACAGACTTATCTGACATTGTTACATAATCTATGCCAAATTTATCGTTGAGCATTCTCGGCAGGTCCTCCTTTCCATTCACCGATCTCACATCGATATACCAAGTAAATCTATCAGTGGTTCCCGATTGCAGATCGGTGCCAAGTAGTTTGCTAAAGGCAACAAACTTTATCCATGATCAGTTTTCTCTTGCCGATTTTTTGCCTGCCGAATGGTTTTGGAGCCATGACCCAGCGACATTATCAACGACAAAATCAACCAGGTGGAATTTGTCGGTAATAAAGTTATTGATTGATTGAGCCAGAAATTACCAAAATCGCTACCTGGGGTCGGTTGAATCAATTCTGAATACAAAAGTACATGGTACAAGGTTATCATTTAATGATATTCGAGCTCGTCCGCGGGGACAGTCCCATAATCCATAATTGTTGAATAAAGTTGACACAAATCATCACTGGCCCCGATTGGCATATAAGAAAGTGTATTCATGTATGAGCCAAGATTGTTCACCAGGCCCCGGGGGTTCGGTATCGGTCGGGCATTTTGGTGTGTATTTTTTTTAATTGACGATTTAACAAAAAGGAAATTGCTACTATAGAAAAGGCAGCCGATGCCTTCCAACAAATCTAGTAGTGGCATATGTTGTTGTTTTTTTTAAAGTTCTTTATTGCGTTCGGCTTTTACAAGTCGCTCTTCCAGGCAATACATTGACTGTATTTCAGACTGGTCTCTATTGGTCAATGAGCATGAGAATCATCTCCAAAGCACTGTTCAGCTCAGAGTGGCGCAGCCCAGCCGCGTCCTCCCTGCGCTCCTCGACCTTCCGACCCAACACTCCACGGGCTCGCCTTTTCTCCAGCGCGGACCAGATGTGACGTAGCGGAAGTGCGCTGACCTCCCGCGGAATGGTGACCGGATGGAGACGCTTGCCCCGGGCGGAGGAGAATCCGCTAGGGGGCGGCACTCTCTTGGTGGAGTCACGTTCGTCTTGAGTGCGGGCACTTCCGGTGGAAGCGGACGCGTAACGCCGGGCGGATATGACGTCATTGTCGTCTGCGTCAGCGGCCAGGACGATACGTCGCCGTGACGTGTCCACAACACCCGTGGAAAACTGAAGAAATAACGAGCATCGGGTTAGACTGAGAGATATGTAGTGAGAAATTATAATATATTTGTTTGGTTAAGCAGAGTATTGTAAGAAGGAACCGCATCGGGACAATGGCCGCTGAACATATGCCATGGGTTTTGGTTGCGAAGCAATTTCATGAGGCAGTGCCGAGTGAGATCAAATAGAAAACTAAAACTGAAGGATGTTTACAAAAATCTTTGAAATCGTTCGCTCTCTCTGTTGTGGATAACAGCGTTGGAATTGTTTATCACAAATAACGTTAGTACTGGATGCAATCGAGTACAAACAAAATAACCCACGGTCTGGCAGATGTAGGCGCAGCCGACATCGTTTAGATGACATATATAATAAAAGAAAGCAAGAACACCAAAAAATAGTGCAGATGCCATTTGCACAAAAAAAACACATGGGAATGTTGGGCATAGACCATAAACCCAAAACAAGAGAACACTGTAAAAACTTTTAAAAAAACACCAACCTCTCTAAGAAACAATATTTCACACAGGAAACACAAAAACAAGAGAAAAATGTAGAGATTCCCCATAGCAGGACAAGACTAACACTCAGAGCCCCATACTACAAGTCAACTGGCACCTGCACACGGTGACAGTAGAACAGGAACATCGACCAATAAAAAGAGAGCTCTCAAACTAGAAACGTGGACAGACCAATAGGAGACAGCGAAACGGGGTCGGAAGGCTTTAGCGCGGGACTTCAACGCGCCTGTCCCAGCTCACTGCATTTTGGTCGTGATATCGTTAGGGAAAAGTCAACCTCCACGTCCTTCCTACATAAAAATGATGTATTTTCATTGGCTAAGGATCGAGAATGTTCCGCTTTTATCTCCCCCCTATTACTCAATAATTTGCTGACTTAGGTGACATCATCCCCCCATTGAATATTGTTGTAGAAAAGTCCATTGGCACTGAGTTCGAGTTCCCGATGTTAAGTCTCTGGGGAAAATACCAGGGGTGGGATGATCTATCTTACTCAACGTTCACACTAAGTCTTGGGATGAATCATAGTATAGAGTTTCATAAACTGTGACATTCCTGATATTATCCTACCCCCCATATAAATCTCCATAGACTTAACATGGTGGGCCTGTATGCCACAGTTATGCCATAAAATATTTATATGCCACTGGTGACATATGAAGTTAAAACATATAACAGGGTAGGATAAAATCTAAACATCACTCAATTTCATATAATTGTTTACATGCCATTCGTTGGCTTCTGCTACAGATATCACTCAGCTCCGCTTCGTGAAATCATTCCGCGAAGACAACTCATGCCATATAAAGAATCATATGAAATTGTGTGATGTTTCATGATAATCCCTCATACCCCTATGAATAAAGAGGTATAGCACATGGTTGTACATCCCAGTCATACTCACCATGCCGCGGTAAGGACATGGACAGAAACCGCAGGAACATTTATCGCTCAGTGAGAACCACATCCAGACAGGAGGGGAATGTTCAGAACAGAAGTGGTCTTACTTCCTTTACTTTGTTCAAGCACAACAAGCATATACATTCCATATATATGGTACGTCCATGATCAGCTATACCCACAAGATAATGTTAGGAATCTTATACGGAAACTGGCTTACTGTCTTCGTACGTCAAAAATACGCGGTGAAATTATTGATCACATACATCCCGATGCCGTAGGCAGAGGGATGTATGTGATCAATAATTTTACCAAGTATTTTGACGTACGAAGACAGTCAGCCTGTTTTCGTATTATTTTATACCTAAAAATGGCGATTTTCTATCTAGTCATGTGATCACATACCCCGTACGTCACAGTGTGACGTACGGGTATAAATACGCCATGGGTAGGAGCGGGCAGTATACGTAGCTCATACAGCCACAGGTATATAATAATACGGAGAAAGCACCCAACAAAAAAAATCTGTATGACCTTGCTTTCGACATGGCAAGACTAAGGTCCGGCTTTCACCTACGATGATAAAAATGTAGACCTCAAAGCCGGGCACTCACTGCTTGCGATATGGCTACAACATGGCTACAATAGGGATATGAATCGAAATTGCAGCATCATAGCCTTTTCAGAATGTTGAAAACTTAGGGTGCAAAGAATCTCAGAGTATGCGGCTAAGTTACCCACCGTCGCTATGTCGGAATGTTGCAATATTCTGTGTCATAGTGTGTCAGGAAGCCTCATAGTGTGTGGGTGCTCAATGGGTACCTGGCCTAAGCCGGGGTTCCACTGAGCTCCCGACATGCTACGATAGCGTTCCGACACAGAATCAAATTCTCTGTCGGAATGATACATACATTTCCAAGCTGAACTATAAAGGGGGGCGTCCACCAACCACAACAAGGTTACGACAAGCCCTGACAAGAAAGTACCCGTCGGCGCCTTGTCGTAGCCTTGTCGTGAGAAGGAAAGCTCTGCGACAGCGTTGTTGGGGCGTAGCGTAGGTTGCCTGCGCCACCTAAATATTCTAGCATAGGCCTCTGCGACAACCTCCTGACATGCCACGACACGCCACCACAAGTCTCCAAAATCGAACATGTTCGATTTTGTCGTAACCTTGTCGGAAGGCCCCCGACAGGCCCCCGACAGGCTTCATGTCGCAGCCTGTCGTGGCCTTGTCGTAGCCTCTTGTTGGGAACTGGGGTCCACCAACCACGACAAGGCTAGGACAATGGGTTCCCGACAAGGTCAATGATTGGCCTATGATTGGAGGCCTTGTCGTGGTTGGTGGACCCCAGTTCCAGAGAAGAGTCTACGACCAGGCCGCGACAAGGCAACGATCGGGCTGCGATTGGAAGCTTGTCGGGAGCCTTCTGACAATGCTGGACGACCGCCTTTAGACACATAGACCTTCCGAAGATACACAATTTTTGCAGAGCAGAAGTGCAATTGCAGAAATTGATATAGACGTAAAAAAATGTATAATCAGGAAATTTGGCATGTTTAAGCAATATTTTCTAATACTTAAGAATTATAAGGTCATAAGTGACACACTTGGCTACGGGTAACATTAACAGAGAAACATAGTGGGAGCTGATGTTTTCTCCAATTCCAATGGAAAGGCATAGTACTCAAAAGAACTACATGCTATCATAGGCCTGTTCTCCATTGCAGTCGGGAATCACCGATTTATTGGGAATACTGATAGAGATCGATGGATGGAAAGATAATGGTACTTGAAGTGTTCACCAGATGAATAGGCGAAAATTTCAATTATCGATTGACTCAATCAAGGACCAACAGAACCAAAACACTTCATATTCATAGGTGAGTCTCAAGGATTTGGCCTGGACATTTCATCGGTCCGGACATGTAAAATGCCGACATGCAGTCGGTGACACTACCTGCAGAATTTTAAGATAATCAAGAAAATCGGTGGCGTATTCGTCGGTCAATGGAAACGGGCTTATGAAGCTTTGCACACTTTGAACCAGCTCTGCTTTAGCATGAACGTCAGCATGAACTCCTACTCACGTAAAAGCCGCTTGATGTGACTAACAGAAGCAGGCGCAGACCAATACGCCATATATGTAAATAAGTCTGCGGTGCCTTCTTCTCGCCGAAATCATACATACGGAAACTAAAAGTTTTGTCCTGTGAACGTCAAGACGGAATATGATTCCGCAATTGGAAAGTGGTGAGCGATATATATCAATCTGATTCTTAACGTATTTTGGCTCGCTTCCAGACCAATTCGTCGCCGACGAATAAGAGGTTTTGTCAAGGATGAATTGCGTATTTGAATTAGTGAATTCAGAGCACTGGTCAACTGCCGTCGATTCACCACCATGTGCCTCCCGATGTACTACGATTAGAAGTACCTAGCCCTATGGCCAATGAATCAAATTTTTTATCCTACCCCTAATATAAAATCCCATAGGCTTAACATTGACTTTCCATATGCGCCCATATGTCGCATACGAGAAAAAAAATTGCTCCTAGGAGCGAACAAAAAATGGACCAATCAGAGATAAGCAGCTGAAAGTAGTTCCCATCGCCTTCAGAGCAGCAAGCCTGCAAGGAGAGCTATATTAGAGGACTTCAGAAAGTTTTTATCCTGTTTTTTGTTATTGTCCTCACATAAAAATATAGTTCACAGGGGGTAGGATAAAATCAAAACCTTATTCATTTTAATCTGGACTCCCGTAAGCGACTCCAGTCGTCGCATACGGGAGCCCAGATTAAAACTCATCCGGTTTTACGATAGTATTTGAATCAGGAAATCATTTTCGAGGCTCATCAGCACGTTTCCCAGCGTTTACCCTAGAAGATTATGGGCTGAGATTATCTAATGTTACAGTGCTTGACAACTTTAAGCCTTAAAATGCTAGAAATTGTCTAGTGTAAATTCCAAGTGCTTGGCGACTGGAAATCATCAGATTACGTCAGATTACGCAATTTGGCACCACTTGACGACTACGATACGCTCTGATGCTGCCGACCTTTTCATTCTGGCTTGATAGAGAGGTGTTGATCAATTACCGAGGTGTATTTCTAAAATAACGCCTAATCACCAATTAATATCTTTCTGATAAAAAAGCCTTGTCACACTTCTTATCCTTGTCACCGATTTTTGCATTTCCAAGACAAGTTGTCTAGTTTAAGCGCTCAAGGAAACTCTTGCAGTATTGTCGTGAGGAGGGGAGCGGTCGTGACCCCTTGTCGCAGCCTGTCGGGAAGTGCACTCTCCACCTAAATATTCTATCGTAGACCTCTGCGACAACCTCCCGACACGCCACGACACACCACGACACGGCTTCAAAATTGAACATGTTCGATTTTGTCGTAACCTTGTCGGAAGGCCCCCGACAGGCCCCAGACAAGCTTCATGTAGCAGCCTGTCGTGGCCTTGTCGTAGCCTCTTGTCGGGAACTGTGGTCCACCAACCACAACAAGGCTACGACAAGGCTACGACAAGGCTTCCAATCGTAGAGCTGTCGTGAACCTTGTCGGAAAGCCGTTGTCGCAGCCTTGTCGTGGTTGGTGGATGCCCCCTCTTACAGCCAGGATTGCATGAATAGAGCACCACGTGAGGACTTTATGCTCGACGAGTCGTCACGCTTTTAAAGCCTGTTTCCTTTGGCCGAGTATTCACCACCGATCTGCAGTCGTGAACTACCGACCCAAGATTGGTGAATGTACGTCATTCTACTTGCCCAGATGGGTATTTCCCGATTCCGTCATTTTACCAAGGTGGGTTCACGCATTGGAGATCGCCGCTTATCATTTCGGCAAGTGGCAAATCACCAATATATATGCATAGACGTTTTCAATAGAACCTCTGTAATGGAAAAGTTGTAGCTGAGAATATTAGGCCAGCAAGGCGTTAGAGGGACGTGGCTTCAGTGTTAATATAATTTCTTTATGCCCCAGTCACACTGGCGTTTACGCCAGTGTGACTGGGGCATTAGTTGGGTATGAGCAAGATACCAGACAGACTGCTGGTCTACCACAAAATCCAGCTATTCTCCTCAGAGTCGGTAAAATCCATTCTCTTGCCGGACCTTTTTGAATCAATGTAAAAATCATAAAATGTCCAGAATAAAATGCGTCAAAAGGAGGTTTTTAATCCTCAACATGTGGCTCATTGATACGGCCGGTAGGAATTAAAAACCGAGTACGGATTCCAGCCAAGCAGAAAACCACCAGATGGTAACTTCCCTGATATTGTTTCGCTTTCTTTTTCCGATTGAAAGAAAGTGTTTACTAAGAATTCTCTATTGTTTTTCACATATGACTTTCAATTACTGTGACATATGCTTCCTGAATATATTTTATCCGCTTTGTCTGTTTGTTCTCTTCTCATACACAACATGTACGATTATTCTACAGTAAGTAGCTCCATTATAAATTCCAGTCAATACAGGACAAAATGGTTCTTTATATGGCGTGAGTGATTTCATGAAGCGGAGGTGAATGAAATCTTTAGAGAAGGACAACCAAGACCATATAAATAATTGTATGAAATTGAATGACCTTAAGATTTCTCCTACCCGAGGCCATCACATGACCTTAGCTTCATATGTGACGCGTGTATGATTTGTGGCATAACCGTAGTATACAGTCACACCATGTTAAGTATATCAAGATTTATGTATGAGGGGTAGGATAAAGAAGACATCTACAATATAATGATAATACATGTGTATAGGTACATTTTGATCTTATGTCTATAGCCTTGTTAAGATTAAGAAACAATCATTTCTGTGGGTAGTAATACATTTTGGGTGCACATTTTCATCAATAATTTCTCTCCGATTTGTGTCTATTCCTGCCCTTCCCTTTTATCCCAATTTCCTTTTAGAGCGTGCTTGCACGCGCTATATACATCACCTGGAGACCTCAAGGTTAGAGTGGTCACACATATATACACTTTCAACGTGCTGCCAGAAAACTATCCCTTTACTATCTGCGTTATATTCACTGTGATAGTGGGAAAGGAGCAGGGTGCCAGTGTCTCAGGGTCTTAAAAGCATGCTCAGCTGGTCATGACCAATCACTTGAGACCGAAATACCTCATTGACCCATTGGTGCTTGACCTTGATATTTTTGGATCCTAGACTCAGGTGGTTTCAAGAATAGCAGGTTGACTTGTTCAATTAGGTTACAGAAACTATCCATAAACTGAATGCTCCTAGTTAGAGCGTGCTTGCACGCGCTATCATCTGGAGTTTAGAGGGGTCCATACAGACTTTCAGGGTACTGCATACATGTTATCACTTCACTATCTGTGTGTTATTCACTATTATTATGAGAACAGAGCAGGGAGCCAGTGTCACAGTCTCTTAGAGGCGTGCCCAGCTGACCATGACCAATCACTCAAGACCGAAATACCTGATTGACCCACTGTTGCTTGATATGATTTGATCCTAGACTCAGGCACATATAGAAATGGCAAGATGACTGGGTGCAAGTGAGTTGTAGAAAACTATCCATAGGCTAAATCTAACTCAAGCCTTTTATTTGTCATTCGTTTATAATTGCACGCTCATTCATCTATGATGAACATACTTTAGTATTCCGGGGTGGCATCAGAGAAAGGCGACATCGAAGTTTCCAAATAAACGCCATTTTAGCTTACAAAGGAACAGAGGTGGACTAGCTACATCCGGCGCCGGGAGTTCTGGGAAACGGTTTTCGCTGAAAACCTGTTTCTGAACGAGTAGTTAAAAAATAGGTCGAATCCTCAGCATTATAAAGCCACAGTGAGCTGGGGATTCTGTATAATATGAAGTGTAATTCTATATTGTATTGTGATTAGAAATCACCTTAAAATCTGCGCAACTGATGTGAAACCAGATACAAAGGTAATATAGGAAAACTATGTAATCGTATCTGTATGGAATGATTACTGACTTTTAGGGAAGTGTAAATACACACCTTCCCCTTCGATGTCGGTGTATATTTACACTGATCTAAAAGAGGCAATCATTGAATACACATACAATTTCTCCTTTCATTATTATTTGAGTGAATATTCAAATTTCACCGTATTTAGCCAATAATCACACTGTTACTCTCCACAGTCTATGACCAATCCCCTATTCTATCAAACTTCCTGCTATTGTGTGGAACACACACACCGGGTCTGACGTCTGTCATTTTGAATTTGCGGCTGCCTCTTTTCTGGCAGAGTCTCATCCAATCAGATTGCATCATTTTACGCTGAAAGCACTCCATATGCCCTATCCAAAGGCGACCCATACAAGAAATTATGGAGTACCTTGCCCGTATGATAAGAATAATACACCTAAAGTAGCAGTCCGTATTCGTAGTGAGTTTGTGAATAAGTATGATATGAACCAAACTAAAGGTTTACTCCTAGTGAACTCACAATACTGTCATTTGTAGATATTATCTTACGGTCTGCTAGATGAACTTATAGCTCCTTCCAACAAAGCTTATCATAATAAACCAAACTTTGAAGATAGAAATATAAAGGAATATATATAAAAAAAAAAATCAGCACTCGGTTTAACGACGTTGCTTCAATCATCAGGCGATCATTGGTCCAGTAACGGAACACAATCACAACTAGAATACAGTTTTATGATATTACATACCTGAAAATCATGACAATTATAGCATCTTATAAATGCATAGCCTGACTGCGAGTCCGAATATTATTTACAGGTCATGCAAAGGAGCCTGTAGTATTTCATAGAGGTTTGTGCACAGTTATATTTTTTTAATTTTTTTTTTTTATTTGCTTTCGGCAAGTTCGCCTACATCTGTCGCGATCTTCCACATGCCTTATCTGGGTTACATAGTCTCGTTTGGGCTTTACGCCAGTAGTGTCATTTTTGTCGTATATTTTACAGAAGTAAATTTTCAACTACTTACATCGAGATGATTACAAGAATATTGAGTATTAATATACTACTACCATTAAGGTAACAATTTATTCATATATATGCAGTACTTACCACCACCAAAACAAGTGAAAGGAAAATGAAGATGCCCCTTGACACTATCCATCTGATTTACTACTCACTGCCTTAATTTTACCTACTTTGTTACTGTACCTTTTACTCCAGGGTTCTACTTTTAGATTATCTCCATTGTGTAATCAGTATGTTAAGTTGTTTACCTCGTATACTCTCTAAGTAATTTTTTTAATTTGTTCTTGTTTTCGGCAAATTTTATTTCTGTGGGTAGGTTATTCCATGCACTTTTTCATCTATAGGCTAGCAACTTTTTGAGTGCCTCAGTTTTGGGCCTCGGCAGACTGAACATCCCTTTACTTGCCGATCTGGTAGTTCTAACTTGGGAGTTGTTTTCAACACTAGTTTTAGGTACAGTTAGCCCATTTATTTTTGCTAGTTTCCTAATATGTGTGAGGTGTAATTCTTCTCTCCTGGCAGACAATTTTTCTACCCCAGTTAGATTGTGTAGCTGTTCTACGGAGTGCTTTCTAAGGTCAGACCCCAGGCAGATGCGCAGTGCACGATTTTCTTGTCTCTGCTGCTTATCAAGTAGGTTTTTAGGTGAACATAGGTGAATGCTACTGGCGTAGTCTATTGTTGGGACCACCATTTGTTTGTATAGTTTGATTGCAGTGTTGACACTGAGCATGTGTCGTATTTTACTTAACATATAGATCTTGCGATTTGTCTTTTTCAGGACTAATCTTAGGTTATGATCGAATACTAGATTTGAGTCAACTTGGACTCCTAGGTACAAGTAGGTCTGCTCAACATGTATCTCCTCTAGACCCAGGAAAAGTTTCGGGGGTATGGTCTTACTCATTTTCTTCTTGGATGCGTACCAGACTACTTTGGTTTTAGATTGATTAATACTTAGTGAGTGATTTCTAGTCCACTCATAAAGATCATCCAAGCCATCTTGGAGCTTGGTTCTGATGTTTTCAGTGTTTGTTCCCATTTTGTAGAAAACAAGGTCATCAGCATATAGTCTGTAAGTGATGTCATGCTTTTCGAAAATCTTAGATATACCATTAACATAAAATATAAACATCAGCGGCCCCAGGACCGAGCCCTGGGGCACGCCGTATGTTATGCCCTCCCAGTCCGAGAAGTCATTACCGAAACGACTTCGTTGTTTTCGATGTTGAAGGTAACAATTTAGCCAGCACAAATTTTGTCTATTAATTTTCTCTTTGCTCAACATTTTGATTAACATACTGTGATGGACGCAATCAAATGCCTTACGATAGTCGACGCATATTGCTGCCGTAAATAAGCTCGCATCCCTAGAGGCATAGAGGTCATCTATCAAGCCGGTGATTGCATCAAGAGTGCTGAACCCCGGTTTATATCCAAATTGAAACGGAGTAATACAGTTGTTGACTTTGAAGATTCTCGATAGATAACAATGCATAAATCTTTCCGCTATTTTAGCCTGAGTTTGAAGTATAGATATAGGTCTCCAATTTGAGACATTGGTGTTTTTTCCGCTTTTCGGAATTGGAGTGATCGTTGCTGACTTCCATTTATCCAGAGTCGAAGGACACTTGATAAAGTTGAACCATCTGGGGTACTAATAATAATAATAGGTCTTTTAAAACTAGCGTACGCACATGCGGAAGCCCGGAGGACTTGTGAATATTTATGTCCTTGAAATATTTCTCGACTGTTTCGTGGTGGACAGTTAAGCCATCATATTTTGCTTCATTTTTATGTTCGTCATTTAAGTCTTCTAGATAATACTCAGTTATGTTAGGGTTTACTTCTCTGGCTAATTTCGAACCTATAGTGGCAAAGGATTTGTTTACATACCCCACAGCGTCACAAGGTTCAATCATCACTTTGTTTGGTTCATCAAACAGAGTTGGGGCTACTTCTTTCAATTTTGGATTAAGGATATCTTTAATACCTCTCCAAAATCGCTTCGGGTCTGAGGCATTGGCCTCAAGTTTAGTTTTAATCATGCTTCCTTTAGCTGCTTTGACACTACGGCTTATGATGTTTCTTAACCTCTTTGCTCGTTTCAAAAAGTCTTCGTTTTTTGTTTGCTCATTTTGTTTGACCAAGAGTTCCCGTTCATGTATGAATTCTAAAATGTCTGGTGTCATCCATGGTGCCTGCTGCCTTTTCATCTGCCATGTCTTGAAAGGACAGTACCAATTTAGGTAATCCATTAGCTCTAACTCGATGAAGGACCACATGTCTTCTGCAATGTGGAGACCCCAGTAAGAGTCCCAGTCAACCAGTGAAAACCACTGCTCCAGACTCTCAATCAAATACTTTCTGTAATCCCTTCCTGTATATGTATTCTTATCTGTTTTTTTGGGGAAGTTCTTTTTCTTGCTCACTGCAAAGACCGGATAATGGTCGCTTGATAAATAATTAAGTGTGCCGCTGCTCGTGATGTTGGGTGAGTTTGAGAAAATATTATCAATACAGGAGCCCCCTGCATTGTATGGTCTAGTGCAGTTATTTATTAAGCGTTTGGCATTTAAGTCCATGGCAATCTCTTCTAGGTGGTCAACATGTATGTTATTTTGATTGTGTAAATTTATGTTAAAATCCCCTAGGATCTAACACTCGGCCTCATTTATGCGTGGATACTCCGTACTTGTTCTAAAAAGGTAAGTGCTTCGTGAGTAGAACCTCTCGGGGGTATATATACAGTGCAAATAAGCAGTGGCTTGTGATGTGGTTTGGAGATTTTTAGAGTCAGGCACTCAATGTTAGGATTTGATATTGTTAGGGAATCAATTACAATCGAGTGTGGCGCTAGTTCGGCTGTCACGTAGCACGCCAAACCTCCGCCTTAAGTGTATGTTCTGTCAAGTCTAAAGAAATTTGTATCTCCCCATTTCACAAAGTTGTCACTTATTTTGTTGTTCAGCCAAGTCTCACTGAAGGTTGCAATGTCTACCAATGGAATTAACTCGAATAATACATCCTTTCTCTTTAGCAAACTCCAGCAGTTATAATGTATGATCTTAAGCCCTTTGGAGTTGTTGAATTCGTCAGTAGAGTTACTCCTAATATCTTTTTATAAAGGTACAGTGAGCCAGATGGATAGGCAGAAAGTCCCAAAAGTCAAACATACATACAACATGAAAAAGCTCCCACCATACTCCTTCCGTTAGGCGGGAAGATACGTACAGAATGCCCATCTTTTGTTCGGGTCTAATATCTGTACGCAGATTGAAGAGAAAAAATTGCACTGAAATTTTACACAAGTCTATTCCCCCCTTTAAGCTTTGGGGAGCAGCATGGACTTATCAAGATTAGATCGCAAGGTCTTTTTGACATGGCAATAACTTACTTGTGGCATAATTCATTTTGAGTTATTATCGAGTTCAGTGTTCCAGGATCTGCGATCCTTGTTCAACATGCATGGAGTCATTTTACTCCGCGCCTAACTAGTTTGATTGTTTTTCATTGTCTGTTTGATGGGTTGCCTTGGCATGGGGTCTCTTGACGCCGCGCCACATACCCAGATCATCTAAAATGTACTGAAAGGTAAGTGACATAGAATTAGTCTATATTTCACCTGCAGCCTCGCAAGTTTGATTGTTTGTCATTGGTTGATTAGATTAGATTTGATTTGATTTGGTTTGTTTAGTTTAGTTTTAGTTTAGGCATGGAGTCTATTGACACTGCGCCAAAGTACATATCAGCCAAGTTGCATGGAAGGGCACTATCATGAACTCATACTAGTAGATTTATCCATAACACTCAGAGAAGAGTTTTATCCACTCCGAGTAGTATGCAGCAATGTTCTCTTTTTCGGTATCGTAAGGATGGCAGCCGTCGTATAGTCTGAGATAATTGCTGGTGTATCTAGGTGGTCCAACCTTTCCGTTGGTTCTAGATTTACTGCGGCGATTGCTATGGAACAAGTAGTCAACTCGTATGTTTGGGTAGCCTGCCCTTTGGTTGTAAAGTACTATTTCCGTGTTTATGAGCTTGATCGCTAAGTTCAGTTCATTTTGGTTGGGGTCAACATGCCTAGTTGGGTCATTACTGTGCCCTAGGAGTTTAAGACTGATGTCCGGACATTTGGCTCTTCGACGCAGTGGAAGGTTTTGTATAGCAAGGTCGAGGCCATATAGGGTAGAGATCACACATTTTACTGTAGGGTAGCAGGTTTCAATATACTCAGCTGACTCGATGATCCTTGTGGAGACTGTATCCGCACAGGCCTGCGCTGATTCGTGCGGGAAAATGGTTACTCTCTTACCTTCAATGTAGCTAATTCCACTTATTTCGCAGATACCTCCACAGTGCACCACAGCCGTATACTGGGCTTCACCTCTCGCCTCTCTGGCATTTCTGCCAAGTTCATAGATTGTGGCTCCTTTAATGTCTGTAAGTCCGGCACCTGGCAGGGTCATTATGTTGATTTGTATTCCGCTTGGTAAGTTACCAACTAGATATGGTCTTAATCCACATGTTCTGGAGTCCCCAACAATCAGTATTTTCTTCATTTTGGTGAGTTTTGTTGAGTAGAATTGTACCCAGTGCTGGTGGGATTTGTCTCACGTGCAGTCTCACCTGTCGGCCGGGTCTATGTTTAGTTGTGTGCGGACCGTCATGGTCAGGTGACCATGCCTATTTTCACCTCTCAGTCGCCCTGTGTCGTACTCAGAGGCCCATATGGGGTATCCTCCACCCCAGACTTTGTTTGAGGTCGCCTCTACCAACTTGATTTGACCAGTCTCTAGTACCAACTTCTTGAGTTCCAGGTTTTGATCAAATTTTGCCATGATTAATGACTGCATGATCTTTTCACGTTTGTCTAACCAGGGGTTGTCATTGGGGATTTTCGTTTCATCATCAAAGAGTTTTATGTCCCGGCCATCGGTCTTTTTAAGCACTTACTTGCTCTGCACTATCTTCCATGTCTAGGTCTATAAATCTGGCATAGTAGTAGGCTTGTTCTACACTTATAAAGTGCATTTCACCTAGGTCTCGCCGAATTGTGACTATCATTTCACTTTTATACCAGTTACTTAGATATGCTTCTTGGCCGGCATATAGTAGGGAACCCTGCTTCGATTTTCTAATACTTTCCGTAGCCTGGGTTTTTCCAGTTTTTTTTGGTTTGTCGCTCTTCGACTCGAATAAAGGCTGCTTGTTTGATGTCGTCTGTTTTTCAGGTTTTTCCAGTTCCTGTATTGGTACCGTTATATCAACATCTAGTAGCCCTCTTATTGGTTGTGTTCTGTGCAGCGATTCACTTCCTGATGTAGTCGCCACATGCCTAGGTTTTGTCGTTTCGTCAATGTTCGCTGACGTTGAGGGTAGGTTGGTTCCAGGTTCCCTGGGGGTAGGCCCTGTTTTAGGGCTACTGTTTGTGCGTTTTATTTGAGGAGAAAAGCTCCCGGTGTCATTTTGCCGGTTGCTTTTACCCCTGTTGTTCCTACGGTGCCCTCGGGGATGTTCCGGTGACTGGTTATATTTCTCTACATATACGTCTGGTATTTGAGCGTGTTGATCCCATTCGTAAATGATATTCTCTATTTCGATGCCATTTTCTAAGATAGTCGCGTCTTTACCTAGTCTCTGTGCAGTTCGGACTGCTTCCCTAGAACGTCCTTTTGCAATTCTCATTTCTCTACTCTCCTCCATCGTGATCCATACCCTTTCCGCATTGTCGATATGTCTTAGTTTCCATTTGTTTGCTAGGAATCGATTTTTAATGGAGTGATTGCTGCAGCATAACATAACAGGTGGTTTTCTGTTTTCGTTGTCGCTTCTCTTGGCAGTTTTTTTTTTTTTTTTAAGACTTTTATTTATACTGGCGGGTTCTCAGTCAGGAGTGACTGGTCTCAACGAACCACCAGTTTACAACACAATGGGATTACATTGAATTTTTTCTCATATGATTAGGCACAAATGCGCAACACATATACAGTTGAAATACGGTCAGCCTTACCAAATATTTTACAAGATAGTTAGATGAAAATTAAGCACATAGTCAACCAAAGTCCGCCTATGGTCGGTGTACAAGCAACACTATAGATTTATCACAGTTTAGATCTGATATGTAAGTCATTAATATCATGGGATCTTATTATATAGTATTTGGTTTTGCAAACTTCTAAAGTCTTTCAGTGTCTCTGTCATCCGGATTTGGGGTGTTAGTGCGTTCCAACGTATCGCACCATGATATTCAATACTGTGTTTATAGGCGGTACATAGCGGTCTGGTGACCTTGAAGAGTGGTGCGTCATGAGCACGGGTTTCTCTTGTAGGTACTTGGATCAGTTCCTCGTTTGATAGTTGCTTATACATATATACATTGACATGATTAGACCTTCTGTCTATGAGGAAAGGCAGTTGAATCGCTCTATGTAAGGTTTCAGTGTTCGTTCTTGTATTACTCTTAAGAATTATCCTAATTGCATGGTTCTGCAGTCTTTGTAGCTTACTCAGTTCAGCAGTATTACAGGTATCATACAGGACATCCCCGTAATCTAGCAGGGGTAGGATCATAGTCTTATAGATGGTTAAACAAACATGCTCCGTTAAATATGGTCTAATTTTCGTTAGTAGGTACAATTTGTGTGATACCTGTTTCATTAAGTTACTTAAATGTAGTTTAAAATTTAGAGTATGATCCAGCGCCATTCCCAGATATTTATAAGATTGTACCTTTTGCAATTGAGACTGATTTAGGACAAAATCATTTCTATGGTTAAATTTTTTCGTTCTATATGGTGACCCAAAAATTACTATTTTTGTTTTATCTGTATTAATCGTGAGTTTATTTTCAGAGCACCATAATCCTAAACGGTTCAAATCTCTTTGCATTAGGACGGTGGTATCATCAAAATCACATCCAGATCGGAATAGCACTGTGTCATCAGCGTATAGTAGGCATCCCCCATCATTTGTGGGTTTCTGGTGTTCCAGTATGTTAACCATGTCATTTACATAAGTAATGAATAACAATGGCCCCAGGATGGACCCCTGCGGGACCCCACAGGTGATCCATTCTGGGGCCGACTTCACACTGTTCGCAACTGTGAACTGAAACCGATTTCCCAAATAGTTTGTATACCATTTATGCAGAGTTCCAACAATACCGTTATTAAGTAATTTTGATAATAAAATTTTGTGATCTATGGTGTCGAAAGCTTTTTTAAAATCGATGAATGCACATATAGTAATTTTGCTATTGTTTATTGCCGAGAAAATATGGTTGGTTAATGAAGCTATGGTTCCAATGGTTGAGTGATTTCTACGGAAGCCATTCTGAGCCTGAGTAAGGACCGAGTTTGCCTCGAAAAAAGTCATGGTATGATTGTGGATAATCTTTTCTAAAATTTTGCCAGGCATCGGTAGAAGCGAAACTGGTCTCAAATCTGATACTTTTGGACTATCACCATTTTTCTTTAGGGGGATAATAGTTGCTCCCTTCCATTGTTGCGGAAATATACCTTCTGATAGCGATGCATTCAATAAATGAGTAAAATGTTTTACCAAAATAGTTAGTGCGTCTTTGAGATATCTAGAGGACAGATTCTCTATAGCAGATGACTTGTTACATTTAACCTCTTTTAGTAGTTTCAATACCTCCTCTTGTGTAGTGACAATTTCTGCCAATTTGTTATTGTTAACTTTACCCTCGTATGACCATATTTTCTTATGATGCTTGGCTAAATCAGGTCCAATGGTGGTAAAATAATGATTTATATGACCGGCGACATCTTCTTGCTTCAGCCATTCGCCTTTATCATCTTTGAGGTTAAACTCTTGTTGTTTACCTGAATTCCCTTTTGTAAAACTAGCTATTGTCGACCAGAACTTTTTACTATCATTTCTATTTTCTTCCAACTGTTCATTAACAAAATCTGCTCTTGCTCTTTTGATAGCCCCGTTAGTCCTGTTCCTAGTTGATCTTGCTACTAACCAGTCTTCTGGTCTATTATTTTTCTTTGCTTTTTTTAAGAGGCGATCTTTATCTTTGATTTGTTCTAACAATTCATTTGTAACCCAATTTTCCCGTATTTTACGAACTTTATATTCCTTTAGAGGACATAACTGATCAAGTTTGTCAATTACTGTTGATTTCAGCCTCTCCCATAAGATGTCTGGGTCTTTGGTCTCAAAGAAATCTTTCCAATCCTGATTTAGTAATAGTTCTTCATATTTCTTGATATCATAATTCCTAGAGGATCTCCCATAGAAAGTGATTTTCTCTCTTTTGAATTTTTGCTTTGCTCTCAGAATATAGATTGCCTCGTGATCGCTTATTACTTTCCCTAGTAGTCCCGCTTGGGTATAGTTCTGATTGTTAACAAATATTTGGTCTAGACAACTCCTTTTGGTCCCATATCTCGTTGGTGTTTTTATTAATTGTTTTAGTCCAAGAATGTTTTCAAATGTTTTGAGTTCTTTCGTATCTTTATCATTAGTAGTTAAGTAATCAATATTGACGTCTCCTAATATGAACAAGTCCTTAGGTTTGTTATCTAGTGCTTCTTGAATTTCAGCAGAGAGTTCAAGGCAATATTCTTTAACCCCAGTTCCAGGTGGCCGATATATAGTGGTCAGTATGATTTCTCTAGTCTCCGGTAGTTCAATACTTATCCATAAAGATTCTTTAGTTTTGGTGCTGGTATTTAAGTGAGAATATAAGTTACTATTAAATTTAATATTTTCTTTAATATAAACGCCAACTCCCCCTCCTGATTTAATTTTTGTCTCCCCTGGGTCAGACCACCCCCTGTCATTTCGTATAAATGTATAACCAGGTAAGTCAATTAAGAATGTAGGCATTGCTTCCTTTAACCATGTCTCACTAATACTTAACACATCTATATCAGAATCCACTAGTATCTGGTGTACCGCGTCTATTTTCGCCCATAAACTGCACACGTTCATGTGCACAAACTTTAACCCTTTCATAGTGTATTTGTCATCCATTATAGTACACAACAAGTACCTTTACAATCATTTCATGCTTATACACATATATGGCCGACAAATAGTTGCATGCAGAGTATTTATATAAAACAGGTTGACCGGGATAATCAATCTTAATACTAAACAAAGATACACAATATAAGCAAGTATTCTGGCCTGCCTCGGCGTCTCTGGCCGCAGGCCTATTCTCATACAGTATGGAAGTTGGTATAGTTCTCAGAGTAATAGAGTGATATCAATATAGACTCCTGTCTTCAAATAGTAATTTATACTGACAAGCATATAATTTACCCGATATCAGCTGGTGTGCCTATTATTTTAATTTATAACATCAGGTTTTAATTTAGTTAAATCAAATTCAAACGTTAGACAATTGAGTGGGTCAGGTGCGGATACGGGTAGGAAGTGGAGGTCTCCCCTCTAGGACGGGCCCCCACCTACCACCGCTGCCTTTGACCCAGTGCTACATTATGCCCCTTACAGGTCAGTTATCGAGTTCAAGGTGTTGAAGTGTTGTCACAACACATTTAGCCCACGTTGTTAGCGTTCTATTGTCCGGATGTAGGCCATCGTAGAAGCGTTTGTATGCATTTAACTCGTTGTTATTCAGCCTATAATGGATGTTTGCCTGGAGTCTGGGTCCATATACGTTTTCTTCTTTGTTCAAGAGAGCGATGGAATGGTTTACATATTTCACTATTGAGTTCATATTTTGTTGGTCCAGTTCAATCCCAGTATATTGTTGTTTCTTTTTGTAGTCATTATATTTTGCTAGGTCTAGGCCTGTTAGGTGAGCAATAATTATTTTGTCAGCATAGTTTCGGAGTGAGTCTCTTGCTTTGATATATTCATCAATTATATCATTTACAGCCTCACCAATGTCCTCGTATGCAGACCTTATAGTACCTTTAATGTCTCTTTTAGTGAGGTTGTTTATTCCGGACATAATGATCAGGTATTTTGGGCGGCTATGACGGTTCGTTGAGAAATGAATGAAATCACTGACTGACCTTGCTATTTTAGCTCCAGCTGTCGGTATTACCTCAATGATATTATCCTCCAAGAAGTCAGAACATTGATCTTGAATGTGCTGGGACAGTTTATACCCTCGAGAGTCCGATAGTATTGTAGTTTTCATTATCCCAGGGTGTTTTAGTCCTCTTTATCACGGAGCTCTTCAAGCAGTCGGCCTAGCGTGTTTTTGCCCTTCACGTTACCGGGTTTGATGTCGGCTTTCCTTCTCAGTGAGATCCCGCACCCGAAGTGTAGATCACCTGTTGCTTCATATAATTTCCCCTCTAGTGATTTTAGCTTGACCATTAAATCCGGGTTTTGTCGGAATTTCGCCAAGAGTACTTCTTTCATTTTGTCCGTCTTGATAGAGTCCCAGTTAGCGTCGAACGGGATTTTTTTACTCAGTAACTTTGCGTGGTAGCCGTCAGTGCATCTTTGTAACTGCGGGATTAATTCCGTTTTGCCTGTATGGTGGGCGTGTGCCGCCACATAGGCCGTTTCGGAAGAACCAAATTCCCCAAGCGATGTTTTTACCTCAACCGGATACATATTGGATAAAAACGAATGTTCTCCCTGGAATGCATATCCGCCATCAATTTTGGCCGTCTTGACCTCAGATAGTCTCAATTCACCCGGCAATAGATGTAGTTGTTTAGGGGAGTATCGCTTCCCATCCACTTCCAGGGCCGGACCTTTAACAGTGCATTTATATCCATGCTCTTTACCTACTGCTGCAATTTCTCTCAGGTCGCGTCGTCTTCGAAGTTCTTCTGGAGGTAAGTCGTCGTTTATATACACTTTTGCATATTTCTCATTCCCTTTGAGGTTTTTCACTCGTTTGTAGATTTCTCCTTTTTGTGAAGTGAAGCGGAGTTTTACCATGATTGGTCGCGGTCTTGTTTGTTTACCCGGTTCTTGATTGGGTCCCATGCGGTAGCATGCTTCTGTATTGTTAGAATCAAATTCTACTCCAAGTGCTTCAAAGAGCTCATTACAGTCGATTCTTACATGATTCCTGGTTTCAGGGATACCATCTATAATCAGATTACGTTTTTTCCTCTCTTCTCTTGATGATTTTACTTCCTCTCTCAGCTCTTTTAGTTCAGCATTCACTGATATGAGTTCATTATCATGCGCGACTAGGGTGTCCGAGTGTTGGTTGACTTGCGTAGCCATGCTACTTAGTTCTTTCTTCACTTCAGTGTTCTGTATTTTGATTTCCTCGAATTTTGTAGAGATTTCATCTAACGACTTACTTGTGAGTGCCTTGTGATCAGCCTGTTCAGTCTTAACTGTGTCTAGATCCTTAGAGATTTTCATTAATAAGTTCCAGATTTCCTCCTGTGATTTCTCGCCTACACGTCCGGTGGTCGCCATCTTGGCTTGCTCAGTGCTTTCCGCGGGCTTGGTCGCTGCCAAAGTTTCCGATTGCGAAAATCTTGGTGATTTCCTATTCATTACTTAAGTGTCCCTCGCATCTAAGTAAGTTCATTCGACATCCACGTCTTTTTTGTCCTTATTTACTCCTTTTGGCACTTAAAATCCAGGAAAATCACTCTCTGCTCTCACGGAGTGGTGCGCAGCCGATCACATGACGTCACACAGTTAATCTCCTTATGTCAAGGTAGTCCTCGTGTCTGTAAGTTATCTGCAGATCTTGGCAGATGTATTTAGTTAGGTCCCATAGGTCGTCGTCATGTCTTGTAGTCAGTCCATAGATCACTATGTTTCGATCGGCGGCTGGGGCACAATGTTTCACAGAGTCAAAACTGCGTAAAACATCTGAATACTTTTGCTGATTATTTGTCACTACCTCCCGTGCCAGTGCCAGGTCTACGTTCTCCAGGGTTCCGTACAGGTTATCAATTAACTCCTGTTGCTTGTCCATTTGGTGTTTCAAGACTAGGAAGTCCTTGTTTGTATTAAACTTCTGCTGTGCAATGTCTGCTTTGACATCGCGTAGGTCTGAGTTGATTGCTTTTATATCATCTATTAGAGTAGTTACCGTCTTGTTGTTCTCACCAAGCGTCGTTCTGATTGAGTCAAAGTTTGTTTTCATTGATGCGAATTCACTGTCCATTTTTTCAAAGACATCTTGTAGAGTATGCTGCGTGTCTGCCTGCAGTCGTGCGCCCCCTTCAGTACCTCTCGGGGGTTCACGTACTGTGGCCGGTGGGTCTGCTTGCTGTTCCTCAGGTAGGGAATCTAGAAGGGGACATCATAGCAGTGTTTGTTGTGGTGTCTGTATTAGTAACATTTACGGTAGACTTGCCTGCATCGTCCTTGGTTCTCACCTTTTTTGTATCCGGCGATGGGTTTGACGAGATACTAGTGTTACTGTTACTTCGATTTCTTTTGCCCTGTGGGGTGTTGGGTTGCAGGGTGCTGGCGTCGGCCATGCTCAATGTTTTGTTTACAGTGTTTCCTGGCAACCGGGATTCCCGGCTCCGTGTTAGTGTCCTAGGCTGGTATGTTTTTGAATAAAACCACTGTTTTACATATTTATAAGGTCCGATCTTACCGCCTATGTCTTCCCTGTACCTTCATAAGGTGATATGCCCAGAGTTGGCGTCCGATGGTTAGTTATCTGGTTGGTATCTGTCCTAATGCTGTCTCCGCTCGCTCACCCACGTTCTACTCCGGTGACGTCATATTGCTGTGATGACATGAATAGATCCTAGCAGAGCTATATGTGTGTCTAGTGGTATAAACAAATAACAATAAACTATCAGAGAAGGACAGACCTTCGGGAGTTGTTTTGATATACAGACAATGATTAAGCCGTTCACAGACATGTCATGATGTTCAAATTGATTCAAACGAAAAAGTACCAAGAAATATTACTATTGATTTATTTCTAGGGGTTTGGATAATTTCGAACCACTCTCTCATCAGCCTAAAGTGGGATTCACAGGTAGGGACTAATGTACCTGAGACGGATGTACTTCCCACCTTTCCCCTAGTCCCAGATAATGATATAGAATTGGATCAAGAATAGCACAAATGCACAATACTCCACGAGTTCGGATGTGCCACAATCGTCATAGAGGCAAAGCCGAGTAATGATTATGGCGCATCAAAACGAGTGGAGATTTGTGGGTTTTTTGTTGTTGTATTTAGATTCAGATTCTCTCAGGTTTTACTAAATTTGTCAGATGCAGTGCCATGCATACACCATCATAAATGTGGTATTTCAAGTTGATTACATCTAGAACACAAAAGGTATTAGGAGGCCATATCTAATGAGTTGAATACGGTTCTGAATTTGTCTCACCCCTATCATGGGCATTAGAATAGCATCACAATACCAGAATAAATAAAATTACTTAAAAAGTCTAGTTAAGAAGTTATAAATCTCCATGTTCATCTTTTGTCTGTTCTCTGAAATCCTAGCCGCTCATTGGTCAGTTTCTTATGCCGTCATCTCCCATTACTCCGCCACAACCATGGCATAGTATTATCCCTTACGTGATTGATTTCTGCGAATATTCACACTTCCTTAAATTACCAATGTGCCCTCTCTTCAATGAAAACCTTAAGACTTAGTTTAGCCATAGGAATAACATTAAAAAAATAGACAAATACTACGGAGTGATGTGAGATAATGTTTTAATCGACATGAAGTATGTATATGTTCCTAACTGAATTTGCGAAGTTTATTCTGATTTTATGATTTATTCTCATTTCCTTGAAGGGATGAGATAAATCTGGAACTGCATCGAAAACTGTAAAAGTTACAAATACTCTGCTTGTTTGTATGCACTGCAATAGTTACTTTTCCTCGCCTCGATGACGACCTTTGCGCATCTAAACTCGTGAAGTATTGACTATTGATACAATTTTCATTGCAGTTCTATATGATTCTTTGCAAACATCTGGTAAAGGCTGCCGTCAAATGACCATCGTTGTTAGCAAATTGCAGGATGTATCACATTATTGCAAAACCAGGGATTACAAAAGAGAGGTGAAATTTGGTCCTCAGTGTCACATGGGCCCAACGTGCATCTTTTATTCCTATCTGGAATTCAATTGCAATGACGTTTACAATTATGACATGTATTACAGGATCACCAATTCATTAGGTTAGAGATGCTGAATCTTAAACATTATGGATAGGATTCATCATGTATGAAAACACGAACAATAATATTGGATGCACAAAGCAGAGATATAAGCCATTGGACAGTACATGTATACTTGAACAGTTAAAGGAAATAAGCGCTGGTAATCATCTCTGATAATGAAGAAAACGGTTACATACACAATAATGACTGTTTTTGTGTACGAGTGGCCGAGTAGTTGACGCATAGTAATATCCGAGCGATTAGCGAGGATATTACGTCGTCAACTACAAGGAGATTACGGTCCCTCGTATACAGAACCAGTCGTTATTGTATTGATTACCCACCTACATGATTACAACAAATCGATTGCAATAAAGATGTTTCTGTAAAACATTTAGTCCCAGACACCACAGCACTATCAAGCATGGCAGTAATTGGGTGTAGACTTACACCAAAAATGTAGTTCGCCATTTCACCATGATTTTAGCATGCAAAGCATGTTATGACTGTGATTTCTGGTGGTAAATGAGATTGTCAAGACTGATTATGAATAATTAATATTGAATGAACATTCAAGAAACTTGTTTTGATATACATGATAAATTGACCTCAGTATGAATGGGACTTTTTTTCCGGAATCTCCTGCAGGAGATTCTGACATGTCAGAATCTCCCGGTAGCCGATTCCAGGTGCTCTATACATTTCTTATGGAGACTCCGTATTTGGTGGGTAATAAAAATATATATAATCAAGAAAAAAAGGGAGTTAAGTACTGGACCTCATTGGTGAAATCATGTTATCATGAAGAAATGGAAGTATTTACAGATTAATGCTTTAGCTCGACAAAGAAAAAATACCAGTACAGACAAAGAGAGCTTTGTACGAGAATACCTCATCGGAAAAAACTTATTGATATCTCATCGTCCAAAAGTTGTCCTCTCTCTCTATTCCTTTTTATCTCCTTTCCCTACTCTTTCGCTTCTTTCTTTCTTCTCTCCCTCTCTTTTTATCGTTACTTCCCTTCCACTCTACTTTTCATCCTCTCCATCTTTTTCTTTGCCATTTCAGTCTCTTCTTCATCCCTCCTCCTCTCTCTTCTCTCTTTCTCCCTTATCACACTCCCTCTAATTTCTTTTAATCTTCCCTATGTGTCTCCCAAACCCTTCTCTCCTCTCTCCTCTTTTTTTCCTGCCCCTCTCTCTTCTGTCTCTTTATCATTTCTCGCTCTCTCCTCTGTTCTCCATTAGACCTAGGAGCCACAATCCTTTATAGGAAGAAAAAAAAATCATAACGCTAATCATTACTTACGCATCAGGGAGAATATACCTTTTCCTACAGGCTGAGTTGGCACCTTATTTACTTGGTTACACAACGCCTGCAGCCAAACCAACACTTGGTATTGTTTTGAATGACTGAGTGTATGAGCGTAAGACGTTTATAATGCCAGTGTATATTATTTCCAGAAAAGGTGCAGCGATTGCATCGTATCCTTTGTTATTCCAGCTCCTAATTGGTGTGCAATACATAATTATAAATTCAATAATACATTAGATACACCTTAGATATCACAGGAACACCTAAACTGGATACACAATAATGCATTGGCAGGTATCTCTTTTTCCAAATTAATCACAAAACACTCATCAAATATGAAGTTTAGACAGCCCATTCTCATTAATGCAATGTCCTAGTTTGCTCTTGCCCTCTAATCTGTCAAAAAGAAAAACACTCCTTTAACTACACCCGCCGTTCACACTCTGGGTACATTTCTATAGGAATGTGGCTAGACTCGGCCATGTTCGTCTGGGCGACGGCATAACTAAGGAACACAAAGTTAGTTGGCATTAAACGGAAACACCTGTAAAATTAAAACAGGGATTTATTATCACTGGCACACAAGAGGAATCCAAGTTAGTGAGATGTGGCCATAACACCTCTGTAGTAAGCCGATGCTACCATGAAAAAACACACAAAAAAACAACAAAAAAACAACAAGCCATGATCCTATATGAACTGCATCAAGTTTTTGAACATGAACTGGAAAATTGAAAGGACATCTGGATACTACCCAGGGCAGTCCAAATGTTCGCCCTAATAAGCATATACTGGTAGGTCACTTTCAAAGCAGGTTATATTTGGAGGTCACTCTCCAAGCAGGTCGTGTTCGGAGGTCACTCAGCAATCAGGGTATGCTGGGAGGTCACTGTCCAGGAAGGGTCTGCTGGAAGGTGATTCTCCAACCAAAATGTTATGGGAGAACACTCTCCAAACATGTTCGCTCGATGTCACTCTCCAAGCAGTGTGTTTTTGAAGATCAGCCTCAAGTCAGTGTGATTTGGGAGATCACTGTACGAGGTGGAGGTCAGTCACTCTCCAAGCGTGTTTAGAGAATGGTAAATTTATAAGTGGGTTGTTTTTAAAAATCAGTCACTTTCCAACAATGGCTTTGTATAAAGGTCACTATCCAAGCATACCCAATGACAAAAATGATCGTCAGTGTTTATAGGACTTTCTATATGGAATCGGTTCATAAAATAAATCCAATCAACGAACTCGAATAATACAAGAAAAAAACTGTACGAGAACTTTTGAAACAGATACGGACTTATATCGATTAATAGTTAAGATGAACTACTTATAAACCAAACCCCAATGTGTACATGTTTTCCCACTTATCTATTTAGTAACATTACCGCACTCATTTCAGTAATTGCAGCAATAGACACTGCAGACATGCCTTCGGAGTATACCTTGCCCGTTAACTGGCTGCCCACCAGACTGCTTGTCCATATATCTGCCTGCCTGCCGCACTGATTGACCCTTGCGTGCCTGCCCATCTAACTGCCTGCCCATCAGACTGCCTGCCCATCAGACTGCCTGCCCATCTAACTGCCTGCCCATCAGACTGACTGTACATTTAACTGCCTCCCCATCAGATTGCTTGCCCTTGACTGCCTGCCCAGCAGTCGGCCTGCCCATCGTATTGCCTGCCCTTTAGAGTGTTTGTCCATTTAATTGCCCGCCCACCAGACCACATGCCATCTAACTTCCTACCCATCAAACTGCCTGCCAATTAGAGACTCCCTATCATTAAACTTCCTAATTGAGAGTCTGACCCTAACAGCCCACCCACACGGCAGGCAGCCACCTGACAGCCTAGCCTGCCCACAAGAGTGACGGCCAAACTGCTTGCCCATCCACCCGACCACAATCCCACCTAACTGCCTGCCCACCAGGGACCTGTTTCAGTAGGCTCGTGACATTAGGCCTAGACAGACATCAACAGCGGCACCAACAGTGCAAGCAACAGCGGAAAAAGACTAGCAAATATCAGAAAATCAGAGTACCCAATCTTCTTCATATTTGGAAGGATTATAGGTTATATGTATCTCCTACTCATATCATTGCTTAATTCCTACGAGAAGTGAGTGAAACTCCGCGTGTCATCGATTGCAATATTGTGATCTGTCTGTATGGTGTCACAGACGCCATCTAGACGTGTCACAAAACTACTGAAACAGGTCCCTGACTGAAGTGCGAGAAAGTCAAACTCACGTATCGTGGCATGTAGTCTCTGTTGAGTGTCTTCAGATTTCCGGACTGCCAGGAGGCGTGAGCAGCTCTGAGTAGAACAAGGAGGATCAGGAGGAATGAGTTCAGTGAGAGGACCGTGCCGCCAGCCATCCTGTTACTGCCTCACCTGACCACTGACTGCCACACCACTGATCACCGCCACCAGCCAGGTGTGACAAGGCCCTCCCACGCCCTGCACATATCGGCCAGCACCCCGGTAACCCCAGGCCCACCTGTGCTTAACCCTTTCCCAGCGTGATTATCCGTGGGTAACTGTGGTTAAAAGGTCGAAAATGTATAGTATAGAATCTATATTATCCTACCCCTAATAAAAAACGCCATAGGCTTAACATGGGATTTGTTTATTTCACGGGTGTGACATAAAGTGTTGTTTATGCCACTACTTTGTGATACTGAAAAAAATATGGAAACGGGGTAGGATAAAATCTGGACGCCACTCGTTTGAGTTTGAGCTTATTTATGCCACTCATTTTGTTATTATGGAGCCAACAAAATGCGTGGCATAAATAAACTCAGACTCAAACTCGTGACGTCTCTTGATATTCTTGTATACCTAAAGGCGAACACTCTAATGTTACACCCCGCTGCTTGGGGTGTAGTAATTTGAGTTTTCTTACCGATGCTGCCATTTCCTTATCTGAGCAGACGTTTTCTTACCGAGGCTGACATGTGACCAAAAGCAGCGATCGGTAAATTCTGAAATGGCAGAAAGTACCGGATCAAGCATTCGGTGATGTATCTTTTTTAAAACATTCTCATCCCACTAAGATACAGTCTACAGGTATTCTTGTCTCACATTGACATTCTGACTTGCGGCATTCTCATCTATCACTTGCATATTGCCTTTGGTCATTCTCACCCCTATTGACATGCTGCCTAAGATCAGTCTTAGCCCCCATGTACAGGCTGCCTTAGGGCAGTGTCATCCCACCCTGACATACTGCCTTAGGGTTGTCTTAAGTCTCCCTATTTAAAATTTTGTCTCAGGGCAGGCTTCCTTTCACTACCCCACTGCCTGAAGGCATCCTCAGCCTCACTGACACACATCCCTAAGGCATTCTTGGTTTTCACTGACATACTGTTTTTAGGTATCCTCATCCCCCTAACACACTGCCTTAGGTCAGTCTCACCCCCCCCCCCCCCCGACATACTGCAGTTTCACCTCCACTGACACACTGCCCTAAGGCATTCTTAGCCTCACTAACACACTCACTTAAGGCAATCTTGTCACTGGCATACTGCCATTATGCCCCTGTCACACTGGTGTAAAAAACGGCGTTTTTTCGTGTATGCACATCGACATATTTCTACACATTTAGAAATTTACAAATGCCGGTGATGCGTGGGAAAACACGGAGATGTGTAAATGAAAGTCGGAATGCGCCGAAAAACGCCACAATACGTACAAAAGCGTAAAGAAACGTTGATGAACTTGGAGAAGCGTACTAAAACGTTAAAGCAAACCAAACAGATACGTTCTAAATGCGTAGGTAATACGTACTCCCCAAAAATTTAAATATGTAGAAGAAACACCGAAATTTACACCAGTGTGACTGGGGCATAAGGCATTCTTGGTTCTCACTGACAACATACTCTGAGGAATCTTTGGTTCTCACTGGCATAAGGCATTCTCACCCTCACGGTAGAATACTTTGAGGCATTCTTGGTTTTCACTGACACACTGCCTTAAGGATTTTTTGGCTCCTCACTAGCATACTCCCTTATGGCATTCTTCGTTCTTACTGACAAACTGCCTTAAGGCATTCTCACATGGAAAGGGTTAACTGCGGGGGCGGGTGGAGGACTGCAGAGCGTGCCAAGGGGACATGAAATCTGGTTGTTGATAGCGGACGGGGAATTTATTGGGGATAGATTGGCTTGTTGCGCGTGGGAAAAGGGGAAGAGGAAAGGGGGTGGTCCCTGAGATGAGTGATTCCAGCACTGAGGTGAGAACGTCGGAAATGGACCTGTTTCAAGATTTGTTAGGGCACCAATGCTTCCTCACTGCACTGTGCAGATGGGTGTTCCCAGCTACTCACCCAATATAGACATTCCACTGGCCTGTTGAATAATCTAATCTCATACAAAAAAGACCTTTTTACTTCGTACAAGGGTTATAGCTGAATGATATTCAAGTTCGTTCGCAAAGTAAGTCTGAGCCGTCTATATAAGATCGTCCATGAGTGTTGACCAATAAAGTTGACCAGCATTATCCCCGGGTCTCCTTGGCGTGCAGAAAAGGGTATTCAAGTACGATCATGGGGACTGTCGAATAAGCTACGTTGAAAAAGTATCCCAGAATTGTCGTTGGGGTCATAGTGTTGTATAAAATAATAACGTTCATTTAGAAAATATCTACTGTCTTGTCTTACAACACTGAATGGGAAAAGAACGTCCAGGATGTTGGTTATCGTATCGTTCAGACCAGCACCAGAAGCGAAAGAACTTTATCCAACAGCCGCCTGGCTTACTCGACAGGTCCCTTGCTTTTTTAGTTTTGCGGGTTTTTTTCTTCAAACTAACATCTCAGAATGTCATCATTAAAGCACACTTCCACCTATGAGCAGATTATAATCAGGAAGCAGAATGAGCAAAATGAAGGGTGAACATCGCAGCTGAACTGTAAATAGCAAGGAGGCAGGAGAGTCCAAGATGGTAACTGTTTCAATCCAATCATTTTGTTCACTAAAAATACAGAAATATATTGGTGATTATAAAAAGATAGGAACCATTCAAAGTGGCCACGATATGTAGTAGGTCATCAGGAACAATCTACTGTTTGGGTTACATTATACGGTGTTTAATCTGTGAATTGTTACGAACTCACGGACTTGCTAATAGTTGCCATATCACCACTGGGCGCTAGCAGATATATACGAGTCCGTTTTAGACAAATAATACACAGATTAAACGCCTGGTCCCTCTATCATTCACCTCTAAATATTTTGTAATCATAAGACATTACCTATATTGGCAGTTCAAAGCTAATTTGGGCACACAGAGCTGGTCCATATAGCAAGGTTTGGTAAGGTAGGCCGTACATGATTTTTACGATATGGGGAGCAGAGATCAGTAAGTAAAACAACAATGTACACTGGTGTTTAATAAAAGCACGAAATGATCATGGTGTAAAAACCATAGGTATGATAAAGCTAGAACATCAATGAAAGTGTATGTCACAGAACCGATCTTTTTTTATAAATCTTGTACAGACCTTCATGGCTATCAACATCCTACGAACTTATACAATGACAATTAAGATGATGACTCAGAATCTGTAATTAAGTGGACTTGGAAAGAAAAGCACAGAGGAATAAGATCACATCACAATGCAGAACATGATGCATACTTAATAAAGCTGGTGTTTTATTGGGCTGGCCGTAAATTTGACACTGCTAGGCATCCCTCAAAACGAGTTTATTTTGTACAAATCCACAGGTAAGTTCACTTTCCAATCATAAACTAAAGGGGGTCTTTCATTGGGCTGACTGCAAAACCATAAAAGAGTATGATACGACGACAGCATGGCCCCCTCACAGCCGCTGTTTGTCAGGTGGTTATAACAATCGGTGCAGTGGAAGAGGCAACATGCTCAACGGGAACAGCCTCACAGTGGTGAGATTGGCAACAGCCCATAAAACGTAATAAAATACTTTTGTCGGATGCCTGCAAATATAGCGCAAACGGCCGCCGTGCAACAACAACCATTTGATAACTACTTCTTGCTTAACAAAAATAAAAAGTACCGATCAGGTGTACAGGATCTATGCTTGGGGAGTGGCTTATTTCCACTCTCCCAGCAGAGATCTTGCACTCTACTTCCTGTGGCCACTTATACCTCTGCCCCAACCTGCCTGTTTGGGCTCAAATCTGGCCCATACGCCAGTTTTCAAAATATCCAAAATTCTTAGTGCTTTGGGGAGTATTTTGAGGTTTACATGTGAATACATATGCACATATTTATATGGTAAATGGGATACACTCATTTCTATTATTTGTTATATCAAATCAGGCATAGTCTTAGGGATTACTTTCTTCATTGGAAGGCACCTCACATGTTTCAGGGTTTTGTTTGTAAACATAACACATGTGCTCACTCGAAGGGGCAGTCTAATCAACTGTAGATTCATATCATAAAGTGGTTTAGAGATGAAAAAGAAACAGCTGGATTGTCTGTTAACCCCATTTAACTATTTCTATATTTCCTACCTCATGATTTGTGAGCTGTTTGACTTGTATAACCTTTGACAGTATCCTTGTTTTGAATCTAAAATGTTCGCTGGTCTCCCCTGTATTTAGTGGATACCCAGGGAACTAGCTTTGGGTTGGGGCAGAGACTAAGCCAGCGTTAGCGCCGCGAAGGATCTGGGGGGAGAGTGGCTTATTTCTTGGTTCCCATGCGGTGACAGATCGTGGGGCAGCGTTGTCCCGGCAGGCACAGGGGGCACAGGGAGGCAGGTCAGGGATAAATAAGCCTGGATCATTACCCACACACCCCCGCGCGCCCGCCAGTCCTGTGATCGCCTTCCCATGATGCTTATTGATTTCCGATTAGATGGATGACGTTTGTATATGACGACGTCATAATGAAGTCATGGCGACGTGGGCGGCGGTGGTTTACGGATAGTTTGGCAGGTAGTTTCGTATTTAGAAGAGATCTTTGGAGTTTAAAAGAATTGTATTCACAAACTAAATACCGCATCAACTCAAGGTGTTTGTTTTCCTTTTATATTTCAAAGTCGCTTCACGATATTTCAATTAGTTTACAAGTTTGGTATTCCTATGGATATTGTTTGTTATATTTTGTTCATTATCATACCATACTTTATTTCCGGAATCCATTACATGTCATCTTTCGTCTTTCCTTTGTTACATGTGAACTTGCAGTTAGAGTAATTCTTTGACAATTGATTTCTAACCGAGAGTAAACTTGTGAATGAAATACTGACAGAAACGTGTGATCTTGTTCTGTAGCAAACAAATTTTATAATATAAAAGGATACAAGAAGGGTAGCCCTACTCGCATATGATAATACACTTTCGTGAAAAAAATTCTTGATTGTTATATCTGATTTATCCTATGTTATTATGGGCCCCACACTATTTTTCGATTTTTGAGAATGATTTTGCTGATGTGATATCCATCTCTTCCGTGAAATTATATGCAGACCATACCAAAATTTATGATTCATCAATGAATCTGGAATATCTGCAACCACATCTCGAATAGTCTCCTGAAATGTGTGAAATAGATAAATGAATTGAGTGTAAATTCTGTGAAAACCAAGGCTTTGATGTTTGGCGCAAATGAAAATAGGATGGGACAACATGATACCAATTTAAGTCTAAATTGAGAAAAACATGCCTCTGTGTAGATCTATCAATTACTTGGTATCTTGCATGACTACTTATTAATATACACCTCACATGTAAAGGGAAAACAAAGCAAAGTGAGGCACAGAATGTGTCGCTTAAGAGCCAGATGCAAACACAAATATGTTGCGCTACACATGTATAAAACAGCTGAATTACCATATATAGATAACGGTATCATTTTATTTGAAGTACCTCTTGTATTCTGTTACCCACAGACTGCCATATTTGGAGCATCCCAGAGGGACCTATTTAATAGATATTGTTTAGCAAAGAAGTGGAATGAGCCAGTATTATCGTAAAACCGGATGAGTTTTAATTTTAAAACGATAGGGTTCTGATTTTATCCTATCCCCTGTGAACGATATTTTTATGTGAGGATAATAACAAAAAGCACGATAAAAACTTTCTGAAGTCCTCACATAGCTCTCTTTGCTGCTATGAAGGCGCATGGAACTACTTTCAGCTGCTGATCTCTGATTGGTCCATTTTTTGTACGCTCCTAGGAGCGATTTTTTATCCGTATGCGACATACGGGCGCATACGGAAAGTCAATGTTAAGCCTATATGGGATTTTATATTAGGGGTAGGATAAATCACTGAACGGAAAAGTAATATTAGACTTTATCTAGCACATGTCTCTAAAATATCTAAACCAAATACTGAAGCTCTTATCCGCAGGTTCAGTATTCCAGTGCTACCAAAAAAAAAGATCTTGCGATGTACGACGTTTCCTCGTGGATATAATTAAGTTATGTTTGGAGACAGTTGTTAGATGACTGCAACATATGCCTACATAACAGAAGTTATAAACTGCGACATATACCGACATAAAAAGAATTATACTTCCCTCTTGGTATTGACAAAGAGAAAGTTCTTTGGTCGATGACAAGGATTTCTATTTTGAACATGTTTGTAGTCAATTTACCAGACTTCCTGCTGCATATATATGGCGCAGTTTGTGGTTGTTTGTTGAGGAGTGGTCCAGCTCCTACCCTCATTACCTTTGCGCCCGACTGAAGACGGGTTGATTGTACTTCCATATAGACATAGTAAGATGAAGCATCGGCAATTATTTCTTGAAGCTCTGGTCTCTACATCCCTATCGTGACAAATTATATTGATTTCTATGTGAAGAGAGTAATCATCAAATATGTCTGTATGAATTCATTAGTATAAGGTGTACTCTACCAGGCCGATTTCTCACCCGATCAATTGTTCCTGGGCCCTGTAGAGGAAGCTCACGTATTGTAATTTATTTCATTCTGATAATAATAGTTTAATAAATGACCATTTTCAAAGATTTGAGAAATTCTAGGGCATCCGATAATGATCGGCGGTTGTCTGGCTACAGAATCGGCTACCGTCGGTCCAGTGGAACACCCCCTTAAAAAACGATTGAATTGGAACAGTCACCAGTTGATAGCTCCCACCTGTCATAATGTTCACATGATGATCACAAAGCGGCAGTGTAGTGAACAATATATTTGCCCTCATTGTCTCTCGGGTATGTAGACGTTAGGGCCCACCACCCGAAAGTCGGGATGTTAGAGCCCACTGATTGTGACGTTAGGACCCGCCTAAAGCCAACCTAGGGTTAGGGTTAGGGTTAGGGTTAGGGATAGGGTTACTTACTTATATTTACTACTAAATATAGTATTTATTCACAGTTGAGATGCTTGAGTAGGGAAAATTTAAAACGGGTTGAGTTCCTTACGGGTTGAGTTTTTTATGGGTCCAGTTCTCCAGTATTCGAACATAAACCAATTTTGCAAATTAGGTGGGCCCTACCGTCTACTTATGCCACATCTCACGCCCGGCACCACAGGTGTGACCGTGGCATCGCGGTGCGGCCGAGGCGCGACTGAGGCTATTACACCCCCAGTGTAGGGTGGGCCCTAACGTCCCGACTTTAAGGTGGTGGGCCCTAACGTCCTGCAACCGTCACTCGCCCTCGTTCCTGGGCTGTCCATATGGAGGCAGGGTGCTACAATAAAGAGTTTTCAGTATCAGGAGCAGCCTCCCTGGAATGTGCGGCAGACCTGGGACCTGTTTTACTAGCTTTGTGACATATCTGTGACACCATACAGACATTGGGGTTGTCTAGTTTCGTGACAACATAAGTAGCTGCCCTCAGGAAAAGACAGACCCCAAACATAAGAATTAGAAAAATCTAGACACATCATGGATCTGTTTCACTAGTTTCGTGACAAAAGTGTTAGAAAGACATGAAAAGCGGCACCAACAGTGCAAGCGAGAACGGAAAAAATGAAGTCTAATGTCTAGTTCTTATGAAACCGGTCACACCATCTAGACGCCATCTAGACATGTCACAAAACTAGTGAAACAGGTCCCAGAGCAGCCAATCACAGCACAAAGCATGCAAGCTCAACATGCAGCAAAATGCCTTTTTTGGCTTGCATATGAAGTGGAATTCACACGGTGGGATTCATGTACTTCACAGAGTTCAAAATCTCATAGAATTCGGTCCTTTTTAGAGTGGGATTCACAAGGTGTGATTACATATTCTTCGCAGGGTTCAAAATCTTTGTACCTTTTTTTGGGCAAATGTTGCCAACAATTGCAGAGGAAAAACATGTCTCAGGGCAATGGAAACCAATAATTTAGATTAGATTCGAGGTGTTCGAGTTCAGAATCTTAGCAAGATTTGTCTCAACCAAACACCCTGTGAAGTACATGAATACAATCGTGTGACTACCGCTTAAGTTAAGATCCTCCTGATGCTAGTAAAACAAGTCTTCTCTTGACATAACTTATTTTTAATGCACCCCCCAGCAGTGGTATGTAACTCTAGTTAGTTCCCACGAGATGAAAATAGTTTGGTCCGTACTCGACCGAGTTTGACTGCAGAGTAATTCACGAAGCGAAGCTGAGTGAATTACTCTGTAGTCAAATGAGGTACAGACCAAGTTATTTTCATCGAGTGGGTTTCTGATTTTATCTCACCCCGCATAACATTAATTATTGATGAAATGAATCACCCAATTATCCATTGAGTATTGGTTTCACGAACCTCACGGCCGTGGAGTACGAGTTCCTAATGTTAAGCCTATGGAGAAAAATACCGGGGTGAGATAAATAGGAATACCACATCCTCTTGTGTCTGGGTATTTTCTCTCAAGGTTTACTCGTGCTTAGGCAGGGTTCTATACTTTACGATCGGCCAAGACGCCATTGCAGGTGTCCTTTCTTTACCCAAAAATTTACAAATATCTCTTACCCCAGCACGGTATCTCTTCTCCGTATATATTTTGAAAAAATAAGACTAGAAGTGTTAACTGACACATGATATTCAGGTCTTGTCGGGGCGATCTCCCACATTATATGCCCTTGTGACTAAGAATTATGACAAACCATACACAATAACCTAAACATACACATTCACAATATACGTTACATGCACGCAACTCTTTCTAATATCTCAGATACAGTAGATTTTACAATCGATGTTACAGTAGTTTATTCACAGAATTGACTTGTTTCAGATACGAGCAGGCGTATGACCCAAGCAGTTGACGCGTAGTAATCGCGAGGGTCTACCCCGAGCAGCATACAACCGCTTTTGTTTGAAACAAGTATATATTGAATTTATTGTCAACCTTTTCCAGACATATTGCGTGCAGATATTAGAGCACTTTAGTTAAAAACAATTTTTTCCGGATTCGTTATTTATCACAACCCGGCGTATACAGCATATTTGTATGTTTTCTACGTAGACTTAGCATCAGGTGGATAATAAATTGCGGATGTTGAACTCCGAGTAGCATATCAATGCTTGTATCTGAAGTCACTTTTTATTATATTTATTGTCCACCTTTTCCGGACAGGTGTATGGAATTCTGAAATTAGTTCACTTTCGTTAGTTACTATATATACCCATGCCGTATATACTGTAAATACGTACTGTTTCGCCACATAACGTATACATTCGGAACACCTGATCCATATACGAAACTAAAATGTTAGTTCTTAAGCCAAATGAAATCAATGATTTTTCTTAATTCCGGGTATATAGTAAATATATAACGTCCAACCATGCTTGTACAAGCCACAAAACCCGATAAAAATTCACGGTTTGTACGGAACTCGGCGTAAATGCCTCGTTCCGTACAAACTGTAAATTATCATCGCGTTTTGTAGTTTGTACAGCATGGTCAGGACGTTCTACATAAGTACTATTTTTCAGTTTCAGTTTCATATAATTTTTCAGTTTGCACGCCTCATCACACCCGCCCATACATATTCGTATGCCCATATGTCCATACAGAGTTCCCATAGGTTTGCCATTGATACCATCTCTATGTGGTGTCGGACATAAAAAGAACTGTCACCTCGGTAAATGTGTAAAAGCCTGCCCCCACCTACCACGATTCTGGTCCCGATTGGCCTTACGACGGCCTTCCCGACACCATTCCGATTCTAGCGTGAGGTCTGGCAAAATTGTGGTAGGTGGAACAGGTTTCTGCCATTCCGTTTACGACAGCTCACAATAGGCTGCGATGAAAACGCCAATCGTAGAGGTCCCGATAATTTCCAACATGTTGGAAATTTCGTAGCTTGCGTTGGGTATCGTAGCATATCGGGAAGATATCGTGGTCAGCGCGTATGATACACCGATTGGATCACGACAGAGGTCTACGATTCAGGGACCTCCCGATAGGTCACGATTTCGCCATTTCAAATCGTAGCGATCGGGAAGCATGTCGTGGCCTATCGTGGTAGGTGGGGGTCCCCTCTTAGGGTGAGGTTTCTACCTAAATTCCTCATATAGATTCGATCACCACCCTTGTGGTATAAAGGAACCTTGAGTAACCTATGAGAGTACAGTGGAAGGTAAATCAACCCAACAAACAAACAAACAAAAATACAATGGACACTTTGTATTCAGTGGGCGATAAATGA
Source organism: Alentia gelatinosa (assembly GCA_950022655.1). Classification (NCBI taxonomy): domain Eukaryota; kingdom Metazoa; phylum Annelida; class Polychaeta; order Phyllodocida; family Polynoidae; genus Alentia; species Alentia gelatinosa. Next base: position 16,350,677 of record OX465592.1, read on the forward strand.
GGAAAATTCTCCCTATATCATGTGAAAACTACTGAGTTTGATTTCGTATATTTATCTAGGCGGACCTTTGTTTGATGTACCACGCTCAATGATATCCAGAGAAGTATAGTTATTATACTTTCTAACATAAAACGTGTTATTCTCTAAATAGTATTTTGGTTTAAAAAAAAATAACAACTTATAAAAGATCTATTGTAGCATAGGATCCTAAAAATCCAACTTGGCTGTTATCTCTGTTGGGATGTAGTGGCATTTAGTTTTGCCTCATACAAACAGCTTCCATAATCGAGCTGTCCGTTTATCGGCATCATTAAGTGGCTTTCCTTGTTCTAATTTGCATTTATATGAACACCTAAGTAATTGGCACTGTAAGCAGGGGAAACCGTGGTGATTAATATACAAATGAAGCTAGTCTGCTTCACCATGTGTCTTAAGACGTAAGTATGACAAGTAACGAAAGACCAAATGTTAGATATTTAAATACTTCATCAATTCACAAAAAATCATTCTTGAGTGGTTCTTGGTCTGCTTCTAACCTCTCGATATTTACCTTTTTGTGTAAATAGGTGAAATATGAGGATAAAAAGGATCGGAAAGATTATATGATGACTTCCTGAAGATAAAAAACAACCCCACAGTCATATAGTGGAAAATAGCGATGAATATAAAAAGGATAGGGGTAAAGTGGGATTCACACGATGGGATTCATGTACCTCACAGGGGGGTTTTTCTGAGACAAATCCTACTGAGATTCTGAACTCGAACATATTTTGTTCATCTAAATTATAGGGATTCATTTCCCTGGAACATATTTTCCTCCCTGTAATGGTTAAAGACATTTCCCTCTAAAAAGGAAGAAAATCTCATGAGATTTTGAGCTCTGTGAGGTACACAAATCCCATCGTGTGAATCCCTCACTTACTACACCGGTTGTATTGATAGTCAAATCTACCCATTGGCTGGGAGTGTCTGGCAAATGATGAGTTTTGGACAGGGGAAACCGGCTACCCGCAGACCTATAGATACAGTTGTCAGCACTTGAACGGCAGGCAACCTGTGTCCCACTGTTAGATGATGCTGGCTCCAGCTCGGGTTGTCCGGATGATGGAGTTCAGGTATTAAGCTCGGCAGATCCGACAGCTTTGTACCTATAAACGCACAATATTACCATAATTTCGATCTGAGTGGCTGTATATTCTCCGCGTAGTTGACAAGTAGTAAAACTCTGAGCGATAGCGAGGAGTATTACGTAGTGTCAACTACAAGGAGAATATGGCCACTCAGAAAAGTCTCCATGTTCTTACTCTTCAAAAAGGCTTGGGGCGACAGCACATTTCAAGGTAGATGAGCAACTGGCTTTCTCAGCCTGGGGTTTCGTCACCAATCATATCTCTACCTGATCAGGGGGTCGTTTTATTTTCAACTCTCCTGGGGACTCTCCTCGCCCACGAGGGATAGCTCCATTGAGGATAATTTTCAGGAGATCTCCTCAATCTCGTTCGATTTACCCTGTCCTCGGGAGGGAGAGAAATCCTCGGCCGAAGTCTCCTTTGAGAGAGCCCCAGGAGAAAATAAACCTGTAGGAGACTTTTGAGGAGACTTGAAAGAGAGGCTGTGTATACTGCAGGTGGTGGCACATAGTGGTATTTTTGGGAACTAATTTAATCATTTATGAATGTATGTTAATCTAAGTAAATAGCAAAGTAATTCTCCATCTGAGACCTCCAGTTTTGATTAAAATCATAATAAATATATTTCCCATAGTTCAAATGAATTAAATAACTTTTATTTGTTATTTTGAATTACCCACGACACCCCTAGACGTGTCCCCAGCCAGGAGAGTTGAAGGACAACTCAAGATATGTGGGATTTATGTACACAATAATGACTGGTTTTGTGTACGAGTGGCCGTAATCTCTGAGTAGTTGACGCGTAGTAATATCCGAGCGATTAGCGAGGATATTACGTCGTCAACAACGAGGAGATTGCGGACACTCGTACACAAATCCAGTTGTTATTGTATTTATTACCCACCTACAATATTGATAACAAATTTATTGCAATTAAAAAGTTCCTGTAAGCCATTTAGTTCCGGATAACACATCACTGTCAAGCGTGGCAGTAATTCGGTGTAGACTTACACTAATAATATAGTTCTCCATTAACCTGTGATTTTAGCATGTAAAACGTTTTATGCCAGTGAGCTCTGATGGTAAATGAGATTACTGGGACTAATTGTAAATAATTTGTATTGAATGAATATCCATGAAACTTGTTTCGAAGTAATTGATGATTTGACTTTATCATGGATGGGCCTTTTTTTCCGGAATCTCTCGCAGGAGATTCTGACATGCCAGAATCTCCGGGTAGCTGTTTCCAGGTGCTCTACGCATTTCCTATGGAGACTACGTATTTGGTGGGTAATAAAATGTGTTTTACCCCATTCAGCCTTGATTATCATTGTCAGATCTGACAATACTTGCATGATCTTGAACGGTATTTCCCCGCTTGGGGTGAGTTAAACAATAACCAACAGGATGTGGTAACATACAACTCAATCTGCTATCTGAAACTGTCCAGACTTCAGTCAAATATCAACACCAGACATCTGCCATTCTATGGCTTTCAGTAGTTAATGTCCTGTTAGGTGGTAAACCTCAACAAAACGATCCCTAAGCCTTTTAACTACGATAATGGGACAGGGAACATCCGTAGACATTCTGGGTACTTAATATACAAATGTACTTCATTATCCACCTAATACAAAGTGTCCATGGAAAACACATAGGGCGTTTGTATGGACATACCCGGCGCATATATATGTTGTATGCTCCGGGTGGCGCATACGGAAAAATAGTGCGTATGGAAAAATAGTGCATAGCTAAAACGAACTGATATTGACATGCCACTTGTCCAGAAAATGTGGATAATAAATACAATATATAGACTGGTCTCAGATACAAGCGGTTGTATGCCCTCGGAGTTGACTCTCCGCAATATCCTCGCATACGCTCGGATATTACTATGCATCAACTCCTCGAAGCATACGGCCGCTTGTATCTGAAACCAGTCAGTATTGTGTATATATCTGCGTGCATTACAATCTCTTCTCTGAAGAAAAGTAAACTTCTTCAGCTGTCATTGACCAGTCCCGGGTCCCCATTGATGGGACCGGGGCCGGCAGAACTACAAATATGGTATATTTTAAACAGGCATCTTACTCATGATGTCTTCAATATGATCCTCAAACCTATATCTTCTAACTGCGGCCCTTTGGTTTACTACAAATATGGTATCATACAAACTGGCCTATTATTTATGGTGTCTTCCGTATGCTCTCTCCGTGGACCTTTAATTAGCAGCCCTTATCCTTACCCCTAACAAGTTATCTCCATTTAAACAAGCATTTATCCCCATTTAAATAATCATATTATTATACAATTTGTACGCAGTACTTTGCCATCCCAGACCTAAATCCTGACTACATGCACATGGCCCTGAACCAGTGAGAAGTAAGTCAGGACGTGCTTATGTTGGGAGTGACTCCCGCCTGCGTCTTTTAATCGAGTTTCCCGCGCTTTTTGCAGGGTTTATAAACTCGGCGGGCGGCCTGGGGTCGACTGACGGGCAGAGGGGCCCGCGCCCTGCCTCCTATTTACCCTCAGGGACTCCTATGTCAACCCTCCAGTCGCTCTAACCCTTTTCACATATCACTAACGTTTGACATTGAGTTGCGTCATTCTACGGAATTACCTAATGCCTGGGTATATTATATGTGCAATACACTGTATATTATATAAGATGTGTTAAACATGACAATTGTAATATCTGCTACCTTTTAGTTTGAAATGGCAGATGTTAGATGGCAATATGGTACTTTTGTAAGCTTTAATGCGAGACCGATCGTATTGTTTGTTTGTTTCTTTTTTTTTTAAATTTCTTTGCTTGTCCAACCATCTGTTATAAATCCTCCTTGTATAACTCCTACTATTGATGCCTTCATGATCTGAGGCTACAGACAAGGAGCATTCATCCATAATATACAAAGTTCCTATTGAAAAGTATGAGGATCACTACCCTTTATTTGAAAAAAAATATCACTTACAATGATAACCATTGTATACGGATTCCAGACCCATTGTATACGAACTCAAAACTATTGCATGTGGATAATACTTCCTTTAATCAGATATCTGGTCTGATTGTTTGTCTAGCCAACGCTATGCCTATGGTTGGAGAGCAAATAAGAATCCCAAATTGATATGACTTTTAATTTGCCGATTCCTGGGTTTAGTTCAAATGAATATAACACTCGAGGGTTTGTGAATAGGCGGCTCTGTATACGACTCAAGGTTGACCTCGTAATAGACTTGCTAATGCTCATGTATTATTGCGCGTCAACCTCTCGTGGTTTGTCGCCGCTTGCCTATTCAATTCTTAGGCGGGCCTTCTGACTTTACGGCGGATCTAACAAGCGCACACTTTGCAAAATACAATGTTTTAATAAAGACAATGACATGTTTACACAATATGATGCATTCTAATTGTACTGGATAGTTTATGCTTGTAACCATTTTCAGTATATGACACACTTTGTAAAGGCAAGCTTATTTGCTCCTTGAGAGAGTATTTTTATATCATCGGTCACTGTGGCATTTATTCTATAACTTGTGCTCGTTATCTTAGTTTTCAAGACACATGATGAAATATATTCAAGTGATGTATAACAAGTCAATGCAGCCATCATTAAACAAATTTAGGACACTTAGGCCTAATTTAGACTCGTACACGAAGACTGTTTTCTGTAAGCTAACGAACCCACGGACGATATTGGTAAACTTTATCCAACAGACCTCTGAATTTCACAGAGATACGACAAAATGCTGCTACCATCCTAAGAATGTCTGAATAAACAGTGAGTAATATCATGAAACATCACGAAATTTCATATGATTGTTTATATTGCGTGAGTTGTCTTTGTGGAATGATAGCACGAAGCGGAGCTGAGTGATATTTGTAGCAGAAGACTACAAACGGCATCGAAACAATCATATGAAATTGAGTGATGTTTAGATTTTATCCTACCCCATCATACATGTATTTTTACTTCATATGTCACCCGTGGAATATAAATATTTTATAGCATAACCGTGGCATACAGTCATACCATGTTGAGTCTATGGAGATTTATATGAGGGGTAGGATCATATGAAGAGACGTCACGAGTTTGAGTCTGAGTTTATTTATGCCACGCATTTTGTTGGCTCCATAATTTCACGAGTCGAAGACGAGTGACATTACGGAGCCAACAAAATGTGTGGCATAAATAAGCTCAAACTCAAACGAGTGGCGTCTAGATTTTATCCTACCCGGTTTCCATATTTTTTCAGTATAAGAAAGTAGTGGCATAAATAACACTTTATGTCACACCCGTGACATAAACAAATCCCATGTTAAGTCTATGGAGATTTATACGAGGGGTAGGATAAACCAGGTTATACCTCGCATCCTGAGACTGAACACCGGGTCTTTTGTGAAAATCTATTCCTGTCTGTGACGGAGTTGTCCCTCTCAGTCCTCAGTCCTCATGACAACACAGTGACATAAGCACCCCCAGGACTCGCCAGCGAGAGCGGCTCGGATCTGCTCATAAATGGTCAGGTCGGTTTAGGATCTGCTTAGATCTGCTCACGGACTCATAAGGGACTCAGTAGCAGTGTGGAGGACTCAGTGTACCACCGGCAGAGATACCACGATGGCATCGTCACTCGCTCTTCTTCTCATATGTAAGTCAGATGTTGGGTTAATCGGCTTGTTTTTACTTGCAGATTTTTGGGCACCGATCAGTATATCGGCTACATCAATGTTTTTAAAACTTTTTTCTGAAGAATACGTAAGTGAAGAAAGTCGGTGAGCAATATTTGTCCCCATTTATGTTCCGATTTGGGGCATCTTTTAGCACCAGATAAATCCCTAAGGAATTCATCACAGGCTGATTTTGCCGTGGATGAATTAGGTCAAGTAAGCAAAGGAATTCCACAGATGTTCAAAATCGCCATATTTTGTATGGATTTTAGCACCCTCATCACCTTCCCACTACTTGCATATTTGAACAAGCGGTTTCTAAAAATCTCCAATCATTAGATCAGCAAGTCTAAAAAGCACCTTAAAACCTTGTCCTACCAGGTGACCTTTGGCCTCCCATAAATTTGTCGCTTACCACTGGCAGATTTTAAAAATTCATTTTGTCAGAAATTGGCAAGTGGAAACAGAATTTAGAAATTAGGAAACCTATCTATATTCCAATTATTGGCAATTTTTGCATCACTTACTTCCTGACACTTTCGTTGCTGATCAATTCAACAAGGGTTCATTTTGGTCAGGTATGTGTGTTCAGAAAAAGGAATCAAAAGTCATAATACCTTTCCTCAAGATAGAAATTAACAATCTGGAGCGAGTGGCTGAGAGGTTTCTAGATCATCGCGGACCCGCGAGTTGACGTAAAAAACAAACCATAACAGTAGATCATGTAGGTCTAACGAGTCCATTGGGCCGGCTAGCAGCTCACGTCCACAACACAATGTTTGTTTTCAATTTTTACTGAGCATCTGCAAGGAAGGTTGAGAAAGGGAAACGCTGATGCTATCTCACATGTGCTCGTATGCTTTAGAAGATGTAGAGTAGGACTTTATCTTAATAAGGTTAGAGGGAACAGAGGAATTACTGTATTATCCACCTAATACAAATTGTCCATAGAAAACAAATGAAAAACAGTGCATACTTAGATCAGTACCCCACCTATCAGGAAAAGGTGAATTCATGATAAATACAATATAGACTGGTTTCAGATAAAAGCTGCTCTCTGCTCCTTTGAGTTTACTCTGCGCAATATAATCGCATGAGTTCGGATATTACTACGCATCAACTTTTCAAAAATTAGAATCAGCTTTATTTCACCATATCTCTTCAACAGGTTTCAGAACTTATTCGATTATATTTTTAATCAATAACCATTGATGTTTTAAGTGCCAGGATAGATTCGGTGTACCAGTAAATCATAATAGGATAGAATACTCTTCTCATTCTCAGTAGTCTGACGCTAAGCTAAAGAAGTAAAGTCAGGAAAGGTACTTTCTGGTGAAATTATGTTATCCCATCAATATGATACAATCCTGCAGGCGGGAAGGACATATTCATGGAAGGAAAGACTAAGAGTGGACATTATTTTAAGGGGGTGTTCCACTGGCCGGACGGTAGCCGATTCCGTAGCCAAACAATCGCCGATTATTATCGGATGCCCTAGAATTTCTCAAATCTTTGAAAATGGTCATTTATTAAACTATCATTATCAGAATTAGATAAATTACAATACGTGAGCTTTCTCTTAAGGGCCCAGGAACAATTGATCGGATGAGAAATTGGCCTGGTGGATTGTGCCCTTTACTCATAGCCACAACGTTAGCTTATTTTTACTTTCCTAAACCAAAGAAACAGTCATTCCATCTACTTACAATACCCCAGTCACGGCAGGGGCAAATATCAGTATTTGATTAAGCCTGGAACCCACTTAAGAGAAACCAGAATTCAGACACGTTTGATGCACCCCGACGCCCAGTTAGTTTAATAATGGACGTTAAACATTTCACAGCCCATGGTGATTAAAACCCTTTTACAACATACAGAAAAGGGTCGTTATGCGCGATCCTAGATCTTTCAACTGGCCCCAGTACTGTTAGGGAGTTGAAGGTGTTTTCTCCATTATCAAAGCGAGTCTAGGTTACCTATATCCTTGCTTCACTGTATGGGCGAATAAAGTGGGACATGAGGGTGCTGGTTCCATGCAGAACATCTGCTAGAGATAGAGGAAACAAGGAGTATACTGTGTATAGAGATGATAAACATCGTAGTGACAGACCTACCGTGGTTCCACCTGCTGTGCTCTCGTCAGTGGTGACAATTGACTGTGAGGCCCAACCTGCTGACGGAAAATGTACCGATTAAATATCGTGAATAATGGAGTTGGTTGGTGGTGCTCCCCGGGAATATAACGTTACCGGTAATCGGCGACACTGTAAGTCGTTGAGGTGTTAGGCCTAGCGTCCACCTTCTACGATAAAAATTTAGATCTACTGATATGGCTCCCATACAAAAAGTCAATATCGGAGACATATCGGAAAGGTGAAAAATCGTAGGTATATGTCTAAACATGCCAATCCACCACGCATTGTATGGGTTTTTTATCGGGGTCTAATCGCAGGAACGTGGTCAACTGCCCCGATATTGGGTGACCTTCCGACGCGATTTTTATTTTTTTAATAAGGAGGTGCATCGTAGACCATATCGGAGCCATAACGTAGTGGGTGGACGCCGGGCCTAATCCTCCCCGATGGAGAATTTCTTAAAATCTGCAATTCATCACCTATTATTTCAACCTGGTTTTGAATTTATTGGTGACCTTAGAAACCGGACGGTGGTGCCGAATTAAATGAATTTGGGGCCGAAACAGTTGAACAGGTGAAGGCTAGTGTTACATCTGGTGATAAGGCTTGGTAACATCTATTCCTATTACCGCCCAGGTTGACGTTTTCTGCCCAGTTTTATGTTTACTGCCTAGGTTGACGTTCAGAAACGTTCGGTGTTTAACGATATTAGCCGAAAATTGAAGGTATATATATAGGAATAAGGCTAAGGGTTGGAAAAATTACTTTTCCAAGCCATACCTCCATAACTTTGACTTATTCCCACCGGAACATAGTTTCCCTCTAGTATCTTCCACATGTTCATCTGTGCATAGTGTAGACTGGCAAAACCACATGGCTTATTGGTTAGCTTAACATGATACTGTTTTTAACCATTGATTAGCTATGACAGATGAACCGTTCGTCAGCTTATGCGATCGTTACAACTGGCAGGTCTGTAGTTTACCCTCACCAATGTTTAATCGGGAACGTATGCATGATAATCGGTAGGCTGTGCCAAATTGGTAGGTGTAAACTGAGCCTTAACTGTCGTTGGTTGCTCGCACCTGCTCCCACATAAAACACAACAGATATAAATGTGACAGTTCAAGGAGGGTGAGGCAGGGTTATGTGTTAAGCATAAGCAGAAGATATACACAATAATGACTGGCTTTGTGTACGGGTGGCCGTAATCTCCGAGGAGTTCACGCGTAGTAATATCCGAGCGATAGCGAGGATATTACGTCGTCAACTACGAGGAGATTACAGCCACTTGTACACAAACCCAGTCGTTATTGTATTTATTATCTACCTACATGATTGATAACAAGTATATTGTGTATTACTTCCAGATCAAGTCATAATTCAACAGCATGGTGGTGATTCGGTGTATACTTACACCATTTATATAGTTCGCTATTTTTCTGTGTTTGTAGAATACAAAACTTTTTATGACAGTGATTTCTGATAGTAGATGTGACTATCATAATTGACTGTGGATAATTAATATTGAATGAACATTAAACAAACATATTTTTAAGTAAATGATTATTTGATCTAATTTTGGATGGGACTTTTTTTCCGGAATCTCCTGCAGGAGATTCTGGCATGTCAGAATCTCCGGGTTGTTGATTCCAGGTGCTCTATACATTCCCTATGGAGACTCCGTAATCGGTGGATAATAAAAGCCAGTGTTAGCACTAACAAATAGTAGTTTTACCGAGATAATTCAAGGTACATTAATTATGATTATGTTACTCTTGTTAGATCATTATCTCTAGCAGAAGGGGATATAGATAACTGTCTCTATAACTCCCTATTTCAGCACCACCTGTGGGTATAGTCCTCTTGGGGACATTTTGCCGATGTGCTCTCTGTAATGGCTAATGTTTCAAGCAATCAAACAAATATCCAAAGCCTATTTGTTCTAAATCTAATAACGTTATCAGTCTGGATATGATATATGCATAAAGTAACTTCTTCCAATTTGAATAGGAAACAGACAGAGAAACAAAGAAAATATAATAAAGATCTACATCATATTCTATTAGAATGAAGTGGCATGAAACCTTATATCTAACCAGACGACAGTACACAGTTTCTAAAGCTATACAGCATGGCAGTGAATGTATTTCAATCATCGCTCTAGCTTTCTGCAAACAACAATAAGGAAGGTATTGTTACCTCTACCGATAGCCGAGACAAATATCTAACTCCGAGGAAAATTGTTTATCTGTTAGTGCTCCATTACTCCATCACAATTCTGAATCGTGTATTACATTCTGAGCATTTTTTTCAATCCATTATCTACCTTTTTATGTCAAATCTAGCAGTCTAATAAGAAGCCGTACAGTTATTTTGTATTAGCTGTATGGCGAATGGACAAAATGAGAATTAGGAGATACCCTTCATGTTCCTTGTATAAGTATAAGCCCGATTCCATTGACTGACGATAACGGCGAGATTTTTTTCAGTTCCCCTTAAAGTCTGTTTCCATTGACTGATTTTGCATCAACAGTGCGAAAAGTCCGCCGGTGGTTCCTGATTGTAGATTATTGATTGATGGGAAAATGGCCAATGGAAACGGGCTTTTAGGGGAACTGAAAAAAATCTTCGCCATTTTTGTAGGCCAATGGAAACCGGCTATAAAAAAGATGTCTGTGGTGGTTTTAGACGGATTGATTTAGTCAATGACCCATATAAATACTATGTGAAGCCATACAATGGGCTTTACAGGTAAAGTGAAGAATAGTGCTCCTGCCACGGCCAGGGGAATGTCATATGGCATTGCCATGCCAGAAAGGGTAACTAACATATACAAACTTATTGATTACAGATAAAGCACACGAAAAATCATTTAGATACAAAACACAACCAAATTATGCATCCTTAGTGTTGTGATGTCTAGGGACATCACATATCCCTATTACGGTGATACCGGAGGCACCATGTATCTTAAGTGTTCAACTGTGTTGTGATGCTTGGAGGCATCATGTATCCATAGAACGGTGATATCTTGAGGCATCATGCATGCTCATTCCTTTAAAGGAAAAATTGGCGCAAACAAACATAGGCACCTGAAACAGGAATAGAGCTTACTGTTCTATGTATACTCCAGAATGAATATCGACTGAAATAAAAAAGAAACATGGGCGAGTTATACCCGGTACGTGAGATGGTCTACTTAGTAGGATTCTACTGTATATTGAAACATTTCTTTAAGACGAACCCGAGGAAAAGATCAATGTAAAATTGGTCTTTTGTTTAATTTCTAGCATGCCGCAGCTGTATATGTAATATTCCTAGTTTTCAAACTGAGGCTGAAGTTTACATTCCAACGCTGAGAGTTTCATACCCAGGTAGACAGCGCGAAACGTTCTCATCCAATGAGAGACCCTGTTAGAACAGTCCCGGGCGTGAAGCGTATATATATATATATATATATATATATATATATATATATATATATATATATATATATACAAAGTTCGAGTGAAGTGCCGTCAAACTATTATATTTCCGAGTGGAAACTATGTCAGATTTCTAGGTGTATCTATAATAGCATGGAAATCGATTATAGAATACATATACTTTCTGTAAGTGAATCCGTTTCTAATTTTGACTTTTCAATGAAATAGGTTTTAAAGGAACACAATATCTGTCAAAATACGGGTCACGGATTTTTAACTAGCATCTTCCCAAGTTCGGGGTTCGGAGTACACTTGGCCAGCAATTCTTACTCTGTGCTTTCAATTAAAGATCGTGCAGAGAAAGAACAACATTCCCTCTACGTTAAGTGAGTGGACTGTGTTTCGTGGCCACTTGAAGGCTGTCAACCTATATGCCATTTCCCATCGGCCGACGCAAAGGGCACCAATTAATGGAGTTCCCTTTAAGGCCATTTTCCATTGGCTGATAGAAACAGCACCGACTATTTAGGCTCCCCTAAAAGTCTGTCGGAGCTTACACCAACTGCACACCGGAATCAAATAGTTGGTGATGGTGCTGTATATGCATTGTTTCCCCTGCATTTTACGGGACATACTGATTGAAAAGGTGGTGACCTTATAGCGTAATTCTCACCAAATTAATAGCCGACCACTTCAAATACCAGGCAGTTTCCATTTACCGATCTGGCAACGGATTACACACAAATTCGATTGGCGATTCGTGGCTGCAGATGGACCCGTACTGTATTCAAAACCAGCCAATGGCAAATGGCTTTATAGGACAGTTACCACCTGCTTGTATAATGATTCGCGATGTTTCAGGATCACTCATTCTAGTCAGCAAATATGTGGACAGTCGAGCGAGTACTGAAGATCAGGGTAAAAGATCCGCAGTATTGTTTTTGTCAATGGTACGTTGCACCTGCATGACTTTTTATTCTTTTTTTCTGAACTTAAAATTACTGAAAAAAAAGAACCCAATTCAATTGATCGGCAACAATTGTGTTGGGAAGAGGTGCCAAAATATGCCAATATTCAAAATTAAGATAAGTCGCCATCTACTTCGTTTATCAGTTTACATATATATGCAAATTCTAGACAAAAATAAGGAAATATACGATGATGGTGCCCCACACATTTTTATATGTGCTAAATATAACTTAAGCATTTCAATATGTGCTAAAAGCTGGCAGTAGGAATCCGGCTTTATAGGCCTGTTTCCAACTGTTAACTTTTGCCAGATTTTGGACTCCGATTGATCGGTTTGCCAACAACAGATCTTTGTTATCATTTTTACCAAAAGTCGGAAAGTGAAAACAGAAAAAATTAGTCGGCGATCAATGGTATTTTCCATTCTTAGTATTTTTTGGCACCACTTCCCGACGGAAAGTGTCAGTCAATCAATTTAACAAAGTCAGTCGGCGGGTGGAAATGAAATTGTCAATCTTCTATCTTTGACATTTTGGCATTTGCACATCATCCCCATATTTGCATATCTGATTGTTTTGATGTTAAAAGTAGCTGACCCTTTTGTTGGCAGGTTGAAATAGGCCTTAAATGTGTTTTCTCTTAAATGATATAATCGGTATTTATACATACACCATACTCCAATAGAACTGTAGACTGTAAAACATAGACACCCACACAACTCTGTTCTTAGATATATATTATGCCTTTTTTATCTATCCTTTTTTATCCGGTGAACTCATATACATTTGGATTTAGTTGCTAAGGATTTGTGTAAATATAATTGTTTAATTCTTTCATAATCTTGACCCTATGCAGGCGCAGAGACAAGGAATATCTTTTCGCTGCTATGTAATATTTATAAACATGAAATGTAATCCATTAATTTGAGATATGTATAGTCGTCAACGACGAAGTACTACCGAGACAATTAAAACAGAAGAAAATCTTTATGGAGAAGCTTTTCTTGATGCCCCAAAAAACACACAAAAATAGTATGAGTCATGAGTGAACAGAAGATATCAGTACACCAATCTTTTATTTTTAAATTAATTCTGGTTTTCAGGTTTTTTTAGTCGCATAACGCTGTGCACACTATTGATAGCTCTAACAGTTGAGTAACTGTGGTCGCTGTGAGAGCTGGCAGGGGGAGTATGCTCTCCAAGCAGATCACACAAGCGTAGGACAGACTATATGGGGGAGAGTGACTGGGGTCTTAGTGGTCATAGAAATCAGCCAGACCCCGTCTATATGCCGTGTCGACCAATAGAAATTACGAGATGGGGGCGGGGGAATATAAGTGTGAAACTCTATTTCCTGATATTGATGACCCATTCTTGGCCAATGCTGAGTCCATAATCACTGACCCTCCTCTGATGTCTGTGGTCCCCTTTGACCTTTGCAAAACCTTGGATGAGGGGTAAGCAGACACTTGGCCCATTGCCTCTAGAATCTTTGCAAATACCGCCAACACATTTCTCAGATCTATTAATAGTTTTGTGAATTGTTCATCAACCTACTGCGAATAATTCTATTTGCTAAACAATGATACATGTTATTTTCAGATGTAAAATCAATCTGTCTACTTTGCCCTTTTAAAATACCTGTATAAAATTATTTATCCTACCCCTCATATAAATCTCCATAGACTTAACATGGTAGGCCTGTATGCCACGGTTATGCCATAAGATATTTATATGCCACTGGTGACATATGAAGTAAAACACACATGACAGGGTAGGATAAAATCTAAACATCACTCAATTTCATATAATTGCTTACATGCCATTCGTTGTCTTCTGCTACAGATATCACTCAGCCCCGATTCGAGAAATCATTCCGCGAAGACGACTCATGCCATATAAACAATCATATGAAATCTTGTGATGTTTTATGATAGTATTCTATAGATCCATCTGTTATGGATCAGTCATGTGTTATAGACAGTTTGTACACAATGAGAGAGGTTCTTCACCAGTTACACCCTGTATTTCGTCCTAGGGGTCACCCAGTAGGAGGTGAATACAGCCTCCCAACATCCCATCAGACGAACTTAGCCTCCGACAATTGGTTCCGTCTGCGGCTGAGGTGGAAAATAAAAATACGCAGTTTCTTTGTATGTTACGTAGGAGCTTTTATTCGTTAGACCTATCGGGTAAATTCAGAGAGAGATTATATAAAACCCATTTCCACTGCTCGACGAAAGCGGCGCCGATTAATTGAGTTCTCCTAAATGTCTGCCGGTTGTGGGCAACGACTGCACGTCGGTATCTAAAGATCGGTAAGGGTACTCTTTTTTTCCTCTCCTGTTAACAGGTTCATACAGACAGAACTGTCTTCTAAACACAATGACCATCAACCTTTGTCAAATCGCTTTGATTCTATATCGGGTGTTGTCCAAGTCATTTGGTGCAAAAATTACACACAATTAAGCAGTAAACATTTCTCTTCATGTCTGTTTCCATTCACCGATCTGGTGTAGGTGGTTCACGACTGCAGATCGGTGGTGAATAGTCGGCCAGTGATAACTGGCTTCTTGGCGGAGTTCTGCTGTACATAGGCGCGGTAATGTGACTGTCGACTGTTGTAGCTCTCGGTCATAGGTTTATTGATAATACTTGTTACATTCGTCTTTCCATTTGAACAGGTGTCCTTCGTGTGGCAGTCGTCAGGGCCGACAGCAATAAGGACGAAGATGGTATCATTCCATGTATGTATGGCATGTTTTCATTTAGTATAATTTGGAAACAAAAATTTGGAAATAAAAGTATGTCGGAGGTGGTCACCGACTGCACGTCGGTATCAATTAATCGGTTGGGGTGCAGTGTATAAGCCATTTACTACTGGCCGAGGAAAACGGCACTGATTAATTGAACTCTCCTTTAGAGTCAGGTGGTGGTGAACAACGACTGCACGTCGGTATCAAATACTCAATGAGAGTAATGTGCCTTGTTTCTGCCGCTTTATTCCAACAAATCCCTTTGATTCTGTAGTTCGTTGATCAAGTCAGTCGTTGGTAGTCTTATTAGGAAACGTTCTTACCCTGGACGAAATGGTTCTTTTTCGAAGACAGTCATCAATTTGATACGGTCTGACGCCATAGGCGGAAAGCCGTATGAAATCGAGGACTGGCCGAGAATGAGAATCATTTCGTCCACATTTGCTTATCATTTCGTCCGTTTGCTTATCATCACATCCATGTATACCTTAAAAAGGTTAAAAACGCCAGTCACAGTCACAGTGGGCGCCAGCATTAGCATGACTGCACCCCTAGCATAGGGCAGTATCGTAAGTGGAAAACACACTATAAGTCCCATTTTCGGAAGCTAGTCTTAACAAATCTCAGGCGAATTTGAATAGGGCGTCGGCCACCACAGTATAATACCAGTAAGGGGGGGGGGCATAATTCATAAGGAATTCTGTCCATCCTGTGCGATAATATTCCGATTTTCTACCCAACCGATTATGTTACAGTCGTTGGTGAATTTGGGGGCACTAATTGGCAGGCACCCCCCAATGACTCCTCACCCAGCAATTAAATATGCAAATTATGGGGCTATTGGTACGTACCATTGGGGTATTTCTTAGACTCAGTTGTCGGGAGGGAACAAGTTCCTTAATGTATTGGTCCTGATTTCGGAACATCATACTACAATTCATCGGTGGGAAAGGTACAGGTCTATGTGGGGCATTTTCTAATACCAGGGAAATTTCTGGAAGTGGGTGCCACACTGACAGGCTCCATTACGATGCCTCGCCTGACCTTACAATTGTTCTCCGAGAAAGGAACATTAATGTCTTGTAATGGCTTTGATACATTCGATCACATGTGTATTATACGCAAATATTCACCATGATAATTTGTGACCGCTTCAAATACCGGGCTGTTTCTATCAAGTGATGGAAATCGATCGGTGGTTCCCAACTGTAGATCGGTGCTGAGGAGTCGGCTAGTGAAAAATGCTATATTACACAGATCATGTCACTACTATGTCCTTAATCCAATATCCAGTAGGATTTTATCCTTCAGAGATTTCCTACTTTAAACTCATTATTCTGTTAAGTA
This sequence comes from Alentia gelatinosa, assembly GCA_950022655.1. NCBI lineage: Eukaryota > Metazoa > Annelida > Polychaeta > Phyllodocida > Polynoidae > Alentia > Alentia gelatinosa. The sequence goes on from OX465592.1 coordinate 16,367,116, forward strand.
CCTCAGCTAATTGAGGGGATTGATGTACCGTTGTGGATTGTACTTACATTTTTTCCTCTTGCAGGTAACATGAAGGATGGAAAATCGGTAAGTCAGAATGCAACGTGTTTATTGTTAGACTTCTTAAAAATGTTACCCTCAAGAAGCCTCAGGGAGATTATCCATTCATGTAAATGTGAATTGAAGCGATGGAGTACGGAATTCGGCCAGCATGCAGAGATCATCGGGGGTGGGGGAGGTGTTGGACGATGAGAAGGATAAGGACAATAATAGGAAAGTGTGTGGGAGGATAATGACAAGGATAGGAGAGTAATCGCTTTAAAAGATGGCATTTCGATCCTCTTGTGTCCTTTTCGGAGAATGAATATATTATTAACTTATAAATACTCATTGTTAGAAACTCTCAATTATAATATACTAGCGTCTGCAGTGATAAACCAAATGTAACTCAGGCTACCCAGTACAGAAAGGACACCTCTTGAGGTATCCCTCCTAAGGTATGATTCTGGGTCAGGACAGACTTCTAACACAGCCTCGAAAGACATGTCAAGTGTCAGTCCATCTAGCTATCTATTGAAAGGACAATCCTTGTTTATTAACCCTTTCCCTGCAGCACCCAGTTCCCCTGCTCACGATTACACAGCAAGCATTGCCTGCACAAACGAGCCTGCTACAGCTGGCACCTTTTTTTGGAAAATAGCAATGTCACCTAATGTGTCATGTGATTTGAGTAATTTACATTGGTAGCTGATGATATTTTCTTATTCCAAAGCAAAGGTCAATATGGCGTTTTTATTATGTCAAAATTTCTTTCAATTCAAACAATTATATTTCAATTTATTGAATTTTGTATATAAGTATCAATGATGGCTCTATGATGCCTGGAGGCATCATCCTGCCATAGCCAGGGGAATGCCTGGAGGCATCATGCTGCTGTAGCCAGGGGAATGCCTGGAGGCTTCATGCTGCTGTAGCCAGGGGAATGCCTGGAGGCATCATGCTGCTGTTAAAGGGTTAAATGCGGACAGTCCTATGACGGTCCTAGGACTTTCACATGACAGCCAATAAAGCGTCCCTACTGGGGCCTGTCAAATAATTTAGACTCATACATGAAGACTCTATTCTGTACACCAACGAGACCGAGGGATTATGTAGGTCAACTTTATTCAACATTTATGGACGGCCTTATGGACGCCTAAGACTATCTAAAGCATTGCGCAAGGTCTCCTTGTACCCTGTGGGCATAAGTTATTCAACAGACACAAGATCCCAAACACCCCCAAGAGGTCTGTTGACTAATTTAGGCTCATACATGAAAACCCTTTTCTGGACGATGTGGGTCAACTCTATTCAACAATTATGGATGACCTTCCTTTAGCTAGGACTATCTTAGAAAATATTGAATATCACCAAACTATAACCCCCGTACGAGGTCTCCATACTCTATACCTTTGTAAGTATGATATATTCAACAGATCATTGGTGTGAACGCTTCTTGGGTAGACGACTACAGGGAGCTATTTCTATCACTAATAAACCATTAAAAAGGTCGAACTTATTTTAGTCTTTGATGCGCTTTCGTTACCTAAAGTGATCCGTCTTTATGGGGGACGATCTTAAAATACGATCAGGAAAATATGTTTATTTTGAGTCTCTTCAAAGGTCATAAATTTTGCCAATTTCATAATTGTTCAGCTAATTGATATCCTTATTAGTTTTAAAAACACCTCACTGGTACCGATATATAATGGGGACTATCATCTCACGAACTCTCTCATCCCGATACAGTATCAGTGCATTTTCATTTATATAATCAGAATGGTTAATTAATGTAAAATATAAGTTTTGAAATCACTTTTCGGGTAGTTTTCAGATCTCATAAACTGCGTTGTCCGGCGTCAGAAACGACAAGCATTCGGTAAGTTGTTTTTCCTACCTACATTATATTTATATGCGTCATCTTATGGTATGCTTTGAATTTTGCTCCCGATAGGAGAATTTCCTCAGACATCTAGGAAATATCTATCCCGGCGTTTACATGTACTAAACGATTATTTGTAGCAATTGTAGAATTCAGCATCACCTGATTTTAGCGTCGAGGACTGGACATCGCCTGGTGTAAACGGAATAATTTAGAAAAGGCCGACGAGTTATGATTGTCACATTCCACAGTGTGAAATTTTTTGAAAATGATAATGTGCTGACGACTATTTCAAAGCAGCTTGGATTAGCAGCTGCATAACTCTTCACTATCTGCATGCCAACTCTGTGGAATTGGAAGGGTGCAGAGGCCCAGTGTCACAGTGAATGCCCAATTAAACAGAACCAATCACTTTTGACCGAAAAATGTCATCGGGCCACTGGTGTTTGATGTATTTGGACCCTACAAAGGTTGGTTTGGTCCAAGCGTGTAACAGAAAATCACCCATAGACAGAACAAAACCAAAACCTTTTGAGCTATATTTCTAATAATTCCAAGTCAATTTATCAATGAACATACCATATGTACCGAGTTGAATACTGTGAAATGCCATTGAGAATTAGTACTGCGTTTTGTCCTCGCACTGAAAGCTGCAGAGCCGGCAGAATAGTTGCGGCTGGAGGAAGGTGAATGTCACGGGAGCATGTCCACAGGATGTGTCGCTTCACTGACCTTGCTCCCAGCTTTTTCTCCAAGTCGATAACCACAGCATGGCACCACATGGACCTCAGAGTAAACCGGGCGTGGGAGCAACACTTGGACATAACGCCCTTGACTGAAGTCCTCCTCATTTCTGAGAATTCAGGCGGGGGAGAAAAAAGAAACGTAGACACATAGAAATAAACCTCAATATAAGTTCCTCCTTCTTCTGTGTTTACGTGGTCACACTGTTTATTTGTGTTGTGGTTGGCGGTCACTGTCAGGAAATAGCGTTGTGACTGGGTAACCAGGAACCATACACTTGGACCAACCTCTTAACCCGTTTCTTTTTTACAATGCGGTTATGGTTCTTATCATTGGAAGCACACGATATATGCGCAGTATTTATAAGAACTATCACAACTAATCACAACTAGCTCTCTGTATTTATTCGTGCACTATTTTTCTGATTCCGATATCAAATCTGTGCCGGAAATCAAATCAAAAGAATTTTCATCTAGATTTTGAATTGTTATTATGACAAGAACAAGCCTGGTAGATCAAACGTTATGTCTCCCAAGCCTTCTTCTATTACTCCTCCTCCTGCTTTTGCTTACTTTCTGTCTTATCGCTTATTTCCCCATATTCCTTCTATTTTTTCTCTTTCTCTAACCCTCTATGAGGACCCCGTTATTTCCCTTCCACTCTCTCTCTGCCTCTCTCACTCTCTGTCTCTCTCTCTCTGCCTCTCTCTCTCTCTCTGCCTCTCTCTCTCACTCTCTGCCTCTCTCTCTCTCTGTGCTTCTCTCTCCCCCTCTCCTTCTCCCTTCTTCTTTTCTTTGTCTCACTCTAAATATCTTTCCCCTCGTTCTCTCTCCCGCGCTTTCTCACTCCCCCGCCCCCTCTCTCTTCTGTTTTCTCTCTGATTTATGTTTTTCATATGCGTCGTTTCAATCAGACTAATAGCACATTTTGCACCTTTCTCTGTCCCTCTCTCCCTCTCGCGTTCTCTCCCTCTCTTTGCTCCATCTGCCTCTCTCCCTCTCCCCCTTTTTAATTGCCTCTGTCCCTTCCACTCTCTCTCTCTCCTTGTTTGCCTCCCTGTCCCTTTGCTTCTCTCTCTCATTTGTATTCCCCTGCACGTGGTTTTAATTAGACTAATAACACGTTTTACATTCTAATACTTGATCTCGTTGCCAATCTTTTTGATGAAATCAAGCCGGAGGGGTTCTGGAAAAGTGTTTTAGGGATTGTAAGAATAAGAGTGCCTTTGTTCTGGCATTGTATTACATTGCAAATGTAACATATAACACTATAGATATCACAGAAACGCTATACATATTTGTATTTTTGTCCAGAAAGATAAGAGTAGGACGTAAATGTTCTCTATCTGTTAGGGACACTTTCCTAAGAAATTGTGTTTTTCCAGCCCATGCATATCAATGCTTACCATTAGAACCAGATAAAAGTTGACAAATCCTGCAGCCTTCTCTAGCACCCACTGTCAATGATAGTAACAATGGCGCCTGTCCCATTACAGTTCTTGCAGATTCACATCGAGGTTAACTGATGTGGCCATACCCATGTCAGGGAAGCCGAAGCCGCCTTGACACTGCCTTGGTTAAATCACAGACTTATTTATCACTCCTGCATACCTCCAGGCACCTTCACTGATCACTGTCCTGTCCACTTTAAATAAGCAATGGCTGATTTGTCCAACCACTCACCCTGCACCCACCCACCATGAATAAAACATGCCTGTACTGTAATCTGTGCTGTATTGACTTGATCCACTTAAACACAACCCTAATCTATTGTAGGCTTCGCAAGGGTAAATGAATATTGTGTTATGGAGGCAGCCACCTTGACCCCCAATGAAAAAGAGAAGAAGAAGGAGTAATCAGGGTACACGTCACTGGATAGGTTTCTTTTTGTGTTTCTTTTTCAGGTGAGGGGTGTCATAGAAGCACCTTACTCGTCTCCCCTAGTTGGATTTTAAAATCTTATAAAAGTGGTTGTCCCCCGACTACAGTGCCGGTATCGTAGAATTTATTGGCGGACGAGGGTGGAACTAGTTATCACTCTGTGCCCTATATTAACTTTTTGTACCTTCGAGGCACGTACGTTCTTTGTGTACCTCTCTTGTCTCTAAGACAAGATAAAACCCTTTTGTTTTAAAGATCCATATCCCTCTTAGGTTGTATATCACCTTCCTAATGCCATAGCTAACACCCATACTAAGATGTGTTTTGTTTCACAGATCCATATGTCCCTCAGATTGTATACATGGATTATATTCCTAATGACATAGATGACACCCATACTACAATATGGTTTGTTTTACAGATCCGTATGACCGCTGGGGTGACCCTTACAGTCAGCCATGTCATCACTACGTTACTCTGAATCAACCCGAGCGTCGTGTCAGCAACGTCATCGACCGCCTGACGGACAGCGCCCTCTGTGATCGCGCCCTCAAACGACGATGGTACAGGTGAGTTATTACCGACCACATATAAAACGTTAGAATTTCGTCGAATCCGCTTGAAATTGCTCCCGCACATAGAGACATACTGAACCAGACCTATGCCTGGAGACTGAAGGGCCACGCGAGTGAGATTCTCGTTTAGTGAAAAACTCAAACTGGCTCTTCTTTTTGGTAGATCTATACATAGACATACTTCTTCTCTTATGAAATATTTCGAACCATGCTCAAATCGAAGTTTAATATTGTAGTTTTCTGAAAGACTGTTCTCGTGAGAAACCAATGAGATCACAACTTTCGCTGGTATCAATCCAAATAGTTCTGATCGCTGATGATCAGCTCAAGCACGCGTGTCTTGCGAAATGATTCCCACAAGTTTATGATGGTTTCCGTTCACCCGCTAGAGGGCACGATGGCAGTTTAGTTAGATTGTGGTACATCCCGCTGGCGCCAGGGCCAGGGAGAATCGACGAAGTCACTAGTTAACCATAAAGATTCTAATGTTGGACTCCCTTGTCACTTTATTGTGCAGTTAGACAGCTTACTTACCAACTATAAAGGTTCTTATGTTATGACTCTATTTTCCCTATTGTCACTTCATTATGCAGCTAGACAGCTCACAGGTAGGCAATGAATACAATAATGACTGGTTTTGTATACGAGTGACCGTAATCTCCTCGTAGCTGACGACGTAATGTCCTCGCTTACACACCCGCTCATACACAAAACCAGTCATTATTGTGTATTTCGCGGTGATGTGATAGTAATTGGGGCGTCCTGTTCAGGTTTCAGAGTGCAGCAGGAGGCACCATGCCCGAGACATGCGTGGACGAGTTCAGCTGCGGTACGCATGCGCCAATCTGGCTCAACGGTAAGTCCCTGCCGCAATGTCTGTTTGAGAGGACTACTTGCACTATCAACAAGAATAGACATTTTTAAATACATTGTACTGTTTACAGAATAACACTATTGGCTACATAATACTAGGAGGATTGCAATGTTGTTGTTGTTGTTGTTTTTGTTGTTGTCTTTTTTTATTTTAGAGGAAATACCCATCATTAGCTGAGATATTAAGGAAAACATATATTTCCAGTTATGCTACAAATAAACCAATGGTAGTGGGTACTGAAGTCGAACAGGTCAATTATTTCTTCTTTTTTCCTAATAAAATTCAACGCTTATTTTGGATATCTTGAATTTTAATTTTGTATGCTATACTCATTTAATTTTGCAGAACTCTCAGCAATAGTATAGGGAGACATAGTTGGTGTGGCTGAATGAAAAAATGATGAAAGAATTCATACTGACCAAACATGAAATATGTAAATACCGAGGACTGATTGATAGAGATGCAGAAAGTATAGCTACATTTTCATCTATATCAAACTCCGAATGATGTACATACTGATATCAACCTATTCACCCAACCCTTTTAAAACGCATGGTGCCTCAAGGCATCATTTTGTCTATTTTACAAAAAGAATAATCTAATTATGAAAACGGCATAGGATTTTTACAAAAGTATTCGACATTTCTTTGACAACAGGATATATAAAAGTGTTTAAGAATACCTATATGTTTTCTCATTGCACCATATATGAATAATTTCATCCTACCCCTGATATAGATTCCTATAGTATTGTGTAACCGTGTGTTATGGTGGCTCACGTACAGTGAGGTGTATGCCACAAGTAGCATTTCTTCTTCATCTAACAGAAGATTGGTAATACGGAGACATGTAAGTTATTTTAATTGTTGGTCTTGAAACTTCTCGAATCGGGAATATGTCCATGCAGGACTCACAGCACATGAAGGGGAAACAAAAATTAAAAAAAAAAAAAAAAAAAAAGAGTCCATGGGAAGTGTAACAGGTTGCCGTCGTCTGAGGAAAGCATTACAATATGAAAGTTTGGCATGCACGAAAGTCTATAGTAGAAACGGTCAATTAAAGGAAATGTGGTGAGGAGCGTGATTCCATGTGATGTTTCGTGCTGTAGCAGCCCGGGTAGGCTTTACACCTACACTCCTCAGTGTGAGGAAAATTTAAGCCATTTTCCATTGGCCGATCATATGGCAACGATCTACTGTCGGGAACCACCAGCCAATCATCCAGCCTCTTCCGATTCTTTTTTTTTTTTTTTTTTTACAGAAGTAAGATCTTCCACCGCTGGTATTATTATATACCTGTGTGCGAATTTCTATGAAATACTGCCCGCTGCTAGGGATGCAGTAATAATAATGTTCGTGCCCGCTGTGAGAGTGACTTAATAAGTCGTCAAAATGTCGTTTTTTCATCAATTTAAGGTATATAATAATAAGCAAACGTCCTCACTGTGGACGAAACGCTTCTTGTTCTCGGTCAGTCTTCAATTTCATACTGCCTTCCGCCTATGGCGTCAGGCGGTATGAAATCGAAGACTGACCTCGAACATGAACTGTTTTGTCCACAGTGAGGACGTTTCCTAATATTAACCGATTATTGTGCAGTCGTGAAGCACCGATAGATTTTCTGGGTACACCATCGTCAGATTAGATAATGGAAAGAGACCTGCAGAGAATGATTACAGTCTAATTTGTCATAGATTATGTAACAAGGCCACCACCGACAGATAACCAAAACAAAGTTTATCTGGTGTACAGATGCCAGATAGATGAAAGGAAACAGTTTGGTATGTGAAATGCTCACTGATTCATTCGGTAAGGATTTTGCAATAAGGCAACCATCAATTGCAATCAACTTTTATGCCTTGATTTCATAAGTGATCCTCAAGGTTTTATAAGAACAGGAGAAACAAGGGCTACACTGTGCCCTCACTAACTATTTTATATCAAGGTGCAGACTTTCAAGGGAAATAATCGCTGCCGTTTTCGTCGGTCAATGGAAAAAGGCATATGGCCTACTGCTGAGTGAAAGAGTTGAACACATCAAACATGAAATTTGTTAATGAGTGGAGACTCAGTAGACAACTTTAAAACTACCATTTAGCATGATCATGTATACGGATTCAAATCTATTTTATGCGGCCCCAAAGACATTTTTTTATTAAACAGCTAAATTGTAGCCCCTGCTGATATTCCCTTGAATATGATATCTGATAGTTAAGTGGTTTACTAAGTCCCTATACATTTTTACTGGACTGTGTATATATATTCATAGGTAATATAGTGTAATGTTAGGTGTGTTTAACACTTCAAACTCAGCAACATGCTGTATCTACCCCACACACATTGTAGTTTTGTTCGAGAGATTGCAACTTAATGACGATATAACAATTTTTTCCCTAAATGGGACACCCGAGCCGGTTTGGGACACCCGATATATGGGACACTGCATAAAATCTCTCAGTTACTCCCACAATACCTTTCTCCATCTATGGCAGCTCGAGGTATTAACACAGTTTCCACAACTTGATACTGGTAATCCCTGTTAGTGAATTAGACATGCACTGAAGGCTGCCGCCCGGCCGGCCGGTCATAGACCTCGATAAACTCTGCGAGAGGCCATATGTTTGTAACTTTTTACTTCTGGCTAATGAAGTGTGCTCTCGGAAATGCTTAATTGCATCTGGCTCAAATGGTCTGGTTATCATTCCTACATTTCTCGATAGAGCTAAAACATATACATTAACATGGGTCATCGACTGATTTATAATCATTTATATCAGAAATCGGCAACGTTAAGAAATTCCACCAAGGAGAACTAAGGGAAAGGATATGTCCTGATGACTTTTCTTTCTGGTACGGGTGGGTATAGGGAAGGGTCACCCATATTGTCTCTTTCCTGTGGGAAGATTGACAAGATTATAGCAGTATTACAGGATCGACCAGTGACAGACATTTTAAGCCAGCTACGGACGTTGGCCTCAGATAAATTTGTCGGCAGCTAGTGACAATATTTTTGGACAGAAATCGGCAAGTGGAAAACAGAAATTCTAAAAAGTTGGTGACAAATCTATGTTACGATTCTTAACACTTTTGGCACCACCTCCCGATAAAATTGATGCTGACAAATTAAATATGGCTTTCCTTTGTCTGGAATTGTGAGTAAAAGCAATTAGGCCGAATTTACACCTTCCGATTTTTGAGCACAGATTCAAGAATCTGGCATCGCCGAACAATCATTATTCATTTGAGATGAGATAATTCTAAATGTAAACGGAAGGAATACAGACCTGGTTAGCGATTTCTCAACCAAAATTGCATCACCAACCCATTTTTTGAGGCTTCCAACGAATTCAACGCTTTGATGTCGTCGGTGAAGAAAGACCGGATTTTGCAAAACACTCTGTTTGCAAGGTCATCTAAATGTGAATAGTCGGTGCACATATATCATATAATCAGTCAGTCAGGTGTAAACGCCTCAATGACCTGGATTGTCACCAATAATCGATACTAATATTCTATTGGGGAGCACTGCACACAATTTCTATTTGCCCAAAATTTGATTAGTGCATATTTCGTCGGCAGGTGTTAATTCAGCCTTAGAATCAAAAGTCGGTCGGCAAGTAGACACAGGCCATTGATAAACCAATTCTCTGATCTTTTGCTTAGATTTCCAGCGCTTGCACCGCCGTTCTTATTTTGGTGTAAGAATGAATGCTTACTAGCAATCGCCGATTCTTTTGTCAATTATGCATCTTTGGAACTTGCGGATTTATTGCTAACAACATCTCTTCCTTGTTTGCATATTTGATGGGGGAGGGGGGGTCCTAAATATCATTGAACATTTTGTCGGCAAGTTAAAATGCTCTTATTGTCTCTAAACACTGGACATGTCTAAAGTGAGTGTTCCCCTTCCACCAGAAATCTCTACGCACGAGGGGGAGACACCTTGAGCAGGTATTGATGCGCGCATATCAAAGAGAAAAGACTCGTTTCATAATAGTATTACTTCAGTTTGTCTATATTTACACATTCCTATTAAGTTATGTAATCAGCAATTATTAATATTGATGTGATTGACGATTATTGATAAGTTAAGGCACTCATACGAACGCTGCGCGCACCTTACTTAGTAATAAACTAATTATTTCTCCAATTCCAGTCTCCCTATGTAAGTCATTGCATAAAGTTATGACGATGCGTGTATACATATAGTTCTGACAGTGGGTGTATATGAATATAACAGTGAGTATGTATATTTATCCTACCCCTAATAACAAACTCCATAAGCTTAACATTGGGTCACTGTATTTGGTCTGGAGTTCAGAAAAATGAAAATCATCGCTCTAGTGGGATACACTTGACAAATGACGTCATTTGATAATGTAGAAGTAATTTAGACGGGCGGGGTAGGATAAATTCTAAACCAAACTCTTCGCTTCGCACAGTAATATGCGATCTTGACGTCGTGCGATAAACAGCAACACAACTAACTCTTGTTTGGTTTCTCATATAGGTATGACAGTGAGTGTATATAAATATGACTAGGTATGACAGCGAGCGTATAGATATGGCAGTATGTGATATACGTATGGCAGTGAGTGTATAAGTATAGCAATGAATGTGTAAGGTATGATAGCGTGTGTATATAGTTATGGGTGCATATAAGTATGACAGTGATTGTGTATATAGGTATGATGTCCAATGAGTGTAATATACAGGCATGAGAGTATATGTAAGTGTATATGTACGACAGTGAGTGTATATAGGTATGACAGTGGGTATATCTGTATGACAATGAGTGTATATGTAATTTGACAATGAGTGCAATGGTATAGATATGAGAGTTTATCCTACCCCTAATATAAAATTCCATAGGCTTAACATGGAGTTTCCGTATGCCACGCTGACTGGCATACGGAGTTTTATATGCCACTAGTGGCATACAGAATTGTTATCACATAATATTCCAAAATCGAGGAGATGGGGTAGGATAAAATCAAAACCTGATTCGTTTTAATCTTGGCCAGCGAATGCCACTCCTGGAGTTTTGGCTCCGGACTTCACTCGGCTTCGCCTCATGAAGTCACTATGCCAAACTCCAGTCGTGGCATACAGTGGCCAAGATTAAAACTCATCCAGTTTTACGATATTATCCTACCCCTAATATAAAATCCCATAGGCTTAACATTGGGTTTCCGTATGCCACGCTGACTGGCATATAGAGTTTTATATGCCACTAGTGGCATACAACATTGTTATCACATAATATTCCAAAATCGAGGAGATAAGGTAGGATAAAATCAAAACCTGATTCGTTTTAATCTTGTCCACCGCATTCCACTCCTGAAGTTTTGGCTCCAGACTTCACTCGGCTTCACCTCATGAAGTCACTTTGCCAAACTCCAGTCGTGGAATACGGTGGACAAGATTAAACCTCATCCAGTTTTACCCTAAAGTGTATATAGGTATGACGGTAAGTGTATCGGTATGACAGTAAGTGTATATATAGGTATGACGGTAAGTGTATAGGTATGGCAGTGAGTGTGTAAGGTATGATGTACAGTGAGTGTATATAGGTATGACAGTGAGTGTCTGTGTGAGGGTCTACGCACAGACCTCATTGTGCCCGCCCTGACCTTTGACCCGCTCACGCGAGTTGCTCGTCGGGGCCCGGGTGCCGATCGCCGTCCTGCTCCCCGGTCACCCCGCGCCGTCAGCCCGCTTTGATGTCAGTGAGTCTCGCCGACTGCAGCAGCTGTCTGCCGTTAATCAAATCCCAACGTGTCGCGCTCCTTACTCACACACACGCTGCACTGTGTAGGTTATTAATGTCTTTTAGCTATTTTCTTCTCTCTTTTTTTCTTTAGTATCCATAGTTCTTCACAGTCGATGTATTATATTAGCATATTTATGGTCTGTTTCTACACTCCCATGTTATTTCTTTTTCATTTCATGGTGTACAAATACATGTTATTAAACTAATCTAGACACGCAGTTAAAAAAAGACTGTGTGATGGCCGTCATGGCCGCTGCCGGTCGCCGTGACCGCCGCCGCCGACCGCCGTGGCCGACGCTAGCCGCTACCAGCCCCAACCCCTTCTGTTTCATGAGTAAGCCTAGACATCTAATTTGGAACTTCGAGGATCAGATTTAGCCCAAGTCTTCCAAATTAAGAACAATGCCTTTATTTAGGTTATAGGACGTACATCACTGGAATATAAATTGCGCTTGCTGCCTCTATAAATCAGGCAAATGTTAATAAGCCAATTTCATATTTTGTTTTGGGGACAAATTGGACAGCATATATGTATCTTTTTTTGTATTTATTTGGTGTTAAAACATGTCAGAGTGAACTAGTAAATATCAATATCTAAGAATGGCTCCACTGTGAATTGTCCGATATGCCTTTCAATTTGAGATTGTTGAATTGCCCACAGGTATACACCCGCAGTACGAGGGCGACGTCCAGGAAATGGAGGTTTGTCTCAGCCTTGCGGGACACTGCTGCAACCGACGCTGGCGCATCCGGGTGGCCAACTGCGGAAACTTCTACGCCTACCAGCTGGTAGACACGCCTGGCTGCTTCATGGCCTACTGCGTGGGTGAGTGGACCATGACCGCCAACTCCCTTTTTTTTTTTTTTTTTTTTAAGCTTTTATTTTATCTGGAGTGTCCACAAGGGTGTGGATACCCTATTTTCGGTGGGCTCCAGAGGCCAAGAAAATTTGTTTCAGTTTGGTATCAAGTCAATCAAGAAAAGTTACCTGGGTAATTACAGGCTAAACATATTATTATATGACATAGGATCCATAAACAAGGAAGAAGGAATGGTATTTACAATGATAATAGTCTACATGGAGGGTTTCCATGCGAAATGTGAATATTTTCTCTTGTAGGAGAGTCGTGGCGTGGAGGCCATTGCTTAATTATCTCTCCCCGAGTATATTTCCCCCAGGTAACTGGACCGATGGCACCACGGACCGATGGCACCTGGACTGATGGCACCTCTTTTCAGTGTTACCTGGACCGATGGCACCCGTGCCTGGACTGATGGCACCACTTGCCTAGACGGATGGCACCACCTCACTTTTTACCTAAACATGGGAACCACTTGATATATATGTAATATGCAATAGTCATATGATGACAGTGTTGCCAGTTTAGTTTTCAGGTGTTTTTTTCCGATTTCTGAAAGTCTTAATGCTAAAGGTCAGGGGTAAGTCAGGGTTTGCCCGCCGTGTGGCTGGCCGGGGCCGCGGGGGGGCCGGCCGGAAGCATGGGAGGCCGAGGGGCCCGGAGCCGGGTGGTTGTTTTTAAAATCATCACGTAGATTCTTCTATATGCGAATATGATATACCCGGTAGTTGAAAAGTGGTGTACCCAGTATAATCTGGCAATAACCATCATCATCATCATCAGTCTAAGTGAGTGGTGCCATCAGTCTAGGAAAAATGTTACCATCGGTCCGAAGAGGTGCCATCAGTCCAGTAATCATTTCCCCATAGACTCCAATGTGCGACTGGGGGTGCTTGCAATCCTGTAACTCTGGAGGTACAGGATCACAAGCGCGATGTGTCATATAACTTGCGATCCTGGGTAACGCATGTACCGCGGATCTCAAGGTAACATCGATTCTGCGTGGAGACTACCCCGCTTGTGACTGGAGCACTTGAGATTCTAGGTACATAGGTACGCCCAGTCTGAGACTGGGCGTACCAACTAACAAACATGTTTGATATTTAAAAACGCTTGCGATCCGGGGTACATGCGGTACCTGGGGGTACCGGGTACGCCCAGTCTCAGACTAGCAGGAAACTTGCAGTCTCCACTGTGCGTTAAAAAAAATGCCGCGCTGCGATCCTGAAAGTACGCCCAGTCTGAGAATGGGCGTATCTATGTACCTAGGATCGCACAGTGGGGACAGGGCTTAACATTGGGAACTCGTACTCAACGCCCATGGAGTACTCTAAAGAAAAAAGCAACCTCATTGGGGGATGATGTTACAATTGTTAGCGAATTAGCTAGTGGTGGGGGTGAGATAGAATCTGAAGGGCATTTGAAAGATAGACACTTGAAAAATATCATTCATTTTCGTTTGCTACTTAATCTCACTCGGATTTGTCTCATGATATCACTCTGCAACCGAAACTTATGGCATCTTTCCAGCAGCTACAGATCTCGATGCAGTTGCTGCTTATTAACTATTTATTTACTATGATTCCGTTCCTCATTTATTGGAAGAAAAAGATGGCATTGAGTTGGGAAAATAGAATGTATCTATGGCATATCTTAGATCTAGAGCTACAGTTAGTGTTAATTTGAACGCTGGGGTCACAGTATACCCAGATCAATGATAGTCGAAACACATGTGTTTTATACCTAAAATTGGCGAAAAAGCTATTTTATTCGCTTGAAATGTCACTGCTTCATAGCCCATTTAGTATGTCACAGTGTGCCCGAACATTATCCATACTGCACCCCTGACAGCTGGTAGTACTTCACAGACATTTGGCCATAGGTTTATAATAATACGATATAATAATATGAAATGGTTTACTCGAGGAAATACTAACGTTTATCCTACCCCTAATAAAAAACGCCATAGGCTTAACATGGAATTTGTTTATGTCACAGGTGTGACATAAAGTGTTGTTTATACCATTACTTTCAGATTCTGAAAAAATTTGGAAATCGGGTAGGATAAAATCTAGACGCCACTTGTTTGAGTCTGAGTTTATTCATGTCACTCATTCTGTTGGCTCCGTAATGTCACTCGTCTTCCACGTGAAATTATGGAGCCAGCAAAATGCGTGGCATAAATAAACTCAGACTCAAACTCGTGACGTCTCTTGATAATATTACATCGTATCTCAGCTGTTTGTCCCACTATGTAATTATATACGATATAACAAGGTATAAAGGCTATCCAGACCAAAGAGAGTTCATGACCAGCAATAAAAACCTGCAATAGCAATTAAGCTGAACACTTCTTGCTAAATAAAAACGAAATTAATGATTAACCTTTCACATTAAAGGTGTCGGGTGATTAGTGAGGTTACGTTACCATGTCCCGTACGTGTTTTTTCGGGTGTGGGCGACCACTGACTGACCACTCTGCGTGTGTGGTGTGGGTGTCTTATTATTACATGATCAGACATAAACAAGTCATTAAAGGTTAGAATTCCAGGAAAAAAGGGCGGCGAGACCACAAACCCGCTGCCTAAAATATGATGTTTTTAATTTCTCACATGGATGATTAATCACTAATTTTTCGCTATTTAACAAGACAAAATATTGTAATCATCGGTGAATGAAATAAGATTCAAAAGTTCAGATGTTTCACTGAGTCGCAAATTATACTTTCTACTGAAAGAAACTACATGCCCTGAAATATGATATATGCGTACCCTTTTATAGAATTATAACGTAGCCATTTAATTATATATGATTTTTTAATCTCCGTTCTGAGCAATTAGGATGTGTATCTATGGTAGTAAAATAGGCTTCTGAGAATATTTCAGTCCTTTTCCCAAGGATTTCTATAGAGTTATCTTAAAACTCCTGTCATTTCTGGGAAGTACCAGTAACAGAAGTGAAAAAATATCAATAGACAATCAATATATGAACACTAAGTTATAAAGTCATAATGTAAATGATATATGGATCTCTTTGTACATTTACAATATCGATTCCTCCTTTGTATGTATTCATTGTGAATAGCTTCTATTTTAGGCTCGTATACCCTTTATAAGCTGTTAATATTATAAACAATAAACGACCGTCTTGTATCAGGCGGCAGTAAACAACGACTGGTTGACGCGTAGTAATACACGACCGCTAGCGAGTGTATAACGAAGTGACCTTGGAGAGGAGTAATTGATGGCTTTGGGGCCCGTAATAATTGGGTTTCAAATTCGTAATCTATGTTAATGGTTTTTATTAACCTAGATATAACGGGGAGTGGATCATGATTGCTCCATATAATTTCAATGCGGTTTTTGTAATCGATGGATGATGACACGGACTCGTCCACGTCTATAATGATAATAACGACCATTAATCTATCATGTTTCGCTGATTACCGGCGATTTCAGGTGGAGAGTTACCGTGTCCACCGGGAACCAGCTCGACGACGGGCTTCAGTCCTGGCTGCACGGGTTTGTACTACGTGCTTCTGACCCATCTTATACTCACATGCCTCTGTTACCTCACAGCATCTTTGATAGTAAAGGCATATCGGACAATATACAATTAAAGTCAAATTCCATGTCTATTTCACTGCACGAAAACCACCATTTTACGTATGAATGCATCCGGCGTATATAAGTATGTATGACGCATACAAGGTGGTCCTATTCCCCTGTATATCATATACGCCTCATCTGTAGGCGGATATAGGCGTCCAGTGAAGAGGGTTTCCCACTGAGGACACCTGTACTTCTACCAACACAAATGGGCGGGAGGCAGCGGGGCGAGAAGCTATTTCCTCTTATATACGCCGGGTGTGAAATACAGCCAAGACGCGTCCGTAAATAAACCCTTGGCTTATATATATGAAAACAAATCAATATTCAGCCAATACATGCACTTCCGCGATGGTGTATATATATATATATGAATAAAATGGTGATTTTCGTGCAGTGTTTCCTGAAAAATGAATATGACGGTCACAGAGTGCTGTGGAAGATATGCCTTGCTTTTATTTCAAAAATTAATATTATGGTGACATCATAATGTGACAGGGTATTTCATATATCCTTTAAGCTAACACTAATGGGTCCATTTCACCTGTGGTGTTAGGTCAAACTAGACAAAACTGAAATTCTTCATAATAGGTTTTAGAATATGCCACCAAGAACCAATTTGAATGGATAAATGTGAACATTTCAAAATCACTAGTTGGGGCCATTATGAATCGTAAGATCTGCCTTTAATGAAAAGCGCATCGGAATATTGGAATATCAGTGAACTCAAGAGAATACAGCAAAAGCCATATGAAATAACCAAAGAATATTGTACTGATGTTTCTTTATTTTTATTCTAATTATGGTAATCTTGAACCGGTGGTTTCAATTAGCTTTATTTTGTTTGTGCTGAATACTTTTTTCAACACAACTGATCACAGCAACAGTTTCCATATGAGCAGATGACATTGACCTCTACGAAAACAAAAGTTGAAAGAAAACATAAGAGGGAAAGAAAAGAAAAGAAAAAGAGAGGAAAAGGTGAAAAATTCAGAAATAGTAGTTAACTCTTTTAGTGGATTAAATTCGTTGCCCTTGCCCTACTCCTATCACCACCATTACTGTCATAGGATATTATACCTGGTTACAATAGTATTTGCGTTGAGTTGGTATTGCAGTGAACAGTCTACACAATGTGTCCCTGGTATATTATATAATCTTTTAGGTTTTTGAGGAAAATGAAATTGGGGTGAACATCAGGCCTGGTATGGCCTGGTTTTCATACCCTGCCTATACCCTATTGTACATCCAGAATGATAGCTAATAAGTCTACACATTGCATGTAGTATCATTTCTTATATATTACATATTTCCTCTGATTAACCGCCTCCCTTCTCATGATGCCCGCAGCCAACTTCCCGGCGCTGACAGGAGAGGTGACCTTGGAGGTGGACCGTGAAGGTCACCAGGTCGTCTTCTACTGCGACTACGTGGGTCGCATCCCGCGAGGTGTCGTCATCAACACCGACTGGTACGTCACAGGTACGTCACAGACAGCGCCTTATGTCACTGCCACGGCCATCTAAGCTATGAGTGGTGAAAGTGTTCAGTAGAGGGTAGAGGGTGCTACTACTACTCTGGCACCGGGACTATTTTCTTCATTTGATGTTATGTTATAGAATACTATACGGACTAGTTTTGAGTCGGGACTACTTTCTTTATTTGTTGTTATATCCCAACACACTAGTGGGACTACTTTGACACCAGACTACTTTCATTCTGTTGGTATTATTTCCTGACATATACAACTGTGACTACTTTGACAAGGGACTATTTTCTTTATTTTGTTTCATGTTTTTGATCTACTACTGGGACTAACTTGACACCGGGACTACTTTCTACAGGTGACAAGACTGAGCGGCCTGGCGACGCGGATGTACGTCCGGTGTGGACTGACCGGATGCAGGAACGGCGCAGGTCCAAACTGGTGGAGGGACGCTGGCAGGGCAAGATGGGCTCCACAGTGAGTGTCTGCTAACCAATACGCTGCCTGCTTCTACTTAATGTGAATCTGGTCTAGAATGTGCCAAGTATGGACCAGAATATATCTGGTGACAGGTTTAAATCACTGTGATTGCTGATTAAACTTAGGTATCAAGATATCGGGGGAATAACGTATATAACACTGCACGAAAACTACCAGTTTATATATGTATACACCCGGCGTACATAGGTATGATTTTACGTATACAAGGTAGTCCTATTTTCCGTTGTGTATACGCCTCATCTATAGACGTGTAAAATGTATACGACCCGCGTATACATGTCCCGTACACGATATTTCTCTTCATATACGCTTTGCGGTAAATACAGCCACTACGCTGACGTCTAGAAAACTTAACGTGTCAATATACAGCCGATACATGCACTTAAGCGGTGGCGTATATATGAAAAAACTGGTGGTTTTCGCGCAGTGTAGTGTTTGCGCAGTGTAGTGCACTTAATTGTAAATGAAATTCAACGTAGTCTTGTGTCTAAGATGACCCATTGTGACATTGTATTGTTGCATCGTCGATTCAGTTAGATAGCTGAACAAACTTTACTACATCATCCCACTACCTGTCACCTCACCTTTAGCTGTCCACTTTGTGTACCTGCACATGTCAGATACTTCTTTTTACCCACCCACCCACACCAATGTGTAAATTCTGTGAAATATCTAATGCATTGGCATTTTCTTCAATAAAACAAGTAAAATTGAGATTGATTTTTACAATCATGTCTGTGTACCTATTCGTTCTATCAATATTAATTGTTGAATAAAATCTAATTTTGATGACTATACTTACAGGTGTACTGTGTGATGCGTGGGGCGTGGAAGAACAATACCGGGGCTCCGGGACCTCCTTTAGAGAGTAAGAAGTTCTTCGCCGGCATTGAGGTGAGCACCGGGGCATTCGATAGAGAGAGATTGGCTTAGGGTGAAAGAATTCCAAAGTTACTAGGTGAGGATGTTGAAATTTACTTCCCGAGGATAATATCATCCTCACTGAGTAACTTTGGAGTCTATTGATATGTGGCAGCTGATTCTTATCATTAAAACAATTATTTTTGGAACTAATATGTAACCGGACATTTTTATTATATAATGATTTCTATTGAGAGCTGTACTTCTACAACTATAGTCAAATCATTCAGATTATAGAATGATCTCTGTACTTCATCATGTGAAGCTCAGTAGAAATAGTAAATGTGCATTAGATCATGTAAATACTTACAGATATTATTTAAACTGCAAAATGTAATATCTAAGCCCCTACCTTTGATTAGTGAAAAAGGACTTTGCCACAAAATCCCAAAATAATGTATGTACACGGTATGGCTCATATCATTTTTAATTAAATTAAGAGTCATGTAGCTTCTGCTACATATACCGCCTGGCTCTACCCATGTTGTACTCATTGTTAATAGTCAGAGTGTGACATACGGGGCATTGATCACGTGACTAGGCTAGATTATGCCAATTTTAGGTATTTGATAATACAAAAGTCAAATACCAAATATTTGGTAGAATTATTGATCAGATATATATCCCCATGCTAAAGTCAGAGGAATATCTGATGAATAATTTTACAGCATATGCTACGGCTAAGACTTTTAGCACCCTCAATCATGATGTGAAGCACTATTCATGTATTTCTCACAGATTATTGACCGTGTGGTGACTGTGGATGAGGCGTCAGACGAAGCCATGATCTCTCTGCGTTCAACAGTCCCCATCAACTGTTTGCCGCAGTTCAGGGACGCGTGTTCCCTTACACTCCAGGTGGCACATGATCAGCGCTACACCACCAAGCGATGTGTGGGTGAGTTACTATGTGATATTGCTACACCACCAAGCGATGTGTGGGAGAGTTACTATGTGATATTGCTACACCACCAAGCGATGTGTGGGAGAGTTACTATGTCATATTGCTACACCACCAAGCGATGTGTGGGTCAGTTACTATGTCATATTGCTACACCACCAAGCGATGTGTGGGTGAGTTACTATATAAAATTGCTACACCACCAAGCGATGTGTGGGTGAGTTACTATGTCATATTGCTACACCACCAAGCGATGTGTGGGGGAGTTACTATGTCATATTGCTACACCACCAAGCGATGTGTGGGTCAGTTACTATGTCATATTGCTACACCACCAAGCGATGTGTGGGTGAGTTACTATGTGATATTGCTACACCACCAAGTGATGTATGGGTGAGTTACTATATCATACTATTACACCACCAAGCGATGTGTGGATGAGTTACTATGTCATATTGCTACACCACCAAGTGATGTATGGGTGAGTTACTATATCATACTATTACACCACTAAGTGATGTGTGGGTGAGTTACTATGTGATATTGCTACACCACCAAGCGATGTGTGGGTGAGTTACTATGTCATATTGCTACACCACCAAGCGATGTGTGGGTGAGTTAATATGTAAAATTGCTACACCACCAAGCGATGTGTGGGTGAGTAACTATGTCATATTGCTACACCACCAAGCGATGTGTGGGGGAGTTACTATGTCATATTGCTACACCACCAAGTGATGTGTGGGTGAGTTAATATGTAAAATTGCTACACCACCAAGCGATGTGTGGGTGAGTTACTATGTCATATTGCTACACCACCAAGCGATGTGTGGGTGAGTTAATATGTAAAATTGCTACACCACCAAGCGATGTGTGGGTGAGTTAATATGTAAAATTGCTACACCACCAAGCGATGTGTGGGGGAGTTACTATGTCATATTGCTACACCACCAAGCGATGTGTGGGTGAGTTACTATGTCATACTATTACACCACCAAGCGATGTGTGGATGAGTTATTATGTCATATTGCTACACCACCAAGCGATGTGTGGGTGAGCTACTATGTCATATTGCTACACCACTAGGCGATGTGTGGGTGAGTTACTATGTCATATTGCTACACCACCAAGCGATTTGTGGCTGAGTTGCTATAGACTCTCCAGAGGTTATTAGCTCCCGATTATCGCCCCGGGTAAGTAAAAGTTCCGCTCGCGACTGGCTAGGCACACCCCGACGACATGAACGACAGTTTTCCCATTCATAATTGGAGAAACTGAATATAATTTCGGATTTACAAGTAGAAATAGCTGAAATGTCCATTTCTGGCATGGGATTTCCAATTTGAAGATTTATAAAAACCGTTAAACTGCAATGATTGTGGGTTACGATTCATACTGCCTTCCTCCTATGGCGTCAGGCAGTTTGAAATCGACGACTGACCTCGAATAGGAACCGCTTCGTCCACAGTAAGGACGTTTTCTAATATTACTACACCATCAAGCGGTGTGTAGGTGAGCTAGCATGTCTTGTGGGTGGGTGGTTTACTGAATGAAACTGATGTGTTGGTGCGTTTTTCTCCCTCTTTAAATCAAATTTTTCTGCAGCACTTGTTTTGTTTGTAATCTATTTTTTGTAATCGGGTACAAAAAGCTTGGTTTTAACACAAGGGCAATATAAGAAATGTATTATAATATCACCCAATAAAAACACTTGTACCCGTACAGGTGCTCTGGTAGATTGATGGTTGGTGTTTCATAAAGATATCTCCCAACCTGACGGCGAATGACTTTGGTTTCATTGATTTCTGAATAAAACACTGGCGAGGTTCTTATGGTTCTCTTATAGATGATTCGGGATACCAGATTAATGTGGTCAATTTGTGATTTATAATGACCCTTGCATAGCCGTACAGGTTGACCGGGCGGGTGGCTGGGAACCCTGGACCGCGAGAGACCGTCGTATGCCAGATGGAACCCGACATTAATGTAATAAAGGGCCACCAGGCGTCTGAGAGATCTGCTCCATGCAGTGCTGCCCTCTATGTGGATTAAGTGATTGTGACTAGGTCATCGTTGTCTTCTCTGTTTATTAGAACGTGCTTGCATACGCTATATATATTACCTAGAGGTTAGAGTGGTCATATCGATTTTTACAGCGTCCTGCAAAAAAACTATTCCTTCACTTCCTGCGAGCTATTCCTTGTGATATTAAGAAAAGGAGCAGGATGCCAGTATCAGGGTCTTAGAGGCTTGCCCAGCTGACCATATATGACCAATCTCCCAAGACTGAAATCCCTCAATATCCACTGTGGCTTGAAATGTTTTGATCCTAGACTCAAGCAGTTGCAGAAATGGCATGTTGATTGCGTACAAGTGGATTACAAAAATATATCCATGCAGAATGTAGCCCAAATCTTTTAATTTTTATTCATTTATAATTCCACGCTCATTCATCAATGATAAATATAACATTTGCTTCTAGTTGGGGTGTACGACACACTCGGATACATGGCTCAGAGTACGGAGAAGCCACATAGACCATAGGTGAAGCATTGACCCGTCATCTCCATTCAGGGGTAAATGCTGTCCAATATAAAACATGTGGAGTATCGAGCTGGTTTCCAAAGTATGGTCTGGTATTAAACCTTAAATATGACCGAGACCTTAATATATTCATGTGACCAACTATGAGCAGAATAAATGTCCCAAATAGGATTTACCTTTACCGAACTAAAAGAACATATACAGGGGACATCCGGATTTGATCTGCAGTCGAATGCTCTAGCACTGAGCTATACCCCCTGTGCTGGAATACCAGTGAATTCGGTACCGCGACAGGTTCGGTCCGGTGGTGAGTTCGCCACCGCGACAGTTTCGGTCCGCGAAAAAGGTGAATTCGATACCGCCCGCGGTGCCGGGGTCGGGTACCGGCCGCCACCCGCGTTCAGGGCCGGCCACACGGCTGGCCATACCCGGGATACACTCACAGCCCTGTCAGCCAGTCTGTCCCTTCCCTAAATTCTTATTTATCCCTAACCTTAAACTGTCCCTAACCATAACCTAACCCTATCCCTGACCCTAACCCATCCCTAACCCTAACCCTAACCCTAACCCTAACCCTACTATGTCCGGGAGAGGCCCGGGAGACCCGGCCGACCTCACCGCGACATAGCCGGCAGTCCCAAGACTGAAATACCTCAATATCCACTGGGGCTTGAAATGTTTTGATCCTAGACTCAAGCAGTTGCAGAAATGGCATGTTGATTGCGTGCAAGTGGATTACAAAAATATATCCATGCAGAATGTAACCCAAATCTTTTATTTTTTATTCATTTCACCCGGCCGACCTCACCGCGACATAGCCGGCAGGCCCGGGACCGGAGCGGTATCGAATTCACCGGTACCGAACTTGTAGCGGTAGCGAATTCACCGGTATCGAGTTTGCATGTGACCGAATTCACCGTAGACCCTGTGCTGACTTATACTGTCTGAAGGAGTGCGCAGAGACTATTCATAGTCTGCCTTGATCTTTGAGAAACAAAACCGTTTCCATTGACCGACGAAAATGGCAACGAATATTTGAGTCCATCTGAGAGTCTGTTGGTGGTGTCCACCGACTGCACGTCGGTATCAAATAATCGGTGAGGGAAGTAGTTTACTGCAATAATCGGCCAATGGAAACGGACCTACAGGTAACATGCAAACCAGAAATGTGGTGTGCTTTATATTACCTTCTCTGGCCTTGGTCGTGTTATTTTCACTGGATTGTGTCGTGTCTACATATGAGGAGAGGTCACAGGAAGCGATGATTTGCTTGTAACTTCTAAAAAGAAAAACAAAATCACCTTTTGACCAATCAATATACCTTGCTTAGCCTGGAAGTCTGGCCGATGAGGGAACATATAGGGCCAGGTAACGGCTGCAATCTTGCCAGGTGCACTGTGGGTTAACATTGGCTTGGCACGCCGATTGATACAATAATATCTGTATGACTTTCATTCCTAAAGTCAAATTGGCGGTCATTATATTTTGTAATACAACTGTTTAATGGTAAGAAAAGATATAAATGACTGAACCTACATTATTATCTATTGAACTTTACAAGTACATAGACTGCTTGGATGATCCCTGGTGAAAGGCAGGGGTACTACCATCTAACTCTGTCAGAAACATTTTGATAAGTTATCTATCATATCTCAAATGGTTGATATTAGTTTATCTTATATTGTAATTCATTTTAATATAATATAAAAAAAATATTTTGGGAGGGGGAGATCTTGTGAGGGAAATAGGCTTGAGTTGCAGAGTTCAAGGTCGTCAAATTTGCCTCTACCTGTACTAGTATTGATTTGCCCTGGGGACCATTGGGAACGTTACTTAGAAGTACATTCAGGTTGAAACAAGTGTTGTTTGATTGGTACGATGTAAAGGCATTTGCCATTGACGACGAAAACGGCACCGATAATTTGAGATCCCTTGACAGTGTGACGTTTCTGCAACGGACTGAACGTCAGTATCATATAGCCGGTGATGGTGCAGTGTATACCGATGTATTAATCCCGATAAAATATTGAGTTTTACCGACGAAATTAAAGCGTTTTGATTTTGTCGATCGTTTACTAAATCGGTCGGCACGGCCTTATTGCAAAATCCTCACAAAATTAATCAGGAGGCATTTCAAATGATGTGCTGTTTCCATTCTTCGACGTTGCATCGGTAACCACTATAGATTTACCGGTAGTTTCCGACTGCAGATGGTGGCGAATAATCGGACAATATAGAATGGTTAAAAAAACCTTTTCAACTTGCTGGCAATTTGTAAGAAGCGATACTATAAATGCAAATAAGGGGAGGGTGTAGACTTCATAATTATAAAGTTGTTTTTACATTTTTCCTGACAAAAGGAAATTTATGACTTCTATGTGCTGAGATCGGAAAGGTATTGGTGTAAATATGATGAGAATCTTTTGAAACAGGTTTATCCAGGAGATAGGTGGAGAGTTACTGAAATATGACAACCAATATGCTGGGCAATACTTCTGCTCACAGGCTCTGTTTACGGAGATATTAGATATGAGAAAAGTCCAAATTTTGTCCTGTGCTGGTCATGGCAGCATCCTTTGACGTAGTCAAGGATCGTTGTTTATGTCTGACAACCCTTAATTAGACTCATTGTGTTAACAGATTGCAAATTGTGTCAGATTGGTGAGAACCATGGATCGGTTTTAATTCTTTATAGACTTCAATCAAATTGTGTGAGATTGGTGAGAACCATGGATCGGTAGATTTTTTTAGACTTCAATCAGGCTCATTGTACATATTGTCAAATTGGTCATATTGGTGAGAATCAGGGAGCAGTGTTAGTGTCTGACAGACTTTATTTAGACCGATTGTGTTACCAGATGGTAAAGTCAGTGAGATCAGTGAGAATCAAGGATCGGTGTTGATGTCCGACAGACTTTAATCAGACTTTAATGTTGCTTACAGATGGAAAGGTGCATCAGATTGGTGAGAATCAGAGTTCAGCATTAAGATTGAAATACTTAAATTGGTCTCATTGTGTTAACAGATGGTAAATCGTGTCAGATTGGTGAGAACCAGGTATTGGTGTTGATGTCATACAAACTTTAATCAGACTCATGCTGTTTACATACACAATAATGACTGGTTTTGTGTACGAGTGGCCGTAATCTCCGAGTAGTTGACGCGTAGTAACATCCGAGCAATCAGCGAGGATATTACGTTGTCAACTACTGTAAGCCATTTAGTTCAAGACATCACAGCACTGTCAAGTCTGGCAGTAATTTGGCGTACATACACCAATAATATAGTTCGCCATTAATCTGCACTTTTAGCATGAAAGTGTGTTATGACAGTGATCTCTGATGGTAAATGAGATTATTATGATTGATTCTAAATAATTAGCATTGAAGGAACATTCAAGAAACTTATTTTGAAGTACACAACGATTCAACCTCTTTATGGACAGGACTATATATTTTTTCCAGAATCTCCTGCAGGAGATTCTGACATGCCAGAATCTCTGGGTAGCTAATTCCAGGTGCCCTATACATTTCCTATGGAGACTCCGTAATCGATGGGTAATAAAGATTGTTAAGTGCATCAGATTGATTAAAAATCAGGGATCAGTGTTGATATTGCATATACTTTAATTAGACTCATTGTGTTAACAGATGGTAAAGTGCGTCAGATCGGTGTGAATCGGAAGATCTACCACTGGCAGAAATGATATGGAAATGATTTTTTCTTAATCAGTGTTGATAATTTATAGACTTTAATTAGACTCATGTTGTTTACAGATGGTAAAGTGCGTCAGGTGGTGTTTGGAGACTGCTCCGTGGAGATCAGGCCAGACAACTGGAAGGACGTCCACCAGGTGAAGGTAAAGGCAGTACGGGACTTCTACTACGACGGTAATAAGAAGATGCAGGTCGGCTTCAAACCCACCTTCTCCACCATGCTCAGTCCCATCTGGAATAACTACGAAGTGCCGCCAATCGAGGTACGTAGACTGCGGTGTCACAAATATAACTAGAACAAAAGGAAAACACCTTTTTCAATGGAGAGATCGTGTGGGTAAGACTAGTGAGACAAGTACTATCAAGAGACGTCACGAGTTTGAGTCTGAGTTTATTTATGCCACGCATTTTGTTGGCTCCATAATTTCACGAGTCGAAGACGAGTGACATTGCGGAGCCATCCAAATGAGTTGCATAAATAAGCTCAAACTCAAACGAGTGGCGTCTAGATTTTATCCTACCCCGTTTCCATATTTTTTCAGTATCAGAAAGTAGTGGCATAAACAACACTTTATGTCACTACCCGTGACATAAACAAATCCCATGTTAAGCCTATGGCGTTTTTTATTAGGGGTAGGATAAAGAACAGATCGAAGCAAAGCAAGTGCTACCCAGGCCTTGGCCTCAGCTGGAGCAACTAGTTGGTGATATAACTGTCCCGTGTGAGTAACAGTTTGTAAATGTCAGGTCTATACATCCCTATCGTGGCCAAATCATCCTTATATCTTAGTGAACAAATTGACTGAATTGGAGCAGTCATCATTTTAGTTGGTGGGCAGAATGCTCTAAGCGGAGTTCACAGACGTCAGGCCTGTCATATACCCCCTGAAAGTGTATATGATAGATGAATCATCTTGTCAATAAATCAGTTAAGTTCTTTCTCCCTTCCTTCTTAGGTCTACCCTTGTGTAAGCTGGGCCCTAAAGACTGAGACTTTACGAGTTGTAGGATCTAAAGTAAGCTGTTGTGTCACATCGGATCAATATATATACGGTCAAGCAGGTTTCAACCGATGACGTCCGTGGTAGATTCATTTAGAACGATGACGCTGGCATTCTGTGTCATCTATTATGAAGCATTGTAGAAATTAACACCGGGTTCTTTCTTGGAACCATGACTAGGATCTGTACCTAAAGCGTAGGCGCATCCACTAATTAGATTTAATTGGCATAATACCTTTCCCACGCTAGGAGGATTATTACAGATTTATGGTGCTTTATACACCCAGTAGGACCACAGTACTGGACCATCCAAGCAGATTTATATTTGTTTTTGCTGTGAACCAAATTCCCTATTCCATGTTGATTTCAGCCTTGAAGGAGATCACCCTAGAATTCATACAAATTATTTACGTCCGCAACTAATATATGGTCCCCTGAGCGGTGTTCCAGCATAAATATATATATATATATATATATATATATATATACATACATGTGTGTGTGTGTGTGTAGGTGTGTGTGTGTGTAGGTGTGTGTGTGTGTGTAGGTGTGTGTGTGTGTGTGTAGGTGTGTGTGTGTGTGTGTGTAGGTGTGTGTGTGTAGGTGTGTGTGTGTAGGTGTGCGTGTATGTGTATGTGTGAAAAACTGGGATCCTAGAAGTTTACTCGAGATTGATAAAGAAACAAGGACGATGTGATTATCATGAGTGATCTCTAGCTAAAAAGATCATCCCTAATTAGGTCAATCTGGATGATAATGAACCGGTAGAAGAAGATTAATTGCAGATTTATTCATTTCTTCGGTTGTAAGCCAAAATTCAAGGCAAAGTCAGGAAAAAGCATTACAAGCAAATTGAGACAAATACCCCTTTAAAGGGTCAAATGAAAGACGACGTTATTGTATTTGTGATGTGAATTATTTCAGAAGCGTCTAATAAAGAAATTGCACACAAAAAAGACCAACCTACTTATGTTAGGATTTTAAGAGGATAATGGACGGGCACGATGCATTTCTGATCACCATAAAGCCTAAAATAGGTCTGAAGCAGCAACATTGAGAAGCCTTCTTGTTCTACAAGTAATATAAAACGTATTAATTAGTGACTTATGATGGTTCAAATGTTGGTGCTTCCTATAGGCTTATTTGCATCTGCCGATTTTGTATACTGAATTTTTTTCTTTCAACCTACCAACTAACTTTTGTTCTCTCTTGCTAAACTCGCCGTTCCCGACAAAATCATACTGCCTTGAATCTATCGGCGAGACAAATAAGGCAAAAAAGAACCAAAGAAACTACACCAGTCGCAGCTATTTCTGAAAAGAACGATTAAAACAACCGTCGATCGAAGGCCAGAAATATGAATTGATGTCGCAGCTCTATAATAAAAATAAAACTTTGATAAAAATATGTACTAAAGTTGACAAACACCGATTCTTTAACATTAGGTGACTTCTGTTTGAGAGGTACATTTCTGGCGACTTGTACTAGAGAAACACGATAATGTACATCAATTGGTTTAAGCCAATTGAACCAACTTTTTGTTGGGATTGCTAGCCTTGATCGCATCTTTTTCATCATCTTCATAGAAAGAAATGATTAAAACACCATATCTTGTGGCTAGGTTATCGCCAAGGATGCACCAACAAAGATGTGTTATTCGACAGGAGACCCTCACTACGTCACGTTTGATGGACTGTGAGTACAATTTTTATAATCACTTTCATTGTTTATTACATCAAGAAGCAAGTAGAGGATAAAATTGTTTTATTTCAGTTCAGCATAAAAGGAGTGGATAAGATAGTAATATTGACTTAATGAAACAGCTTAGCGGTTCAGAGTGGGCATGATGGGCATTTAAAGCTGAAATACGGAAACTAATCTTAATTATAATTTTTTTAAATATAACGCCGCCCTCTCACTGTGTGACAGGGCGGCCTGTGTGTGAAACACCTGCCCCGGACCGCTCACGCAGTCCCCATGTCGCAGTCTGCGCTGTGTGGGGGTATATAGGACCCACACGCAGGGGCATGGTGGTCAGTCTACAGGGTGGGAGCTGCAGGTGAAGTATGGAGGGTAGATCTTATATTACATGATTCCCCACAGAGTGCAGTTATTATATTCAGTATTATGAATAGTTTTCCATATATATATATATATATATATATATATATATATATATATATATTATATATAATATCACCTGTACATAGATATTTAGATAAACAGCCAGATACATGGATAGACAGACAGACTCTATACAGACACACACTGACAGTCACATGCACCCGGATACATGCACTGGCACAATGAGATGCACAGACAAAGATACACAGATACACATACAGATATATAGAGAGACACATGATACACAGAGTTACATAGATACCTCCCCTCCCTCCAACAAATATCATCTTTACAAATAACCTTTACAGAACCAATACAACCTTGACCCTCATGTCATGGCTCACTGGCCTGCCAACCTTCTCTCACCTGGCCTAGCAAATCCATTACAAAACATGCAAAATACAGTGATATTACCCTGTGTAAATAGAGATACTCAGATACAGGTACACAGATATACATAGATATAGTGCATATCGTATTAGTTACCATATTTTCTTGTTGTGGCCAGTGTTCTGCTGGTATTGCTTGTCATAAGTCAGTAATCACAGATAGAGGTATGTTCACTCTCCTACCTGTCTGGGTAGACTGGATCTCCCTGCAGAGGCTCTGGCCTTATATGGGGGTGCACAGGGCCCTGCGGATTCCCCGAGTTTGAGGCAGTCCAGCCAGGTCTGTAGAGTTACACTTGGTACTCATAAGTGGGCTGTATGTCGCACAGGTGGCCAGTGTTATACACACCATGTATGTGGCCGGTACACAGTGACCCACGCTGCTCCCAGTTAAAAGTTGTACCTGTTAGCTCCGCTCCTGTTAGCTCCGCTTTGCGCATGCTTAAGAGTATGCTGGGCGGAGCTTAGTCTTTTGGATTCATTAACTGAGACTAATTGCTTTATATAAGCTTTAAAGCCTTTAAGGGCACATTTATCTCAATGAGTCTTTTCCATAATCAGTGACATGTTACTCCATTGGATTTGGGACTTGATGTTTTTTTCCATTGGTGTTCAATATTGGGGACGGCAAATGGATATTTTACAGATGAATGGGTATTTAATAATAAATGAAAAGTGTGGTTTTCTGTGTCCTCTAAATGGTTGAGTTTGGATCATCAACTTCTATTTTACAGTTTCCAGCTCCCTTGTGTCGCTACTTAGCACCTGGTGCTAGGTACATTAAAGCTTGTTGTTCCCATGATAGAGCCCAGGTTTCCCAATGTGTACTTACATTGGTTTACCTTAAGAAAACCATGTATTACAGTTGTTTGTTTGATCTTGTGTGATTAGGGGTTACCAGATCACCCGGTTTTCATCCGAAATACTAGCCGACCTGTGGCTTAGCATAGTGACAAGGTAGCACATCTAATCGCCAGATAGATACACGGTAACTGGGTAATCACTACAGTTTCAAGACCAATTGATTCCAGTGAAAACTAGCCGTTACAAATTATATGGGACATAAAATTCTTACCTAATTTCAATCAGAATTTTACAGTGGCTCGGCTCACATAAGTGGATGCATATCCTATTCTTTAAAAAAAAACACACACAAAAAAAACAACATCCTATTGAATAGTCATTTGTCACATATTCCACATTTCAGATATTACCACGTCTATCTTGAGGGAGAATTTGTCCTTTACAAAAACACTAGACTGCCAATACAGGTAAGACCATTACTCCTCAGTAATACTAGACTAACAATACATGTTAGACCTTGATCTCTCAGTAACACTGAACTAATAATACATGTTAGACCATGATCTCTCAGTAATGGTAGACTAACTGTACAGGTAACACCTCGACCTCGCAGTTCAATAGACATCATATCTGTAACACAATTTACCCCATTAGATTTGCGTTTCATATGTGTAAAACTGTCCAAATCATATATTACAGAAGACATTGATACAATGTTTTTCATTATACATCACATAGTGCTGGATAGCATGTTTCCATTATCGTATTGAACACCACATTTAACCTGATAGATCACATCGTGTCTGATACCATATTTTATATTACAGATCATATCGTGTTTGATAACATGTTTTTTATTACCCACCAAATACGTAGTCTCCATAGGTAATACATAGAGCACCTGGAATCACCTGGCATGTCAGAATCTCCCGCAGGAGATTCCGGAAAAATAGTCCATTATTTAGAAATTATTTACATTTAGTCCTAATAATCTCATTTACCATCAGATCTCACTGTCAGAAAACCTGTTGCATGCTAAAAACAAGGGAAACTAGCGAACTATATAATTAGCGTAAGTATAAACCAAATTACAACCATGCTTGACAGTGCTGTAGCCTTATCAATGTAAAGTCATCCTATATGTCGATATATGGTTCATACTTGTTATTAATCTGGTAGGTGGGTAATAAATACAATAACGACTGGTTTTGTATACGAGTGACCGTAATCTCCTCGTAGTTTGCGACATAATATCCTCGCTGTCGCTCGGATATTACTACGCGTCAACAACTCGGAGATTACGGCCACTCGTCAACAAAACCAGTCATTATTGTGTACAATGTATATATTATATACCATGTATCGTGTTTGATAACACGTTTTACATGAAAAATCACATCGTGTTTGAAGCCGTATTTGACTTCACAGATAAACTCCCGCATGGAGCGCTGCGGAAACAGTGTCACGTGTAACTGCGCAGTCGCCGTAAAGGCGGCCGATGACGTCATCGTCATAGACCGGTGCAAGCGGCGGAAGCGGAACCTGGCGTTCGGGGAAAGTTTCCCGGACGGGTGGCGGACGCTGCACCGACACGCGCTGGAGCAGGGAAGAGACTTCACGAGCGGGCTGCAGATCTACGAGTACGACGACGGCAAGAAGTTCACCGTGAGAACTTTAAACTCTATCAAGTGCTTTACATTCAGGGCAGGGTTCTAGTCTAATCAACGGAGAAAGAAAGTATAGCACATTGTGATTGCTAGTTTCACCATCATCTACCAGGAAATTGTTAGATAGTGCAACTTTTGATTATGATAACCATAAAATATTTTTAGAAATTGCTTCAAAGGGGAGCTGAAGTCTATTCCGTTACTTATCAAAATTGAATGAATCCGATTTTAGTAAACTATATATATTTATCATATACCTGTGCCAGTATGTTATACAAATACCAACCTCTGCTAGGGTGTTGGTATTAAATATATACCGGCACAGTATGGTGGTATAAAATGATGTACCACCCTACTTTGAGTGCAAATTCTGATTGGCTGAAAAAAAATGCACTGAACTACTTATGAAGTGCTGGCAGTGACTTTCAGCACTCTACTAATTTATGCGTGCAAAGGATCACAGGAGTTGAAGGGGGGAAAAGTGCAAAAAATGCACTTTCTGTGCTTGACTTTCACTAAGATGTCAACAGATATACCAGCACACTTTAAATCCAGCTCGGACGTTGTCATATTTTCTTATGCAATTAATCAAATACATATATTTGAAGGTATATAATAAAATAAAAATGTATTACCTTACTGGTACATCCTCGCATACCTTGTTTCTCTGCGAGCTTGTGGAATGTTTCAAGCCAAAGAAACGCGGTATGCGAGGACGTACCAGTAAGGTATATAGATTCTATCTTAATATCGACTGCTCTATCAAAGTACATGCTTCATACTTATTTCATGATGAATGAAAATCAATACATATAAATTAGCTATTAAGGCAAATACTGGTGATATTTATCTATTCTCGGAACAAACGATATGGCACCATGAGTAGGGTGGTACATCATACCACCATACTGGGCCGAAGAACCGACACACGTCTATGATAAAATTGTTAAGAGAACGAGAAGAGATGAAAAAATAAAACTTAAACTCCCTAGGGTAAAACTAGAAAAGTTTCGACACTCGCCTCTCAATATTGGAATGCTGTACTGGGACAGGTTACCTCTGGCACTTCAAACAATGGCACCCGGTGATCAGTTCAAAATGAAAGTGAAGGAGATATTGCCTCAAATTCTAAATCTGGAGGACCTAGAATGAGTTGATCAAAAAGATCCAAGAAACACCGAGATCAAAAGATCATTATGTATGTATAAAGTCAGTTGTTTCTGTATTTGGTATGCTAGGTTGTCTTGTCTCTCTGTACTGTTTTGTTCTGTATCGTACTTCTTCGTTACCTCGTTATGGAAGATCGCCAACTTGTGTGGGCGAATAACGCTGGCGTAAATCATGCCTTTTGAATAAAAAAAAATTAAAAAAATTAAATGAGGTTTCATAAGACATGGCCTTGTCCCCTACAGGTGCACCTGCCGACTGGCGCCTACATCGACTTTAAGATCGGGGAGGACGCCAAGTGGATCGACATCTACATGTACGCCTCCAGTGACGACTACATGTCGTCTGCCGGGCTCTGCGGCACGTTCGACAACGACGTGGAGAACGACTTCACCCTGCGCGACATGGTGACCCGGACGACTCCGCGGAAAGGCGAGGCGTGCGGCGATTCAGTGGACGTGTGCAAGTTCGCCGAATCGTGGAGGTAAAAATATCCTCAACATTTTAAATAATCTGTATGTAAATTCATGGAGTTATGGAGGTAAAATATCACCATTTTGATTTTTTTGTGTAAATTTGCCAAGTAAGATATTACCATTTTAATGCGTGTATATTTGGACGTGTGCAAGTTCGCTGAATCGTGAAGGTAAAAATATACTCAACATTTTAATCTGTATGTAAATTCACGGAGTCATGGAGGTAAAATATCACCATTTCAATTTTTTGTGCTAATTTGCCAAGTAAGATATTACCATTTTAATGCATGTATATTTGGACGTGTGCAAGTTCGCAAAATCGTGGAGGTAAAAATATACTCAACATTTTTATCTGTATGTAACTTCATGGAGTCATGGAGGTAAAATATCCCCATTTTGATTTTTTGTGCTAATTTGCCAAGTAAGATATTACCATTTTAATGCATGTATATTTGGACGTGTGCAAGTTCGCCAAATCGTGGAGGTAAAAATATACTCAACATTTTAATCTGTATGTAACTTCATGGAGTCATGGAGATAAAATACCACAATTTCGATTAGTGTGTAAATTGGCCAAGTCATTGAGGTAAGATATTACCATTTTAATGCGTGTATATTTGCCATGTCATTGAGGTGAGATATTACCATCTTAATTTGAGTGTAAATTCCCCAGTCATAAAGGTTAGTTATCACTACCTTTTTAATCTGTGTGTGAATTCGCTGAATTATGAAGGTAAAGTATTGGCATTTGGTCTGTGTGTAATTTGGGCTAGTTTTGGAGGTGAAGCGGAATGTACACGGAGGGATTCATGTACCTCCCTGGAAATTCGTCTGAGACAATTCCTCGTTTGAATGGTAGGGTTTCATTTCCCTGACAAAAGTTTTTCCCCTGCGATTGTTGGCGATGATTATCCCCAACGAGGTACAAAATCTCAAGATATTTTGATTTTTTAACCTTGTTTCAAAGCCATAAGCCCAATGACCATCTACCGATTCCGGAACATTCATGTACCTTTGTCGGCGACAAATGGATGGTAATTTGTCTCACCAAAGGCATCCTAACGGAGTCGGCCGTAGTCGGTAGATGTAGGACAGCTAGGCAAGGGTGAGTCACCGATTAGTAGACCGATTTGTTTGGGCCTAATATCCACCACCCCATCTTCTCAATGTCTGCCGGTCGAGTGAAGGGTTACGTAATTTGCCTGCGACAAGTCGACCGACTCCTATACGATTTGGGAACTAATCGCTCAACCCTTAATCGGTAAATGGGCATCAGGCTATAAAGGCAATTTTGCAAGACCCACTGCTTAGTCGCCGACTAAGTACCTTATCTAGCCTATAGGAAGGCACCAAGCTACAGCACATATTTTTGAGTCTCATGGTCTTCACTTTAGCGACAATCTATTCCGCTGACATTTTCAAATACGGCGTAGACGTCATATTTAACGTGTATCTACGTAGGCGTAATGGGTGCATTAGGCATCATAACACGAGACCAGACTTGCTCGAGTCTTTGATTATGAACATTCATTAAATGAAGGAACACAATCAGAATTAAGTTCATTATAGCATGTATCCTTCTCTGACTGGCCCATGAATCCCAGCGAGGAGGGTAGCAAGATGATGCAGGGAATGGAGCCAGTTTGACATGAGTTCGGGTAAACGCAGCTCTGTTCTGTACGCTAACACGACCAAAAAATTTTTCCAACACCGGAAACCAACCTTCCACGTGAACGAGAAAATACAGAACCAGTTTGACATGAGCCCTACGTCGGCGTAGAAATATGGAGACATATCTAGATGAAAAATGTGTCACCCATAAACACATTATCAAATGACAAACTCCTTTTACCAACCCATCATACCCAGCACGTGGATCATGTAAATGTATTTCAAATTGAAGACTCTACCATGATTATCATATACGATGCCTTATGTTATTATTGAAAAACAATTAAGTGATTGCGGCAGGGAGAGGTGCAGTTATAATACAGACACGGTGACCCTGTCCTATATCAGAGCACATATTGGCCTCGTCAGATGAACTGTAAGATAGGTCAATCGATAATGAACATCTGGCATTGTTCCCAAACTAAGTGTTGGTTAACTATTCTTCTATTAAGCGTGGGGGTATAGCTCAGTGGTAGAGCATTCGACTGCAGATCGAGAGGTCTCCGGTTCAAATCCGGATGCCCCCTGCCACAGATTTTTCATAAATATGAAAAAGATATATTTCTATAAATCCAAATATATATCCTAATTTCCTAAATGGTTGGTGTTTTGGGGGAACGTTTTCAACAGTAAAAAATACCAATACGATTGGCTTGCTTGTCTAGGAGGATACTTGAGTGTCAGAAAATATGAATGTCAAACTGAGATGGCAGAAATGGAGTGCAGTTTAGTCAAATTTGATTATTGAGCACCAGTAACATCCTCAGAATTGTTGCCTTGCTAGGGAGAGGTTATAGAGACTTTCAGCCTTCTGCTAAAAATACCGTTTCACTATCTGCATGCCAACCCTGTAACTTTGTGAAAGGTGCAGAGTACCAGGGCCTTATTCATTCCCAGCTAACCATGACCATGACCACAGATCAAAATACAGTAGAATCTAGCCTAAGCTGAGACCCTCAGTTCTGGGCCAAAGTGACAGCTTATGCTGGGTAATCACTTACACAGGGTTTTCAGTCTATCAATGGTTAAGCTATATAGTATAGCCATAGGCATAGAGACCCTATAATCACCACACAGACATCCCAGTGACATCCCATCTGGCATTTTTCCCAAACAAAGTGTCGGTTAACTACTCTACCATTAAGCGTGGGGGTATAGCTCAGTGGTAGAGCATTCGACTGCAGATCGAGAGGTCTCCGGTTCAAATCCGGATGCCCCCTGCCACAGATTTTCCATAAATATGAAAAAGATTTATTTCTATATATATATATATATATCATAATCTCCTAAATGGTTAGTGTTTAGGGGGAACCTTTTCAACAGGAATTAGACACCAATACAATTGGCTTGTTTGTCTAGGAGGATACTAGAATGTCAGAAAATTTAAGTGTCAAACTGAGATGGCAGAAATTGAGTGCATTTTTGTTCAATTTGATTAATGAGCACCAGTAAGATGCTCAGAAATGCTGTCTTGATAGGGAGAGGTTTTAGAGACTTTCAGCCTTTTGCTAAAAATACCATTTCACTATCTGCATGCCAACCCTGTCACTATGTGAAAGGTGCAGAGTACCAGGGCCTTATTCATTCCCAGCCAACCGTGACCATGACCACAGACCAAAATACAGTAGAATCTAGCGTAAGCTGAGACCCTCAGTTCTGGGCCAAAGTGACAGCTGGGTAATCACTAACACAGGGATTTCAGGCTGTCGATGGTTAAGCTATATAGTATAGCCATAGGCATAGAGACACTATAATCCCACTGACGTCCCATCTGGCATTTTTCCCAAACAAAGTGTCGGTTAACTATTCTTCTATTAAGCGTGGGGGTATAGCTCAGTGGTAGAGCATTCGACTGCAGATCGAGAGGTCTCCGGTTCAAATCCGGATGCCCCCTGCCACAGATTTTTCATAAATATAATCTCCTAAATGGTTGGTGCTTTTGGGAACTTTTTCAACAGGAATAGACACCAATACAATTGGCTTGCTTGTCTAGGAGGATACTAGACTGTCAGAAAATTTGAGTGTCAAACTGAGATGGTAGAAATGGAGTGCCATTTGGTCAAATTTGATACAGCAAAATCTCATGTGAGCTTACATCCTCAGTTCCAGGCCAAAGTGACAGCTTAGGTGGGGTAAGCTCACACACAGGGTTTTCAGTCCGTTGAAGGTTAGGCTATACAGTATAGCTATACGCATATATATACACTATCATAACCACACACACATCCTTCTCACACTTATCCGACACCTACAGGAGCATATATGCAGGCTTTTTCCCAGTGCTCCAGATTTTTAACAGATTGCATCATAACTATAGTGCAGTCTGTATTCAACTACAAATGTTATAAATCATTCACAAATGTGTCGCCTAAAATGTGGTATTCTAAAAAGTAGTGATACAACGTGAAATAACGATACCACATGATACAATCCGATATTACTAGAGCAAAGCTTTTCCACCTATCTAGTAACAACACCCACTGTTGATGCAGGTTTGGTGATAGTGGCTAGGTTCTCGAGAGTCAGACGACGATGCAGTTGCTGTGTGATATATGGTTTGCGTGTCAGTAATCTATCAGAACTATAGTCAGAGATATGTAGGCTATATATACTCTCCGCTCTTTGAAAGCCAACATGGTAATAAGGAAGCCTCAATATCCATGTGACCTCAGAGCTGTGGGAAGCAACAGCTGCCAAAATGGACCACAGACATGCTATGCTTGTACACACTCCTTGATCCTGTGTCTCACATACAGGGGGTATAGCTCAGTGGTAGAGCATTCGACTGCAGATCGAGAGGTCTCCGGTTCAAATCCGGATGCCCCCTTCTTTTTCATATCAAGAAATATAAACTTCCTCTCGTAAATGCTTGGTAACTTTTGCAACGTTTTCACCAGCCGTGAAACACCAATAAAATTAGTTTGTTGGTCTAGGATACTGGATACCTGAGAGTCAGCTGATATATTTAAGGTGGAATGTCAACTTTTATGTCTGCTTATGTACTTTGGAGGATGATGATGGTGGATGGCACTGCAACACATCCATTCTCTAAGGTATGCAGAGTGCTGTTAGAGCTAAAATGCAACATTGGACACATTGTGGCCGACGTTTGGAGGTGTAATGAGTCCTAGCGGGAAACATGACAGTGCCGCCACCTGACGGCTCCTGGAATCATCCCACGCCCTCTGACGGCTCCCGCTCGTGCTGACGTCACAGATCAGCGCTCCTGAAGACTTTCAAGTGATAAAACTTTTCGCTCTTGGGTTATCAAGCCTGTTTCTCACGGTTTCACCAATTTTGACTCCCTGATGGTTCCCGGTATCCCGATTTCGCCGCATAGCATCTGAGTATCCAGGTTCAGGCTTCAAGTCGAAGAAATGAGATCATGCTAACTGGAACTCGCCTGCCAAGAATCGGTGGCCGAGTGATGAGACGCAAGTCGGCATTTTTGGTCCTGGATGCCCAGGGATGCAGCAGCTTTCGACACATCGATAGTTTCGTGGAGCCTGACGATACGGGTTTCTTATGCCCTCTCAGGGTAAGACTGATTTTTCCCGCATGTTCATTGCAATTCTCTATCATTTATACCTGGCAGGAGTGGTGTTAATAGTGGCCTATGCCCTCGCCTATACAGCCTATGCCCATGAGTTTCCAGTTTCCCCACCAGATGGGGCTCACGGCTTTGGGTTCCCTTCTTCCCCGCCAAATACCGCCCTCAGCGGCTCTCTCCACGTCCTCAGCGGCTCTCTCCATGCCTCCCGGGGTGCTCTCCATGCCTCCCAAGGTGCTCTCCACGCTCTCAGCGGTGCTCTCCATGCTCTCAGCAGTGCTCTCCACGCCCTCAGTGGTGCTCTCCACGCCACCCGCGGCTTTCGCCATGCCACCCGCAGCTCTCTCCACGCCTCCCGCGGCTCTCGCCATGCCACCCGCGGCCCTCGCCACGCCTCCTGCGGCCCTCTCCATGCCACCCGCGGCTCTCTCCATGCCACCGGTGGCTCTCGCCATGCCACCCGCGGCTCTCGCCATGCCACCCGCGGCTCTCGCCATGCCTCCCGCGGCCCTCGCCACGCCACCTGCGGCCCTCTCCATGCCACCCACGGCTCTCTCCATGCCACCTGCGGCCCTCGCCATGCCACCCGCGGCCCTCGCCACGCCTCCCGCGGCACTCTCCTCACCACAAGCAGAGCTCTCCACCTCGCTGCTCACCTCGCTGCCTTCACCTCGCTGCCTTCACCTCGCTGCCTTCACCTCGCTGCCTTCACCTCGCTGCCTTCACCTCGCTGCCTTCACCTCGCTGCCTTCACCTCGCTGCCTTCACTGGGACGTGGGGATCTTATAGGGCACTACCCCGGGCAGTCGCCAGACCCCTCGCTCCTCTTTCTGACCAACTTCATGGTATACCAGAGCATTCCATGTTTGGTATTTTTTCTCTTACCTACCTTCCCTAATGTCAGAACATTCCATGTTTGGTCTCTTTTTCTGTCATTACATATTTTCACCTTTCAGATACCATACCAAAGTATCAATTTCTAGGTGTTAAATAAACTCATCTAACTGCCTTTCACGCGTTTGTGGCTCATTGTGGCCGATGTTTGGAGGTGTAATGAGTCCTAGCGGGAAACATGACAGTGCCGCCACCTGACGGCTCCTGGAATCATCCCACGCCCTCTGACGGCTCCCGCTCGTGCTGACATCACAGATCAGCGCTCCTGAAGACTTTCAAGTGATAAAACTTTTCCACCCTCCCACCCTACATTTAAAAAAAAAAAAAAAAAAGGGTTAGGTCTCTTTTTCTGTCATTACATATTTTCACCTTTCAGATACCATACCAAAGTATCAATTTCTATGTGTTAAATAAACTCATCTAACTGCCTTTCACGCGTTTGTGGCTCATTATCGAAATGTTCTTTTGAACTTGGCCTGTGATGGAAATTCTTTAATATAATGTACAGATATTTATATTTCACATATTAAGATGAGGATCACTGTACAACACACTTTTTTTCCGTGGCAGTCGTGCTCGGTTTCTCAGCGTATTCCGCCACATACACTGATACAGGTCTACATAGGAGCGTATTCTTTCACTGCACGAGAACCACCATTTTACATATAGGTATGCTTTTGCGTATAAAAGGGCATCCTATTCCCCGTGTGTATACGCCTCATCTGTAGGCGCATATATATAAGCGTCCATGGTGCGGTCAGATATACGTCATATATACGCCTGATTCTGTTGTATTTACGCCACAATTTTTAATAGTTCCGATCTCTGCCACTTCGGGACCCTACTGGTAGCATTTTTCATTGTCCATTAACCATCCAAGTCTGTATTATATGAAAAATATAATCTTATGTTACCAATTTATTTCATAAAACCTTTATAAAACCTGGTTGAGTATAAATTGATTAATTACACATAATAATCCCTGCATTATGTCCATTTTTTTACCGTTTTTCTAATAGATTTTATTTTAAAACACCATTTCCAGGTGTGGTGAGTCCAGCTTCAGTATATAATGGCCCTGTTCAAACTTACAGTTGAATCATAAAATCATCTTACCCATGGCAGGTACTCCCCTGTGTATGTGGTTGTATGAGGGGTTCCCACTGACACCAACTGTACTTCTACCAACACGGGCGGCGAGGTTTGGTGGGCGACGGGTGGGGGCCGGGCGGCCGCATTCACACGTGTGTAGGCCTTCAGTGTAGGTTGAATGAAAGACTGGCCTCAGTCCCTGTATCCTACCACCCCTACCCCTACACCCCGCTTGATACAGGGACTGGTAGAATCCATGAACGACCATGTAGGCTGGTGCGATGTAGCGCCAGCACTCTCCAAGCAGAAGTCCCAAACTACTGGTCGAGATATCTGCTGGGAGATTGATACCCATGATGACCTGACCCATATAATTGTAATATCAACATAGACTGTGGGTGTAGGGTCTAAGAAGTAGATTTATTTTTCCTATGGTCTCCCAATCGCTCTCTTTGATCTCAATCAGGAACAGACAGAATTTATTGCTATGACAACACAGGCGGCCAGGAAACTGGAGGAGGGGAAGGAGGAGGGGGAGGAGGAGGTATAGGGTTACAGGGAGCAGCTTGGGGCCATAAACAGGAGATTCTGTTCATAGTGGACAAGTCTTTGATTCATGGGCCAGTCAGAGAAAGATACATACTAGTATATTGAACTTTTTTCTTATTGTGTTTAATCATTTAATGAATGTTCATAATCAAAGACTTGAGCAAGTCTAATTGAGTGAGTGTAGGGAGGTTAGTGGTGGGGGTTAGATTCCCTTTTTCATTTTTTATCGGTACACATATATACGCCCGGCGTATATACATGTCGGGCAGGGGATATTTCCTCTTGTATACGCCAGGTGTGAAATACGGCCAAGACGCGTCCGTATTTAAAAGGAAACTTGTATACGCTTCATACGCTGGCGTGAAATATGGACGTATATATATGAAAACTAGTCCATTTACAGCCGATGCTATCAAGAGACGTCACGAGTTTGAGTCTGAGCTTATTTATGCCACACATTATGTTGGCTCCGTAATTTCACGAGTCGAAGACGAATGACATAACAGAGCCAAAAAAATGAGTGGCATAAATAAGCTCAAACTCAAACGAGTGGCATCTAGATTTTATCTTACCCTGTTCCTATATTTTTTCAGTATCAGAAAGTAGTGGCATAAACAACACTTTATGTCACACACATGACATAAACAAATCCCATGTTAAGCCTATGGCGTTTTTTATTAGGGGTAGGATAAATACACTTCCGTAATGGCGTTTAAAGGCATAAACTGGTTGTTTTGGTGCAGTATTTAGCATGAGAGGACTAGGGGTACGAACGCGATACGGCTATAACAGCCGTATAGATCATCTCTCATGTACCCATAGCGGAATGTCTATGAAATACTGCCCGCTGCTAGCTAAGGGTGTAGTATGAAAAACGTTTGGGCTCACTTGGACGTAGTGAATCAGCCATGACTCTATGTCTCAATACGTGAATAAAATGGCATTGTCCTATCACTTTGAGGTTTTAAGAAAACGCAGTAACTGAGATCGAAGGGATGCCAATATCAGCCTTTTGTTCCAGAAAATATGTAATACCGGGGACACTCCAAGTGAGTCAAGGCGGTGATCTCTGGTATCGCCAATACAAAATAGCATGTATGTGAGATATCTTCCTCTGATAATAGTGTGGAAACAATAATTAGGTGAAATATAAAATAATAGCACACATACACATCCGGCTTGAAGTTGTTGAGCTCTCTCACCATTTGCTCTTGTTGTCCATGCAGGGTGTCTAAGGAGGACTCCTTCTTCGGGCCCGTGGTCGAGGTGCCTCTGGAGGACGCCAAGTTCCGCACCGACGAGCAATTCTGTAAATGTGAGCAGTTCTCACGGTCCTCCACGATCGTCTGCAACTACCACTACGACGTCGACAACTGCCACGCCCGACAGACGCAGCGTAAAGGTCGAGAGAGCACGCCTGACCTGCTAATTAGGTCACGGAGCAAGCGCAGTGCCGACCTGCATGACGAGGACGACGACTACTTTGAGAGTCAGTTCGACTACGATGAAACCTTCAAGGGAACGGTCAGTGATTTAGCTACAATTTTGATTGAATTCAATAAGAAACAGAACAGATACATTTTCCGTGGGTTGGATGTTAAAACGATATAACATTTTCAGTGATCTTTTCATTAACGTCTTTTCTAGTTTGCTTTAATTTTTTCAACATTTAGTTAATGTATCAAATGAAAAATAGAACTGTTCTGGTCTTTCGATATGCTGTCTTACTATTTGTCCATGTTGGTTGTCACCCTTATGATATCAATAGTTGCAATTGAGATTCCCTCCAATAATCGGATATCTTCTTTCTTTATACCGCACGTTTGTGGGGCCTTTCGTATTGTAGAGTTCCGGTCTCTACATCTCTATTGTGACCAATTACATTGGCTTTATTGCAAAAGGGTCAGTCATCTGCAGTGTCCGTATGTATTAGTAACAAAATGACTCCATAAAGACAGTCACTATTTAGTAGCTGCTCCTTCCTGT
Source organism: Alentia gelatinosa (assembly GCA_950022655.1). Classification (NCBI taxonomy): domain Eukaryota; kingdom Metazoa; phylum Annelida; class Polychaeta; order Phyllodocida; family Polynoidae; genus Alentia; species Alentia gelatinosa. Next base: position 16,410,789 of record OX465592.1, read on the forward strand.
CTTAATGTTTACTGTAAGGTGGCCATAAGGTTCCTGGGCCCGGTTCACAAACAAAGTCAAGTTAGTTAGAAATGAAGTCAATTATAATTGACTTCGCCAAGTCAATTTCCGAAATTGACTTGGTTTGGGTTCACAAACAAAGTTCAAGTCAATTCCCTAATTGACTTGGCGAGGTCAAATAAATATGGAGCTCTTCACCATTGGAGGTAAAGATATCTATGATTTAACGTGTATTTTACGCCTGATTTCCACATCCGGTTTGGATAACAACAAGCAGCCTTGTCGGATTCAAAATCCACAATCCATGTTCACTGTTATAGGTTGTGGAAATTATGTGCTTTGTTTGCTAATCATTATATTCCAAAAATATAATGTTAATAGAACAATATTTTTGAATGTATTACTCTTCAGTGGCAATTTTCGTCATCAGAATTAATTGACTTGACTTCTCAAGTCTACTGTCTATTAGACTTGGGATTTCGAACGATTTTTAAGCTTGACTTGCAATTGACTTTGCTTGTGAACCCAAACTCAGCGGAATTGACTTGGACTAAGTCAATATAAATTGACTTAGACTTTGCTTGTGAACCGGGCCCTGGTCTTCCAACATTGAGACAGAGCACACTGACATGATACCTGAGTTGTTGGTGATATGAGCAGACCCCTGGCATGTGCGACAGACAGGAAAAAGACTGGTCAATCCTTATTGGCTGGTGACTCAAGAGCCAATCACAGTGTTGGGCTTGCAGCAAGATGCCAGCTGCTGTCTTTATATAAGGAGAATCTGTCATTAAAATCAATTAGGTTCTAGACTCATAGTAGTACCTAGTATATCAGGGAGCTGTTTCAAAACGTGGGTTAAGTCTATGGTTTTGAAACAGCTCCCAGGTGTTTAGGTTATTACTCCCTAACTTTTAAGGTCTACCCCAGCTAGTCTAGGCCCCTAGACTTTACATTATGTTAAGTACAGACGAAGATAAGTCCTTCACTAACATACTAATGCACATCAAGTTCATTCTCCAGAAACACCAAAATATTGTGTTTGTTTGTCTTGACCAAGAAGGTTTAGTTCTGATCATTTTAGTTTCTGAAAGATAATATCTATTATATTATAGACATTGTTAACATATATCTATAAGAATATATGAATATGTTGTTTATATTCGTTATATAATAGATTATAAGTTGTCTTTTAGAATCTTAGAAGCTGTCTCTCTTGTCTCCGGAATGTTGGTTTGATTTGTGGAGCCTGCAAAGGTATTCAACGCTGTACCTGGTTGCCAAGGATTGGGTTTTGCAAATAACCAACACACTGGATGACATCTTGACCTTTTAATTCATAATCTTTTTATAGCTCAATGCTCTCTTATCAATGATGAAAATACCATTTGTTCCACCATCATGTATATATTATTTACAGGTTATTATTGCTGCGTGTTCAAATATTTTTAATCCTCTTAGGTATAAAGGGAAGCTACTCTTTGGCTTGTGTATCTATTTGGATGATGCATTTATTATGATTTAGTACTACGGCAATTCGGAAATACCGACAATACAACTTTCCTGAATGATGGGCATTAAAGTCCTGATGTATGTGTGTCTGTGTTTTATGCAGGAACCATCGTGGCCCACACCCAGCGGTATCACGGAGAGTTCGGCACTTCGCTACTGCCGAACTGTGATCGAGACAACAGACGTAGCGTCCGTCTGCATAAACCGAGTGACGGATCTGTCTGCTCTGACAGACGCCTGCATGACCGACATTAAGGTCGGTATCCACTCAATATGTTAAATATATTATATAGCTGTATGCGAGTCGAGTGACAATTCTGTCTGCTCTAACAGAAACCTGCCTGACCGACATTAAGGTCTGTCACCACTCAATACATTAGTTATATTATGTAGCCGTGTACTTATTACACGTACAAGGTGACAGATGATTTTGACTGTGTTTTAACAAATATTTGTTATGTGTTTTCTTCCCGCACACAGGCCAATAAAACAGGGGTCATGTGTTTGACAAATGGGTGTAGAGTTCCAATAGACAGCAGACCAACCAGACCTTGGCTACTAGTCACTTGTCAGCAATATCTAAAGCTATAAAGATGTCTTTTCACTGGTTACACATATATTCATTACATGTCCTTAGTAGTCAGTGACCTTGACTGGGCTTTGTTATATATTTATTACATGATCTAGGGGACGGACAACCTTGACTGAGCTTGGCCATGAAATCATTACGTGTTTTAGATGACAGACGAACTTGACTGAGCTTTGTCAAACAATTCTTAACGAGCTAGGCTTATAGCCTTGAGAATCCACTGGCACACAGTATTCCCGCTAGGTGTCATCATTGAGATTATAGGAATCTTCGGTTGCATTGATGTACGTCTTTAGCACGGGAGGCAGGCCAGTGGATTCTCAAGGCTCTAAGCCTAGTTCATTAAGAATTCTTCTCCATAGAGCGTAGTGAGAGTACAGAATACGACTTACAGAGTGTGAGATCTTATGAGAGGGGTGCACCGATGGACTTGACTAGGCTTTGGAATACATTTATTACCTATTCTAGGTGACAATACATTCATTACTTGTTCTAGGTGACAGATGACCTTGACTGGGCACTGTCAGCGCTGACGTCACTCACCGAGGACTGCGCCGACAACGTCCACAAGGAGGCACGTCTATGGGAAGAGCCAGCCAGCGCAGAAACTGATGACGTCACTACCACAAACGTCACCACTACCTCGGGACCGCTGACGACCACAGCGCCGCCTACTCCGACGTATGGAGAGCGACTTCTCAGGAGAGTGTGTCCCAGCGCCTGCAGCCGCAACGGGGAATGTCGGGAAGGGGTGTGTTCCTGTTACCCAGCATTCACCGGAAGTGACTGCTCTGTCCGCCGCGCGGTGCCACCAAAGGTACGCACGTTCTTTGTGTCTTTTTTTATTTAGTACAAAATCAAATATCCATATATATAAAGTAGCAATGCCAAACTTATAATAAGATCAGTTTACACTATCCCAAATCCGGATGATTTGACCGTTTCTGGTTGGTGATTTTCACAGCTATTTGTAGAGAGGAAGTGAAAGATACAGAGTGTTTTATCATTACATTGTATTTGTACGATTTTCAGCATTTCTAGTGTCAAATCGACTGTATATAACGTTAACAGCATTTCCATGGCTGTTGATGTGACTCACCGGAAGTAATACCTTGACTATAAATAGGGACTCGCCCAAGATAAAGATATAAGAAGGTGTCTGAATAATGAGGAACTGAGTAATATTATGATGAAAAGACCTGCATAATCTTCGTAATTATTGTATGAAAAACATCATTTTCAGTGATAACAAATCTGAGTCAATAAATCTTTTAGAGAGAGGAAAGATCACAATAAACGTTCAGGGGAATGCATTGAGATAGGCCCAGTTAAAAAAGTTTGTCAGAAAAAACCCGGCGATGTAGTCATTATAATACTGTGCCTTGCTTCTATGGGAACACCTTTGCTTCTAACTGAATTATTTTGTACCTAATCAGTGACTGCAGTGACTACATCATTGTACCTAATCAACTCTTAATTAAGATTTGTTAACCTTGATAAAGGACAAATCCGCCCGAAACGTTGGTACATGGTAAAAGGCCTACAAACTCAACTTGGCTGCCTAGTGGTTGTACTTCGGTCTGCTTTTACTGAATTATTTTTCACTATATATACCCATGCTGTATTTACTGTAAATACGTACCGTTTTGACATATAACGTAAAAATACTGTACGGACCACTGGTCCGTACACTAAAATACGGACCACCTTTCCAAACAAGTTTATTAACATATCGGTTGTTAAAAATTAAATTAATGATTTTTTTAAAAATTTTGGCCATATAGTCAATATATAACGTCCAACCATGCTTGTACAAGTCACATAACTCAATGAAAATTTAACGTTTGTACGGAACTCTGTATAAATGCCTTGTTCTGTACAAACCGTAAATTACCATCTCGTTCTGTGACTTGTACAGTATGGTCAGGACGTTTTATATAAGTATTTCTTTATAAGATGTTTGAGGTGGATAGTAAAGGGGACAGTGTGACCCGAAACAGAGGGTTTTCCTTTGAGTGGGTTCCCACTCTATAGGCAACAATTCAGATAGGAACAACGCAACATTATTTGTCCTTTCTCCCATTAGACATATGATTTCCAGGGAGTTTTGTGGAAGATATTCTGTAACACCTAGAATCTAGAAAACCGTAATCTTTGCAAATGTTTGTTTATCAGATACATCATCTGTCGTCCGGAGGTTTGTGTGACGTCACAAAGAAAGCATGTCGTTTAGTGCGAGTCTACGGCACCAACTTCCGGAACACTTCCCAGCTCACCTGCTACTTCCGGTCTCTCCAGGTATGACAATAAAATACTTCTTGTCATCTCTCAAGCAGTCCAAAACAATCAAGATTGATTACCGTTATCGCGTTCAGTAAGAACTGCAAAACATATCCTATCTTGATATAAAAGAGACACACAATATCGATTTGGTGAATATTGTATATTTTTTTCTCCTAGAACAAATGACAGGGAAAGAGATTCGTATCAATCTGTCCGATGCCAAGATGCTTGACATTCCAAACCACACACTGCACGAAAACCACTATTTTACATATATATACGCCATTGCGATACCGCACGTATCGGCTGTATCGTGGCCTGTTTATACTTGTATACACCTCCTATACGCGTCTACGTTTCGGGCGTCTACGAGACAGTTTCCATATGTAGACGCGCGCGACTTGGCTGTCTTTCCCACCTGGTGTATTTAAGATAAAATATACTCTGCGCAATATATATATATGCCAGGCGTATATATGATACCCAAAAAAAAAATTGCGACCCGCGGCCCGCCCCATCCTGTGGGTGTTGGTAGAGCATACACCAACACTGACCCGCCGCCCGAGACCTCCCAACCCCAACCCCTACCCCTACAATATAAGATTGTATTTTTCATATAATACAGACTTGGATAGTTAATGGAAAATTAAATATGCTACCAGTAGTGTCCCCAAGTTGCAATGATCGGAACTATTGGATGGTGGCGTCTATAAACAGAATCAGGCGTATATATGACATATATAAGACCGTACCATGGACACGTATGTACGCCACTAGATAAGGCGTCTAGGAGACGTCTAATAGGTCAAACTTCTAGACGCAAAATCCTACTGTTAGACGCGTTTCGTATACATATGTAAAATAGTGGTTTTCGTGCAGTGACAGGGGTTCAATGAGGCTGGGTGCATTCTAGACTTGCTCAAGTCTTTGATTATGAACATTCATCAAATGATTAAAGAAAATCGGAATACGATTCATTATAGCATGTGTCCTTCTCTGACTGTCCCATTAATGAAAGACTTGTCCACTCTGACTATAATTTCCTGTTTATTACCCCAAGCCACTCCCTGTAACCCTATACTTCCCTCTACCCCTCCCCCCTCCCCTCCTCCAGTTCCCTGGCCGCCTGTGTTGTCATAGCAATATATTTCGCCTACTCCTGACTATGTCGCGATTGAGATCAAAGTGAGAGGGTATCATTCTCCCAGCAGATATCCTGACCAGTAGCCAGACCTCTGCTTGGGGAGTGTGGTGCAAAATCGCGCCAGTCTACACAGCCGATTACGGATGAAACCAGTCCCTGTGTCACTCAGTAGAGGTGGAGGGGTAGGGCACAGCGACTGAGGTCAGTCTAGGTACATTCTAGAAGCCTAAGTCTCTCCCATCCCTACTATTACCGTGGGTACAGTGCTCAGTTTTGAGGAACTTTGAGGGGCGTTATAACCGCCATAGTAATTGTAGTTGCATATGTGCAATGGTGACTGTGGTGCAGTTACTTCCTGGTGTGCTTCGGACCACTGATCTGCAAGCTGACCTTGACCCTACAGCCTGCACCACAGAGCACTGTACCTGTCCTAATCATAACCACATATTTAGTGATGGAACCAGAATGGGCGGGGTGGCTCTCTACTATTCCCCATGTCAGTTCCTTTCTTTTAAATGTGTTGCTATTTTTCCTATATTCTGTTAGATACTCTGTTAGAGTTATATTGACAAACAATAGATAATCCTTCAAATCAAACAGTTATTTGCTAATTTCTCTATATTTTTTCTATTCAATGTTTCTTTCCATAGTTAGACGCCGTCAATCCTGCCGTACCGGAGCAGACGACATCAACGGTTCCCGCGCTTTTTGATACGTTCGAGGAGGTGATTTGTCGTCTGCCGGACTCAGCGCCTTTGGACTCATCACTACAGTTCAAGGCATACGAGGTGCAGGTCGCTAACGATGACACCCACATCAGCGACCCCTACGTGTTCATCGTACACGACGCCAGGTGTCGTTCCTGTGCAGTGAAGGGACGCAACTCCACCTGCTCCACCAGGGTCAGTGCTGCATGCTCTTCTTCGTTTTTTTTTTATTTACACAGGATGAACTTTTGTGTCTATTATCATCTAGAATCCACCTCACACAAAGTGGCCATATTAAACCTATGGAGCACTTTCTGAAAATACCTGGGACATACATATATCTTGCAATAAAGCGTGCATACCGAAAAATAGTGCCTACGTAAAAATATCGCGGAGCTGAATTGTACCCATATCATCACGGCACCAGTCGGACAGAGATGGATTATGAATATGATATATTATCCTACCCCTAATAAAAAGCCGCCATAGACTTAACATAGGCAAATGTTATGTGGCATGCTGTGACATAAAGTGTTTTTTATGCCACTAGAGTAATAAAAAAAATTGACCAATCAGAGACCAGGATTTCAGCTACTACGAAAAAAGTTCTGGTTGCACTCAAAATGCCCATTCAGATGTTGCTAGCATGATACAGAATAATTGAAAAATAGAACTCACACCTGAAGTGTAGAGACGGGGTAGGATAAATACAGAAGCGAACTCGAGTTAGCCTGACTAGTTTTCAAGCCACTCCAGTCAGGTCTGCTACTCACTACACTCGGCTATCTCCTCGTGTAGTAATACACGACCTGTCCGTCGTGGCATAAAAACTAATCAGGCTAACTCTCGTTCAGTTCTATTTAGAACTAGTTTCAGAAAGAACGGCCATTTGCTCATAGGAGTTGACTCTACACAATATCCCCGCATCCGCTTGTATGTTACTACACGTGCACTCCTCGGAGAATACTGCCGCTTGTATCTGAGAACAAACAACATTGTGTATAGACACACGTTGATGCTCGTATAGGATGTGTCTACTGGTGTTTTCCTATAACTATGCCATTGCATAGACTATCGTAAAACCGGATGAGTTTTAATCTGGGCCCCCGTATGCGACGACTGGAGTTTGGCGTAGTGATATCCAAAGCCAAAACTCCAGGAGTCGCATATGGGAGCCCAGATTAAAACGAATAAGGTTTTGATTTTATCCTACCCCCTGTGAACGATATTTTTATGTGAGGATAGTAACAAAAAACACGATAAAAACTTTCTGAAGTCCTCCATATAGCTCTCCTTGCTGCTCTGAAGGTGCTTGGAACTACTTTCAGCTGCTGATCTCTGATTAGTCGATTTTTTGTTCGCTCCTAGGAGCGATCTTTTATCCGTATGCGACATACGGGCGCAGACGGAAAGTCAATGTTAAGCCTATGGGATTTTATATTAGGGGTAAGATAAAGTATGTTCTATGTAAATCTACGCGGACATAATGCCTGTATTGGGCGTCCAGCGTAGATGGCACACCACCATGATACCTATTTCGGCGTAGATATACACAGACATATAGATGAAACAGGTTTACCCACAGCCCACCATACACACGTTATCAGATAACAGACTCCATACACCAATGGAGTTGCCGCAACACCAGCAACAACAACGCACACCCGCTGCTGGTTTTGTTTCTCTTGTTTTTGTTTTTGTTTTTTTTAATGAGTTTTATTAGGGTCTTAGACATATATACATTGTCGATATCCAAGATCAGCTTAGCCGATCTTCCGCTTGGTCCCTTTCGTTGTCTAAATACATTAACTTAACTTTACAGAAAAATGGTGGTGGGGGTGTCCCCTATAGTATTTCTACATTCAACATGGGATTAACTCCCTCAACGTATACAACCATTACGTTTAATGAGATGAGATGGGGTGTTTTGTGAATATGTGAGATAGCTTCATTTCTCCTCATGTGATCAGATTTTTAATCATAATTAATCACAAACTTTATTTCTGTGCGTTACACTGGTCTCCTAATGGGATACAGTATGTGTCTTAATGTGGTTAGATAATCTTTCAGGGACGTCCTTTGCTACTATTGTTAATGTGTAATATATGACATACGTGTAATGGTGAATTGTACCCTTGGAAAGTAAGTGAAGGAGGCCAAAATGCTTGTTAACTTTCATTATGAAATGGCACCTGAAGAAAACCAGCAATCGGAATACCCAATGCTGACAGGTTGCCACCCTTTATTGGTAAGCGAACAAATGGATACGTCACAAAAGAAATATGTTGTATGCGATTACCTGAATGCCAATAAAGGAAAATTGAAAAAAAATCAAAAAATCCTAAAGGAATGTATATACAAATAAAACCCACTATGAGCATGCAGAGATCACCTTATAATAACCAGTCAATTTTGGGCTAACATTTCTAATAAAACATATTTGATTATATATAGCCAATTCTTTTGGATGTTTTTTAGCCAGTATATTTTTGGACAGGCGGCTGTAAAACACCAAAGGTTGGCGCGTACTAATATACTATAAACGCACACCATATAATCAATCAAAAGATAGGGTTTTAGAAGGATTCTACAAACAAAGAGGACGATCTTATTTACGCCAGAACATACGTGTATTGCCTGGAAGACCGGTGAGTATGAACCGAACGCAATGAAGAACATTTCAAAAAAGAAAAAGCGTGGGCTTTCATTTTCCCTGGTAGCTCACTGTCGGTGGCATCCCTGATCAACACCTTGGTACTGACGTTAGAATTGATTCTCAAACTCATCCGTCCTTATGTGACGTCACCGGAATTATGGATGACGTGTGCGCAGTGCAATACGTCATAAGTGACGTCGACATTGACAGCAGACTGACCTGACCAGTACCTCCTTGTTCTCTCTGGTGTATATATATAAGCCATTTTCTGGTGCAGAAGAAAACGGCACCGACTAATGGAGTTCTCCGAATAGTCAGTTGGTGGTGGCAAACGACTGCATGTCTGTGTCTAAAAGTCGGCGAGGGTACAATGTGTGCCTTGTTTCTGTTGCATTTGAATGTCCATAACGACTGAAAAGTCCTCCAAACTCAATGATTATCACTAACGATTTCAAACCCTCTTGATTGTGTTTGATGGTCAGTCGGTGGGTGGTGCCCTCATTGCATATCATTATCCATCGTATACAAAGCTCCCATTGAAAATGTATGGGGACTCAGTAAACCACTTCCCATTGTATACGGATTTATATCTGTGGTATACGGCCTCCAAACCATGGTATACGGGAAAAATAGTCCCTTTTGCTATACAGAAATAGTTACTTTCGTTATACCCGCTAATATGGCAATTACTGGGTTTAATTCATTCGAAAAGATTGATAATAAATGCAACACCCACGCTGTCGTAACACTTCCGAATCCGCACTAGGTGAGTTCATGTTCGCTTCCCACTTCATTTCCCAAAAAGGAGAAATGTAGAACCCACGGACAAAAACACTGGATTTCTAACGTGGCCTGGCTTACTATGTCAGGACCGTGTGCTTACAATACTTTAATACTACTTGCCCCATCATGAGACGCTTGCTGAAACAGTAGTTTTCTATGTAGACTCTACATAGAATCAAAGCGTTATCACAAATTGTTGACAACCTGTTCCTTTAGTAACTCGCCTCACAGCCCCATTTCCATAGCGATGTAGTGATCGCATCACCAAGCGAAAATTTGATGATGACAGCACAGCCGACTATGCTCGAAATCGGCTTTCACACATAAGAGAGCGGCATAACATTTTATTGCCATTCTCTAATATGCAAATATGGGGATGGTGGTGCAAGCGCTAAAAATGGCATTTTAATTTATGGTTTCTACCTGCCGACCGACTTTTCAGCCGACCGACTTAGTTGTTGAAATCAGAATTCCTGAAAAATCAGTGTCGGGAAAAGGTGCCGAAAAAAGCCAAACATGGAAACAAAGATCGGCCGCCGACTTTTTTTTCCGTTTCCACTTGCCGATGTCTGACCGAAATAATTAGAAAAATCCGTCGGAGGTGGCCGGCATCTTTATCGGAGGCCAGACGTCGGCATGTGGAAACAGACTTTACAGTTGTGTTTTTTTATTTGGCAACAGATTACCCAGTGCATATATTGCGGCGCTCTTCCATCATTTATCCTACCCCTAATATAAAATCCCTTAGGCTTAACACTGAGTTCCCGTATGTTCCGCTGCCTGGCATACAGAGATTTATATGCCACTAGTGGCATAAAGAATTTGTATCATGTAATGTTCCAAAATCGAGGAGATGGGGTAGGATAAAATCAAAACCTGATTCTTTTTAATCATGGCCACCGCATTCTACTCTTGTAGTTTTGGCTCAGGACTTCACTCTGCCAAACTCCAGCAGACAAGATGGACAAGATTAAGACTCATCCAGTTTTATGATAATCCTTTGTGTGTCGTTTTCTATGTACTATATTTGGCTGTTTCGTATCATTTCCAATACAGTTATATGTATACGGTTTTCATATATCTATATGTATACATACATGCACTGTTTGAATGATATTGAGGATAAAGCCAACTTTATAGAACAATCAATTCTAAGATTATCATAAACGTACTTAAACGATAATAATAGCATTAATATGTATTCAACTGAGTTTTCGAATCGAATAAGAGGGGACGGTCGGTAGTTAGAGTTGGCCTAGATATTGAATGTGAAGTTACACGTCACTAGAAGTAGCCGAGTCACAATGACCGTGTAAGCGGTGGGAAGTCACAGCTGACAGGACACGTATATAAATTCTCCTCAGTCACGCTCTCACATACAGGGGGTATAGCTCAGTGGTAGAGCATTCGACTGCAGATCGAGAGGTCTCCGGTTCAAATCCGGATGCCCCCTGCCAGTATTTTCTCGCCATATCATTTGCATTAGAGCGATACGTTTCCCACTGACTTACCTTAGATATTTTTCTCGAGGTCAAGTAATCACCCCCTATCTCCGTGAGGGTTGAACAGCTGTTCGTTGTCAAAAGGTGAGGTATCATGCAGTTAGGGAACAGGTGAGATGAAATGGAAGAAAATGACTGGACTTGAAGGGGAGCCCCACGGTGGACTGGTTCCCTGCCCTAATGAAATAAGTTAAGGGTGTATTTTCCAGTAGTTGTTTTGTTTGTTTGGTTTGATTTTTCCATCCAGTCAACCATTATGGGTCCTTACCAGACTTTCTCAAGGTTCTTTTACACCACGAGGGTGGTGATTGAATCTATGTGCAGAATTCAGATAGAAATCTCACCCCTACACATTTAACGAGGTAAAACGAGGATGATGTTATTCCTAATTATAGACAGAGAGGTGTTATTTCCTGTGACTGTGCTACGGTTTTATTAGCTCAAATGGTTTATTATGTCAATCCATACCTAGTATCATGCCATATGGGTAGCTAGGGAGGTGCAAAGTGAGTAGTGCGCTGCCATTTGGTCAGGGAGGCCATTTGCATCACCCATAGTGTCCCTCCACTTTGTTTAGGTTTGGTTTTGTTTGGATTCAGGAAATCCATGGTCAACGGGTGTATGAGTGGTACTGGATGGGTAGTACCCTAGCATCAGGGTTAGGGAGGCCACCAGCACCCCTGGGTAGGGAGGCCACTTGCATCACCCATATAGTGTCCCTGCACTTTGTCGAGGTATGGGTTTTTAGTAAGTCCAGGGTATACGGGTGTATCAGTGATACTGGATGGGTAGTGCCCTACCATCGGGGTTAGGGAAGCCACCAGCACCCCTGGGTAGCCCAACCACTTCATTCCCATAGGTTCTGAGGAAAAGCATGTCCTGGGTAAAGATCCTGTGGTACCAAATGGGTAGTGACTTGACACGTGGACTAGGAGGCCATGTGTACCCCAGATAACTCACCCCATGCTGCCATACCAGATCCTAGTTATCCTGATTGTTCTTTCCTTCCTAGGTGTAAGGCTAGAAGTTTTGTTTTGTATGCATTTTACTCGGTATTTTGATGAGAGTTACTTTGTCAAACCTGACCTTAGCATCATGCCATTAGGGTAGCTAGGGAGGTGCAAAGTGGGTAGTGCCCTGCCATTGTGTCAGGGAGGCCACTTGCATCACCTATAGTGTCCCTGCACTTTGTTTAGGTATGGGTTTTTAGGAAGTCCATGGTGTAAGTGTGTATCAGTGGTACTGGATGGGTAGTGCCCTACCATCGGGGTTAGGGAGGCCACCAGCACCCCTGGGTAGTCCCCCTACTTCTTTCCCGAGGGTTCTGAGGAGACATGTCTTGGGTGAAAATCCTGCAGGTAGTGCCTTGACATGCGGACAAGGAGGCCATACGTACCACAATAGCTCGCCCCATGTTATCATAACAGATCCTCGTTTTTAGAGCGTGCTTGCACGCGCTAAATACATCATCCAGAGCTTAGAGTCAGGGTTAGAGTGGTCACATTGAACTTTCAGTGTGCTTCCAGAAAACTATCTCTTTACTATCTGCATGCTGTTCACTGTGATAGTGAGAATAGAGCAGGGAGCCAGTGTCTCAGAGTCTTAGAGGTGTGCCCAGCTGACCATGACCAATCACTCAAGACTGAAATACCTCATTGACCCACCGTTGCTTGATATGTTTCAATCCTAGACTCAGGCATTTAGAGAGATGACAAGTTGACTGGGTGCAGGTGGGTTACAGAAAACTATCCATAGGCTAAATCTAATTCAAACCCTCTTATTGTTATTCATTTATAATTGCACGCTCATTCATCTGTGATGAACATACTTTTTGCTCCTAGTTCCTTATAGAAGTGGACCAGGGGCCACACGCGCATATGCATGCAATGCCTAGGGGTTAGAGTGGTTACATAGAATTTGACCCTGCTACAAAAAAAGCATCTGCATGCTACCACTGTGATATTGGGAAGGGATCAGAGGACCCATTTCCAGGGTCTTAGAGGCGACCCCAACTGACCATGACCGAAATACCTCAATGGCCCTACTGGTAGTTGATATATTCGAATCCTAGGTAGGCCGGTGTAAAAACAAGTCGACTAGGTGAAAGGGGGTAACAGATAATGTTTTATAGACTGAATATAACCAAAATTATTAGTTTTATCTATAATAGAGACCCAAGATGATTCATCAATGAGGAACATACCGTATGCCCCCCGTTGGGGTCTGCGCTGATTACACTGGTTACTATTTCCCAAATGTTAAATTCTAATACTTGTATCTTTTTCCAGTCATTGACTTCCAATGCCCTTGTGTGTAGCAGCCTGTTACAGACTTGTACATTACATGTAGAATACACTAAACGAAAACCACCGTTTTATTCATATATATACGCCATCACGGAAGTGCATGTATTGGCTGAATATTGACTTGTTTTCATATATATATATATACGACAGACGCGTCTTGAGAGAAAATACCCTCTGCCCCCGCCCCCGCCCCCTCCTGCCCCTTTGTGTTGGTAGAAGTACAGGTGTCCTCAGTAGGAAGCCCTCCCCCTGAACCCCTGTTCACTGGACGCTTATATATACGCCCACAGATGAGGTGTATACACACGGGGATTAAGACAACCTTGTAGACGCAAAATACCTACTTATATATGCCGGGCGCATTCATATGTAAAATGTTGGTTTTCGTGCAGTGATATGTAAAAGGTTCAGATCACCAATCCATGGTGATATATCAAATAGCTTAAGAGAAATTAGACCCACTCGAGATTTGTACCTAACTGAAAATCATAATGAAAATGTGCTCCTCCATTTGAAAGTCAAACTCATTTTTGAAGCCAGTGCTCATGGATATAATTCTCGGACACTGAAGTATTTTAGTGGAATAAGGGGTTAAGATATACTGCACTGACGAATGGTAGAATGATTATAGTGGCCTTTTGATACAATTGATTGGCAAGAAAATATAGCCAGGGGGCATCCGGATTTGAACCGGAGACCTCTCGATCTGCAGTCGAATGCTCTACCACTGAGCTATACCCCCCGCAGTAGGTGGCGGACCATATGGTGCTATATCTACGTGGAAATTAATTACATACGTTAAGCTGTAGGTTTGTCTTTTGTCGGCACGCTTCCTAGATAAATAGGATATATGTATACCTGTCCGTTTTACCTATCGGGTGAGAACAAACTGGACATAAGTTTATATTTGACAGACATTCGAATACGACACAAAAGCCCAAAGTAAACCGATAGTCAATATTTCTTATCAAGTGAGCCAGGTGGCGCCAGTGTTAGTAGTCTTTAATGCTTGCAGATTGGCCGGCACCTCTGTCTCCACTCTGTTAAGACTAGTGTAGCTCTGGTGGCCAGTGTCGGTGAATAGCTTCTATTCGCACTGGTCGAGCCACCTTGTGGTTCAATATGAAAGGACCCGCATCCGTTCCCCTAGTGGACAACACCCGAACTCAGTCTCACGCAATCACCATGTAATTTGTCGTCGAGGATACTTGGCGGCTGCCAGGATTGATTCAAAACCGGCAGCGTTTTATAATTGTCTACGTTGATCACCAATACACGCAGGGGGTATAGCTCAGTGGTAGAGCATTCGACTGCAGATCGAGAGGTCTCCGGTTCAAATCCGGATGCCCCCTGAGGAAATTTTTTGTATTTATATGCTATATTTGTTCTCATGGTCACAATGGATTTCAATATGTGTCAAGATACTTATTGACGCTTTATTCACTGGTTGTTTCTCATCTAATTTACATCCAATTTGATCTGAGAAAGACCTAAAATGACCATACATTGAAATCGTATTTTGGGAAACATACACATACCAAGAACTAGGTAAAGTATATATTTACCTTTCATCTCCATCGAGGGGTGAACAACCGTTTTATGTTCACTTGAAGATTATCACTACACACTTATGAATTAAAGTAACATTGCATTGTCTGGTAGTGGGGAAGAAGTAACTGTGTATAGACCCTAGTGGGGTATCCCATAGTTAAGTTTATTTACAGAATCCGGTGTTTGCTGGCCTCCGTTGTTGTATGGTGATAGACCCTTGACCTATTTCCCACAATTATTGCAGTTTGACGGTAATCATGAATCTTCAAATTGGAAATCTGATGGCAGAAATGGGAATCTCAGTTATTTCTACCTCTGTTTCCGTGTAAAGAATATCAGCTTGTTTTATAAACATGATGTAGGGTGGACAGCGGGAGAAGCAGCGATTATGTTCTCTTGAAGAAATTGTTCACGATTTCAATAGTTACAAGGTATGTGTATGCAATTATACTCGAGCTTTATATACATTTGTAAGAATGAATGGTACTAAAAGCACATCAAGTATTGTGTAGACCAGTGGGTTCCTGAGTTTACCACCAGACACGCCAGGGACCAGCTCCAGGGCATAGCGCTGCCACCTCGTGATTATCAATGGAACTAAACCTGATGAAACATTCCCATTATTTCATAATGAGGAGAGTGTCTTGTACCATCTTTGTGAAAGCGCATGTTTTATCATTTTAAAGTAGTCTATATGATTTGGTAGTCACACAAGGGGTATAGCTCAGTGGTAGAGCATTCGACTGCAGTTCGACTGGTCTCTGGTTCAAATCCGGATACCCCTTGAAAATCTTTTAATCAACATAAAAAAGCGTCATTACATGCACATTATCAAATACTTAAGATACAAGTTTGTCAGTAAGCAAGGATAACAGCTTAACATAAATCGTAATCGTCTTTCTTTAGAGCCTCGTGAATTATCAGAAAGGCGTGTCATAATTGACAAAATGAAACCAGTATTTAAGTTTTTTTTCCTGAATGATCATCAATGGGGAAACAGCTCACTAGTTTTTTTCTCACTTTTTTGTATCTTATTTTATTTTCATTTAACAAGAGCAGTTCTACACAAAGGCAGATTGTCCTCTGTTATGACGGTGTTCCGTTGTTGTTGCTTTTTATGATCAAACGTTTGGAATGATTCTATGTCGTCACACTTTTGAAGTTTACTGTGAAAAGCCATTTACAAGACCAGTTGTTTCTGCAGGGTTGATTTCACCAAGGAAATTCAGACAGCAATATGAGAAGAAGCATCGAAGATTACAAGTGATAATTACATCTATCATGACATATAGTGTTGAGAATGAGTGCGTAATGGATATAGGTCATTTATGCCACCCTGGCCTATTTCCCCATAAACCCAACACAAACAACTCATATTCAATACTCTCTCAAGTAAAGCCTGATGCTCATCTACCGATTCAGGGTTGAGCGATTAGTTTGCAAATCATATATGAGTCAGTGAACTTGTCGAAGGCAAATTACGTAACGACCGGCGAACATTGAGGAGATGGGGTTGGTGGATATTAGTCCTAAGCAAATCTGTCTACTAATCGGTGGCTCACCCTTGCCTAGCTGTCCTACATCTACTGACTACAGCCGACTCCCTTCGGACGCCTTGGCTGAGACAAATTACTGTCCGTTTGTCGCCGAAAAAACTACATGAATGTTCCGAAATCGGTAGATGGGCATTGGGCTTAAAGCCCCACACGCACCAGCGCCGATTCTGTCATCGATAGGCCTTGCGAGTGACTTCCCAATTGGAACTAAACATTTTTCGGGAAGTCAGCCACACTTCTACGATAGACTCACTGATATGCTACGATTGGCTCCCCACACGATCAAAAACGCCATCGTAGGCCTCCCGATAATCTTGGATTTTCCCGCAGGCTATCGGTGTATATCTGGGGCCTACTTGACGAAAAAATATCTTTTACGTGTGAAATACTTGATATCAGGCTGTCGATGTCTAAATGGTTTAATATGTACCTGTAAACAAGATATCATTTAATCAAGTCTAAGTATAGGGAAAGAGTAGTACTTCTGGCACATTATCCTACCCCTAATAAAAAACTCCATAGGCTTAAAGGACGGGTGCCTGTTGCCAAACTACCCCTGTAAGGACGGTAGCTGCTGGCGGTTTGTCCCACTAAAGGACGGGCAAATGACGGTCAAAACTCATAATTCAAGTTTCTAATCACGCAATGTGATACTTAACCATAAATATTTTGTTTTCATTTCAATAGAAATACTGAAAATGATATCATATCTTCATTACAGATTTCATGAATATTGCTCTATTATTTCTTTGTTAAAACATTTTGTAGATATTGGAACAATAATGCCTCAAGGCATCATGCGTCATCAGTGTGGTGATGCCTCCAGGCATCATGCGTCTTTGGTGCGGTGATGCCTCCAGGCATCATGCATCCTTAAAGGGTTAACATTGGGTCACTGTATTCGGTTTGGCGTTCAGAAAAATGAAAAATATCGCTCTAGTGGGATACACCTGACAAATGACGTCATTTGTTAATGTAGAAGTAATTTAGACCGGCGGGGTAGGATAAATTCTAAACCAAACTCGAGTAAGTCGTGTTATTGTTCATCACACTCCGGCAAGATCGCGTATTACTGCTCTCGGCTTCGCCTTGCGGCGTTCTTGCCGTCGTGTGATAAACAACAACATGACTAACTCTAGTTTGGTTTCTCCATAGTCATAGCCTATTTCTTTATTTGATTGCTTTAGTGTCTGTCGTGGAGTATCGGCATTGGTGAGTGCGGGGGTTGAAGATACAGGCATTGGGTCCACTGACATTCTCTATTCATTTTATCTGTTTTGATAACATATCTATTGGAATTCAGTGGTAAGGTGAAATCTAGATCCAGATCGAGTGGCTAGTTTGACTAATATGCTATTTTGCAAAGGCCTGGTCCCTACTTCCCTTTTGTGACAGAACATATTACAGTAAAACTCGATGAGTCAGTAGGCAAAGATAACAGAATGAGTGTTTTAAGCGTACTTCCTATAAGACGTCATTAATAATTGTGATAGAATCATGCCCTAATTAGGTAACTTGAATCAGTGTTGTAACAATCTTTCCTGACGATTTCAGAGGAATGAGGGCAGAGTGATACATGGCACTCAGCTATACCTTCATGGAGGTCGCCATTGGCCACAATGCCGAACATGGGTCCCCCTCGTGTTCCCCTCTGAATTGTCAATTGCTAGCAAAAACGCGGAGGTTGTGTCCCGACTGGTGGTGCCATCTAATGGGTCGGACTAGATCAACGTGCAACCCAAGCGGACGCCCGTAGATACAGGATAGGCTATGTGCCTTAGTCCCCACGCCTGTTTATATCATGTGTTGTTCTCTGTTTCGCAGTTCGAGTCGTGTGAGATCGGAGGGGTCTGTTTCGGAGTTGGTGAGAGAAACCCGGCTGACTGCTGTCAGGTGTGCGAGCCGAGCACGTCCCGAACTGACTTCCAGCGAGCGAAAGGTGGGTTACATAACTACCATAACTGTGTCATCACTGTCCGATACAGTTGCGTCAGAATATTGGGAGGGGGGGGGGGGGGGGCACAGGGGGCGACTAATGGCTAAACTCTGACTTTACACTGTGGAAAAATGTTAAAGTCCGATTTTTAGCATGTACAATAATGGCTAAGCCTTGACTTTTCACTGTGAAAAAAGTCTAACTTTTTAGCGTGCATTGAAGGCTAATACCTGTCTTTTCACAGATCTTTCGCAGATTCACAGTAAATCCAGTGGAACAGCCTAATGCCAAAACCCGACTTCGTACCATGAAAAAAGTCAGCAATTTTTCAGTTAGCCCCCCCCCCCCCCTCCCCACTTTCAAAATAATCTGACGCCCCTGTGATATCTACTTACCTGTATTGTCACTGCCCTATATCTACTCTCCAGTAGCATCACTAACCTATATCTACTCGTCCTATATCTACCAGCTTGTATCATCCAGGATCTACCCTATATCTGCCCACCTGTTTCTTCACTACCCTATATCTACTCAACTGTACCATCACTTTCCAATTACTACTCACCCATATTATCACTGCCCTATATCTACGCACCTTTACCTTCGCTGCCCTATTCTTACTCAAGTATATCACCCATGTCCTATATTTTACTTACCTGTATCATCACTGTCCTATACCTACTTACCTGTATCATCACTGTCCTATACCTACTTACCTGTATACTCACTGCCCTATTATTATATACCTGTGTGTGAATGTCAATCAAATTCTGCCCGCTACTGGGGGTGCAGTAATAATAATGTTCGTGCCCGCTGTGACTGTGACTTAATAAGTTATCAAAATGGCGTTTTTCCACCAATTTAAGGTATATAATAATAAGCAAACGTCCTCACTGTGGACGAACTGGTTCTCTTTCTCGTTCAGTCATCGATTTCATACTGCCTTCCGCCTATGGCGTCAGGCAGTATGATATCGACGACTGATTTCGAACAGGAACCGTTTCGTCCACAGTAAGGACGTTTCCTGATATTCCTACTCACCTGCACACTGTCACGTACAGCAGCTAAGGCCTAATCCTATAGACTAGCTAACCCAGTGACAAGAAATGAGAATTCAGAATACCTTCTATACTAAATGAAGAAGACAGATAACCATACACAGATATGTATTAATAACATATATTATAACAAAGTATACAGTTACATAACAATTCTCATCAACATACAAAATCATATACACTTCTGTAGTGTACATATGATATAAGTCCTCTTGGTCTAAGCAGTACTCACAGTCTATCACTTTCAGTTATTGGTCAATGTCTCCTTGACTTGTGGATATAGATGATCCAAGTAGTGGTAGCAGTCATCAGTGTCTTTTCCTCCAGTGCTTGGGTGGTAGAAGATCATGGAGAAACCCAATCCTCAGTAAATGCCTCTATAGCATAGAGTCCTATGGTGTTTCAAGCCTGACACTGCAGTGGTGGTAATGTTAAGCAGCCTGGAGATGTTGACGCCAGGTGTCTGGGTTCCAAGTGAGCTGTGAGTTGAAATCTGCTTCCTTATATACCCTATCGTGGGGTCAGTCCAAACGAAGACAGGGGATGGTTCAAACGCTGGGGGTGGCCTTGACTACTATCTAGAGCGAGGACCTGTTAGGAAGCACCCTGTGATATTCTTAATTCATACATCACAACACTCACTGTCGCATATTTACGCACTTATATCATCACTGCTCTCCATCTACTCACCTGTATCATCACTGTCTTATTCCTACCCACTTACCCATAATCATTGCCCTACATTTCCCTGTATCGTCACTACCCTATATCTACTTACCTGTATCATGAGATCATTGAATGATTTTTTTTGTTTTCAGAACTTTTATTTCAATGTCAGCATTATCACATTGAGTACATCGAGTATCATTACACTGGGAAAGTTCACAGTAATTACAATCTCGTCTAGAGCTTCTTAGTTATGACTTTACTTTCCTCTGTGTTAGGTATTGTTGACAATGAAATCGGGGTGGATATCAAGTTTTGTATAGCTTGATTTTCATATCCTGCCCCACTCCCAGGCTAAGCCAAAGATCTGGTGGGAGGTATACAATGCATCCACCCAGACACCCACTATATCGCTTAATAGTCTTACCACTACAAGTACAAGGACAGGTTCAAATTTTTTGTAGATCTTATGTGTTAATCACTTGTTTGACGGTACGGTATTTCAGTGTTGGACCCTCCGACCATCACACCAGCGTTAACCACATACGTTGTCACGGCCGGAAACACGTGGGACCTGGAGGTGCACGCCGAGGACGAATGCCTGACCTACTTAGAGGTCAATAACCAACCAATCATCTCCTTCCATAGAGTTAGTCAGGACACCGTGAGGCTCAGTGTGACCAGTGACGCCATTGGTCAATACACTGCTGACGTCATAGCGAAGGACGACTGTGGCGCCACCTCACGGGTGACGTATCGCGTTCTCGTCGTGAGTCACGTGCCTGTGACGTCACACAGTGCACCTGCTGACCTCTCGCAGTGTAAAGGTATGTAGACGGTCAATAATACGTGAGTATTTATTTGAGTTTGACATAGACTCTCTGGTCTCACCTTTTATTACCTACCCATTACGGAGTCTCCATACTAAGCCTATGGAGCCTCCAGATCGCTACTGAGTAGAATACGGAAAGTCGTATCCTCCTAGGAGAATACGGCTTTTTCGGCCACCTGACGGGTATTTTTTGTCATTGAAATCATCGATAGTGTAATCGTCTTCCATGTAAATTTTTTATTACTTAGCGAAATTGACCTGGAAAATAATGATGATTAACATAAGATATATTTGATTTGATTGTCATTCAGCTGTTTATACACTTAAGAGTGTCCGTTGTAGTCTTCCCATATCCGTTTGTTGCCAGTATTCCTTCTTGTATATGTTCATACAGTTGGGCTCCGCTGAATAATTATAGTATATTTCGAGAACTAGCCGCATCTAGGACTGCCCTTTAGCTGTCCATTTCGGAGGACAAGTTGGTACGAGTTAGGACAATTTTGAGGAGAAGTCCTACGTTATGAAACGCCTTTTGTCAGCCGAACTTGATCCTGTCCTTAACTCATCCTGATAGACTGGAATTACTCCCTGTGTCCTCCCCACCTCTCCCTGCCTGCCTACCGTCACCGCGCGCCGTCCTTACCCCTCCCTCTACACTCCCCTAATCATTCAATGTATGTTCATAATCAGCAGGTCTTTCATCCTGATTGTAGGATTTGAAAATTTATACAAGGGGCCCCTGATATACACCTTCAGCTATCCAATGGGTACTGCTATGACTTACGACATCGATTGTTCTAGCTTTCCTTAAGATTTCCTCAGTACAGTAGCTGTATTGAAAATGTACTAGACCCTGGGCACCCAACACATAGACGTTCAATTTCTTGTTAGCCACGAAGCCGCCTTGTTGCACATATCAGTATCAATAGCTTATAATAATTGCTTAGTCATGTGTTACGAAGTCCCCATTGAGAATTTATCGGGTCACAGTAGACTACGACCTATTGTTTATTAGTGGCCACCAGACCCATGGTTTACGGCTTTTTCAAACCCAATTATTGGATTTCTAGGAAAGGAGATGATTATCAACGACTATGAGAAAGAAAATCTTAATACATGGCTATGGGTGTACACTGTTCGAGCTACCCCATCTAAGTGATGGAGCAGTCATCTGCGCATTATTTAAAGTCAGACCACTTGCTACCAAGGTGACGTTGACAACAGAATGGGGCATGTAGTGATGTCAGTTGTTGACAGTGTGACATCACAAATACGGGTGGGGTTTCCCTGTTTTGGTGTGATGGATTTGGGGGGAGTCCCTTTGTTTGGGAGGCCCATTGCGGTTTCACAAGGTGCTCATCAGACTCAAATGTAGGACAGACAGCTTTAAACAGATGTTTGCAGTGTGTCAATGTCACTAAGGCGGTACTGTCATTTGGTTTGACAGGTGAGTGGGGTTTGGAGGGTGTTTCAAAGGGTGAAACTGGGCCCTGTTTTTTAGTCACGATATTGCAAGTCTATGATCGCCTGAGCTCGGACCAAGATTCTACGGCATTTTCGATGACACAAGATGGCGGGTGTGCTATAGACAGTGTCGTAGGTTGATTCAAACGATCTTGGCGAAATGTGTCGGAAGTTAAGACAAGTATAGAACTGTCTTAGGTTCTATAAAACAGTGGATTCCCTGTGCTTCCCATACGAATTAAGCAATGAAATTTTGGCACGAGTAAGGGATACATGTAACCTATAATCATACCAAAGATGAAGAAAATCGGCGGCACCGTTCCGAAGATATCGGCGTTTGAATTTCGTCATAGCAATCGTCTGCTCTGGTACAGTTATGGCCATTGCACCCTACCGCCTCCCGGTGCGTAGTGAATGTCGAGGTCACTGAATAAATTAAGGGCTACACTGGCCACCAGAGGATTTATTTACTTTCCGAAGGAATTAAGCCATGAAATTCTGACATATAATCAATAATTGTGCCAAATATCAAGAAGATTGGATTTCGTCGTAGCAAATGCTGCTCTGGTGGCCAGTGTACTCTCCTGTCTCCAGTACGCTGGTTCCCCGGTCATCCGCTAGGAGTCACGGTGGAATTACAGGGGGGGGTACCAGCCAACCCTGATGGTCTGAGAGTACACTGGCCACCAGAGCAGATGTTTGCTATGACGAAATTAAAACTCAAAAAACGGCAGATTGGATATCCGATCTTCTTCATATTTCACACGATTAGAGGTTGTATGTATCCCTTATTCGTTTTAAAATTTCATAGCTTAATTCCTACGGTAAGTGAAGTTCCGTGTTCAGTACGTCATGTCCAGAGTTGTCTTAGATATACGACAGGTATGGCGAAGATATCAGCGTTTGAATTTTGTCATAGCAAATACTGCTCTGGTGCCCAGTTAACCCAGCACTTCCCGCCGGCCTCCGGGGGGAGACAAAAAGAACAGCCGAAATCCCGCCGCAACACGGAGGGAGTGAAAAAGAACAGCGACCAACGTTAAGCACTGAGGAAGTGAAAAATTCAAACGCCGATATCTTCGGAACGCTAAAATTACATCGCTTAATTTGTATGGGAAGCACATGAAATCCACAGTGACGTTTTATAGAACCTAAGACAGTTCTATACTTGTCTTAACTTCCGATACATCTCGCCAAGATAGTTTGATTCAACCTGCGACACTGTCTATAGCACACCCGCCATATTGTGTCGTAGAAAATATCGTATAATCTTGATCCGATTTGAGGCGGTCGTAGACTTGCGATATCGTGACTAAAAAACAGGGCCCTGGTCTCTGGTCTCTGGGCCCTAGACTGCACTGTAAGTGTGACAACTCCAAGTTGGGTTGTCAAAACACTTAACAACTTTGTTTTTGTTAAGTGTAGGTGGTAGAAAACTTCAGTGAAGTTAGAGGAGTGGTCCTGCCTCAGGAATGTTTTCTGAGACTATGAGAAAGAAATACAACAATCGATTTTTTCGGACAGTCCGCTATGAATTACTCAAGGGTGACGACGCGTCAACCTCTCGGGCTATGCGGCCGCCCGTCCAAAGATATCATCGATTATTGTCTGTATCATCATTAGTGGCAGTTACCTCCTTGGCCTAATGGTGTTTAATTGACATAGTTGGACCCTACAAAGGTCGGTTGGCTCAGTGCCAAGTAGGTTACAGCAAATGACCCATTGACTGGATAAAATCCTAACCAGTTCACTGCCAGCATTTCATTTCTTATCAAAGATGAACGTAACATGTGTTCTTACATCTATGCAGGTACTATATACAGACGTATCAGAGTACCATAAACGGTACTCACAATGAAGAGATCGTGCAAGATCGTACTACGGTGCAAGAAAATGGATAAACTATATGAAATGTCTACAGACTTGAGAATAGGGCTTGCATAACCATAAGGAGAAAGATTTTGAACAAGGCACCACCACTATCTGTGTACGCTGAACAATATAGAATGAAGTTGACTTCAGTTTAAAAATGGAAGATTTAACCTCCTTAAAACTGTTTGTATTTCTTTTAAAGAAAGAGGATCATTCTAATTTGCCCCTCTCAGAGAACCAGGGACCTGTTTCAGTAGTTCGTGACATTAGGCCTAGACAGACATCAACAGCGGCACCAACAGTGCAAGCAACAGCGGAAGAAATTGTGTCAGGTTTCAAAACGCATGTCACAGTTGATGTCAAATATCAGCAGATCGGAGAGGCCGATTTTCTTCATGTTTGGATCTATTATAGGGTATATGTATCTCTTACTTATGTGAAAGTTTCATTGCTTACTTCTTAGGGAAATGAGTGAAATTGTCTAATACTTTTGAAATCTTGTCCTAAGTGCCGCAACTTGTGTTGATCTGTCCGTATGGTGTCACATACGCCATCTAGACATGTCACGAAACTACTGAAACAGGTCCCAGGCCTCTGAGTACACTGAACAGTATTGTTTGAAGTTAACTTGGGTTTAACAATGATCATTGGTACCTTCGCTATCTCAGTAGATGTACGCAGAAGAGTATAGTGTAACTTCAGTTTGCACAATAATCATTCTGATTTGCTCCTCTCAGGGAACCAGGCACCCTCGCTATCTGAGTACACTAAACAGTATCGTGTTAAGTTAACTTAATTTTAACAATAATCACTCTGATTTGCTCCTCTCAGGGAACCAGGCACCCTCGCTATCTGAGTACACTAAACAATATCGTGTTAAGTTAACTTCATTTTAACAATAATCATTCTGATTTGCCCCTCTCAGGGAACCAGGCTCCCTCACTATCTGTGTACCCAGAGGAGACGCTGCGTCTACAGGTTGTCACAGGAGAGCATCTGACCTTCACCTTGAAAGGAGTTGACCCAGAAGGCCGCCATGTTGAGTACTTCCTATTGACCCCTGATGAGCCGGAAGGTGTAACCCTTCAGCGAGCAGGACAACTCAGGTAAGAGGTTTTCACATGGTGAATCCTTGTCGAGGTCTTTACATTGAAATGTGTAATGCCACCAGAAGGGACCCGGCTTTCAGATTTTAACACCCCTTGAGATCCTACGTAGTATCACGGATCTGTATTACATGGATTGGCAACCAGCTGCCTGTGGCCCGTAGGTGTTGGACTCGGCATTGTCTTCAGGGTTCTCTCTGTCGCCAGAAGGCGGCGATACAGTCGCCGACGTGTTGCCGTTTTTTCACACCATGCGGCGCCACGTTCGCGCGCGCGGAAATAGATTGCAATGCTTAGTAATTCCAGGGGCGTCAGAACGTTTTGAAAGTGGGGGGGCGAACTGAAAAATTGCAGACTTTTTTCTTATTATGAAGTCAGCCTTCGACATTCGCCTGTTCCTCTGGATTTACCGTGAATCTGCGAAAAGTCAGACGTTGACACGGTGAAAAGTCAGGGGTTAGTTAAAAAGTCAAACTTTGACACTTTTCCATGGTGAAAAGTCAGGGCTTAGCCATCATTGCACGCTAAAATGTCAGACTGACACTTTTCCATCATGAAAAGTCAGGGCTTAGCCATCATTGCATGCTAAAAAGTCAGACTTTTACACTTTTCCACGGTGAAAAGTCAGGGTTTAGCCATCATTGCATGCTAAAAAGTCAGACTTTGACACATTTCCACAGTGAAAAGTCAGGGCTTAGCCATCATTGCACGCTAAAAAGTCAGACTTTTACACTTTTCCACTGTGAAAAGTCAGGGTTTAGCCATCATTGCATGCTAATAAGTCAGACTTTTACACTTTTCCACTGTGAAAAGTCAGGGTTTAGCCATCATTGCATGCTAATAAGTCAGACTTTGACACATTTCCACAGTGAAAAGTCAGGGCTTAGTCATCATTGCACGCTAAAAAGTCAGACTTTGACACATTTCCACAGTGAAAAGTCAGGGCTTAGCCATCATTGCACACTAAAAAGTCAGACTTTTCCACTTTTCCACTGTGAAAAGTCAGGGTTTAGCCATCATTGCATGCTAATAAGTCAGACTTTGACACATTTCCACAGTGAAAAGTCAGGGCTTAGTCATCATTGCACGCTAAAAAGTCAGACTTTAGCCATCATTGAATGCTAAAAAGTCGGACTATGACACTTTTCCACAGTGAAAAGTCAGGGTTAAGCCATCATTGCAAGCTAAAAAGTCAGGCTTTGACAATTTTCCACGGTGAAAAGTCAAGGCTTAGCCACTGTTGCATGCTAAAATGTTAGACAGGTCAAGACAGGTTTTACACACGTTTGAGTAAAATTTGAAGCTGCTGACTTTTTTGGGCTGGCCAAAAAGTGGTGGGGGGCAGTCGCCCCCCCCCTGCCCCCCCTTTTCTGGCGCCACTGAATTCAGTTGTTAGAGTGCGTATACCAGGAATAATTAACATAATGGGGAAAAAATTTATCTTCTAGCTAGGGAGTTTTTGAAACTTTGACTTTTCACCGGTGAACCCCTCAAAATAAGTCATTTCTCGGTGGCACCGTCATCTAAAGTCACCCAAACTCTGCCACTAGTTTGGAAAAACCCAGAAGGGCTAGGAATATAATTCTTACTGTTCTAAGTAGGTTTAATATTAGGGAAGACAGCTAAATACTTTAGAAAGGCCTGATTAAGTAGGAACATTTTTGAATCTTTGACTTTTCACCGGTGAATCCCTCAAAATCAGTCATTTCTCGGTGGCGCGTTGTCTAAAGTCACCCAAACTCTGCCACTAGTTTGGAAACACCTAGAAGGGCTAGGAATGTAATTTCAACTGTTCTGAGTAGGTATTATATTGGGGAAAACAGCTAAATACTTTAGAAAGGCCTGATTGAGTGGGAACATTTGTGAAACTGAGACTTTTCACCGGGGAACCCCTCAAAATCAGTCATTTCTCGGTTGCGCCGTCGTCTAAAGTCACCCAAACTCTGCCGCTAGTTTGGAAAAACCCAGAAGGGCTAGGAATATAATTCTTACTGTTCTGAGTAGGTTCTATATTAGAGAAGACAGCTAAATACTTTAGAAAGGCCTGATTGAGTAGGAACATTTTTGAATCTTTGACTTTTCACCGGTGAATCCCTCAAAATCAGTCATTTCTCAGTGGCGCCGTCATCTAAAGTGACCCAAACTCTGCCACTAGTTTGGAAAAACCCAGAAGGGCTAGGAATATAACTTTAACTGTTCTGAATAGGTATTATATTAGGGAAGACAGCTAAATACTTTAGAAAGGCCTGATTGAGTTGGAACATTTTTGAAACTTTGACTTTTCACCTGAAAACCCGTCAAAATAAGTCATTTCTCGGTAGCACCGTCGTCTAAAGTCACCCAAACTCTGCCACTAGTTTGGAAAAACCCAGAAGGGCTAGGAATATAATTTCAACTGTTCTAAGTAGGTTTAATATTAGGGAAGACAGCTAAATACTTAAGAAAGGCCTGATTGAGTAGGAACATTTTTGAATCTTTGACTTTTCACCGGTGAATCCCTCAAAATCAGTCATTTCTCGGTTGCGCCGTCGTCTAAAGTCACCCAAACTCTGCCGCTAGTTTGGAAAAACCCAGAAGGGCTAGGAATATAATTCTTACTGTTCTGAGTAGGTTCTATATTAGGGAAGACAGCTAAATACTTTAGAAAGGCCTGATTGAGTGGGAACCGTTTTGAATCTTTGACTTTTCACCGGTGAATCCCTCAAAATCAGTCATTTCTCAGTGGCGCCATCATCTAAAGTGACCCAAACTCTGCCACTAGTTTGGAAAAACCCAGAAGGGCTAGGAATATAACTTTAACTGTTCTGAATAGGTATTATATTGGGGAAGACAGCTAAATACTTTAGAAAGGCCTGATTGAGTTGGAACATTTTTGAAACTTTGACTTTTCACCTGAAAACCCGTAAAAAATAAGTCATTTCTCGGTGGCACCGTCGTCTAAAGTCACCCAAACTCTGCCACTAGTTTGGAAAAACCAAGAAGGGCTAGGAATATAATTTCAACTGTTCTAAGTAGGTTTAATATTAGGGAAGACAGCTAAATACTTTAGAAAGGCCTGATTGAGTGGGAACATTTTTGAAACTTTGACTTTTCACTTGAAAACCTATCAAAATCAGTCATTTCTCGGTGATGCCGTCATCTGAAGTCACCCAAACTCTGCCGCTAGTTTGGAAAAACCCAGAAGGGCTAAGAATACAACTTTAACTGTTCTGAATAGGTATTATATTGGGGAAGACAGCTAAATACTTTAGAAAGGCCTCATTGAGTGGGAACATTTTTGAAACTTTGACTTTTCACTTGAAAACCTGTCAAAATCAGTCATTTCTCGGTGATGCCGTCATCTAAAGTGACCAAAACTCTGCCGCTAGTTTGGAAAAACCTAGAAGGGCTAGGAATACAACTTTAACTGTTCTGAATAGGTATTATATTGGGGAAGACAGCTAAATACTTTAGAAAGGCCTCATTGAGTGGGAACATTTTTGAAACTTTGACTTTTCACTTGAAAACCTGTCAAAATCAGTCATTTCTCGGTGACGCCGTCATCTAAAGTGACCAAAACTCTGCCGCTAGTTTGGAAAAACCTAGAAGGGCTAGGAATACAACTTTAACTGTTCTGAATAGGTATTATATTGGGGAAGACAGCTAAATACTTTAGAAAGGCCTCATTGAGTGGGAACATTTTTGAAACTTTGACTTTTCACTTGAAAACCTGTCAAAATCAGTCATTTCTCGGTGATGCCGTCATCTAAAGTCACCCAAACTCTGCCGCTAGTTTGGAAAAACCCAGAAGGGCTAGGAATACAACTTTAACTGTTCTGAATAGGTATTATATTGCGGAAGACAGCTAAATACTTTAGAAAGGCCTCATTGAGTGGAAACATTTTTGAAACTTTGACTTTTCACTTGAAAACCTGTCAAAATCAGTCATTTCTCGGTGATGCCGTCATCTGAAGTCACCCAAACTCTGCCGCTAGTTTGGAAAAACCCAGAAGGGCTAGGAATACAACTTTAACTGTTCTGAATAGGTATTATATTGGGGAAGACAGCTAAATACTTTAGAAAGGCCTCATTGAGTGGGAACATTTTTGAAACTTTGACTTTTCACTTGAAAACCTGTCAAAATCAGTCATTTCTCAGTGGCGCCATCTAAAGTCACCCAAACTCTGCCGCTAGTTTGGAAAAACCCAGAAGGGCTAGGAATACAACTTTAACTGTTCTGAATAGGTATTATATTCGGGAAGACAGCTAAATACTTTAGAAAGGCCTCATTGAGTGGAAACATTTTTGAAACTTTGACTTTTCACTTGAAAACCTGTCAAAATCAGTCATTTCTCGGTGGCGCCGTCATCTAAAGTCACCCAAACTCTGCCGCTAGTTTGGAAAAACCCAGAAGGGCTAGGAATACAACTTTAACTGTTCTGAATAGGTATTATATTGGGGAAGACAGCCAAATACTTTAGAAAGGCCTCATTGAGTGGGAACATTTTTGAAACTTTGACTTTTCACTTGAAAACCTGTCAAAATCAGTCATTTCTCGGTGGCGCCGTCATCTAAAGTCACCCAAACTCTGCCGCTAGTTTGGAAAAACCCAGAAGGGCTAGGAATACAACTTTAACTGTTCTGAATAGGTATTATATTCGGGAAGACAGCTAAATACTTTAGAAAGGCCTCATTGAGTGGGAACATTTTTGAAACTTTGACTTTTCACTTGAAAACCTGTCAAAATCAGTCATTTCTCGGTGATGCCGTCATCTGAAGTCACCCAAACTCTGCCGCTAGTTTGGAAAAACCCAGCAGGGCTAGGAATACAACTTTAACTGTTCTGAATAGGTATTATATTGGGGAAGACAGCTAAATACTTTAGAAAGGCCTCATTGAGTGGGAACATTTTTGAAACTTTGACTTTTCACTTGAAAACCTGTCAAAATCAGTCATTTCTCGGTGATGCCGTCATCTGAAGTCACCCAAACTCTGCCGCTAGTTTGGAAAAACCTAGAAGGGCTAGGAATACAACTTTAACTGTTCTGAATAGGTATTATATTGGGGAAGACAGCTAAATACTTTAGAAAGGCCTCATTGAGTGGGAACATTTTTGAAACTTTGACTTTTCACTTGAAAACCTGTCAAAATCAGTCATTTCTCGGTGACGCCGTCATCTAAAGTGACCAAAACTCTGCCGCTAGTTTGGAAAAACCTAGAAGGGCTAGGAATACAACTTTAACTGTTCTGAATAGGTATTATATTGGGGAAGACAGCTAAATACTTTAGAAAGGCCTCATTGAGTGGGAACATTTTTGAAACTTTGACTTTTCACTTGAAAACCTGTCAAAATCAGTCATTTCTCGGTGATGCCGTCATCTAAAGTCACCCAAACTCTGCCGCTAGTTTGGAAAAACCCAGAAGGGCTAGGAATACAACTTTAACTGTTCTGAATAGGTATTATATTGGGGAAGACAGCTAAATACTTTAGAAAGGCCTCATTGAGTGGAAACATTTTTGAAACTTTGACTTTTCACTTGAAAACCTGTCAAAATCAGTCATTTCTCGGTGGCGCCGTCATCTAAAGTCACCCAAACTCTGCCACTAGTTTGGAAAAACCCAGAAGGGCTAGGAATACAACTTTAACTGTTCTGAATAGGTATTATATTGGGGAAGACAGCTAAATACTTTAGAAAGGCCTCATTGAGTGGAAACATTTTTGAAACTTTGACTTTTCACTTGAAAACCTGTCAAAATCAGTCATTTCTCGGTGATGCCGTCATCTGAAGTCACCCAAACTCTGCCGCTAGTTTGGAAAAACCCAGAAGGGCTAGGAATACAACTTTAACTGTTCTGAATAGGTATTATATTTGGGAAGACAGCTAAATACTTTAGAAAGGCCTCATTGAGTGGAAACATTTTTGAAACTTTGACTTTTCACTTGAAAACCTGTCAAAATCAGTCATTTCTCGGTGGCGTCGTCATCTAAAGTCACCCAAACTCTGCCGCTAGTTTGGAAAAACCCAGAAGGGCTAGGAATACAACTTTAACTGTTCTGAATAGGTATTATATTGGGGAAGACAGCTAAATACTTTAGAAAGGCCTCATTGAGTGGGAACATTTTTGAAACTTTGACTTTTCACTTGAAAACCTGTCAAAATCAGTCATTTCTCGGTGACGCCGTCATCTAAAGTCACCCAAAGTGGGGATGTATGGATGTAGGGATGTGGGGATGTAGGAATGTGGGAAAGTAGGATGTAGGGATGTAGGATAAATCGATGTGGAGATGTGGGGATGTGGGATGTCGGGATGTGGGGATGTAGGCTGTAGGGATGTATGGATTTGGGGATGTAGGATGTAGGGATGTAGGATGTAGGGTAGTATAGTGGAGGGACAGTATGGTAGAGGGGCAGTATGGCGAAGGGGCAGTATGGTGGAGGGGCAGTATAATGGAGGGGCAGTGTAGTAGAGGGGCAGTATGGTGGAGGGGCAGTATGGTGGAGGGGCAGCATGGTGGAAGGGCATCATGGTAGAGGGGCAGTATGGTGGAGAGGTAGCATGGTGGAGGGGCAGTATGGTGGAGGGGCAGTGTAGTAGAGGGGCAGTATAGTAGAGGGGACAGTATGGTGAGGGGCAGTATGGTTGAGGGGCAGTATGGTGGAGGGGCAGTATGGTGGAGGGGTTGTATGGTAGAGGGTTAGTATGGTGGAGAGACAGTATGGTGGAGGGACAGTATGGTGGAGGGTAATTATAGTGGAGGGGCAGTATGGTTGAGGGACAGTATGGTGGAGGGGCAGTATGGTTGAGCTTGGACATATACTGTCCATGGGTTGAGGGACAGTATTGTTGAGCGACAGTATGTGTCAAGAATGCTAGTTCATAAATTTACCACTAGGGAACCAAAAGTTGTGCTTCATTGACACTAGGGGCGCCACTAGAAGTCTGGTAGTTCCAACAAATGCCACTACGAGGTGTTGAATGCAGCCGAGGCGAACACATTGCAGAACAAACACAGAGATAAGCCAGGTTTCCTATCCATAGAGTATAGGTCCGTGGTAGTATATATTGTTACAAGACTTGACTTATCTAAATTCAAAGGTTTGGAGTATTTTAACAGTTTAGACCTTCCCCACACCTCAGACTCACCATCAATATTAGCATGATTACTCAATGATATGAGACAGCATGATCGTTCAGAATTTCGAAGAATTTTTAAACTACTTGTAGTAAACAAAATACATGCATTGGGATTGGAGGTCGGGTCTATAGCATCATATGCCTGGCCTGAAACTCCCATTATCCTCTTGATCCAGTAATACTAGTTCCTTCACAAATAGTATAGGGTTTTTTACTTCTCAGTATATGTATATATTATGACGTTATATTCGGGATTTTTTCTCAGTATTGATGCCGGGGATTCCGTCGGAAAGGCCGCCTTCAGTGTGATCGCCGTAGACGACTGCCAGGAACAAGCATTTCTCTCCGTACGCGTGACCACCAGGTCATGTGACTGTCAAAATGGCGGGACCTGCGTGTCACTGGGCGGAAATCCGTGGACACAACGTGCATATCGCTGTAAGTGTCCTTCCGGTTACAGCGGAAGGAAATGTTCCCGGAAGCGGAACCGAGCTTGAGTGTCAGAACCGGTTTCTACCCTTTACACATAGCAAAACGTATATCTCTGGATACAGTACGGTCAAATCTCCTACACACAGAGCAACTATTTGATCACTCGACGCAGCTCCGACAAATATCCTTTACAAATAGCCAAACATCTATAACGCGATACAGTATGATCAAATCCCCTGCACACAGACCAATGTGTATATTACTCTACACAGCTCGGATAAATTTATGTTCTACTCCCTTAAAACTTTTATCAGTGGATACAACATGCATAGATCCTCTACACATATTTAGGAGAAACCAAACGAGAGTTAGTCGTGTTGTTATTTATTGCACGACGGCCATGTAGCGTTTACTGCACGAGGCGAAGCCGAGTGTAGTGATAAGCGACATCGCCGGAGTGCGATAAACAACAAGACTAACTCGAGTTTGGTTTAGAATTTATCCTACCCCGTCTAAATTACCTCAGCAAATTAAGAAATAGCATAAAACTCTCCGATAATAAGTGATAATCATTGGTCGCTTTTCATATGACATCATTTGACAACTGTATCCCACTACAGCGATAAATTTCATTTTCCTGCACCGTAGACCAAATACAGTCTGCTAATGCTAAGCCCATGGAGTTTTTTATTAGGGGTAGGATAACAAGACTTATTCCTCTCAGCACAGCACACATAAATCTCTGACACATATCAACACTTATATCACTCGACACAGTACACATAACTCTCCTACACACACAGCAACACTCATATCAGTATATCTATCCTGAAATTCAGTTCAAAGTTGACTGTTATCATTCAAATTTAACATTTTGGCCACAGGGGAGAGAGGATAGTCCTGAGCATGGCCATGACATGATCTATTAGTCATATTTATGTCAGGCCGCCAGCTGCATGATGCAGTGTGATTGCTGAATGCTGCTATTTTTATTTCTAATATAAAGTGGATGTGAATGTAAGATAACATTTTATCTACCCTAGTGGCAAAAGTAAAGTTACACCAATGCACCTGTACGAAAACCAGGACGTCCGTAGCTCCTGGTGATTTAGGCTTATGATTTAGGCAAAATTGATTGACTAAAGAAAAGTGAGATACGGCAAAGGACTATCAGAAAAATACTGTGCCTGCATATTGCTGAAGAGAACAGTCAATGGATATAATTGAAGATTTATTTGTACCTGTCAATTTTATTATTGCATTTGCACCCAGATGTATGGCTTATCCCCTAATTTGTTTTTGTATTAGTTGATCTTGTGTTATTATTGACCCTGTATAAAATCGCTATAGTATCTTTAAGACACAATGTAACTTCTGTATCATATGAAGGGATCATCTATAAAATACGTGCGCAGTACGGGGAAGGGGTGTAAAGATTCTGGAAAATGTGTGTATATCACTTCTTCATTCTATTGCATACAAAATTGATTGGGAATGGGGAGGTCAAACCTTTCAGAAGTTCTGCGGACGCACTTCATGAATGGCCCTTTAGGGGGATGAAAAAGTATCCATCCTTTACTGCAAGCAAGAAAACCTAAGTGAAAGACCTTCTAAGAACCGATTAAAAATGGTTACGCAGGCTGACGGAGAAATGGAGTTTGTCTTCTTATTTGCTTTATATTTGCATATTTTACATAACAACGTAAATTTATGTGTAAACGTCTTGCATAATCATTAAGTCTAACTTTCCAATGTATTCATAAACAGAATTGTGATATTTCTGCAAAATAAATCTATGCAAAAAGAACCGCTGTGTCTTCATGTATGTACAGTCCCTTTAATGTGATTTTTACTTACCCAAGTGTTCCCATTTGGGTACGGTTTTCAGTAGGACCCAAAGACTTATCAAGCTCTTTCTCTTTCATGTAACTCGTTCCTCAGGCAGGAAATCATCAAGTATAAAAATAATCTAAAATATTGGCAGGGGGCATCCGGATTTGAACCGGAGACCTCTCGATCTGCAGTCGAATGCTCTACCACTGAGCTATACCCCCTGTATGTGAAGAGCGAGATTAAACTGGATTATTGACATGTATGTGAGGCGATCAATTATAGTTGTCAAAATAGGACACAGAACCATTGACACCATTTAACTAAGACTTGCTCCAGTCCTTGATTATGAGCATTTGATAAGTGATTCACCAACACTACGATAAAGTAAATTACAGTACAAAACATGGCATAGGAATCAAACCCATAGACAGATAGTTGTGGATATGACGACCCCGGGGAATTGAGAAGATAATCACAGAAAACAAGGTTTATCGAGAAGAAGTGCAATCATTGAGGTCAGATGTGAACAAAGGCTCCGTATGAAGGAGTTAAGGCAATGCACCGTATAAGGGTTAATTTCAAAGCCCTCCCCTCGGTGTCTATTTGAACTGATTTATCTCTCACTCTATATACGCGCAGATTGTAATAATTGATGGACACTCATTTTCAAGAGAGGATTCAGACAAAAAGCATCATGCAGTGTAAATAGTCAAATATTTTTATTATGAATATCTCCTTTAACAAGGTCTACTTGGTCCACCTTTTAAACAAGTAAATAACTGCATAGTCAGACATTTCTTCTAAAACAATTGATAGTACTTTAGAGTCTGTAATTCCCATTCTGTCACACATATCTGCATAAATGTAGCCACATATCACCATAGTGCCATGTCTTTACAGGTCATATCGCTAGAAGTAGATTTTATCACTTGATGGTTTAGAAAATCGAGGGTACGTATCTGTAAATAACGATCAGACATTCAGAGCCTAAATAAATGTGCGATAATGGTGTGACGAACATTTGAAGCACTAATTAAAACACCAACAAAATATATAGAGTTTGTTCTGGGTCTTTGCAACCACGAATACAGTTATAGTACTGGAAGTTAAAAAGTTAGATAGCACCATTTGTGGAGTATAGAGTCTATAGATATATGCCTTTTGTATTTGGTATAGTTCTTCCTGAGATTCGGATTTGCTGCTTACCAACTTCAAACGGATTTTAACCTCGATCGTAACACGGGTTCATTGACTGATGGGTCTCGAGAGTGCTTCCCCTGGTAGCCTCGGGAATTGTCTATACACCATGCTGGCAACGTAAGTAGGCAGTTGACAAAATATCTAAAATTTGATGGCAGCCAGGTGTTTGACATTGTTTGCTGTCTATTTAGTTAAGATGTCAACACTTATGTGGCATATGGGGTATGTACGTAGCATGCATGGAGGCAAAACCGAACAAATCATTTAATGGCGAAGGTAAAAAAAATGGCTATTTTGAGTTAGGTAATGATATGGAAACAGGCATACTATGCCTGTATATGATGAATACTTAGTAAAGTTGACGATGAGATGAACCGATACTGAAGGCAGAGGTTCAATTCTACCGCGTATTCATCACATACAGCAACAGTAACCCTGTTTCCGTATACTACTTCTGGTAAGTGACATCAATGGTCATGGAACATCGTCCATGTTGTGCACAGTAGATTAAGCACTGGGAGTTGGAAACATGCTGCAAATAATAATAAAACACTCTGTGCACTTCACATCCTATCTCCAACGACTGTGAAGCATCACACACTTGGATATAGAATGGTTATGTATAGTGGAAACCGATCCGATAGCTTCGACCCCCCGAGACCTTTGCCATTCCCATGGCTTGTTGGACAGTAGTCACATGGAACTCGTTAATCAGTGAGGGTGTGGAATCTATTTGTTTCTCTTTCCGTTCGACGTGGTAAGACCTCTATAGATCCATGGTGACTATATCCCAGGAGAAGATTTATTCTTGATACTCATTTGGCTTGTTATAAAGCTATACAGTTTATATCAATTCAGATGAGTGGGCTTTTTTTACTTCCAGACCATAGCATGATAAAATGGGAAATACTTTTTACCTACGTACAATTTCTTTTTAGATAAAAAGAGCCCTTAACTCAAGACTTCGGGCTGACAACATTCTCGTGTAAATTTACCTCAATATTTTATCAACCTCTGAACAGATAAAGTGCCTCGATAAAAACATAATATGTTTTAGACATCTATCGGAACACATTCACCTCATCAATCTACCAATCACAGATTTCATATAACATATTTTCAAATAAATCTGGCTAACATTGGTCACCGTTTGATAGAGCTAGATTTGACAGTAACCCCTTATCAGTTTTTTGGGAATTCCTTCAAAATTTGATAAAATGGAAATTAGGCATGCATAAGCATGCCACCCCGCTCCGGCTCCGGGTAATGCAACATTTGACACCATTCACAAAATTGTATTAGGACAGGGCTGCAAAAATCTACCAGTATGCATTAAGTTAGTATAGATTGACCACTAATTATTAAAGTCATTGATAAACTGTATTGATATTTTGTTGCCCGTCACGAACCGATTTCTTACTGCAAGGAAACAAAAGACGCATGCATATGTTTTGTTGACCAACGGGATACCCGCTGAATGTATCTTTAAACCTCACCAGCAATTCTTATTTCCTCAATAGAATCTCCTGATTTACCCATTTTTATCCGATATGATATGTTAATAGATTAATCTACGAATATTCAGCCTTTGAACACTGTAGGAAACCCTGGCCCCAAATTAAACTCCCAACATTGTAAAAGTAGAAAACATCATCTATATTAAATACAAGTAAAAACACAATACTTAAATATATCAATCATTCATATATACAGCATTTAAACAGTCAACTTTGGGAAACACTGTTTTCTGATAAAGCACTGGCAAAATACAGTTAACCCTCGGTGGCAGTCACCCTCGTTAACCCTTTCTATACAAGGTCCAGTAGCAGACCTGGCCATCTCTATAATGCAGGCCAATATATACCAGGCCATATTTGTTGAGAAAGTAGATTACTTTCTCCCATGTCTAAAGTCATATGTCAATATTTCCATGGTGCTAAATAAGAACGTATACGTCACTTACCATTAAAACAGTGTTATATATACAATCTGGCAATAAATTACAAAGATCCATGTAGTATGAGCTGAAAAATATTACATTCTAACAAAGATAGGAAAATGATGGCTTGAGGCAACGTATGTAGGCTACTACGTACAAGAGTACCTCAAGTAGGGAAAGGGTTCACTGGATTGTCTGGTTTGCAGGCAACTTATACCTGGAAAATAATCCTCCATTTCATGTATATTTTTCGAATTAGGCAGATAACAAAGACTACATAGATACAAAACGTTGTCCAGCAGTCCTGTAGCGACAATAATAATCTATGACAGCAGGCTCAAACGAGCTTCCTTTTTCTATAGGGCAGAGTAATATGACAGTAGGTGAGAAAGGAAGTGGCCTCATGTGTACATTCACGTCAGATTTCCATTTCCGATTTGTGTCTTGACAAGTAGTGATACTCCATTACTTTAGACCCTCTCAACACTGTGCAAAGAGCCTTTCATACGCGGACAAACATGCCCTAGGTTTCATCTTTGAGTTATCTCACACTGGGAAAATTTGGGAAGAGACAAGGGAGTCATTGTAAAAGATAGAAAGGCAGCTGAATTTTATGCGACCAGAGACCAAATGCATAGGAACTTTTTCCCGTCGTCAGCCACCTGGTGACTGCTTCATGGACTAACTATGCCTCTGTGCCCTATAGATCGTTAGTCCGTTTACAGACCGCACCACCTAAGGCTTACAGTCTGTAAGGGTCTAACAGAGCATGGCTACCACTTGCCAGTTCCCTCTGTCTGATGGGAGAAAGAAATTTCGTGATTGGCTGGTCTAATTTTAGGACCTATGCATGAAGAGTAATACACTGGTTACTGGCAAATAACTCTGACCAGCTTAGTACCAGCGGAGGAGGGAATTCCTGCCTCAAAATGGCACCCCCTAACAGTCTTAGTTTGAGCCTGTGCGCCCTATCCCTGGCGACAACAGACTGTACTAGAGTCTAATAGATCGTTTGTGGTTTACCTTGGTACCACGGCCACTATTCCTTAAGGCAGAGCTACATTTTGACACTTCTTCACAAAGCTAGTAAAGTTCAAATTCTTCCAATGAGCTGTTGGTCTTTTTTCAGGCAACTTCATCCTTAGTATATTTATCCGCGCTTAGTACCGGAATTAGCTTCGTAGCTCCTCCCCGCCATTTTGTTATTTGGAGAGTTACACCCCCTGGCAGCTGGAAATAAGTCGCTCTCCTAGCAGTGATCTTGCGTTTCCAGTCGTAAGTCCTGGAGGAGGAAAGAATCTGCTTGGAGAGTGTAGATGCAGGTGTCTAGCTTTAAGGTCTCCCACTCCAGTATTGATGAACCTTAGTCCTGTTTGACGAATAAGAATGCAAACGTTAAGAGAAATGCCCGCCAGTGTTGCAGGAATTTTCATCAATGATAGTATACATGTACATGTATACACTTTGTCAGATGCTGAATCAAATCATAAAAGCTGCTATTAATATTCAAATAGTTTCCATCTATTGTAAATTGGGTATGATAGGTTTATGCTCATCGAAAGATTATCATATGACATTGTAAGGGCCATTATCATTTATTTTGTACGTACGTTCTTCTGATGATAAAACTTTAAAAAAAAAAGGTTTGAAAGGTTTGTATCTGTCACAACTTCATATTGCTTACAGTAGGTTCAAATTAAAGGATTCAGTAAAATGTATGAGATACGGTATGAGGTATATGTTTGGAACAGTCTACGACATAAAGAAACCAGTAAATGTAACAGATTGTGTAATAGTACTTGTACCTTTTAAAGGGAATGAATTAAAGAGTGCGATGGTCATACAAAAAGGGCTGAGAAACCTGTATTTCAGTACTACGCTGATGCAAGAGTAGACTTACCATTTACCCTTAACCAGACCTCAAACAATGGTAAGTCTCTCTCGGTTCAATTTC
This sequence comes from Alentia gelatinosa, assembly GCA_950022655.1. Taxonomy (NCBI): domain Eukaryota; kingdom Metazoa; phylum Annelida; class Polychaeta; order Phyllodocida; family Polynoidae; genus Alentia; species Alentia gelatinosa. Next base: position 16,450,786 of record OX465592.1, read on the forward strand.
AGTTGATATCTGCTAACATATGATAATATTTATAAATGAAATACTAAATGAGGAAAGGAGTCTGTTGAATAATTCGTGTCTACAAATGAATAGAGTGCAAAAGAAATCGTTGAGTAATATTCTAGTTTGTTCATAAATACAGTTCTAGCCGATGGAAGGTCGTCTATAAGGGTTGGGTCAAGTTGACCCCCATCACCCCCGAGTCTCATTTGCATACAAAAAAGGTTACATTTACAAGCCTAAATTGTTCCAAAGCCCCCACATCGGGGTTGGTGCGTACCTCAGATGTCGATGACGATCTCGTACACAGCGAGAGTACCGCTCACACTGCCGCTCACCAACAACAGGGGCTTCCGGTTCGGGCTGACATCTGCCGGCACAAACCTGCAACACAATACCCATATATATTGACGCGTACACTGTGCACGTGCCTGCACAGAGACCATTTCACAACAGCGAATTATGCACTTCCGGTCTGCTGTCGGGATCCATCGATTGATTTCTTAGCACACAGACGCCAGATTGGTGAATGGATTCACGAGACTTGCAGAGAAATGCTGACCGATCTATTTGAGATGGATTATAGAATAAGGCCACCATCGTCACATTTTCTTTGAGATTCAAGATGCTTTGATTTTATCGGTGACCCTCAATGTTTTAATATGAAATTTAATTAGTATGAACCCAGGAAATACAGTAGAAACAATGCATTAACGTCACCCTCACCGACCATTGATTATCCTACCCTAATAAAAAACCGTCATAGACTTAACATAGGCAAATTTTATGCGGCGTGCCATGACATAAAGTATGTTTTATGCCACGAGGGTAATAAAAGAATTGACCAATCAGAGACAAGGATGTCAGCTACTATGAAAAAAGTTCCGGTTGCACTGAAAGCGCCCATTCAAATGTTTGCTAACATGGTATAAAATATTATGAAATAGCCTACAGTGATTTATGAAACCAGCCCCACCCCAAACGTGATTTATGATATATACATCCAAACATAATGTGTGTGTTGTTGATTTCCAAGCTGCTGTTGCAATCTACTTATTGCACCACTCGGGCAGAACAAGCCTCACCTAGCACTTTGGATAAAATTGCAAACAATGTAGGCCCTACAATTCTTAACTGGATTTCAGTGAGTGTTTGCATATTTCCTAGTTGAGCGCGGGAAATCGCGCTCATATACGTCATATACGTCATATACATTAGAATGCTCACACAGGCTTTCAGCTTACTGCAGAGAATCTAACACTTCGCTATCAATGTCCCCACTATAAAGTCCAGTATCCCAGTCTGACCATACCCATGCCCCACTAATGACTTGGTTCCTAAAAATAGAATTTTTATTTTAGTCTTTTTGGGGACAAAATATTAACTATATCAATCCTGTCATTAAATAACTGACACTTAGTTATGGATACTGTCATCTGCTACTAGAAAAGAAAACTATTAGATGATAATAATGTATATACATGTTCAAATCTGATGGGACACACCAACCCCCTCCCCTGCCCACTCCCACCCCAGTTATTCACCCTTGTGCTTTTGGTGACTACTCCGAGGGCATAAACGTTGCTCCTGAAATTTTGCGGATCGTGTCGCAATCGCATAGACGCTTCACCGCGTAAAATACGGCTTTTAGCGATACTTTTTACGCGGACCTTTACAGCACTGTGGATCGTATCGCTGTAGGTTAAATACAACCTTGTCTGATATTTCAAATAACGATCCATGGTGGCACCACCAACCCCTGCCCCTTGTTATTTTACCTATAGGAAATAGCGATCCAAACCACCAGGTGTCAGATCAGTTTTAAATATTGTGCCATCTGTATTTAATCAAAGAACTAATTAATTTTCACCTGTCTCATTCATTATGTGCCCCTGAATTGTTGAATCGCATCGTAAAATTAGCGATACCGGCGAAATATAGCGATACAATCCGAAATTACTGGAGCAACGCATTTTTAGTCAGATCGTTAAAGTAATCGTGAAAATAAAATTGCGATCCGATTATAGCTAGCGATACCACAAAAACAGGAGCAACGGGGCCCTGTCGGTAGAGTTACCAAATGTGATGTTAGATTGTCGCGGAGTATCGGTAGACATTGGTAGCCCATCAGGCCGAGACAATACCCAACAGAAAATTATTAAATCTATGGATCACCTAAAACATATATAGACAATGTTGCTCTGCAAATATAAAGTGTCTTTTTTTTCTTTTTTTTTATTTAGAGAAAAACGTCTCTCAGTCTAGCTAAGTTTTTTGGACCCTTTGTTGGCATCCTACAATTACATAGATCATGTATCTTTGTTTATACATCGAGGTAAAAAAGATTAAGTGGCTGAAGTGCCAGTTAGAAATAACAGTGTCTTAAGGTAAGAGCATTCCAAGACCTTAAGACTGTATGAACGATATATATGGGTCACCATCTAACAAACTATATCTATCAGCCTCTGCATTTGATCTTATCGGCTACTGGTCTTAACTGTAGGCTTCAAACCTAAATTTAACAATACCTGGCTTGGACCAGCTAGAGAATTTTTTTTAGTATTCCCTGATGACTAAACAGTCCCCAGCTTGTTTTGACCTACTTCATATCCTGCATGTCGCAGTCGCCAATATCGCGGTCGTTGAAGAGGTCGGCCCAGGGTCGGCCCAGCCCGCCGGCGCGGTGCAGACCCGCGAACTGCGGAGTGCGACTTCCGGTCGTCAGCGAGTACGTCATGATGGTCGACACGCGCTGGTTGCCCACGAAGATGTAGACTGTGCCGTTTATCGTCGCTGGTTCTACAACCTCCACTTCCGGCCCCTGTGGTGTTAGATAATCAAGTCTGTTGCAAATATGATGTAGTAAGATCTCCAAACGAACAGGGTGACGGGTCGCAGTGTTGACGTGGGCGATACGGTGGTTTGACGGTTTGTGTTAAAGTGCCAAAATATCAAATCTATTACCGGTGTATTGTTACACTATATATTCGCGATATTATCATGACTTTTAACTGTGTGGTTGTATTCTCCGCATAGTTGACGCGCAGTAATATCCGAGCGAATGCAAGGACATTGCGTAGCATAAACTACGAGGAAAATACGAAAGGAGGAAAATATGAGCAGATCAAAATCATGGTAATGTATATGTTATTTAGCATCGCAAAATTAAGTTATGCAAAGGAACAAATAACTACCTGAAACCGATCTGAATCGTATTTACATGAAACTCTACGCTCGTTATTGGATTTCCACACTCACCATATCGTCGGAGCGGTAGTCCATGTCGCGCTCCGGGATGTGGTCGGTCCGCTCTACGTGGTTATTGAACACGCTGGGTACCAGCTCTGCGTGACGTCGCTCGATGTCGCTGCCGCTGTCGTAGACGAGCGAAATGTCGTCTGGGTTCCAGAGGGTGAAGCTGCGTCCGCCATACGCGTAGAACTGTTTGTACTTGATGCGCTTACCTTCCCGCCCGTCCACTAGACTCATACGTAGCCTCCCTGTCCACAAAATTATGAACCAAGCTGATTGAACATAACGTAATCAAGAATTAAGATGAACATGATAATCAGTATTAATAAAATATGAATAAAGGTACACAATATTTAAATTGATTCATATAATGACAACAATGTGTTATAGGTATTTTAGTGTGGGTGGGTGTGTAAAAGAAGACGCCCTTCCTATCTACTTGTTTGAAAATAGACTGGCGGGAGTTGCTAATGTCGTGGCGACCCTATATGGTCACGTGATTTGTCCTAGTTACATGTGCGTTCGAGTTGAGTCCGTAAATATTTCCGCACCATTATAAAAGACAATTTATAATTATTCTCCAATGCAGCTAGCATTTAGTAAGGCCAATTTCCACTAAGGCCCAACTCCCACTTTGAGATTCCTGCCCAGGAGACTGGTGCCCGGCTGAGAGCCATTATCTACAGTCGGGAACCACCGATTGATATTTCTGGTGAACGGACGCCAGATAGGTTGGAAATAGCCTGGTATTTGTAATGGCTACCGATTATTATGACGAAGAGTACGTAATAGACCAGTAGGGACCGACTTGATCAACGACCGATAAATTCAAAATGCACCGATTTCATCGTTGGGACACGTTGCGCTGTTTTGGTTATGGTCGCCAACTAAAGCCCAGCACATGAACGAGAGTCTCTTAGAAGGAATCGGTTTTAGGCGGTTTCAGGGTTCTAGTGGGCGAGAGTCAAAGTCGCCTCGTGGAATCACAAAGTTTGCAATGTAAAATCAGAGATTTTATATCCTCACTGACTGAAGACTCGCCCTCCCACCTGCTATCCTACTGATGTTTACTGACAACTACAGAGGCCGCCAGTCGCAGGGGCAGGGGCCAATTCGCATGTGGAAATGGGCCTTAAGTGTCCCTCTAATAATCTAGAAACGATGATAAAATTAACTGTATGATGGTCCTTGGCCAGGTCTCATTTATGATATAGGTTAGAGTCCTAGGGCTACCATCAAATGAGCCATCGTATCAAAGAAAAAGCTGTATCTAGATGTCGTTTAACTAATGGTCACAATTTTTGAATGTATGCAAATAATTTCATATCGATTTTGAAAAAAGGACTTACCGAGTTGAGCGTCGTCCCTTAACGAATCTTCCATCTCGGCTGGGACTGACTCTGACAACAGATTGGCTGGAAATAGCGTAAAAGAGTTCCCGCAGGCGTAGCAAAATAGGTTATATACCTGGATCATGGAATCACAGAACACCAAAAATAGCTCAAAATGTTCATATAGGATAGCACAATATGGCCACATAGCAAAAAACTGCATATAAGAAGATTTAATAGCCTTCAGGCACTATATCATTGGAACTGGCTGTCGAAAATGTTGAATGATCGTAGCGGCAGTGCGAGAAAAATTGGTTATATAACTGGATCCTGAGATCACAGAACACTGAACAATACCTTAAAATGTGTCTAAGGGATGCCAGAACATGGTAACAAAGCAAATAACTGCATATAAAAAGGTCCTATAGTCTTTAGACACTATATGTCTTTAGTACTGGCTGTCAGATATGTAAAACAACATGAGCAGCAGGGGTAGGGAAATCGGTATTATACCTGGAACCTGATATTACAAACACTAAAAATAGCTGGCGGTAGTGCTAGAAAAATTGGTTATATAACTGGATCCTGAAATCACAGAACACTAAACAATATCTTAAAATGTGTCTAAGGGATGCCAGAACATGGCGACATAGCAAAAAACTGCATATATATATTAAAAGGTCCTATAGTTTTTAGACACTATATGCCTTTAGTACTGGCTGTCAGATATGTCAAACAACATGAGCGACAGGGGTAGCAAAATCAGTAATATACCTGGAATTTAAGGTCACAAAACATTAAAAATAGCTCAAAATGCTCCTAAGGGATGCCATAATATGGTCACATAGCAAAGACTGCATATGAAAAGATTTTATAATCTTTGAAATATCTAAGAAACAAATATGTTGAAAATTGCAGATGTGTAAAGGGGGCATTAATAGTACACACATGAAAATGGCTGATGTAGGCCATTGAGATGACATATTTTGATTCTGGTTGCTGTACTGAGTCTACAAAGGACCAGATTATGTTGTCCAATACCAAAGTTTAATCTACTGAGTCATTGTAATACTTATAAGAACACAGAACCAAGTAATGATTTTCAGCACTCAGAATTACCTATAGGCGTTCAGGCAATTTTATGGAGGTCTCTTCAATAGTTGTTGTCATGGTAATCCGACCACTTGCCAGAGCGACAACAAGTGGAAATGTTAACTACAAGGTAAAACAATAAAACAAATGTTTCCGGGGGGGGGGGGGGGCACCAGAAATTAAAATTTGGGGTCTTGGCCCAGGGACTATATATATACATTTCAGCTCATGCTGAGTATTCCTTCCACCATTTAATTAACATGGGCGAAAAAAGCTCATTAGAGACGTTTTGGTAGGATTTCATAGCGAAACAGTCGTATCCTTCTGAATATGATACAGCTGTCTGTATCCTTCTCAGCAGTAGTGCTCTATACATTTATCAGATATACTTCGTTTTAGGTGGGTATTAAACACATACTCACTCCACATATATCTCATTTTCTGATGTCATTTTCGTTTGAATCGCTACGTAATACACGCGGCTTCGCCTTGTGAATTACTACGCGATCCAAACTCGATCGGATACGAACTCTGACCCTAACCTTTCATAGGCTTCCTCTAAAATACAACAGACATCAACAAGGTTTTCAGCATTATCTCACCCCGGTATTTTTCTCCATAGGCTTAACATTAGGAACTCGTACTCCACGGCCATGGAGTTCGTGTACCCAATACTCAACGGCTAATTCAGTGATTCATTTCATCAATAAATAATGTCATACGGGGTGAGATAAAATCAGAAACCCACTCGATGAAAATAACTTGGTCCGTACTCCATCTCGTTTGACCGCAGAGTAATTCACTCAGCTTCGCTTCGTGAATTACTCTGCAGTCAAACTCAGTGGAGTACGGACCAAGCTATTTTCATCTCGTGGGTTTCCTTCTAAATACTGACTGTGAGCTTGGTGATTCAAACTCGATCGGATACTTAGTAGAAACCAAACAAGAGTTAGCCTTGACAATGTTTATGCCACGACGGGAAGGTCGTGTATTACTACACGAGGCGTAGCCGAGTGTAGCGAGGAGCAGACCTGACCAGAGTGGTATAAACATTGAGAAGGCTAACTCGAGTTCGGTTTCATATTTATCCTACCCCATCTCACCGATATACAGAGAATATTTGTAATTATCAATGTTAGTAGTTATCAATGCTGCCGGATCTACTTTCGTTATCTCGTCCCTGATTGGTCCGTTTCTTTTATTCACCTCGGTGCATAAATAACACTTTATCCAACGCTATGTCAAATACATTCAGTCAATGTTAAACCTATGGCGTTTTTATTAGGGGTAGGATAAAGCTCAGACCCTTACCTTTCATAGGCTTGCTCTATAATACAACAGACATCTGATCGACAATGTTTCCAGCAATCTCAAGACCATGAGTTCGGTGAGAATCAGCGAGAAAATGTTACCTTTGGGGAAGATCTTGCCGCGCGTGCGCTCCGACCACGTGACCCCGTGCTCGGCCAATGAGTAGTCCTTGGCGTCGCCCTCGTTTGCCGTCACTAGGTACGTGTGGTTGTCGTGAACGAACAGTTTTACGGCATCCGGTTGGTACATGCCGTAGATTTTCCACGGCAGGATGTTGATCCCTGTAAGTAGGAGACATACATTTGTCTGTTATTGTTTTAATACCTCAAGTAGTGAGGAGAGACATACATGTGTTGTTGTTGTTTTTTTGTTTTTTTTGTTGTTTTTTTTTAGATTTTCATTAAAGGCATTTACAAAGACATTCTGCCTGACGGCAGGTTTTGTGTGTCCATTGAATACCACATGGATTCATATGATTGATCAAAAACCATATCGATCGCCAGTGACTGTATAGACAATATTTGATTCAGCAATGAGTAGAATGAGATGAGATGAGTGAGACAACCATAATGCTCATTAGTTTATATAGTCATAGTCCGCTGCCCAATTTTTAACTTAACAAGGTTTTTATATAAAGACAATTCTGTACCTCTATCGACAAGTCATTCCAGAGAAACATACCCTCATATCAGGGGTTTCTCTTGAAATGGCTCGTCCGAGGTCTCTTTAGATATAACTGCCTTTTCTGCTGAGTACGGGTACGTGGTTCTCCATTAGGAACAATATTCCTGCAATAACGCTTCATAAACACATATTTAAGATACCATCTCCTGTCATCAAGAAGATCTACAGAACACAGAACATGTAGTTTTTGTTGATTAATCAAGGTTCTTTAAATGCGTGACAATACCAGAGAATAATATGCAATTACTATATTTTCTCTGAAGATAATCTAAACGGGTATCACAGCCTTAATTAGAGAAAACTTGAAGCCCATTAGAGATTGCCGTTCGAGGTATTTTGTCCTATAACTACGGACCGACGCCAGAGACTGATGACCATAGTTTTAGCAGTAAAGACCAAGAATGGAATTCCCATGGGTTTACCCTCTAGTTTTCCCTGTTATTATTTACCTAAAAACAAGAAAATCGCTATTTTATTTAGCTAACTAAGTCATCGATTCATAGCTCATTCAACACTGCACGTTTGGCCATGAATATGTAATAATACGCTAGAATTAACTCAGTACAACCTCATTTAACGTTCACGTTGCCTAATACAGTATTCTCCTGATGCACCGAAATATGTATTCGTATTGTCGTTATCACTATGTTTTTATATCATTCTATACCCTCAATTGTTTGCAAATATGCAAAACCTAGCGGAAGTCCGTCACCCTGGCATCCACTTAGTACGATAGAAATTTAGACCTAGCGATATGGCACCGATACAAAAATCAAATATCGGCAATATATTGGGAGGGTGCAAAATCGTAGACATATGTCTAGACATACTAATCCACTATGCATCGCAAGGGGTTTTTTCGGTGCCTAATCACAGAAAAGTGGTCAACTTCCGAAGCGATTTTGATTTTTTATCGGGAGGTCCATCATAGACCATATCAGAGTCATATCTTAGTAGGTGGACGCCGGGCTTAACAAGACTAATCCAATACACATGTGCAGGTTATCTACACTCTCTGAACAGATCTTTGCTTAGATTGGGCACCAACCAACGCCGATACACGCCGACCCGCACCGATACAAAATGACCATATCGTAGCATATCCGTTTGCGTCGGTTCGCGTCGGTGCGCGTCGGTGCGCGTCGTAACATGTTGGGAGGGTGCATGAAAAAGGTACCATGGTCCCGATACACCCCGAAATAGCTCACGATGCACCAAGCGTAATCAACCATTTTTCCTTTATAATTCCAGAAATAATGCATATCTATGATTCATATTATATCTGTAGATGAAAAACAATATTATATGATTTTTCATAATAATATTTAATATAAAAAAATCAGTTCCAATTTAAAGTATAAAATGATCGATTTGAGACCTTTATCTAATTTCAAATTTTACCATATTTGATACATGATCGATACATGATCAATTGTCATAGACCCTCTACGACACGGGTTTTTTTATTGTAGCGCGTCGAGAGGGCAATATCGGGGCGCGTCGGTGCGCGTCGGGAGCCCGGTGGACACCCCCCCCCCCCCCCCTTAGCGTAGTATTAGCGCATAAAGGTCGGTAACAAGTCGCGACTACTTCATGCATCAGAACATATTATTATAAAACATGATCACAGTCCATTTTTCAATTGTCGAGTTTTGATTGCGACAATCGGTCGGAAACCACTGACCGATTCTTTGGCGCTCATTATCAAAATCATCAAGTGGAAATGGATAAAAGAGAAGGACGCCAACCGATCTATGCACCGCTTATCGGACTGGGTCATGGTTCCAGAAGATCTTGTGCACCGATTGTAAGGCCTGGCGTCCACCTACTACGATAGAAATTTAGACCTACCGATATGACACCGATACTAAAAGCAAATATCGGAGATATATCAGGAAGGTGCACAATCGTGGACATATGTCTAGACATGCCAATCCACCATGCATTGTATGGGTTTTTTGGTACCTAATCGCAGAAACGTGGTCAACTGCCCCGATATTAGGTGATCTTCCGACGCGATTATGATTTTGCATCGGGAGGTGCATCGTAGACCATATCGGACCCATATCGTAGTAGGTGGACGCCGGGCCTTAGTGGCACCCACCGACGTCACACAAGTGGCCATGGTTGCCAAATATCGTTTGGCATTTTATTGGCAAGTTGAAAATGGCCTCTAGATGACCTCCAGATGACCTACCGCCGTCCCTGTCGCTTGCGTCCAAGCCCCCATAGGCCTCCCAGTCTTTGAATCCGAGGGGATAAATTTCTATAACGTCTGCCTTCTCAATGTCGATAACCGCCATAGCATTGTTCTCCTGTTTGGAAACAAAACACACACACATTTAATGTAATAGGTTAAACTCTCACCATTATGAATAGAATTTTGATGTCCCCCTAGTCCATTATCGAGTGACATTAACTCACATATGCATGGCTGAAGGGTACCTGACATAGGTTTATAAATGTCTCTGGCTGAATAGATTCAGATTGGGCAAAAATTACGTTTTAATATGCATTATTAGGAAAACTCTGGACAGCGAAGGCTGTCTGCTTGTAGTAGACATGAGAATGGATGGACCGAGATGGGTTTGGATGCATGGACATGAAAATCGTTAGATTTGGGTGTGCTACCATACATAGACAAAATTGTTAGAATAAGGTGTGCCAAGATAATATACATGAAAATTATGAGATATAGACAAGAATGGTCAGATCAAGGTTGGTCAAGACACATAGACAAGCATTATTGAGAGACACAGACAAGAGAGGTTAGATTTGGATGGGTTATAATGCTTAGACATGAGAATGGTTAGATAAGGGTGGTTCAAGATAACCTTGACATGATATTGGATAGATTAAGGTTGGTTTAGCTGTGTAGACATGTGAATCGTTAGATTAAGGCAGATTGAGCTGCATAGACATGAGAATGACTAGATTCAGGTGAGTTTAGCTGCATAGACATGGGAATGGTTAAATTCCCATTTTCTTCATGGACATGAGTTGGGTTGTTTACGCTGTGTAGACATGAGAATGATAGGATTAAGGTGATTTAAGCTGCATATACATCTATGATAATATTATGATAATAATATAATAATAACATAATAATAGATATGAGAAGACGGACCTGGAGAATGGCGTAGGCATACTTGCCGTCATTTTAGATTCAGGTAGATTAACACACATAGACATGAGAATCACGATTGGGTGAATTAGGCCCGGCGTCCACCTACTACTATAGAATCGTAGACCTCCCGATATGGCACCGATACAAAATGTCAAAATCGGTGCCATATCGGGAAGGTGCTAAATCGTAGACATATGTCTAGACATGCCAATCCACCACGCATTACATGGGGGTTTTATCGGTACCTAATCGCAGAAACGTAGTCAACTGCCCCGATATTAGGGGACCTTCCGACACGATTTTGATTTTTTTTATCGGGAGGTGCATCGTAGACCATATCGGTGCCATATCGTTGTAGGTGGACGCCGGGCCTAAAGCTGCGTAGACATGAGTAGACGAACCTGGAGAACGGCGTAGGCGTACTTCTCGTCGGGGCTCAGGGCCAGGTACTCGGGCTCCAGGTCGTGTGAGAACTGAGTCCTCGTGCCGCTCCTCTCTCCGTGGTACACCCAGCGTACTCCCCGCTTCACGTAGTGCTTAGCCCTGAACAAACACTCCGTAAGACATACGTGACCATTTCCTTCATCAGATATCACATGGATCTCGAGTGACCTCTGATCATCAACATTACCAAGTATTTTCAAGTGCTGATTCCACCGACACACAAGACATAGCGAGATTGGTCACGATTTGGGTGTTGTGCTTAGTCGGGCTAGGTTTGAATGAACGCGTGCCCATTTATCGTGATGTGTCGCGGTGGTGGAGCACCAAAACATACACCCAACACCTCACGGCTACGTTTTGTGACAATGAAGGTACGACACATCGCGACACTGTAAGACACTACAGACATACCAAGATTTATCTCACCCCTGGTATTTTTTCTCCATAGACTTAACATTGGGAACTCATATCTAATGCCCATTAGATATTTAGGAAAAATATCCAATGGGGGATTATATCACAAATAATAGGCCATTAGTCAATGTTAAGGGTGAGATAAATTCAGAAACCCATTCAAGTTTAGGGTCAGACCTCGATCCCATCTCATTTGAATCACGTAGTAACTCACGCAGCTTCGCCTTGTGAATTACTACGTGATTCAAACTCGATGGGATACGAGCTCAGACCCTAAACTCTCATAGGTTTCCTCTAATATATCACAGCAAATCCATCATGTTGGTGGAATCAGCCCTTTACATACGCCAACAGTCACCCGGTCTGCATAGAGACCCGTCGAATGGCCTGACTGGTGCGTACGTCACCTGGGACCTGTTTCACTAGTTTCGTGACATGTCTAGATGGTGTGACATGTCTAGATGGCGTCTAGATGGTGTGTCCGGTTTCATAAGAACTAGACATTAGACTTCATTTTGTGCGCTCTTGCTTGCACTGTTGGTGCCGCTTTTCATGTCTGTCTAACACTTTTGTCACGAAACTAGTGAAACAGGTCCATGACGGGTAGATTTGTCTAATTCCTATGTTTGGGGTCTGTCTTTTCCTAAGGGCAGCTACTTGTGTTGTCACAAAACCAGACAACCCAATCTGTCCGTATGGTGTCACAGACATGTCACAAAACTAGTGAAACAGGTCCCTGGTGGCGTACGATGTAATTACTGTATGGGGAGCAGCGAGGGGTAAGTGCAAGTTATACATGTAGCCTACTGTCATAGGTATTATGAAGAAATACAGTTACTGAGCCCGTAATCATGGCCGTTTGGCCTCTAGCTACGGCGAAGAGTCGTAGTTAGGCCACTAAAGAAAAATGTTTCTCATCACCAACACATGAAAAATATGACGAGGGCGCTTTTTTTTTTTTTTTTGCTATATCAAAGATGGCAGACATACAGTAAAACCCCGCATAAGCGGACACCCTCCGATCCGGGCCAAAGTGGCTGCTTATGCGGGGTGTCTGCTTTTTTTTTTTTTTTTTTTTTTTTTTCAACTTTCTTTATTGGTGTCTACAGTAATTTACATTTTCATCCAATATGTCATAGTCTCTTATGTTTTCCAATAAAGATGGCGCACCGTCAGCCTTGGCACACTACCAGTGGCTGGTTTTCATCAGTCGCCATTATAATCCATCATAACTTGCTACTTCTGAATACATAAAATATCACACTCCAATATTATACCATTATGTTCTAAAGTATGTACTTACTTTCTTATACATATACACTCGTTGGTCAGCATCATATTGGTATATTATATACAATCAGTTCAATTAAGTTTTATCTTTTGCTACTAGGTTGGTATGCTTTCCATCAAGATCTGTTTGGTTAGTTGTTTGTATAGGTGGTAATTCGGTGTATTACGGGTTATAACAGTTTGATTATTCCAAATCCTCCCCCCCACACACTCCACACTACGCATGTATGTTTGACAATTAGGTTGGTATGTTCTAATTACAGGTGCATCGTATAACCTCGTTCTGTTATCTCTATTATCAGTATATTTACCTAGACGCGATCTTTGGTACATTAAATTTAGTAAGTGACATTGGCGTCTTTGTGATAAATAGGGTGTTTTCGCCTCTTTATGAAGCTTATACACACTAGTTCGATAATTAGCTCTCAGGCATACTCGCAGACAATAATTTTGTTTTTTTTGCAGTTTATCTAGTAGGTATATGGGGCCATCTGTATAAAGGATGTCCCCATAATCAAAGTAAGGTAAAATAAAAGCCTTATACACATACATGGCAGATCCACAGCTTAAGTATGGGCGCATTTTCGTTAACTGGTATGTACGGTAGATCACCTTTTTTATCGTATCTTGTATATGGAATTTAAAAGTTAGTGTTGGGTCTAAGGTCACTCCCAGATATTTATATGATTGTACATTTTGTAGGTTGCTATTATCTATATTTAGGGTTATATGTCCAAGTTTTTTAATGTTATAATTTGATCCCATACTCATATATTTCGTTTTTGATGCATTAATCGAAAGTTTGTTTTGGTTACACCATGTTTCAAATAAATCTAAGGCATTTTGTAGCGTCTTTTCTATTTCTTCCTTGCTATTACCATGTGTGTATATAAGGGTGTCGTCAGCGTACAACTTGATTTTCACATTTCTTAAAAACTCAACAACATCATTAACATAAAGTAAAAACAGTGTAGGGCCCAGGTTTGACCCTTGGGGGACACCGCAGACCACATCACCCCCCTCCGAAATTTTGTTATTCACTTTAATTCGCTGTTTCCTGTCTTGTAGATAATTTTTGAAAAATTTCAAATTTTTATTTCTGATTCCATATTCACATAATTTTAAAACTAGGGTGTTGTGGTCTACGGTGTCGAAGGCCTTTTTTAAATCAATAAAAACAGTTCCTGTCATCTTTCCTACATTAATATTCTGGGCAACCTCGTCTGTGAAATCTGTTATTGTCTTTAAAGTCGAAAAACCCTTTCGAAATCCACCTTGTTGGGGTGTTACAATATCATGCCTATTAATGTGATTCCATAATTTACTATTAACCACTTTCTCCAGTATTTTTGCTTGTAGTGGGAGTATCGAGATGGGGCGGAGGTTAGAACAATCCTTCTCATTACCCCCTTTCGGAATCGGGGTAATTATTGATGCTTTCCATTTATGTGGTATAATACATGTAGAAAAAATATTATTACATAAATTTGTAAAGTGAATACATGTTGCTTGCAGGTAATCACGTAATATTTCGGTTTTCACATCACATATTCCCGATGGTTTCCTTACATCAATATCTTTTATAATTTTATACATTTCATCAACCTCGGTTAATAAGGGATCCATATCGTCTTCAATTTTTTTGTCATAGAACTTCCAGGGGATATATTTATTCATTGCCAATTTTGGTCCAATATTGAGAAAGAAGTCGTTTATATATTGTGGTACTTCAGATTGTGGTATGGGTATTTTTGTTTCTTGGTGTTCTAAGTTTATTGGCAATTGATTTTTGTGATTGGTTCCAGGGAGTATTTTATTTATTTCGCGCCAGAAATGTTTGGGTTCTTTTTTGTTTGTGTTGGTTTGTGCTACAATGTAGTCCTCTCGTGCCTTTTTTACAAGTCGGTTTGCTTCGTTCCGCGCTCTTCTAGCTATCTTTCGGTCTGTTTCCTTTTTGGTCAGTTTGGCTTTCGTCATTAAATTATTTTTCTCCTGTAAAGTGGTAATTAGGTCTCCTGTGATCCAAGGTTCGCTCACTTTCTGAATCCTATATTGTTTGATTGGACATATTTTATTTAAGAATTTTATTAGTTGGTTTATCATAAATTCCCATTGGTTATTAGTGTCTTCATTTTTGGTGAACTCGTCCCAATTTATTGTATCCACATATTTTCTCAGCTTTTGCTTACGCGGGGTTTCCAGATTTTTACTGGCTATACATTTAATGCATCCCTGACATCAGGAGCTTTAATTTGATATCTTCTAAAATCGTTTTTTCTGATGCGCGCGGTGATGAGAAACAAGTTTGTTTTGAGTGGCCTTAAGGGAAATAGTGCGCGAACAGCCATCACTCCGAGGTAAGTAATTAGGTTTCCTTACTAATTACATATATAGTTATTATGAGGAAACGTAGTTACCGAGCCCTGAGAGATGGTCTATCGAGGTCTTTCGTCCTTGAAATATGACGAAAAAATCACGAAAGAATCCCATCTTGTTCACATTAAATCATAACTTATTCACTACGTCTCAGTGAGCCTAAGCATTTTTAATACTGCACCGTATTTCATACACATTTAGCCATAGGTATATCATAGCATCTCATATTACAATATTTCCTCCAACCAGTAGTTTAAATTTCATAGAACAATCTAATTACAAAATAATAATCTTTCAGATAAGATATAGTGTACATGTAAATAATGCTATGATTAAATGTACCTACTTGGGATTGAACTTCCTAAAGTCGGCGGTTCTGACGGCAGACGGGGGTCGGTGTAGGTCTCCGCTGTCAAATTCGATGATACTTATGGATCCCTCAGGATCCAGGAAACGCCCGTTCTCATCCTTCCCCGCCTCCCCCTCGTTAGCCGAGATGATCTTACGGCAGTCCCTAGTGAATGTGATCATGCTGGCCGGGGAATGGCCAACTGAACGAAGAGAAAACGTGGTCACTGAGCCCGTATGGGTGGCTGTTAGATGTCTTTTGTATTACATATTATACAACGAAAAACACGAAAAACGCCATTTTAGCAGTCTTCGGTTTATAGCTCATTCACACTTCACTAGCAGCAGGTAGTATTTCATAGGCGTTGGCCATAGGTTTACAATAGTATGTTGAAGTTACTGTAGGAAGAGTGAGCCAGAACATGGGCAGTGAATGGCCGAATAAAATATGGTGTAGTTATTAGAAGGAAACCCACGAGATGGAAATAGCTTGGTCCGTACTCCACCAAGTTTGACTGCAGAGTAATTCACGAAGCGAAGCTGAGTGAATTACTCTGTGGTCAAACGCGGTGGAGTGCAGACCAAGTTATTTTCATTGAGTGGGTTTCTGATTTTATCTCACCCCGTATAACACTATTTATTGATGAAATTAATCAACAAATTAACCATTGAGTATTGGGTGCATGAACCTTACGGCCGTGGAGTACGAGTTCCTAATGTCAAGCCTATGGAGGAAAATACCGGGGTGAGATAAGAGGGAGAACTGTATGATGAGCGAACGAGAACATGGGCAATGAGCAGCCAAATGAAACAGGGTATAATAAGAAGAGGTTCCTGTATGATGACTAGAGACCGAAATATCTCATAGGGTTACAGAAAATGGCCCCCAGTATTTGTCTCATAGAACTCACCTGGAATGTCTCTGATCTTCCGCATGCTGCATGTCGTCTTATCATAGGCCTCGTAGATTGACACCCAGCCTGGGAGCGGAACCGACTCATTACGCACAGTGACAGCAACAAACCCGCCACATGTAGCGATGTCGTTAGGGACGCCAGGAACCAGCAGGTGAGTGAGGATGTGTGGGTCGGTGACGTGTGACAGGTCAACTACGTGTAAGATGCCAGAGCCGCCTGTCATAGAAAATCAGAACTGAACTGGTTAGATATTACATGTCTATCAATGTGAGGGTTGGTGACATGCGACAGGTCAACGACGTGCAAGATGCCTGAGCCACCTGTCATAGAAAATCAGAACTGAACTGGTTAGATATTACATGTCTATCAATGTGAGGGTTGGTGACATGAGACAGGTCAACGACGTGCAAGATGCCTGAGCCACCTGTCATAGAAAATCAGAACTGAACTGGTTAGATATTACATGTGTAATGATGTGAGGATCAGTGACATGAGACAGGTCAACGACGTGCAAGATGCCTGAGCCACCTGTCATAGAAAATCAGAACTGAACTGGTTAGAAATTACATGTGTAACAATGTGAGGATTGGTGACATGTGACAGGTCAACTATGTGTAAGATGCCAGAGCCGCCTGTCATAGAAAATCAGAACTAGACTGGTTAGATATTACATGTGTATCAATGTGAGGGTCGGTGACGTGAGACAGGTCAACTAAATGTGAGATGCCAGAGCCGCCTATCATAGAAAATCAGAACTAGACTGCCTAGAAATTGCATGTGTAACAATGTGAGGATCGGTGACATGTGACAGGTCAACTACATGTAAGATGACAGAGCTGCCTGTCATAGAATATTAGAACTGAACTGGTTAGAAATTACATGTGTAACAATGTGAGGGTCAGTGAAATGTGACAGGTCAATGACGTGCAAGATGCCAGA
Source organism: Alentia gelatinosa (assembly GCA_950022655.1). Lineage (NCBI taxonomy): Eukaryota > Metazoa > Annelida > Polychaeta > Phyllodocida > Polynoidae > Alentia > Alentia gelatinosa. Next base: position 16,468,311 of record OX465592.1, read on the forward strand.
GCTGCCTGTCGTAGAAAATCAGAACTGCACTTGTTAGATATTACATGTGTAACAATGTGAGGATAAGTGATATGTGACAGGTCAACGACGTGCAAGATGCCAGAGCCGCCTGTCGAAAATCAGAACTAGACTGGCTAGATATTACATGTGTAACAATGTGAGGATCGGTGACATGTGACAGGTCAACTACGTGTAATATGCCAGAGCCGCCTGTCATAGAAAATCAGAACTAGACTGGTTAGATATTACATGTGTAACAATGTGAGGGCCAGTGACATGAGACAGGTCAACTATGTGTAAGATGCCAGAGCCACCTGTCATAGAAAATCAGAACTGAACCGGTTAGATATTACATGTGCAACAATGTGAGGATCGGTGACATGTGACAGGTCAACGACGTGCAAGATGTCAGAGCCGCCTGTCATAGAAAATCAGAACTAGACTGGCTAGAAATTACATGTGTAACGATGTGAGGGTCGATGACTTCTGAGAGGTCAACTAAATGTTACACTGGCCATCGGAGTTACACTACATCAGTTCTGGTTAAATCCACGATCACCTTCACCCACAAGCCGTTAGTGTTTGTGACTCCCTGCAGAATTATCATGTGATCTGGACCTATGCTTGGAGAGTGTAACATATTTGAATTTCCTTTAGTGTGTATCTTGAGTAACTATAAAAATATACTGTATTATAAATTTTGTGAGCTGTAAATATTTCTTGATGAGTATTATTGCTCTCAGAACCTATGTGTATATGCTTGGTTCGAGATTGATAATTCGTAAGTGACAATTTGCTATTACATCGGGTCAAGGTGGCCGCATATCATGCTCCACCAGAGCTCACACATTTGAAGCAAGCATTTTGCACTGGTTCCCAGTGAAGAACTGACACCCACTCTCCTTGCATATTATTGCTATCTATTTATTTGCTTTTGATTAGATAATGAATTGTGTTAGACTGACACAATTTTACAATCAGTACATGAATGTAGATCAGGTAAACCTGCAGATTGCAATGAAAAAAGAAGATTATTTGATTTGTAAGAATCAATGGAATGTTTCTAAAATGAATGACTGAAAAACTGCCTCTAAATACTTAGTTTTAAGTGAAGCCGCGTAGCTAGTACCAACGTTGGTTATTGATTATGAATTCATGTTATAAATGTAAAATGTTTACAAGAACAAGTATCAACATTTTCCAGTGCTCATCATCGAAGGTAGTAATACAGCCTTGTTTGATCATGTTCCCATAGACCATGGTAAGTAAACAACATGCTACGAGCAAATGAAGTTTCATTCAATGCAGGTCCTTCACATACAGGGGGTATAGCTCAGTGGTAGAGCATTCGACTGCAGATCGAGAGGTCCCCGGTTCAAATCCGGATGCCCCCTGCTAAAACTTTTTGGTTGGAGACCATGACCCAGAATCAATAGATGGTACGATAGAATCAGTGGATCATAGCAGAGAACCAGTACACAATAACAGAGAATCAGTGGAACATAACACAGAATCAGTAAATCATAGCACAGAATATCTAGATTATATAGAGAATCAGTAGATTATAAAAAAGAATCAGTAGACCAAAATTGAAAATCAGTTGACCATATTAGAGAATCCATATATTACAACAGGGAAGATCATGGAGAATTGGTTTATAAAGTACTGGTCTATACATCCTCACCATGACCAAGGAATATTGATTTCTATGAGATAAAAGTAATTATCGAAATTACCCTCATTTATCAGGGAACAAATTGACTACTTTAGGACAATTGCCATTTTGGTAAGTCTCCTCCTCCCTGATGTTTACAGTTTGGCTGTCATGCTTTGAATGGCACATTCACCCCTTCTACGTAAAGATTCACGAAGATTCTCCAAGATTTACCGGTAAATTTACGTTGCTAGAACTAATTTGTGTTTATTGGGAGGTGCTCATTATCAGCTAGAACAATTTGGTTTCCACTTATTGGGTGTTGCTACAACAACCAATGAGAAGGTGGAGCTCACAGATGACAAGCCTGTGATGTCAAACACCTGGGGTGTGCATAAAAGAAGAACCATCATTTCAATAAATCAGTTATGTTCTTGGCTCACCGTAGTACCTAATACCTTTGTGTTTGAGTTCTTACTTCTTTATTCTTAAGGTCTACCCTTTCGCAGTTATGGCTCTAGACTTTACAAGTTGATCATAATAAAGATTCCCTAGATGGTATTATTACATATCTATGGCTGAATACTCCCTAGTTACATACCACTGCTCTTGGTTTAGTAACAATATGTTTCATATCTAGGGTGATTGTTTCATTATCAAGGGTGGTTGTTTCACTGTTAATCAGAGGTAAACAAATTGACATTGTTCATTAGCATTTGAAGGCATATAATAGTAGAGAAAGAAATTCCATGTGAAATAATTCCAAGATTACTCAGTGAAGATATTGAAAATTACATGCCTGGGCCACGGCATTGTTGTATAATTTTCTCGGTCCTCACCTTGTAACCTTGGAATTCCTGAAACAGAATCGGTTGACCATGATAATGAATCAGTAGACCATAAACGATAATCAGTAAACTATAACAGAGAATCACTAAACCATAAGAGAAAATCATAATAGAGAAGCAGGAGAGTATGATGCACAATACACGCAACAGACAATCAATTAGGTCCCGCGTCCACCTACTACGATATGGCTCCGATTTGGTCTACGATGTACCTCCCGATAAAATATCAAAATCGCGTTGGTAGGTCACCTAATATCGGGGCAGTTGACCACGTTTCTGCGATTAGACACCGATAAAAAACCCATACAATGCATGGTGGATTGGCTTGTCTAGACATATGTCTACGATTTTGCACCTTCCCGATATGGCACCGATGTTGACATTGTGTATCGGTGCCATATCGGGAGGTCTACGATTCTAGACAGGTCGCTGCTAGACAGATTACACTCATCATGAGGGTGGTTGTGGCCCCTAAGATTCGAGGTCAACTCTCGCCTGTATAGCCCTCCCAAGGCGCTAGAAAATATCATGTAAGGAGGTCAGGGTGAAGGTCGGGGTTTGCTGCGAATGCAATCATTGGCTACTCGGTCTACTCTATTCCTTATATGGACTTAAGGTAATGGGACAACTCCATGCTGTTACTCACCTATTGTGTAGGTCAGATGCGTGGTGTCGTCGTACGCGATCTGCTCAGACGCCTCTGTAAACATGGCATAGCGAGCTTCAGGGGCGTAGTCGTAGGGGATGTAGGTCACCGACAGGTGGCGTAGTGTAACTCCTCCGTCGGCCACCAGGATCGCCACTGCCAGCCATAGGTAAACGCTAAGTTGTATGCTGTAAACAATAAAGGATGTAGTGAATTTCCCACTGAATATATTTCGCACTTTCGCATTGAATCGCATTTCGGTTGATAAAGCTATATTGTAAATTGCATATTTGTTCTTGATAACCTTGTTAAAGCTATGGGAACTTGAAAGTATGAACCAGTAGCAATCGCTATCAATATATGATGCCCTCAGCAACCAGTCTATCATTGAATTTTACAGTTCTGTGGTTGTCTTGATTGTATTTGGTGTCGCCGTCTGGTGGGACTATTCCACATCGCCGAATCTCAGCCTCCCCATGCCTCACTATCGTATTTTAAGTGTCTGCTTTAATTCTGACAGTGTCTGGTTCACCATTTAGGTCTCAAAAAACCAAATAGTATGCAAGGATCGAGCACACGCTATACCGCGGCAGATTTGGTCTGCAGGTGAATTCGATACAGCTCCGGATTCGGTACACAAACCGGAATTCGGTACCGCCCGGTGTCCCGGCCGGCCACTCGGCACCACGCCCGTTGACCAGTCAGCCAACTGGTTACATCCCCCATGTGAGGAATGACTGACAGCCATCAATCGCACAATAAAATCATATCAGTGAAGTGCTTACATAGAAAGAATGTCACAGATGTGGCGACCAGAATTGGATTAGAGATTAGTCCTTTAGAAGCCAAAGTCTTATGGGCATTGACATATATTATCGCTCAGTATGTATCGCAGTTTGTCGCAGCATGTCGGCAGTCCTAGTAGTCACCAGATTCTAGGCACTTTAATCTCTGTATTGGAAGTGCCTATGATAAAATACATGTACAGGCTCCTTTTATCGCCCAGAGTGTGTCACCGCCACAGTGTAACCTTATGTTACACCGGGGGCACACCAAGCGAAAAACGCAGCAATTTCCCGAATCGCCAACATAAATTAATGTGTATGTGAGCTATTCACCTGATTGTTGCTTCTGATACACTAAATCATCAGTGGTAGATATTACTATGAAATAATATCTCTCGCACATGGCATTCTGTGTTGGTGATTCCGAAGATCGCTGTTTTGACTCGCTTTTTTGGTGTGTCCCCGGCATAGAACAAGAGTGACCAGTCCTTAAAGACAGGGCACTTACCTATGTAAGTTCTCCATGCTGATACTCCTATACTGAGACATGTCGGTAGAGGTCCAGTGACGTATATATGTGTAGGAACTGACGCATGCTTAGACTGGCTCCAGTCCCTGCATCCTATGGCTACCCACCTCGCTGGGATACAGGGACTGGTACAATCGGTGATGGTGTTGGATTTCTGGCGCTGTTTAACTCCAGTATTCCCAACACTCTCCATACAGATATCCTGGCTCCTTGTCAGGTTATCTGCTGGGAGATTGATACCCTCTCACTTTGATCTCAATCGTGACGAGTCTGGAGCAGGCGAAATTTATTGCTATGACAACACAAGCGGCCAGGCAACTGGAGGAGGGGAGAGGGGAGGGTTAGGAGGAAGTATAGGGTCACAGGGAGGTGCTTGGGGCCCTAAATAGGAGATTTGGTTCATAGTGGACAAGTCTTTGATTCATGGGCCAGTCAGAGAAGGATACATATTTTAATGAACTTTATACTGATTGTGATTAATCATTTAATGAATGTTCATAATAAAAGACTTGAGCAAGTCTACCGCATGCTCTGAGAGCCTTCCCCGTGGGTTATCACACCTCCAGGATACCGGATTTTATCAGTGATAACTCCTTACCTCGGCCTCGGCACACTTCAGGTTGTTGTAAGGCAGTCTGATTTCAATGTTAATGAATGGTGTGTGGTAAGAAATATGGCTGCTCTTTTACTATTGGCGAGAATTCCCCATATCAGTGAGTCTGCAGTGATTTATTTGTAGAGAAATCAGAGAGTAGATCCTTATCAAGGGAATTTGAAAACAGGAGGGAAGGGGGTCGTGATTTATGTTTCTCCATAAAATGCCTACATTCAGATTTTTTTAGCCAACATGATATATCATATCTTAATAGCTATGCCGCATTTCCTTACACATCCACTGCAGCCTTTCCATATACAGTACCACGCTACTGAAGGTGACACGTTAGTTGACGACGTAATATCCTCGCTAATCGCTCGGATATTACTACGCGTCAACTACTCGGAGATTACGGCCACTCGTACACAAAACCAGTCATTATTGTGTATGTCTATCGACTATTGCCTGTATCTTAAACACACTCAGAAACAATAACCCACCTGCCACATCACACCCTGTCACAACACACTAACATAATGTGGAAACACAGATGTTTGGCAGGCAGTGATAAGGTTTTATTTCTTTAACTACCATATTTAGCTCTTTTACGGTCTTACATTTGCTCCACTGTTTACCCCACAAGAAGCAATTTGGCAATATCGTCCAGTGTCCAGGTGGGATATCATCAGAACTATAATGCTATATAATTCTTTTTTTCACAAGAAGTCCAGATGTTGAAGTAATGTTAACACTTTGTTTATCTAAAACTTCTAGGCTTTGTTTAGATAAAAACAAAAAAAAACATGCACTTTCTGTACACATTTTTATGAACGAGTTGACCATGTCAGCATGTACTTGCCATTTCTATGGGGACTATTCAGATTGACTTCCAAAACAATGACAACCTATTGCCATCTACTTAGATGAGGAGAAAGATATTATCTCACCCCTGATACAAGTTTCGCCATAGAAATAACATTAGGAAAAAATACTCAACGATCACCCCGTAAAGTGACAATTCTACGCCAGGGCTGTGGCGTAGTTAATGTGAGATGACGTCATATGGATTTGCTAGGTATATTCGAACTATTCTGATATTCTGATACTATCTAATGCCATAGAAAGGGTTGAGACAAATCCAGAACCGCACTCGAATCGTAAAATAGACACTATTCCACTCGTTTGCATGTGCCATAATCGTCACTCGGCTTCGCCTCGATAACGATTCAAGCACATCCAAACTCGTGGAGTATTGTCTATTTATACGATTCTCGATGCAGTTCTATATACTTCTCAGCATTATGTAGACGATTATGCGTTTATTTATGCTTCCTTCAGATATTTGACACGATATCGAGCATATGAATTCCTCTGCTGTATTTCACCGATAATAACCTTTCAATCATAATATACTTGAAGATCAAAGGTTTTTGATTGTGATAAGCTTGTTAAACATTTGTATGGATAAGTGTCAGTCCTCGATAAGTGCCTGTCGGTATTCTCCGGGACTTTCTCTACTTCTATTGTCATTGATAAGACTACAGTAGAACCCCGTTCAACCGGGCACTCGTCTGCTGGAGTGTGTGTGTGTGTGTGTGTGTGTGTGTGTGTGTGTGTGTGTGTGTGTGTGTGTGTGTGTGTGTGTGTGTGTGTGTGTGTGTGTGTGTGTATATTTATTACCCACCTGATACGGAGTCTCCATACTAAGCCTATGGAGATTACAGATCGCTACTGAGGAGGATACGGACCTGCGGAATCTCCTAGGAGGATACGGATTTTTGAGATGAAAGTAGTCCCAAACATAACTTCTTAATTACGTTGAAAAGTTTTCTAACGATCATATTTATTGCTTAAATCTAAAAATAAGTGAGTAATAAATACAACATTACCGTAATTTCGATCTGTGTGGCCGTATTCTCCTTGTAGTTGACGCTACGCAATACTCGTCAACTACGCGGAGAATACGGCCACTCACATCGAAATCATGGTAATATTGTGTGTATATATACATATATATATATATATATATATATATATATATATATATATGTATATATATATATATATATATATATATATATATATATGTATATATATATATATATATATATATATACCAGTGGTCCGTACAGTATTTTTACGTCATATGCCGAAACGTTACGTATTTACAGTACATACGGCATGGGTATATAGTAAATAGCTCGACAGATGCATGGGCGGGTCGGCATGATCATGCCACTGGTACAGGGCTCCCGTCCTAGGCTGATTCGGACATCTTGCAACAAGGCCCGAGTATCACCCAGAGTGGTCCGTCACCGCAGGTTGACACAACAGGCTACCATCATCCCGGACCATCAACAGCCCCCAGAGGGTATTGGAAAACAGATGGACACGATTGACTACATAGAGAAATAAATCAGATGGGAACAGTATATCAACCACCACCCTAGTAAGCTTGCCATTATATCCAACTGCAATATAGATAGCCTGAAAGCCAAGTCATATATGTATGTGGAAAGGGAAGGTGTGGCCTCTATCAGGAACAGGCAGTGTATATATATACGCCCTTCTTTCTCTGCTCTTGAGTACATCTGTGGGACCCTTCACCTCATTAATGATCAATGGGCAACACATCCAAAAGATCGCAGATACATTCATACCCATGTATAGAAGATAGCCAGGGATGCTATAGATAGACCATGGCCCAAGGTCTGACGCTGGACAAATAACATCTGGGATACAGTGGATGCTGGCACCCTAGACTGGCACAACACCCAGGAGGTACATAACGAAAGGTCCCGGATCGCACTCTGAGCCAAAGCTGCAAACAGCAGTATGGAAAATTCAGGCAAGTCAGGCTCTTTGATCATGAGCATTCATTAAATGATTAAACACAATCAGAATAAATTAAAACATGTATCCTTCTCTGACTGGCCCATGAATCAAAGACTTGTCCACTATGAACGAAATGTCCTGTTTATGGCCCCAAGCTGCTCCCTGTAACCCTATACCTCCTCATACCCCTCCCCCTCCCTTCCTCCAGTTCTCTGGCCTGTGTTGTTATAGCAATAAATTTCGCCTGCTTCTGACTGTGACCCGATTGAGATCAAAGTGATAGAGTATCAATCTCCCAGCAGATATCCTGACCAGTAGCCAGGATATCTGTATGGAGAGTGTTGGGAATACTGGTGCTAAAGCCCAATGCCCATCTACCGATTCCGGAACATTCATGTACCTTTGTCGGCGACAAACAGATGGTAATTTGTCTCACCAAAGGCATCCTAACGGAGTCGGCCATAGTCGGTAGATGTAGGACAGCTAGGCAAGGATGAGCCACCGATTAGTAGAACGATTTGCTTAGGACTAATATCCACCACCCCATCTCCTCAATGTCTGGCGGTCGAGCGAAAAGTTACGTAATTTTCCTGCGACAAGTCGACCAACTCCTATACGATTTGGTAACTAATCGCTCAACCCTGAATCGGTAGATGGACATCAGGCTTAAACAGCACCAGAAATCCAGCACCATTACTGATTGTACCAGTCCCTGTATCCCAACGAGGAGGGTAGCCATAGGATGCAGGGACTGGAGCCAGTCTACAGCTGACCCTACACAGCATCAGAAAAGCTGCAGTGACGCAGGCACTCAAGCATGGATCTGCAGGACAAGGCACTGGAAGGCGGGTCCTACGAGGCAATGTATACCTACATCCAAACCACCGAAAAAGAATATCGCAGACGCAATATTATGGGCAAACGCAAAACTAAGAGCCATGCAGAGACTGACTCGTAAACAATCAACTTCAATTCTATCATATATTATCCTCAATTTTTATTAAACTTTTCTTGCATTTTCCCCACCACAACCCGCCATTTTCTTATACTGACAACATTTGGCAGGTTTATCACCAAATATTATTACAATCACCAACTTACTCAATTTTATTACTCACATATGTGCTATCATCTTAATATTGATCATAAAGGTTCTTAATAAATATTATTTCCCAAGCCTGCCTTATTGGTTCTTTCTTCAGAGGTTAAAGATAATGAGAATATTGCTGAACCCGACTTGTAATAGTTATCCATAGCAGCACCACCTACAAATCCTTATCCTTGCCCTTTGCATATGTTTTAGATGATCAACCCATGTGTTCTGAGTACCAAATCAATTCTTGTTGCTATGGCTAAGGTAGTTAGTGCTGATTTATATAGTAGATTTTAGTCCCTTTGTTTTTTATATTTGCTTCAAATTTTCATTTCGAATCTTTAATTCTTATTTGATCGTGTCTATTCATAATATGTTTTACATCAGTTATGAAGGAGGTTTGAAATATAATAACACAAACTGATATTATCAAACTTCTTCGATGTACATCTTTTAGCGATCGTCGTACTGGTGGGTTAAAATCATTTTTTCAGACGCAATAAGATATCTCTTTTAAAAAGAAGCTCCGTGTCTGTGGTCAATGTGGACTGATAAGTATCCAGATGTGTATCAGCAGAAGGGGCGGAGTGATTCGATAAAAGGAATTGTGTTATCATCAGACAATGTGCCAAGCCTCCTGATGGTGTGATTATACTGCCAACTGAGCAGGTCTCAAGGGTGGAAAGTGTCAATGACCTCCGACATTATCTCCTTTTCTGAAAAAAATATGGCAGATAAGCGATGCGAGGTGTATGGAGGTGAGGTGTGGAGGGTTGTGTTGTTCCGCTCTTTGTCCCCTACTTGTCCCTGCAGATGATAGGTGTAAAACATATCCTGGATTGGAGTTGAATGTCCGTTGTGATGAGGATGAGCCTCTTCAGCAGGGCGGCAGTGGAGATACGCGTGGAAGTTCCCGTGCCGGTCGTTCAAGTCTTGTGGAGGAGCTATACATACATTTGTCACTCAAGGCGTCATACGCAAAAAATATCAAATAACAAAATGAAATTATCAGAAAACCAAATTTATTATTATCATCATCATTGTTATCATTTTTATTAGATAATATAATTGTAGTCTATGCTTAATGAGTGGGCTGAATGATAAATATAGCTAATAAATCGGAATGAGAGGGTAAGGACGCATAATGATTCGGCCTATATTGATTAAAAAAAGCCTAAAGAATGGCCCTATGAAAATTATGCCTAATGAATAGGGTTAAAATGATAACTACGCCTAATGATTGGAATGAGAATAATGAATACATCAAATAAATAGGGTTATAATGATAAATAAGACCAGAGAATGTGGTTGTTATTAATAACTATGATTTCTAATGGAGTTAGAATGGTGTTGACACCTAATATTGGGCTAAAACAATAATTCTTCGATTAAAAACAGATCTATGCCTAGCGAATTGGGTAGAATAGAAAGCTTACCTGCACCCTGTACAAGTGAAGCCGCACGTCTGCGGCCATGGGCGAGTTTTCCTCTGTGGTAAATAGAGTATTACCATCTATATGTCGGCCGTTAGCGGGCAGGTGTTCGCCGCATATCAGGAGAGGTTATGTGTACAGGAGTGGCCTGTGGCGGTGACCCCATACCTCCAAAGACACCATAAATCCATTAAATATCTCAAAAGCAGAGTGTAGTTATGCGGTAACATTAGCATGGTTCCTGCATTGTATGCACTGCCTGTCTGTGAGACTGGAGGGGAACCAGGCCGTTTTTTCAGCGCTCAGGTTCCACTGTGAGGTGTTGGTGAGTTGCTCGCGGAGTTGTGCAGCTCAGGGCTGGGAGTCTGTAGCTCCATGCTGCGCTCGTAACTCACATTCACGCACCTGACAGCAGCAATGTACCTGTTAGAACAGAAAACTGAACGGGGAGTTTCCACTTAGCCAATGTATTGCTACCGGCAAAGGCGGTGTTCCACTGGACCGACGGTCGCCCATTTGGTAGCCAGACACTCGCAGATAATTATCGGATGCCCTAGAGTTTATCCAGTATTTGCTAATGGTCATTTATTAAACTATTATCATCAGAAATGAATGCATTACAATATGCGACCCTCCTCTGAAAGGCCAACAAACCATCGATCGGGTGAGAAATCGGCCTGGTGGAGCTCTCCCTTTGGGGATGTCAGTCTATTAAAACGTCACCAAAGGTATGCACAGTACATTAACAGTAGAGATGTGAAAAGTGCCACAAATAAAGATAAAACATCCCGTGCACTTTACGTCCTCTATCAAATGACTGTGACACAATATAAACTTATCGGTAACAGTTAAAATAGTATGACTTGGTGGAAGCTGATCCAATGTGAATCTCTTGTTGGTGTATGGGTGGTAGTCGTGTCCTTTGCACTGATTTTGGCATAACACAGTGTTGTGGCCTACACGAGCTGTTCTCTGTAAACAAACTCCAGCGAGCTGCTCAGTGCACTTCCCTGAGTGTCAGCCTCACCGACTTGGACTCATCTCTCCATGGTGTGCATATGTGTGGATTAGCGCCTCTGAGTGCTGACCTCCCTCCACCTAGGGGATAATCTACGGGCGGCCTCAGTGGCTAAAATCCAGGTGCAGAGTTCGGTACAAGAAGTGTAGTCCTCCTGACAGCAGCAGGTTGTAGCTGGCCGTTGAATTCAGTATGCTGTCACTTCACCTTGGGCTGGCGTTACTCTATTTTGCACGGAACACTCCTTCGGAAATCTTTCGAGGCGCTTGCGTTTCCTAGTCTCTGCTCCAACCCAGTGACGTCACACCGAGAAACTTACGTTTGGGACACTGACAAGTATAACTGTCAAAAGTTATAATAGCAAATTAAATAATTTATTATGAGGTCGGGAAAACGGGAAGTGTTGAATATGCTGCACAAACAAATTCAGCAGTTCATTCTTAGCTCTAAACCACTGTATAGTATGCATCCACAGATGATTAGACTTTGAAGGTGCACAAGTGTCTTGCAGACAAAATAAAATCTTGCATTACATGAAGTGTTTTCCTATGAAGAAAGTAACCCCAGACACTATGGCTGATTTGGCATCACAAATAACAATAAGGAGTGTCTAGTATTTACTACATTAATATCCCTTTTTACCATATTAATATCCCTTTTTACAAGAAATTATATAGAACGTCCTGACCATGCTGTACAAGTCACAGAACGAGATGGTAATTTACGGTTTGTACGGAAGGAAGCATTTATGCCGAGTTCCGTACAAACCGTAAGTTCTGTGACTTGTACAAGCATGGTTGGACGTTAAATATTTACTATATACCCAAATTTAAAAAAAAATCATTAATTTAATTTTTAACAACCGATATGTTAATAAACGTGTTTGGCAAGGTGGTCCGTATTTTAGTGTACGGACCAGTGGTCCGTACAGTATTTTTACGTTATATGTCAAAACGGTACGTATTTACAGTAAATACGGCATGGGTATATAGTAAAACACAAGATACTCCTCACAGTGCCCAGAATTTAGTTTATATCTAAAACTGGTGTGTTGTCCCAGGCAGGTATGTCGATGTAGAGATACAAGAAGAATCTATGCTTGGAGAGTGTGCATGGAGCAGCTTGGCGAGTGACTCGCTCAGTGGTGGCGCCCGCTAAACCCCAGCACCTCCCGGGTGTACGCCTATATCTCATATGCTGCGACTAGGCTGGTATTCGACTAGGGTGGCAGTAAATCGGGCAGGAGGTCCTTCATAGAGGCTTGGAGTCATAGAATATCTGTTTGGTGTTCATAGAAGACTGGGATAAGGCTCGAAGGAGGGCCAGATTGGGCTCAGAGTAGGCTGGCAGTAGCCTTGGAGTAGTAGGCTGGCAATAGGCTAGGAGTATAAGCTGGCAACGGGTCGGTAGTGGGTGTGGAGGTTTGCAGTGGGCAGAAGGTCTACAAATGGAAGGATGGAATATATCAAAATAAAGATATTTTCCTTATCGTCTTGTAAGATCGTCTCCCATAAAGGCGGATGACCTTTGGTAATGATAACGTAACAAAACCCACAGTAAGATTATTTATTTAATCCTTCTTAGTTTTAAAATCGCCTCCCTTGTAGTGTTCCGTATGCCTCCTACACTTCACAGAGCTAGCTACAAGTATCGTGCTGCATTTTCACAGGTGTCTGGTATAGTGCCTGTCCCTTTGAGGTGAATGTTATATAAGCCCCGCATTTTCTGCATTGTATACATTTATCACGTTTCCTCAATAATAAAGCTAATAATAATTATATAGCTTAAGGGACTATTTTTTAGTATTCTACGCGACAATATGCTATAACAAGGCCCAGCGTCCACTGAGCTCCCAATGTGCTCCGATATGCCCTATGATGCACCTCCTGATAAAAAAATCTAAATCGCATCGGAAGGTCACTTATAATTAGAGCAGTTGATCAACTCTCTGTGATTAGGCTCCGATGCTACCTCAAAATCTGCATCAATGTATTATATGTAGTTAGATCGTGAGGAGCATCCGGACCAAAATCACCTTTTTTCTTACAGTAGAGCCTATTACGATGTGTGCCGAAGTGACATCTGTCTACTATATGGACCTTCCCGATTAGTCTGCGATCTTTACTTTTTGTATCAGGAGGTATAAATTTCTGTCGTAGGAGGTGGACGCCTAACTGGACAGTACGCTCTGGTTTCCTGTGATCTCTCGGTGATCCTCTGGGTCACTGTACATAATGTAGGTAAAAATCATACGGACAAACAGGAAGTATAATAAACAGGACAACAAGATAATTGACAAAACGAGACATAACAAGTGATGCATACAGGCATACACTTGTGACAGTGGTAATCTTCTGATCATAATGAACAAAGTTCTCCAAATCATATTAATTTTGTTTTTACTTTGCCCCTTTTATGTTATTGTATAAATCTTTTACAAAAAGAAATAAGCAGTACACAAGCAATGTACTGCCAAGATAATGCTTTTGTCCTTTATATACATATATTTGTAGGTTCTATGCTTTTTGTAAATCCAAATGAGGAATTTAGCTCAGCGATCTCTAGATGTAATATCGGACTTAAAAAACTGCATGTCTATCAAACCAAATTATATTGTCATGGTTACTATCCAAGGTAATAATTTTATCTAAAATATGTTTTACCATTAATTTAAGTTCATAAACCTGTAATGTTATTACAAAACTATAGATACATAGAAGACATGGTTTGTAGAAGGTTTTCTGAGTGTGACTGAATGGGCAGATAGTTTGGCCAGCAGTTGGCGGCAGCAGTAGCAACAGGTCTGTATTCTGACTGACCTTTGGTATTTTCCAGTCGAAGGACAACCTCGTTTCCTCAATATACGCGTCTAGAGAGTATATCCTCACCAGGTGTAGAGAATAGTCTATTTCCTCCTGGTGTTTACAGAGAGTGTGTTCATGTCTAGTTACTCTTCAATTCACATAAAAAGGAGTATATATTTGAATCAGATATATAAAACACCATGATGATGATGTACAAGTATTTGACTTTTATTTACAAAAAGAGGCCTCTGGCTGGGTTCCGTCAATAAATTTAAATACCATTATGTTTTGTAGCGTGTACGGAATATGGTGGGTCTTTCTACATTTATCATACGCTTAAAATTCATGATATCGTACATAAATTGGCAAAGAAATGATGTCAGAGTGAAAGTCTATAAACTGTCGATGGTTCATCATGTTCCGAATAACAGTGTTGGGAACGGTACATAACATATATGTTATATACGGTATGGGTAGAAGCAGTAGGCATTTATGGAATGTACACCACAGTTGTTTGATTAATACATTTTTCATTCTAAACAATCATGATTATATTATTGATAAAACCTTCATGAATAAGAAAACGTCCTAAACGACACTTAATATTAGACACAGGCAAGAAAGGGTTGAGACCACTTTGAAATGCTTGTTTGTTTTATGGCGATTTAGACTCTAGACTATGGAATCTATGACTGGCGAAAGTTGATACAGAACTGTTGTCTACATGAGACTAGACCTAAAAACCTAAGACAATAACTTACGTTTTAACATGGTACAACTATATTGTGGAGGAAGTAGTGTTCTCTCAAGCATTTACATGTGTATCTAGCTATGTTCCCTGCATATACTGTGAAGCAACCGAAATCTATGCCCTGCTTCAGAATGTTCACAGTTGCAGTTGGGTCGGTGAGGGAGTTGCTCTCTTAATCTGACCTGGGAGCTGTTTCAAAACGTGGGTTAAGTCTATGGTTTTGAAACAGCTCCCAGATCTGTAGCATCTCTCTAGTGTATATCTCAATAGAAATAAAGTAGTCCTAACCTCTCCAATATATCTAAATTAACTGTTATTAAGAATGAGCGTCATAAAAAATAAAGTCTGTAAAATGAATCTGTAAAGTGACTCCTGAAAACTGACCCAGACAAGCAAGGCATCATGGAAAGAAGTAGAGGCAGCAAAGGTAGACTAGAAGCTAATAGTATATTCATCATTGATGAATGAGCGTGCAATTATAAATGAATAACAATTGAAAGTTTTGGGTTAGATTGAGTATACGGATCCTTCTCTATAACACACTTGCACCCAGTCAACTTGCCATTTCTTCAACTGCCTATCTAGGATCCAAACAGATCAAGCAACAGTGGGTCATGAGGTATTTCGGTCTTGAGTGATTGGTCATGGTCAGCTGGGCACACCTCTAAGACCCTGAGACACAGGCACCCTGCTCTCTTCTCAATATCACAGTGAATAGCACACAGATAGTAAAGGGATAGTTTTCTGGAATATGAGTGCTCATTCCAGGGGTTCATGTACAATCTATCACAGATACATATATATATATATATAACAAGAAAAATGTCTTTTCCTGTGGAAAAGAAATACGATGAGTTCCATACTTTCACAACTCAGATTTTATCATAGTTAGTTCAAGTTTTCACTTGGAGTGTTCCTGTTTCTATGAGTTGTAAAAGAAAAAATACATTATATTACAATATTTTCAATGTCCTTCGGTAAGTTTGTCACTACAAGAAGGTTTGATAGTCAGTGACCCACTGGTGTTTCATATATTTGGACCCTCCAAATGTAGCTCTATAGACGTGGCTAGTTGGTTTATTGCCAGGTAGATTACATATGCCTACAAATCGGAGAAAACCCAAAACTTTTTTTTCTGTTTTTACCTTCATTAATGATTAACATCCCATTTGCTCCTAATATTCGCATGGCCTTATTCCTTCTTGATATAGAAATACCATGCGCAGAGTAATGTGCACGTCTATCAGCTGGCATTTAGAGACGGATTTACATATTGATCCGTCGATATTATTTTTTGACCATGGACCCCATTCGATCGGCTGTTATCTGAGCGTTTCTATCGTCTTGACACATTGCACCTAGAGACGTCTCCAGAGCCTGCTATGGATTCGTGGTTTCACTTTGTCCACAGTC
Source organism: Alentia gelatinosa (assembly GCA_950022655.1). Lineage (NCBI taxonomy): Eukaryota > Metazoa > Annelida > Polychaeta > Phyllodocida > Polynoidae > Alentia > Alentia gelatinosa. The sequence continues at coordinate 16,484,715 of OX465592.1, forward strand.
CACACGCTCATACTCTCTGTCTAAAAGTTAAGATGGTCACATAGACTTTGAGCAGAGGAGGTGTGAAGCGCAGCGCCCCCTATAGTGACCCGACTCATATATGCGATCGCGGCAGGGTTTAAGGCACCACTTTCAAACCTGCCAGCATTGGGGAAAGAACCTTGATAATGGACTGTGTGTGGTCAGCAAGCCCTAGCCTATGAGAAATAAGGCTGTATTCCACAACACCAAACAGCCATAAAACGTGGAGCTCTATTGAGCCCTATTGTGGTTTGGAGTACATTAGATGTCACTCTATCAATATCTGAAAAGATCTTTGATAGAGCTGTAATAGATTGTATGTAGTAGCTGTTACTAGTTAGCCTATTTTTGCATAGGAATCTACATAGAGCTGTAATTTGAGTACATGCCAAAATGATAGGGGGTGCTGCGCTTCACATCTCCTCTGGACTTTGAGCATGCTGCAAAAAGAAACTGACCTTTTACCATCTGTGTGCTAACATTGTGGCACTGGGAAAAGATCAGAGGGCTAGTTTCTAAGTATCCTGACCATGACCAATCACCACAGACCGAAATACCTCATTAACCCATTGGTGCTTGACATATTTGGATCCAAGACAGGCAGTTATATAAATGGCAGGTTCACATGGTATAAGTGGGTTAAATAAATGACATATAGATTCAATAATACCTAAACGTTTTAATTGTTATTTATCTATGACTTCCTGTTCATTCGTCAATGACTAATATACCTTTTGATCCTAGTCTTGCTATAATTTGTAAAAACGTGTTCGTTTATGAAATGCTACTCAGGCAACGAACAACCAATGGCTAGGTTTATTTTGGTTTGTACAGCTCGAATCGGTTCTAAAGCGAACACATTTACTTGTTTTCCAATTCTCAATGTCATCTTTTCTTTCTTTTTCAATTATCCTTTTATTCGCACAATAAATTGATATGTTCTGTATATCATTTCTCGAAAATATAATCCATTCAAAAAGGTATTCGTTTATAGAAATAAGCAAAGTTAACTGATACACATTTTTGTTTGGAAAAAAAGAATTTTCCCAACAGCAGGTGCCCTAACACACAGAGTATCACCAAATATATTGTTATGACGCAAATGGCACCTCATAATCTATCACAGGGGAGATCCAGCCACGGCGGGAGCGCTAAATGAATGAATACGCACCTTACATGACCTGTAGGGTGACTGACCAATGAAAACCGTCCTTACAACAGGGAAGACAGTGGGCGCGGGTTATATGAACCGGGGCCCGACACCCCGTTCTCTCTATAGTGGTCGCAAGCGGTGGGTTTTGGATGTTATATGCCTCGTGAACACACTTCTGAAACTGTGTCATATACAGAATATACGATATCCATCAGGGAAAGGAGATACAGATCTATACAGACATATTGCACCTCCAATAAAGGAAAATACGTCATCGGCCAGTGATACATTACATTTTAGACATACATGTATACATAACATACAGTACTATACATGTTATATTATGTTACACATTACAAAAACAAAAAGAGAAAGAGTTCTCCAGCCCATTTTTCCTGCGCTCAACACTCAAACCATTACAGGTTACTTCTTACACTTGTTGATAGTTACCAGTACAGGTGTTCTAAGCCCGGAAAAAGACTTTAGATGAGCAGCACACCTCTGTACCTTCCAGTTATACTATACGTGCTGGCAGAATGAAAATAGACACTAGATATGTCACATACAACATTTTTCCAACAGAGTGGAAATGGCGATATGTTCAACTTCACACGACATTATTTTCAGTATATTTGAATATTATAACACGACGGAACCTTTTCTTAAGAGTGAGCTAGTCATGGCATTTTACCATAGTACAATGGGAGTCCTGAACAGCTCGTTTGAAGTATAGCGACAGAGGTTATAGTGTCAATAAAGGAACACCTCTCTTTGAATTTGTATCATTTATTACCAACCTACTCGATCAATAACAAGAATGAACCAAGAATCATACACAGGATGATTGTTGCACTGTCAAGCAGTAATTCGATGTAGACTTACGTAGTCTGGATACAGTTCTCCATTTTTTTCATGTTTTAATGTGAACAACTTTTCAGGACTGTGATTTATGATGAGAAATCAACTTATGGTACCTGATTTCATGTGTAGTTAGTTAGAAAAGGGACATTCGAGAAACCTATTTCGAAGCATATAATGAATTGACCTCGATTAGGATGGAGCTATTTTTCCAGTATCTCCATCTGGAACGAAACTCCCTAAATAACAGGATTTCAGGGAACTGGCCCCCTGACTAATATACATGTTTTCGACTCTGGTTCATACAGTTTCCTTCAATACATTAATTATATTTCCATTTCCATCCACTCAGTGCAGGATAACACATTCTGTTAATAGGCCTACTACATAGACTCTGTATTATGTGTTTAATACACACTCCTTATAGCTTTTGTCTTTAGATGATGCACATAAATGCTGATCTCACCTCTCACCCTGTTTGCTTCATCTTTGTTATCATTCTATAAGCATTCCTAAAACTTATCATAACACAGTATCTCCTTTTCATTACATCATCTTCACATGTTTGGCGAGAATGATCAATTCAAAAAAATCTTATTTTCAGGGTCGGATATGGAATTTGTTGGAATCGATTTCATCCAGTGATTCTACGATAAACAGACAAGGAAACTTAAATCAGGTTATCTTAGGGCTTTTATTTCGTGCTCATTTTTTGTGTAATGATATTAATTGTATTATATTTCAAAAGGTTCTGTCAACATATTTCGAATAAAGTAGTCTTAAAAACCCGAAAGCTTACAGATAAAAAGACATGTATTTTGATTGAACCAGTTGTTCGATGTACTTTTAGTGCAACACATGATACTATGAAGTCATCTCTATTTAATTTTATGAAATATCCACTTGTAAAATGTAAGCTCTCATGTATGGTTGATACAGTCACCATTCAATAAAGCTAAAAAAATTGTGGTATTCGACCACAAAGAAGTGAGAACTTACCTGTCACCACAGACGACCTACAGTCTGACTAAAGTCTCCTCCTACTGTCAGAGTGGTCAGATATGTCATATTCTAGAATGTTGACAGAGCCATTGTTAGTTCATGAAGCAGTCACTAGGTGGTTGGGGGACAAACCTGTATTCTGGCTCTTTGTTCTTACGAAATTCAACTGCCTTTCAATATTCTACCATGGTTCCCTTGACTCTCTACAACTATCCCAAAGCAGGATGACATAATGATTAAACCCAAGACATGATATTTTCCATATGGAACACTTTATATAAATATGTGAGCAAGGCTAAAGTTGTGACATTTCCCAATTATTCACTCACTTCTTTTCCACCTCCTTTAGTGAAGAACACCTACTTTTTCACCTCCATTAGTGAAGAACACCTACTCGGGGGGCGTCATGGCGACGCCCATGGATCATAGGCTATATGCCGTATACATCTGTGCACGTTTTTTCATGTGCTTACTGACCTGCTCCCTATATTGCCAAAATTATACACGGCCTACTGTGCCGTACGCGTGAACTAGCTCTTCATGCCGAAATTAGATTGCTCTGGGCCTACAATACTTTATCATACACCAATATACTCCCCAGATATGTAAGAGTCACTGCGTAAAGGGCAATGCCCATCTACCGATTTCTGAACATTTATGTATCTTTGTCGGCGACAAACGGACGATAATTTGTCTCAGCCAATGCATTCTAATGGAGTTTGCCATATTCGGTAGATGTAGGACTGCTAGGCAAGGATCAGCCAACGATTAGTGAAAGTCCCTCCCTTGAGATGTGCTTTTGTCGCCAATGAGTTGTGGCTCAATGTTCCAACATGTTGATAAATCTAGTCGCCGACAATGGAATGTTGGTAAATGGCCCCTGATTGGGTGGCCGACACGGGCCATGGTAGTGAGTAATTCGCCTGGGACAAGTTCACCGACTCCTATATGATTTGGGATCTAATCACTCTATCCTGAATCGGTAGATGTGTATTGGGCTTAATATGATAAATTAAATTGGACTGATTTTAGAGTTACAGGAACAAACACAATGGGGACTTTGGATTTTAAAACTTTATATCCAATTATGACCTTGTCCTGTAATTAAGTCACTGTCATTTGTTGCTGTGATGGCACATCTATACTGCAATTGTGTTAAATTCTTGTTCTAGGCAAAATAGTGTTCTCAGTAGAATTGTCAGAATCCATGGTCCGTGGTACATTAAACACGTGCAATCCTATTATACCTGGCCATGAACGACAGACATATAGGTAATCAAAATATACATATCAAGTAAAAAATGTTGGTAGAAGTATTCCATCAAGGTGGGTCTTTCTCATTTTGACTCTGGCTCACTTTTCAGACTAACTGTCAGGCTGTGTATAAAATGGCATTTCCCCTGATTTCCAGGTATATGATGATAAGGAAACGTCAGCACTGAGTCTTTAGTGATGCCTGTTCTTGGTCTTTCATGTCCTCAGTCTGAGGCAGTGGGACAAACTATAAGTAACCTTCTGTACTACATGAATTGTTCTTAATGACTAGACAAGAGAACTTGCGTGATTTCAAGCGAGGAATTAAGACGATAAATGATAGTCGAATATAGTACTTTGGTACGACTCGGGACTCTCCGTGAGGTAGTTTCCACTTGTATGGTACTAGTCATGTATTTGTCTATTGGATTGTATTTGTAAGTTACCCTCGTTTATGATCATACTTATTGGACTCCTGGATTATTCTCATTTGGACTCAAACCACTCACAATCCACTGGTACAATTGTTTTCTGTAAGATCACGGCTTAATTACGTTTGTTGCTGTTTCTTTTAGTCGGAAATATCCACCTCGTTCTTAAAACTCGGTGAATATTTTCAACATAAAAAAACAAAGAACATATTTCATTCAGTCACAATAACCATGCCTCCGTATATTACGTTGCAGTTATTAGGAATTTAAAATACTTTTAACATATTTCTTCCCAATCAATGTAAATTGCAGTTCACATTATACTAACTTAATGACGAGGCTGCATGCTTCAACTTCACTTAAATCTACAACTCCATAGCGTGGGTAAAAATCCAAGGGGCTGAAACTTGACATTGATTTGATTCAAAACTTGCTCTTCGTCTGAGAGAGAACTTGTTTTTTCTCCCTCTCGGAATCGACATGATGCCACCGGGAGTATGCCACATAGACACAACTCCTTGACAGAGTCCATGATCCACATTATTTCACTCCAAATTGATACATGTTTCCATTTACTCAGATAGCTGTCTGGTAGCTCCACCTTCCTCTGAGTTCCCACACACAGTGGAACATAGGAAAACAATGTAAGTACCACTTTGCCGAAATCCCAATCGTCCAGAATATCTCCATCCGGTGTATGACGACTCTCTCCTTATATCAAGTTCAACTGAAGATGTCTAGAATTTCTCCAAATTAACAAATATATTTGACAAATGCTGTCCTGTGTTTGTGTCACACTGTGCCCTGTGCACGTGTTCAGTTCGGACCAACTTCGCGGCGAGTTTGTATGATTCTAGTCTGGGTGTTGGAGTCAAGTCGTCCCTGTCAGGACGGACATGAGTGAACATAGTGATAGCCACGAGTGTGAGGCGTGATTAGAGGGAAAAGTTCTATGTTCCGGTGAGCAAAAGTTCAAATTTACCAAGGCTGGACCATTAAAACCAGTTTGTATAAAAACTGAGGTCTACGCCCCTTTATTGAATGTGTACCGCATTTCCCTGAAACCATAAAAAGATTGTAAACTTATTGATTCAATAAAGAAAACTGAAACCAATAAAAAAAAAAAGGATCTGGACAATTACTGCCCAAGGCGTCAGCCGTGGGCTGTAATTTACCCGATCCTCGCCAAGTAACTTTGACTTTTGCTTACCGGTACTTGGTTTCCCTATTCCTTTATACCTTCATATATCGATTAAAATGCTGAATTCTTTACCTAAAACACTTCCGAAGAAAATGGCGACCCTTATCGAGTAACCACAACAGCTATTGTTTCGTCCCGCTCCTCGTCAGAGCGGGACGAAAACATGAGAGCAGGACGAAACTGTCAACCTCAACACATAACTTATATTTAATGCACACCCCAGCAGCGGTATGTAACTCTAGTTAGTTCGCTAATGGGTATATAGGAATCAGTCAAACTACCTCAAATTGTTAATGAATAGGAAATTTGTAGATTTGTTTTAGTTTATCATAAGGGGCCTTATCCAACAGATTCAGCAGTGTAGTTGAGAAAATGATACCTTATTCACCAGCTGTGAAATGAAGCTTTTCAAGTGAAACGCGTTTTTTTTAGTTTATATTTTCAAGTTACACCTAGTCAAATAAGTCATGCTTTGAGGACTATCGGAAAAACTTGGTACCTCTGAGAGATACTTATCCTAGATTTTAAAAAAAATCTTAAAGGTTAACGTAATTAATTAGTTTCTTCTTTCAACGAATAAAATATGACGGTAAACTCTAGTTCTAGTTACAAAAGTTTCACATCTCAATTTAAATGATATAGAAATTGTTGAATATTCTGTTTCTGTTGTCATAAAAAATATTCCAGGAATAGGTATAGGACAGTAGTAAAGAATTCGTTGTAGTTAAATCTAAAGGGAAATATGGAATGAAAGATGATAATTATAAAAGGAGCCCATGGCAATCTTGAAATCGTTAGTTAGCAAAAGATTTGGATGGTGATAATATGTGTATTATTCTACCTTGACTGCAGCTGAGAATAATTCTTTTTGATTTGATAAGATGAATGAATCGGTAGTTGTTAAGATTAGGCAGATCTCAACATTCTCAGATCTTTGCGACAAGGAACAATTATAATCAGAAAGTGTGAAACATTTTATATTTTTGTTCTCCTAGACAATCGAATACATTTGATCAAAGGCCTGGGTTGTGTATGCAATCATATCCACAATTTTGTTTTCATCGTTACGTTTCATATTTTAAATGTTAAGTGCATGTTTTCGGTAGGGTAATTATGTTTCTGATCTCGGAGTAATATCGTCGAATCTACATTGAAGCGAAGATGAAGTAAACCTACAGAAAAGTTAGGACATTTGGTTTATCATGTATAGGAACTTTCTATATTACAGTTTATCATATGATCCTACGTCATATCATTTTGAACACTATTATTCTCTCAGATATTTGTTCAGGCGTTGTTTGTTTGTTCGCATATGGTTGATATCAAATATGAGTAGAACAGAATGTGATCGTACTACACACAGACATCTAAAGACCGAGGTCTGGGTATGTATCAAAATAATAACTCCTATGAAATGAAACAAACCTCAGGTGGTACCATTTTCTATTTCATCCATACCTTTACAGTATATTATGCATTAAGTGCACTTACCTTTATAATTGCAATATTTCCACTTCTCTTTTTCAATTTGATATATTAGTAGCAAGTATCATTAGGAAGTCTAGATGTATATCCGATTGTTATGCATACAGAGATGGTGCCACCAACTGAATACGACAGTAGAGCAATTAAGGCTGGGATTGACTTCTGATCATGAAGTGTAAATTAGTATTTATCAAATATCATATCGGAGTGACAGATTCAGAAGTGCGTGTTAACAACAATTCATACAAAAAAAAACAATTCATAAAAAAGCAGGCAATGCATACAGATATTATGTACAAGGGGGTGGGGGCGAAAATGCCTGTAACATACATACAGGGGGCGAAAATGCTTACAGGCATTCATGATTTATTCAGGTAATTTTAAATGAATACAGGAAAATTGTTAAGAATTTTTGCAAAGGATGGAAGGATATGTGTGAAAAATGATACATCTCGTAAACTGTTTTAGAAAGAGTTCATCTATGCAACAAAGAAATTCTTTACTTCACATGACAAGTGATACTTTACTAAAAGCCGGCATTCCTGCACCCCGACCCCTCCCTCCCGAGATATACTGTCCATAAATCCCAATGCCCATCTGCCGATTTCGGAACATTCATGTACCTTTGTCGGCGACAAACGGACGGTAATTTGTCTCACCGAAGGCATCCTAAAAGGGGTATCCCACTATCACGATTCGAGCCTCCGACACACTACGATAGCCTTACGACAAGCGTTCCGATGAAAAAATAAAATTTTTATCGGAAGGAACGGGTCTATCGTGAAAGCTAGACTCGTTCCTTCCGATAAAAATTTCATTTTTTTCATCGGAACGCTTGTCGTAAGGCTATCGTAGTGTGTCGGAGGCTCAAATCGTGATAGTGGGATACGCCTTTAATGGAGTCGGCCGTAGTCGGTAGATGTAGGACAGCTAGGCAAGGGTCAGCCAACGATTAGTAGACCGATTTGCTTAGGACTAATATCCACCAACCCATCTCCTCAATGTCCGCCGGTCGAGAGAAGGGTTACATAATTTGCCTGCGACAAGTTCACCGACTCCTATACGATTTGCAAACTAATCGCTCAACCCTGAATCGGTAGATGGGCATCAGGCTTTATGCAAAAAGTAAACGAATGTGAGAGACCTCCCTATAACTGTTATGAACTACGACAATAATTATCTAAATATCTTTTTCCAATATTGAAACTTTTTAAATGAACGCTAATCAAGTATTTTTTTAAATTAGGTAATGATGCTCTTATGCCTCAAGCTTTGCTCAACCACCGCACGACCGTCTCTACAACATGGAAAACTACTCCCTGTCACCTGACTCCGACGATGGAGAAATTGATTAGTTTTTTTTACAGAACTAGTTTTCGCCAGTGATTCAAAGAATGATTGCTGACCTTGAGATTATCATTAATCTGTTCAGAGGTCACCGGGTGATGGTGATTGTTAAGCCATCGACCGACCACTCCCTCACAAGCACCTGCCGATAAACATTGACATAATGTTGCCTTTTTAAGGGGCTCTGTCGCAAACAACAACTCCAAGAGTAGGATGCTAAGTAGGAATGTCCATTCCCTTATCAATAGGATATCTCCGATTCTATTTTACGCCTCTCCATGAAAAGAAAACAATTTTAGATGGCTCCTGATAATCTGTGAAAAGAATTGATATGCTGTTCCGTTTCTATTCAGACATTGCGCTGATTTTTTTATTAATATTGTGAGGAATATCATTTTTAAAAGGATTTGATGGTTCGTGTGGTGGATTGCGCCACTTAATTGGTAAAATATGCATGAAATTTTATTTTATTTTCTCCTTGTTCTTGGCATGAGAACGATCCATTTTCCAGTATGAAAATATCAAATATACATACCTCCTACATAGTATTGTTTCACTGAATATATTCCATGGTTTTTGTTCAACAAAAATAATCCTTAAAAATTGATAAATATAGGATTCGCTTCCAGACATAAATGGGATCAATTTCAGAACCCTCCCAGTCTCCATTTCTACATGATTACTTTTGTATTTCGCTTTGGAGTTCGTCCAGGAGTTGAGATATGGGCAGCTAGAAAGATTTCAGATTCGCTTCTCTTTAGCTCTGCGGTATCACACATCACAAGAGAAATGAATTTCTTTGAGCATGCCAAACTTGTATGATTAGCCACACTGAGTTATCAGATTCGTTTAAATCTGAAATTTACTTCACTCTTTGACAAGTGAGAACTGGTGCGAATACTCCACTAAAAGATATATTGAAGGTGCACGGTACAGGTCTATGCTGTGCTGTATTGGTCATGTGAACATTGATGGACAGATGCACTGCGATATGACGTAGTAGATAAGAGTTAGGTGGGAGGGAGTGGCGAGTATATAAGAGATTACAAGCCGCGGTGCTACCACTCACACACCTGCAACCACACACCACACCTGACACCTGTGACACACCTCATCACACCTCAGCACACTCACTACTGACTACTAAAGGACGTCTGCAGAACCACCCAACAGCACCACTGAGGTAAGCGCTGTGATTTCGGCCTGTTAGCTATACATACGCAATATCTAAACAGATAATGTATGCATCACTAATATAAAGAGATTATTCAGAAATCACTAAAACCAAAACTGCTGCAGTCAACATAAAAAATGTTCTGCTAAGAAAAAATTCAAACATCAGTAATAAGAAACTGCTGCAGTCAACATGCAAAATGTTTGGCTAAAGAGATGATTCAAACATCACTAATACAGAAAATACTGCAGTTAACAAACAAAATGTTTGGTTAAAGAGATAAATCAAACATAATCAATACAGAAACTGCTGCAGTCAACATAAAAGATCTTCTGCTAAAAAAATAATTCAAACATCAGTAATATAGAAACTGCTGCAGTCAACATGCAAAATGTTCAGCTAAAGAGAAAATTCAAACATCACTAATGTAACAACTCTCTTCAGTCAAATTACAAAATATTCTTTAGAATAGATGCATGGCCCACATTTTGTAACCATCACCATTTAATTCTCAGATACAAAGATGGCGTCTTCGTTGATATGCCTCGTTCTGGTGACGCTGGTTTTCCCAGCCTGCTTTGCGGCGGTGACGGTCGACCCTGTGTCGGTGATCTACCTGCCCTACGAGGTCAGCCCCAAGGAGAAGTTCAAACTGTTCTCAGCAGCCGTCGAGCAGATCGACTTCGACCCTGCAGGACAGATGGCCTACGCAATCGGTAAGACTTGAAGCTATTTTCCACGCGCTGACATCTGGCGGTGGTACCACTTACTGTGTTGTATCAAATAATCGGTGAGGGTGAGGAGAGCACTAATAACTCACACATCGGCGAGGTTGAATATCAGCCTGTGTTGAATTCATCAGCGATGGATTTGTCGTTGCCAAATAATGAGAAAAGATCGAAACACAGATCAGTCGTTGACATTTATATTTTGTGTGTCCACATTCAGTAAAGGTAAATAGTGCAATTATATAAGGTAAGTGTACATGTACTTAATGCATAATATACAGTAAGGGTATGGATTAAACTAAAATTGGTACCACCTGAGAGTTGTTTCATTTGATAGGAGTTATTTGTTTGTCTTCTTTATCAGAATTGCTTGGAGGTGTTCCTTTACATACCGACAGACTGTTGCTGTTCAGATGTGATTCTACTCTTATCGTTCATTTCGATCAATCTTGAAAACAAAATTTGATACTGTACTGTTCTGATCTACTTATCCTGAGATGCCCTCCAATAGGCTCCGCCATTTTAAAAAGGGTGCAATTTTCGCTGTTCGATAGACTCTGAATAATTTGCAATCTAGGAATATGTAACTAACTAAGCTAAGTTGAGGCCTGTAGTGGAGCAAATTTCCAGCAACGAAAATAAAAAGACTGCACTATGACATCATCCTTGCCGGTTTTCAGGAGGGGCGGGGCTTCTGCACGTGATTGACATGTCTGACCCCGCCTCCGCGCGTCTCCTGCACTCTGAGCCTGTTGCCGGCGTGCCCAACGACCTCGACGTCTGCGGAGACTACGTCGCGCTGTCCGTCCGCCATGACGTCGAGCCACTTCCGGGTACTGCTGCCATCTTCCGGTTGTTTGACCGGACTTCCGGTAGGATGGAGCGTATTCATGACATTCAGGGTAAGTAACCGGAAGTAACTTCATGGCTGGTCGTTCAGTGCCTTTTGTACCACATCAAATATGTACCTTTTTGATACAAAACGGCCAAGAATCGCAAACCGTACAGACTCATTTACTACTTTTTCTTATACCTAAGATTACTACGAGCAATTTTATTCACATACTGAGTTATTGCTTCATAACCTATTCACCATATCACAGTGTGACAGAATATTATTCATACTGCACCACTAACAGCGGCTAGGATTTCATAGACGTTCGGCCATAGCTATGTAATAATAATTAGATCAGTATAATATGCATGTATATATCACAGGACGAACAATTAGCTTTGTCAATTTTTTGCACATTCGTGGAGATGCATGATAGGTTGTGTCTACTTATGTTTTCATATACATAAATTTATATACATATACATACATTAGTGTAGAGGACATATATCTGACATGTATCTATGTGCGCGTAATTGCTGTATTGTGTGTCTGACGTAGATATATATCTAAATATAGGTAAAGTATTCACCCCTGATCTCCATTCAGGGGTGAACAGCTGTTCTATGTAAATAGGCGAGGCTCTGTGCAGTTAGGGAACCAGCGAGGAAGACTGAACAAAATGGCAGGATTTAAGAACCAGCCAAGATCTAACGGAAAACTATACCTCTAAAACACAGTTATAAAGTAAGCGACAGCTATTTTGAAGGTTGGCGAAGACAAATGGGTATAAATTTATCGATTCAATTTTTTTTCATATATGTCAGACTGCAGCCCGTCTTGAATGACAAGGCAGTGTTGGGGTGTATTGAGTCAACACCCGGCCCTGTTTGGGGACAGGGCCGGGTATACTGGCTAATCTAAATATAGCTATACTCGGCCGTAGACAGAAATAGACATATGGATAACAAATAACTAGGAGCATATGTTATTTCCATTCATAATGGAAAAGCGCGGTATACCAAAATCTCATGAAATAAAAGTAAGAGAATATCAATACTTCGTTATATTTCTTTTGAGATGTTTGTCATTTTCTGGCTAACGTTTTTGATTTTAACTTGTGCCTGGTCTAGCATACTACAGATCACATTCACCTTGTCGTGGTTGTGACTGAATGTTTCTATTTAGGGTCTTGGTCAACTGCCCTTCTTCTCTGGCTAATAGGTCAGCTATGCCACTCAGTTTCAAATAAGTCGTGGGGCAGGGGTATGGTCAGACTGGGATACTGGGCCCCTGCTCATCTAGCCAGGCCTTTAAAGTTGGAACATTGTTAGCAAAGTGTTAGATTCTCTGCAGTAAGCTGAAAGCCTATGTGAGCATTCTAACCTCTCTAGATGACGTATATGAGCGCGATTTCCCGCACTCAAAAAGTTTACCCACAGTCCCAAATACACACATTATTCACCAACAGACCCCTTACACCAACACCGACCAGGCGTTCTGTGCGCCCACCCCTTGGAAGCTCCTTTGTTATTGTATAATGAATATTTGTTATTGTTTATGAAGTTGGTTCCTCGCCGGCGAGCGCCATCGTCTTCACCGCGGACTGCACGAGGATCCTCGTCGCCAACGAGGGCGAGGCCGGTAAAGACGACCTCGGCAGCTTCATCGACCCCGAGGGCTCAGTGACCATCATCAAGTTCGAGACCAGCGACCTCGACACGTCCAACTACACAGTGCAGCACGTCGACTTCAGAAAATACGACTCCAGGTAGGGTCCAAATCCAAGGAGCTTGCAAAGGAACTCCTTGAATTTGAAGGCTACAATAACTTGTCTTTGGACTCGATGTTTTTATTTCATATTTCAGAGGGTATTATGGTTGTGTTTTATTTATACCTGTGTTTTTCGTTTTCCATTTATAACGGTGTTTATTTGGTATTTATTTCAGATCTTTGGTAAGTTTTGAGAATAATTTCGGTGTGTTTATATCAAATTTGTTCGTCAAAACGCTGTGAAATTTACGATTAGTTGCGTAAACATTTAAATGTGTAACATTACAACTCACGTCTCTGCTGAGGCGTTTTCCCCTTGATTTAACCCTTTGTAACCCATGTTCACAGCAAATGTTACACTTGGCGGCCATGTTGACCACGTGGCCTGGAATCGTTGAGAGGAAGTAATTGGCAGTCTCAGGGATGCCGACCACGCCGACTAGCGACGACAAAGCGAAATTTAGGGCTCGGCTACTCAGAACAGAATATGGTAAGATGGGAAAAAATCAGAGCCCCTGTTGGGTAAGGGTTTTTCGACAACCTGGGCTTGGGTCAGACCAGATTAAACAGCCCAGCTTTTTTGTCTGCATGTGGCAGCCCACATGCGGGTATTGCTAGACTTCTTATGAATATTTATCTGGGTCAGGATTAGACCGCACTAAATAAAGACCCATTCTGCTATTGGTTAATTGTTTTTCCGCACGGTGCAGCCCACATGCGGGTTTATTAAAATTTATTTGGGTCAGGATTAGACCGCACTAAATGAAGACCCAATTTTTTATTGGTTTAATTTTTTCTGCATGTGACAGCCCACATGCGGGTATTAGGTTGATGTATATTTAGCTGGGTCAGGATCAGACCGCACTAAAGATGACCCATTTTTCCATTGGTTGCATTTTTCAGTTGCATGTGGCAGCCCACATGCGGGCATTAGGTAAATGAATATTTATTTGGGTCAGGATCAGACCACACTAAATGAAGACCCACTTGTCTATTGCTTTATTTCTCTCTGCAAATGGCAGCGCATATGCAGGTTTATTGACTTGGGTCAGGATTAGACCGCACTAAATGAAGACCCATGTTTCTATTGCTTTATCTTTTTTCTGCATATGGCAGCCCATATGCGGGTTTATTCACTTGGGTCAGGATTAGACCGCACTAAATGAAGACCCATCGATTCATAATAAAAATGAATTATTCTATTGATTTACCTTTTTCTGTATATGGCAGTCCATATATGGGGGTATCTTTACATGGGTCAGGATTAAACCGCACTAAAGATGGGCCTCAAATTGCAGCATGTGGAAACCCACATGAAGTTGCTTTGTTATGTAAATGAATTTTCATTTGCAACGTTACTGACACTATAAACTCCATAAATACCACTTGTACAATGTGCATATGGGAAAGTTGGTGGATGAGTAGTGTTCTGCAATTTTTTAATACAACTTATTATTTTCGATATCCTAGTAAACCCTGCATGGAGTTTCAGACCCACATGCGGGTTATGAAAATGACAGGGTTGCGTTAGACCTGGTCATAAGTGGTCATAAATAGCATTGAAGTAACCCAATCTTGTTGCAGACTTGATTCACTGGTTTGTACTCTTTCTCACCTGCTTCTGACCATCTTGCAGGGCGTCCGAGTACCTGTCTCGAGGGGTGCGCTGGGCCTACCACGGTGAACGCACCGGAGTGCAAACAAGGTTCTCCCAAGACATCGAGCCAGAGTACATCGTGCTCAGCCCAGATGAGAAGATCGCCTTCGTGGTTCTACAGGTGAGACATCCTCCTTCATCATTTTTTTTTTTTTTTAAATGGTTTTATTTTCATGAATTCGAATTCATTGAAATCATCATCCACCTAATAGGAATCTGTCAGTAAAACGCCTGGCGATTATTGATATTATATATCAAGCCATTCCTGCATTACACAATTCTTCCAATGGGTTAAATTCTCCAGAACATATAGGAATCACCATTCTAATTTTTAAAATCTAAAGTAGGATTCACACGTTGGGATTCATGTATCTCACAGGGTTCAAAATCATATGCGATTCTGTTCCTAGTTAGGGGGGAATATAATGAAACCGTATCATTTAGATGAAGAGATTGTGTTCGAGTTCAGAATCTCAGCAGGATCTTTCTCAAAAAAACGCCCTGTGAGGTACATGAATCCCATCGTGTGAATCCCGCTTTAGTAATTGATATTTTGTGGATACTGCTGGGTAATGAAATGGGATGACACGAGAACCAAATGCTTATCCGCAAGCTATACAAAACCATTCATATACTAATAGGCTAACATAGAGTACAGATTATACCTTTTTTCCACCTCATCCTATTTCAAACATATATGGAGATTATGGACAGAACAGACTCTTGCATGCAAAGTAGTGCTTGAGAAGATCAGCAGCGATTTTCTCTGCCCTTTGATTTAACTTAAATTTGCAATGCTGAACGGCGAATGCGATATTAACCCGCTTCTGATTCTAGAACTCCGTCGAGCCTGGCACGCAATGCAACAATCATATAACCCTGAATAAACGAGATAAAAAAGTGTGGGTGCCCCCCTTGTAGTTGACTCTATACAATATCCTCGCTCACGCTCGGATATTATAGAGGAAACCCATGAAAGTTTAGGGTCTGAGCTCGTATCCCATCGAGTTTGAATCACATAGTAATTCACAAGGTGAAGCCGCGTGAATTGCTATGTGATTCAAATGAGATGGGATCGAGCTCTGACCCTAAACTTGAATGGGTTACTGAATTTATCTCACCCTTAATATTGACTAATGGGCTAACATTTGTGACATTATCCCCCATTGGATATTTTTCCTAAATATCTAATGGGTGTTAGATACGAGTTTCCAATGTTAAGTCTATGGAGAAAAATATCTTGGGTGAGATAATACTACGTATCAACGACGTAGAGGATATGCCCACTTATATGAATAACAGGTTGATGCTGGCGTTACTCCTATCTCTAAAATCCATCAAAGCCAAAAGTCTCCTGTCTGTAAAGGGTTGAAACACCTATTTAAATGTGGATGGTTTTTTGGTTGTTTTTTTAACATCAGGAAAACAACGCTGTTGCACACATTGACGTAGAGAAAGCTGAAGTGATGGAGATCTACCCTCTGGGCTATAAGGACTGGTCAAAGACTGGGCTCGACGCATCGGACCGGGACGGGCGAATCAACATCCACAACTGGCCAATCAGAGGCCTGTACCAGCCGGACGCGGTGCGCATGTTCCGACACGGTAACCGCACCTTGCTCGTTTCAGCCAATGAGGGCGACGCTAAGAAGTACAAGAGCAAGGATGACGGCATCACGTGGACGGATAAAGCCAGGGGCAACGTCATTGCCGCAGGTGATAACATGTTTATATGTATAGGGAGCCAAAGTGAACCCGCTAAAACGGCAGATTATCGTAAAAACCGGATGAGTTTTAATCTTGGCTCCCGTATCCCACGACTGACGTTTGGCGTAGTGATATCACGAGGCGGAGCCGAGTGGTATCCGGAACCAAACGCCAGGAGGTGCATACGGGAGCCAAGATTAAAACGAATCAGGTTTTGATTTTATCCTACCCCTCTCTACAATATTTTAATATCAAAATCATGAATGAAAATCATCGAAATTCCGTATGCCCCTAGTAGCATACAAACGCCCGTATGCCAGTCAGCGTGGCATACGGAATCTCAATGTTAAGCCTATGGGATTTTATATTAGGGGTAGGATATAGGCGCTCAGTACTTTAACTGTATAGGTTCGAGATTATATGTGTCATTCTCCAATCTATTAGATCCATATTTCTGATGAACTTAACAACTCTCATCATAGCTTCGAGACAGACTTATTCAGAGACGATATTAGCAAACTAATCTTCAAAAGTAACAAACGAGACCAAAAACAAAATCCTAGCCTCAAACCCCCATAGGTTTAGCACTAAGCCTCGTTTTTACTGGCCACCGGAAATGGTGTTTTGAACACGGGTATCTGGTGTTTTAGCGGGTTCACTTTGGCTCCCTATGAGTCGTGTTTACCGTAGGTGAAAACATGGTTATATGTATGACACTTGTTTGTCGCAGGTGAAAACATGATTATGTGCATGAATCCTTTTTTTAATCTGCTACTTAAAACTTTAAATTTGGGATTACCTCTGCATCACCCCAAAGCCTACATCTTATCCAGAATACGGCAAATACCCTTAACAGTTGCAATGATGTAAATACACAATATTAACTGGTTTCAGATGCAAGCGGTCATAATCTCCAGGGACTAGACGCATAGTAATATCCGAGTCAATGCGAGAGATTAGTCTGAGGAGATAACGACCGCTTTTATCTTAAACCAGTTATTGTATTTATCATTCAGCATAGCAAATTTTAATTATCAAAGGAATGACAAAATGATAGATGACCTTCACACGCATTTCGTTGTACACAAGGGACATTTCCCTCGTAATCTCCGCTTTGTGCGGGGCAGCCCTATAAGTTTAATATGGATCCTCCGTAATTGGTGTAAATGAATACATATCAGGCCAAATCGTGCACCCTTCACAACCTCTGTATCCTATATTACTGCAGTAGCCTGGAATCAACAGCCATATTATGTAAGAAATATCCGCTCGTATGAGGAGTTCAAAGCTCATACTAAAAGAATTTTACTATCAAAGATACCAACCATGTAACCGTTATGGATACCCAGGTCTTGATACTAAATTGTACCAATGATGTAAATCTAAAGTCAGGTTTGTCTATGTCCACCACTATCAAACAACAAACCTTGTGTTTGAGATTGCGTATGTCAGATACTTGTACTCTAAATATGGTGGTATAGCAACTAAGCCACTCGAACAATATTATTTGAAACCATAGTTATGGTGTCAATACGGGGTAGATTTATGAGTTGTTTCGGAGAAATTCGTTCTGAACGAGCCGGCACGGCGAGTTCAGAACGAATTTCTCAGAAACAACGAGTAAATCTACCCCGTATTGGCACCATCACTATGGTTTCATATTATTATATACCTTAATTCGGTCTTAATTCGCTAAAACTGACCACAATTCGATGTCGAAGTGACTTAGCACAACTCGCAAAGACGATGCGCACACTAGCAGACATGCCAGATGTTGATAACCAGAAGTGATCACCGCGCAGGCGCGAATACATTGAACCGCCGCATAAATTAATGCAGGGTCACCCTGATATGCTCGACCGTCCTGTCGGACAGCTACACTTGAGCGGTGCAGTGTCTCCGCTATTTGTTGACATCAACGAGTCGCCCGCTCGGCCCGTGAACGCATCGAAATCAATATTTCTCACATATCTAAGCTATCTAAAGTGTATCACATGGTTCGTACTCGTATTCCACCTCAATGTTTGATGTATTTTGACACTAACTCACTCCATGGTTACTGTACGATGCCATGGAACTCGCGAAGTGAAGCGTTCCACCATTTTTGAATCTTGCGCCTAGAATTCTGTTGTCGGCCTCTCGACCAATCAGATTGCGTTATTTCTTCAAAGCGTGCAATCTGTAGCTCAAAGCGTGCAGGTTAGATTCAAAGCGTGCAATTTGTCACTCAAAGCATGCAATATGTAGGTATCCAAAGTAACCAGTACAATGTTTCACGGCGTACAGTGCATTCTGTGTATAGTTACTATACCCCCAGGAGCAGTATGTATTTACACTTCCTTTGTGCATAGGTATATAATAATATGCTATACTCCATGTGAAGTCCGGGAACACAAAGCAATGTTTTAGATTGGTAATGAAAACCAGCCCATACTGGTTTGATATCTTTCTTCTTTATTGAAGTTAACAAGAAAGATCAATGTAACAAAAGTGTATGTGGACAAGAACAGTCTTCAATAAAGAAATTTGAACCAAAAGAAAAAAAAGATGTATACGTAATAGCGTGTGTTTCACTGGTACTGGTACTGGTATGTATATTTATAACTGAATATCGGATACTAATCTGCCGACAGCTGGTCTTCTCGATGAGAGCGTCCCTGACGAAATGATCGAGTACCTCAAGGATGACACCAAGTTAGGTGAGTAAACTTATCTAGTATTTTTTTCTCAATAAAAGAAAAACAAAGGAGTTGGGTTTTTTCCCAATTTAATATCAAAAGATGTAGGAGGCCAATATATTGCTTTTAGAAAATCCACTTTTTTGTCAATGATGGTTTACTTTAGATCGTGTGAGAAGTAATAGTTTAGTGAATGCGTTAAAGCAATTAGAATCCAGAACTAACTGACCAATGACTGCCTGTTGCAACATTCCAGTGCAGTGAACCTGTCGATTACCATGCCACCATATATGGGCGCATTTAGAACGAATGTGAATTCATGATATATGATATTCATATTACCAACAATACATATTTTATATCTACAAGACATCAAATAGTCAATACTAAGAAAGAAACTGATGAGTATTTGGTTTGTGTCCTCGTTCGCCATCGAGTTTGGAGTGCGTAGTAATATGAACGAGGCAATGACCGAGTGAATATTCTGAAGCGCTCCAAACGAGATTGCGAATGGGGACTCAAACCACGCACGAATATGTTTCTGATTTGATCCTAGCCTGGAAATTTATATCTATTTATCACCCGTTGAGAATGAGTTACTGTACTCGCAAGCCTGTTGAGAACGAGTTCCTAATGTTAAACCTATGGACGTTTAATCCAGGCTAAGATGATATCATGAAACGTCACGAAATTTCATACAATTGTTTATATGGCATGAGTTGTTTTCGCGGAATGATATCACGAAGCGGAGCTGAGTGATATCTGTAGCAGAAGACAACGAACGCCATGAAAACAATTGTATGAAATTAAGTGACGTTTAGATTTTATCCTATCCCGTCACATGCTTTTAACTTCATATGTCACCTGTGGCATATAAATATTGTATGGCATAACCGTGGCATACAGGCCCACCATGTTAAGTCTATGGAGATTTATATGAGGGGTAGGATAAAAGGTCGGTAGTTTACAACTAGATTCATTGACTGCTGTTCCCCCACAGGCCGCCTCTACTTCAGCCTCTCCGATGGGCGAGACGAGGACACCTCTCTCTACAAAAACCTCTACACGTTCGGTGGCCGCGGGTTCAGCATCTGGGATGCCTCAGATCTTTCCCTCATCTTTGACTCTGGCTCTGACTTTGAGGACAAGCATGCTGAGCATATGCCCACCATGTTCAACAACCACGTGGGTAGCCGTAAACATACACCAGAGGAGGACTTCGATGTGCGCTCCGATGATAATGTAAGTAGTCTCTGTTACTATCACACCTACAGGACGGATAGCGATACACTGGCAACCAGAGCTTCACAAAGTTAGCTCTGGTCGGGT
Organism: Alentia gelatinosa; assembly: GCA_950022655.1. Classification (NCBI taxonomy): domain Eukaryota; kingdom Metazoa; phylum Annelida; class Polychaeta; order Phyllodocida; family Polynoidae; genus Alentia; species Alentia gelatinosa. Next base: position 16,505,345 of record OX465592.1, read on the forward strand.
TAAATAAGCGGCCACCTTGACCCAGTAGCAAGACATGTTTGTTACTCTCCTACCAGATCTGTTGTACTGCTCGGAGAGTGTGTTATGTCATGACCTTGAAGCCAATTATCCATTTTCTTATTTCCTTTCCTGTGTATTATTTTAAAATATATTGAACATAGATTTTGGTTTCTTTATCAATTTGTTAACTATGGGTATTTCATATTAAGTAAATCTGTTTTTAGAGTATACATGGGACAAATTTACCTGGTTGGAGGCGAACACAAAAGGGATACCGTGTGGGATTTAACCCAACCAACCCCTATATCGTAGAAGGGGTTGGTTGCCAAACTAGGATAGCGATCGCTAGTTCCACTATCACTCACCAGAAAATTACACGATGGCGCCACTCTAATCGGGGGAACTGCCACTGTCATCCAGAGGAGGTGTGAAGCGCAGCGCCTCCTATCGTTTGGGCATGGTCTCAAATGACAGCTGAATGGAGATTCCTATACAAAAATAGGCTAGTAACAGCTACTACATACAAGCTGTTAGAGCTCTATCAAAAATCTTTTCAGATATTGATAGAGTGTTATCTAATGTACTCCAAACCACAATAGAGCTCAATAGAGCTCCACGTTTTATGGCTGTTTGGTATTGTTGAATACAGCCTTATTTCACAAAGGCTATGGCTTACAAGCCTCACACAGTCCATTGTCAAGAGTTCCTTCCCCTCTGCTTGCAGGTTTGAAAGTGGCGCCTTGAACCCTGCCGCGATGGCATTTATGAGTTGGGTCCCTATTAGTAGAGGAGCAGATCTGAAAATTTCGGTATAGGGGGCGCTGCGCTTCACACCTCCTCTGACTGTCATCAGTTGTAATACTCCAGTGATAATTGCGAGACGAGGCTAAAACCCCTCTATGGCAAAAAAAAATCTTATGATAAATGCTCCCGCCACCTCGTGTTTCTTTGCGTCTGTAGCAAGATGTCCAAAACCTCCATAACAGAATAGCTATCTATCCTCATTCGAACCAACTTTGGTCCACAATTTCTTTAGATTAGAAAGAATGATTGAACGAATTTCAACAACTTGATTTCTTCTTGATCATCAGGGATAACTTTGTCGGAAAGTAGTGTCAATATAATTCAAAAATCCGTTCTCCAACAAGTTTATGCCGGGGATCACGCATTAAAGGCTGAATCTCGAGAAGTTCGACTTCATTGGCATCTACCTACTGTTCAAACCCATTCCGGTACAACGCCTATTCATCTGAATCCTTTTTGATTCTCTATTTAGCTTGCCATTATTATCGGTGGAGAAAACGTGAGTAGTTCTGACCATGCATTATTCTGTATACGTATTCCCAGCCTGCGCCACCGAAATTGAATGGTTGCTAATACACCGCTGCATGTATTATATACTTATGGCGAAAAATAAAACAGATACCAGATACCTCTGCTGCGATTTTGGTATTCCATCCATACTGGCATACCGTGCGGGTATGGAGAGATACCAGCATACTTTGAATGCGCATTCTGATTTGTAAGAACAATATTATCAGTATCGATATGAAAAAGAGGAGTTTTGAAAGCATTCAAATTTGTATACGGAACTGATATATAAACATTGAGGCTGTGCCCCCCTCCCCCCAAAGCACAAGTGAGACGTATTCGCCTGGATGGGACGTCTTCCGCGTTTCATTCGATGAGAGTTTGACCCAACAAGGCGATAGGCTGCGTTTCGCTAAAATATTTTCTACGAAATGTAAATGCTTAAATTCTTTGAATGTGTGCCTTTTCTCAGTATACTATGTTAAAACCATTTTCTGGTTATCGTTTGCACAATTAGAAGTTCTAAATATAGAGAGATTCACATCCATAACCAATATATAAGTATCTACATAGTTCACTCGGGTATTACTGTGCGTCAACTGCGTGGAGAATACAACCACCCAGATCAAAAATCATGAAAATGTGGTGTATATTTACCCTTTCAACTTTTATCAAACAAGTATAATATGAATAGTTTTTCTAGGAATATTGTGTAGAATGTTATTGATCAAACAATGTATGATCAGAGAAAGCTTGAACACTGTCAATCGCGAAAGTAATATATATTTTTTCCTGAATAAAATAGAATTATTGAAACTTAGTGTACACCATATATGAGAGTTACCATGAAAATTCCTCAACTGCTTCATATGGAATCATCGAAACAAACTAGATACTAAAATCATGAAATTGTTCGCTTACTATGTTGCAGGGACCGGAAGTGGAGATTGTGGAGACTGCGCAGTACGGTGGCCGGACTTATTTCTTCATCGGTAACCAGCGAGTGTCCACCATGATGATCTACTCGCTGGACGATACCAGCGAACAGGTAGTTCCGGTCTTTGAGGGCGTCCACCGGGCGGGAGGGACAAACAAAACCTGGATCGAGCTGTTTAATGAACGAAACGTCGGCGACCTCAACTTCCAGGACATGAGGTGAGGTTCCTGATATACTGTTTTTTATTTTATTCTTTTTTTTTCTATAAATTGAAGTGTTCATTCAATCATTTCTCAATTAAGTACATAGTATCCATTTCTTCTGGTTTTCGGTATGTTAACTTGGTATTCTATTTATTTGGACTTTATTTCCTTATGTGCTTTTATTCAAAAACCAGTGAGCTTCTAAGTTGAGGTTTGGTGAAACATACGCTCTCTTTGTATAGTTGAATCAGTGCATTTCCTTGCTCACATGGACTTGGAAATCATTTAGTTCTACAATGGTAATACTTCTAACTTAATTCTATAGTCTATACTGTTCTTGTTATTGTTTCTTACTCTTTTTTTTTTTAAATAATTCATAAAACAGAAGTTCAATCATTTGTTTATTTGACCATACATTAACACCATTTTAATTGTCTGTGTCTTATATGAACTAAATGCCTCTATGCTGATTCCAATTTTAAATCTTTTACAAATTATTAATGTTTATAGATACATCTCCCCGGAACAGAGCCCCAGGGGCCAGCCTCTGCTGCTGGTGTCCGGCAGTCTGTCCGGTACATTCACAGTTTACCAGATCAACTTCCCACAGCGGGCCAGCAACTGCTCGGGTATAATCTTTTTATTCTGTGTATCTAAAGCCCAATGCCCATCTACCGATTTTGGAATATCCATCTACCTTTGTCGGCGACAAACGGAGGGTAACTTGTCTCAGCCAAGGCATCCTAACGGAGTCGGCCGTAGTCGCTAGATGTAGGACAGCTAGGCAAGAGTGAGCCACCGATTAGTAGACTGATTTGCTTAGGACTAATATCCACCACCCCATCTCCTCAATGTCTGCCGGTCGAGCGAAGGGTTATGTAATTTGCCTGCGACAAGTTCACCGACTCCTGTACGATTTGGGAACTAATCGCTCAACCCTGAATTGGTAGATGGGCATCAGGCTTAAACAAAGGAATGTAAACCGTGCGCTGGCCTAATTGAGCGTTGGCCGGACGCTCATATACTTAGCTTGAAGGTTAGAGTGGTCACATAGACTTTGAGTTTGCTGCAAAATACTAGCTCTTCACCATTTTCCCACTGCGACAATGGGAAAGAAGCATATGGCAAGTGCCTCAGTGTCTTAAAGGCGTGCCCAGGCAGCTGACCATGACCAGGCAGTTGTAGAGATGGCAAGTTGACTGGGTGCAAGTTGATTACAGAAAGTATAAACCCATAGACTTAATATAACCCAAACCTTTTAATTGTTATGTATTTATAATTCTACTCTCATTCATCAATGATGAACTTACCATTTGCTCCAAGTAAAATGAAGGGTTTCATATATTATATCTAACATATTTTGGGTAGCCTCTGAACTTAAAGGTTCCACAAGTGAATGCATATAATTTCAGCAAGGTTGTAATATCTAGCATTGAATGATACATCTCGTGATTTCGCACTACATATATTGGAAAATTCTTACTGATGGTTTTGTTATTGTTTCCAGTCGCCGTCAGAGGAATAGACGACGCATGCGCGAAACCCGACTTCCTCCCCAAGACCAGTGGTGCCACCACCTGGGCCATGTCCACATCACTGTCGTAAATATACAGTCAGGTGATCTTAGTTAGGAGACAGGTGGAAGACGTTCAGAACGCTGCAGTACCCGCGTCGACCACAGCGCCGCTGACAGTCTACTGCTGGTGGCCAAAAACTGTACCAGAGAAGGCGCCATTTTTTTAAGTGGAACAAAATGGCGGCCAAACCTCGGCCAGAACGAGAACACGTATGTACACTCTCCAAGCCGATGTGTGGTGGATTGTAGTACATGTACATATATTTACTCCCGTGTGTGACTGAGTGTCACCTGCTTGGAGATGGAAAATTCCTCTGAAAGGCACAACGTCCCAAAGTACGTGGAATCAAGAAGATGGGCTTACTTTGGGCAGGAACGTTGCAGCAAGAGAAATTGCGTATTGTTTGCTATGTGCTCTGTGTGTGACATTATGTATGTCAGAAGAGTGGAGTATGATTCCACAAGAGTAATCCCTGATTTCTGTTAAACAGACAGGGTAGTATCTCACCCCTGATATTTTCCTCATAGACTTAACATTGGGAACTTGTACTGACCGCCCATATACATAGAGTATTGCAAAAAAAAAAAACTAATGGGGATTATGTCTAGAATTAGTCAGTGATAGGAGTGAGATGAATTTGGGACCACACTCAAGCCATAGCTACTGAAAATAAGCCATTCGTTTTGGTTTTCTGCGTCATCTCACTCGGCTTTACTTCGTGAGATTGCTTGACGATCAAAACCCGTGACAAATCTTCATTGGCTATGGATCTCGTTGCAATTCCTCCTTATTGTTGTAGGCTGAGGTGAATCCAAGTACCGTGATTTTGGCCCAATCGGTTAATGTGAGAGACCTCTATGAGAGGCTAGGCAAAATGTCATAGCACTATTTTCATTTTACTGGAGTCTGGAGTAGGCTCTCAGAGGTGCCTATTTAAATCTGGCTACAGTGGCCTGGTAATAATTTGTGTATTTCTTATTACATAGCAGAAGTTTACAGAAGTTGGCTTAACCGCCTGTATATCAGGACTGTATGGTTAATAGTGGCAATCTAGGACCGGTTTGTATTGATAAAGTGTTAATATCCAGGGACCATTTTTATTGGCCGATTATTTGACCCTCATTACCAATCTGCATTCGGGCACCACCGATCGATTTTGTGGGATAAATTACTGCAGGTCAACTAGGCAGTGAATACGACTATCACAATCATGGTGATATTGTGTGTATATTAGCATTGTAAATGTTAAAATTCCAATCTGATACCCGGTATTGTGGACTACTGTCTGTAGTAGACAACGGATCTCCAGTGGTTCCACTATTCCAGTTTGTCATATGGAGCCGTGGTAAATAAAGCCCCGTTTCCATTGGCCGATTTCCCTTCACCGATCTACAGTCAGGAACCACCGACGGACTTTTGGCATAGTGGACCCAATATCGGCCAATGGAAACAACCAAGGTGAAATGCCCAACGACGTTTTCTGCTTAGATTATGCAATGTGGCACCACCCACCACTGAGTGTAAGCTTGTTCATTGAGTGAAATCTACTACCCTCAGCGATTTTACTATATGGATCCATAGTCAGTGGCACCACCGACAGACGTTCTGTGTAACTCAAAATGTCTAAGCAATCTTCGTCGGTCAATGGAAACGGGCCTTCAGTGTTACCACCGACAGTCTTTCTGTGTAACTCAAAAAGTCTAAGCAATCTTTATCGGCCAATGGAAACAGGCCTTAAATGTCTGTCGGTAGTTACCATTGACATCACATTGGTATCAGATAAACGTTGAGGGTGCAATGTATGCGTTGTTTCTACTGCATTTTGCATACAATCACATTTCCTCAATAGAACCTCGGTTGATGGTGGCCCATTGCCAAAATAACCCCATGCTCGTCTATTTATTGACGGTGGTCACTGCGTCGGTGGCTTTGGTAGAGCTGTTGTCACCCAATTCTATGCAGTCAACATGTATCCAACATTGTTACATAGCATTTATCGTGATATTGGCATAATAGTAAAACTCTTCAAAAGAAGGGTGGTGCTGCAAGGTAAACTCTATAACCCTATATGAATATCGTATATGTATTCCCATTCCACAAAGCTGCATAATGATAGCGTTTTTCTCTACAGTACTTTAAAACCTTTATGTCAAATGATGGTGCTATGATATGAAGTATATAATCTCTATATAAGTTTTTAATGAATGTATATGATAAATATGTCCAAACATAAAGATATGATACAACTAATATCCTCAACATCGCAGGTTTGATATATCATAGCATATGAAATTGATGATAATAACAGTGTTTGTAGAGAGGATGATTTTATAAAAGATTTGTGTAATTTTGTGTACAATGTGTCAGCCCTTTAAGACATGCCCCTGGTTGGATCTCTAGGGAAACTTTACCTTCCCGCTGCATACTACTGATAAGAATGTAACGGCGAGAAAGTTGTGTGTTATTTATTGTTTCATAAATAAATTTCTATCAACTTATTCAAACTCTGAGACTTTTTATTTCATACTTATAAACTGCATTGTCTTGTTCATTCTAAGAACGTAATAACAATATCCGAATTAATCCTGAGAATTGGAAGAAAAAGATGGAAATGTGATTAATTGAAATAGAAAAGCTGATATCGAATACAAACAATACATTTTGAAAAATTATAATTGACATTACAAATTTGAAACATTAAGATACAAAACCAGGAGAATAGATTTAGTAAATCAATACTAAATAAATGGAAATAAATGAAATAGATGAATTAGAAATAATAAAATACCCTTTATATGCAATGGATGCATTAGTTGAATTTGTAATTCATTATAATATCCAATCTAAAAAAATATACTAGTAAATTGAAACAAATAGGAGTAAGTCAATTTATGTGGGGCTTTTGATTCCATCTTATTCAATTCATTTGATCTAATTTATCTTTATTTTAGGGTAGAATATCCTTGAGATATTTGTTTCCTTTGGTGTACAGCAATCAATACATCAGGGAAATGTTTTGGAAATGTGCCTTGCAACGTTTGATCAATACTTTCGTTTTACCGATGTACTGATTTCGATGGTAGTAGTACTAGATGGGATAGTGAATACTAAAGATTGCTTTGGAGATCATCTAATGTTCATGCCCTTGCATTGTATCCAGTAGCTGTATCCACTTATATTCAATATCTCTGTTTTTGATGTTGTTTTCTCTGTTGAGCCTTGGTCAAGAATGTAGGTGTATGCATGTAGGTGTGCCTGTGTGAGTACGTATGAGTGTGTGCGTGCTAGAAATGACGTTTTCGGTTGTTGGTGCCCTCAGTGTGTGCCTTGAGGGAGGAACCGACGGGTGTTTGTTCTGCTTGTCCGCCTGTGTAGGGCGAGCCGTTGGCTGAACCGAAACTTGGAACTATGTGAAAGTTGATAATAAGAACGAACCATGCTCCGAAGGTAAAAAAAGTTAGGTATCTCTGACTCAATTTCAGTTGCTATGACCACAGATTAGATTCTATCGAAACAATTGCAATCAAATATATACAGTTAAAGAACGGTTTGCCATAGTAGACCGGGGGTATGTCCATTAGAAGACACGATTCTCAGTTAAAGTAAATAGTGTGGTGTGTGTAGAACGGGGGTTGATGTGGAGTGTGAGTCAGTGTGACCCTCCACACTACCTGAAGCACAGACAGAGCACCATGCAGCACGCTACGGACTCCACATAGTTACTAACTGATTCCTTAGTTGATGCTGGACATGGATGATAAGATCTGAAGGCGACGTTGACGTTAAACAGGTGAGGAAGACGGTGTGTTTGTGTTGAGCTCTGTGGTAATGTGTTAGAGGTTTAAAGATTGCCCTCTGCATGTTGACATCTACTCCTGTGCTCTATAGACCTATTTTCACCTGCCGACAACATTATCCTACCCCTAATAAAAAACTCCATAGGCTTAACATTGAGTCACTTTATTCGGTCTGGAGTTCAGAAAAATGAAAAATATCGCTCTAGTGGGATACACTTGACAAATGACGTCATCTGTTAATGTAGAAGTAATTTAGACGGGCGGGGTAGGATAAATTCTAAACCAAACTCAAGTTAGTCGTGTCATTGTTCATCGCACTCTGGCAAGATCGTGTATTACTGCTCTCCGCTTCGCCTCGCGCAGTAATATGCAATCTTGCCGTTGTGCGATAAACAACAACATGACTAACTCTTGTTTGGTTTCTCCATATTATCGGAAAACAGGAAAAAATAAAAATGGGCGAGTGAATCTATTTTTAAGCTTGGGCATTTTTCAGCACTACTGCCCGGTACAACTGTCGCCAATCGATTCAAGATGGCTGATATTGTCGGTAGTTGTGAGTTCTACAAGAGGAAACGTAAGTCAGTTCGCAGGTGGAATCAGACCATTGATAAACAATATCGCCGAGCTTTATCTTCGATAGTTGGCGCTTGCTCCACCATCCCCATAATTATTCATATACAACTTGTGTGGCTGCTAGAAATCGCTGATCAATTTGTCAGCAGGTGGAAGAAGGCCCATAATCTCTGATTGCATGGTTCTGATCAGAGACAGTCGTAGATGGGTGTCAATGTGTTATAGGCTTTACTGATATCAAGATATGTCAATCTATGACTTTTTAGGCCTAACCCACCACAAATTGCAATAAGATTTCTTTCTTCGCAACGCATCTCAGGGAGGCCCTCGGAAAACCATACTAACCGCCCACCAAAGTCTTCCTTGAGGAAATATACCTCATTAACGTAAATCCTATTTAAGCGCTGAAATACATTGTACCTACAGTTCTGTAAAGATAGGCATAACACAACTTCTAGGTAACATGGTTGAGTCATTCAGAAGATTAAACTATTTGTTCTTAGGCATGCAACCTCCTAGAATAGACATTTTCCTGATTAGACAACTCATTTGATTAGGAAAGTTAGACAGTTATTAACTTAAGTCTAATAGGCCCTTTCCAATGGATTCTTAACTATTCTAGTGCTTATTTCTCAAAGTCTATTAAAAGCAACCACATTACCTTGTTCAAATATAGTATTTTTCTGGCACCTTAGCGCACGCGATATGCAGGTGAACATTCAAGGCCTGTTTTGATATAGAAATCTCATTGATGTGCATCCTTATTTACCGTTGCATGGAATGACCCCCTAGCAGAAGCTAAGGAATCCTTCTTAGGTTCCTGAATAAGTCGGTAGGCTGCAAGGTAAGCGGTTGCCAATTTCATGGTTGCCAAATGTATGGAAATGTAGATCTGGGCCCTGTTTTTCAGTAATGACATTGTCGGCCAACGATACTGTACGATCGTCCAGCGATTCCACGACATTCTGAGACACAAAATGGCCGCTGTTCTATAGACACAATCGTAGTGCACCACTCACGATCGCCGCTAAAACTGTCGGCCGTCACGACAAGTATAGAACTGGCTTAGGTTCTATAACACATCACTGTGCATATATAGAAGATTTTTCCACTTCCCGGCAGAATTAAGCCATTAAATTTTTAGACGAGTAAGGGATACATATAACCTATAATCGTTGTAAATATGAAGAAGATCGGTCGCAGCGTTCCGAAGATATCGGCGTTTGAATTTCGTCATAGCAAACGCTGCTCTGGTGGCCATAACACCCTCCCACCTCCGGATATGCAGTCAATACTGCATAAATTAGCGGAGGCGTCAGGAAAATACACTGGCCACCAGAGCAGACGATTGCTATGACGAAATTCAAACGCCGATAACTTCGGAATGGTGAAGCCGATTTTCTTCATATTTGGTACAATTATTTGTTATATGTATACCTTACTCGTGCTTAATTCTTACGGGAAGTGAAGTTGCGCATTCTGTACGACATGTCCATAGGTGTCATGAACGGACGACACTTTGGGCGACATTTTCAGTCACGTGACCCCATGATTGTTGTGACTGAAAAACACGTCTGTATGCCCTGCAACTCTTACACTCACGACATATCGCCTATTCACTATAGTGTCGTGTCTATCGAACACTGACAGCAAAAACACGTCGCCCATAATGATTGTCGTGACTGAAAAACAGGGCCCTGTATCACCAATAACTGCACTATATCTTTGAACACGGCGAGTATTTCCGACTAAAATATTTCTGAACAGATTCAATTCAGTCGCACTAACCACATTTCTATATAATATGTAAATCATGCAAATATGAGGATATGTGTATTGTTAGCGATACCCATGTCATATGTATATTATACAGATATGAGGATGTGTATTGTGAGCGATACTCATGTCATATGTATATCATACATATATGAGGATGTGTATTGTTAGCGATACCCATGTCATATGTATATTATACAGATATGAGGATGTGTATTGTTACCGATACTCTTGTCATTTCTATCGTAGTTCATCGTGTCCGAACACAACGCGAGCAGTATCATGAAGCCCCGTCTGACACCCACAGGATTAGTTCTCCTTTTGTTTGTTGTAGCAACTGCAGGTAAATATCAACATTCATATAACAATAAGTATCAAGGTAGTTCTTTGTTTTATCCTACCCCTAGTAAAAAACGACATAGGCTTAACATGGGATTTGTTTATGTCACAGGTGTGACATAAAGTGTTGTTTATGCCACTACTTTCTGATACTGAAAAATATGGAAATGGGGAAGGATAAAATCTAGACGCCACTCGTTTGAGTTTGAGCTTTGTCATGCATTTTGTTGGCTCTGTAATTTCACTTGTCTCCGACTCGTGAAATTATAGAGCCAACAAAATGCGTGGCATAAATAAACTCAGACTCGAACTCGTGACGTCTCTTCATAGTATTTAGATCATGCCTCGATAGACAAGAAATGATGGTTTTGAAAACAGGTGGCTGTAAACCACGAATGGTAGACGCGAAGTAATGTACAAACTTCTGTGAGCGTATTACGAAGACAACCTTTGAACGTTTACAGAGCTGCCTGTCCACTTAACATCTTTTTAATGTATAATATATATTATCCATCTTCTCGAATAAATTAAACCCAGGAATCGCTATATTATAGGATACATCATGACAGACTATATTTGATCTCCAGGCCTTTTGGCGGTAATCAATTAATTTCAAATCAATAGTTATATTTTCTGATATCATAGAAACAATGGGTAGTGGTTTATATGGCCCCATATATTTTCAATGGGGACTTTATATTCTATTGATCATAAACTAAGACTTATCTATAAATTTGTAACTGTGTGGTATAAAAAAATGTAATACAATAATAATATGATATAAATGTGGGACACCATCTGTGACGATTAAAGTGTTCAGGAAAAGTGTCTGTCATTCAACTTGAAGATCTTAAACGGTTACAGGTGTTAACGCATACCTAACATGTTTGGCCACAAATATATATATATACATAACTATTAGTGCATGCCATTGATATTTATAACCATGGCTAGTTATTATCTACCTAATACAGAGTCTCCAAACTAAACATAAAGAGCCTATAGATCGCTGCTAAGTAGAATATGGAAAAACCGTTGTCAGAGAAGGTCCCTGGAATTCAAAGTTATGTGTGAGAAGATCGACAGCTATCGTTTATCTTTTCTTGGGCATGCCGAATAATTCAAAAACATTAACATGGTTTTGATGTGCTCGGATATCTCTACGCATCAGATAGGCTGAGAATACGACCATGTAGATAGACATTATGGTAACATTGTGTACATCTCGGACATATTCCACCTACACCTACACATGTCGTATTTATGGCCAAACGTCACACTCTGGTGTGATCACGTGACTAGGTAAAATCTTGCCATTTTAGGTGTACAATAATGTAATATGAATGATACGAAAACAGGTTGTCTTTGTACATCAACATGTACATATAGTGAAACAATTGATAACTTATATCCCTTTCATCAATGATTTTGACGTACATCACTATCTGTGTGCTATTCGCCGTGCTGTTGGAAAATGAGCAGGGTGCCAGTGTCTCAGGGTCTTATTAGAGGCATGCTCAGCTGACCATGACCAATCACTCAAGACCGAAATACCTCATTTACCCACTGCTGCTTGATATGTTGTGATCCTAGACTCAGGCAGTTAGAGAAATGGCAAGTTGACTGGGTTCAATTAGGTTACAGAAAACGATCCATAAACTGAATGTAACCCAAACCTTTTATTTGTTATACATTTAAAATTCCACGCTCATTCATCAATGATGAACATACCATTTGCTCCTAGTTGTATATTACCCTTATTCTCCACTGTTTACTGAGGTTCCACACTTCACCACCGGGTGGCGCGGGTGATCGGCGGGAAGGTCATAGATTCTGCCGCCAGGTGGCCGTGGCTGGTGTCGCTGACGGGCGTGATCCCTAAATACCGCTTCTGCGGTATTCCCATCAGCTCCGTGGTCGTCACATGTAGCGGGTCTCTGATTGGTGCACGCTGGGTGATGACAGCTGCGCACTGCGTCAAGAATGAAAAACTAGGGTAAGTATGACATATTATCCTACCCCTAATAAAAAAACGCCATAGGCTTAGCATGGGATTTGTTAATGTCACGAGTGTGACATAAAGTGTTGTTTATGCCACTACTTTCTGATACTGAAAAAATATGGAAACGGGGTAGGATAAAATCTAGATGCCACTCGTTTGAGTTTGAGCTTATTCATGCCACGCATTTGTTGGCTCCGTAATTTCACGAGTCGAAGACGAGTGACATTACCCTATATGTCACACCCGTGAAATAAACAAATCCCATGTTAAGCCTATGGCGTTTTTTAATAGGGGTAGGATAAAGACTAATATGAGAGCTGTGGTCTTTTATAGGTTATGGAGTCAGGTTCCACTCTACTGGACAGCACGAATGGGTGACATAAAAAGAACTGTGAGTACAAAATTCAAAATATGTTCACGCCTTGTAATTATTGAGAATGGTGAAAAAGATACGCTAGTGAAGTACAGTAGAACCCCGCGTAAGTGGACACCCTCCGTTCCGGGCCAAAGTGTCCGCTTACGCGGGGTGTCCGCTTACACGGGGTTAAATAAACATCTAATATAGGGAACCGTTCCGACCAAAGGTGTCCGTTAACACGGGGTGTCCGCTTACGCGGGGTGTCCGTTAGGCGGGGTTCTACTGTATATTGTAAAGCATTCTTGGCATTACTCCTTACTGACATTTCGCATATAATAAGCGGTAAGGCTTTTGTCAACGAATGGAAAGAAAGGTATTAGAGAGAAGGTGCTAATCAAATACCGCCCAAGTGCTATTGTCAAAAATAGCTTAATGCACTCAAATAATGATACTGAGAAATCGATTTCTGGTGAATATTTTTTGGGAATACATGTACCACTAAGCAACATCGGAATGATCTCATCCATTTTATCATATATCTATAACTATCTATATTTGTTCCTCCAATAGTCGTTGAAGCCATGTTGCAACCTTGTCAAGTAATTCAGCATTGTGTTTCTATCATCTTTGTTTCACGCATGTTTACAAGCTATTCTCTGATTGGTCAATTGTCGTCACATGGTGACTTTTGCTAGCGAAAGTACGACCTTGATAATGATAACCATCTTTATATTGTGAAATGTATAGTTGTCATATCCCTAGCAGCGTATCTGGTGTTCAGCCATAGGTCCAATGGTCATGGGACACGGTCTAATGCTCACCTGTTATTTACTTGATAGAAACAGCAGGACACGGTTTAATGATCACCTGTTATCTGATTGACAGAAACAGCAGGACACGGTCTAATGGTCACCTGTTATCTGATTGACAGAAACAGCAGGACACGGTCTAATGGTCACCTGGTATCTGATTGACAGAAACAGCAGGACATGGTCTAATGATCACCTGATATCTGATTGACAGAAACAGCAGGACATGGTCTAATGATCACCTGTTATCTGATTGACAGAAACAGCAGGACACGGTCTAATGATCACCTGATATCTGATTGACAGAAACAGCAGGACATGGTCTGATGATCACCTGTTATCTGATTGACAGAAACAGCAGGACATGGTCTAATGATCACCTGTTATCTGATTGACAGAAACAGCAGGACATGGTCTAATGGTCACCTGGTATCTGATTGACAGAAACAGCAGGACATGGTCTAATGATCACCTGATATCTGATTGACAGAAACAGCAGGACATGGTCTAATGATCACCTGTTATCTGATTGACAGAAACAGCAGGACACGGTCTAATGATCACCTGATATCTGATTGACAGAAACAGCAGGACATGGTCTGATGATCACCTGTTATCTGATTGACAGAAACAGCAGGACATGGTCTAATGATCACCTGTTATCTGATTGACAGAAACAGCAGGACATGGTCTGATGATCACCTGTTATCTGATTGACAGAAACAGCAGGACATGGTCTGATGATCACCTGTTATCTGATTGACAGAAACAGCAGGACATGGTCTAATGGTCACCTGGTATCTGATTGACAGAAACAGCAGGACATGGTCTAATGATCACCTGATATCTGATTGACAGAAACAGCAGGACATGGTCTAATGATCACCTGTTATCTGATTGACAGAAACAGCAGGACACGGTCTAATGATCACCTGATATCTGATTGACAGAAACAGCAGGACATGGTCTGATGATCACCTGTTATCTGATTGACAGAAACAGCAGGACATGGTCTGATGATCACCTGTTATCTGATTGACAGAAACAGCAGGACATGGTCTAATGATCACCTGTTATCTGATTGACAGAAACAGCAGGACATGGTCTAATGGTCACCTGGTATCTGATTGACAGAAACAGCAGGACATGGTCTAATGATCACCTGATATCTGATTGACAGAAACAGCAGGACATGGTCTAATGATCACCTGTTATCTGATTGACAGAAACAGCAGGACATGGTCTGATGATCACCTGTTATCTGATTGACAGAAACAGCAGGACACGGTCTAATGATCACCTGTTATTTACTTGACAGAAACAGCAGGACACGGTCTAATGATCACCTGATATCTGATTGACAGAAACAGCAGGACACGGTCTAATGATCACCTGTTATCTGATTGACTGAAACAGCAGGACACGGTCTAATGATCACCTGTTATTTACTTGACAGAAACAGCAGGACACGGTCTAATGATCACCTGTTATCTGATTGACAGAAACAGCAGGACACGGTCTAATGGTCACCTGTTATCTGATTGACAGAAACAGCAGGACATGGTCTAATGATCACCTGTTATCTGATTGAGAGAAACAGCAGGACACGGTCTAATGGTCACCTGTTATTTTATTTGATAAGGCTGACCTCTCCACTAACATCCGGGATTTCTTTGCGGAGGCGCTAAACGTGGACAACATCAAGGACTGGGACATCACTGCGGACCGCATCTTCATCCACCCCGACTACGATCCGAAGAGTTGAGTGGATTCGTCATCCCTTGAGCTGCAGTTTGCCACAATGCCTCATATTATACTATTATTCTGCTCTCCTCCTCCCGTCTCTCTATCCTTCTCTCTCCCCCTCTCTGGCTGCTTGCCATTCTCTCGCTCGTTTTTTTTGGTATTAGTTCTCTGTTTTTTGTCGGCAAAATTTTAGTCTGTACAGATGTGATGGCCATGACAATGACCATAATGAGAACACTCTGAGGAGCGCAGGTTCTGGCGGCCGGGTGTGGGGAGGACAGACTCGGTCAGCACCACCTCCTCAGACATGTCCCATCTGGTCGTTACGTGCTAGAGTACAGTAGACCTTACACTGGCCACCCAAACCACCCCTCTCATAAGATCTCACACTCTCTAAGTCGTGTTCTGTACTCTCACTACGCCCTATGGAGAAAAATTCTTAACGAACTAGGCTTAGAGCCTTGAAAATCCACTGACTTGCCTCCTGTGCTAAAGACGTACATCAATGCAACCCAAAGATTCCTGTAATCTCATTGATGCCACTTAGCGGGAATACTGTGTGCTAGTGGATTCTCAAGGCACTAAGCCTAGTTCGTTAAGACTTCTTTTTCCATAGAGCCTAGTGAGAACCTTGTACAGATTACGACTTAGAGAGTGTGAGATCTTATGAGAGGGGGTGCCCAAACTATACTATGTTAGAATAAATTTGGGGTGACACTATTTGACTGATGTTGTCTGGGGGCGACCGTTTGGTTGGTGTGGGTTTTTTTTTGTTTTTTTTTTTTTGGGGGGGGGTTCACTGTAAAAAAGTACATAACAGTTATTCTGGCCTGAATTTTCTCAAACATGTAACAGCTTTTTTGAAGTATACTAGCGACTTCGTCGCGTCGTATCCCCCCCTCCCCCCCCCCCCCCCAGCCTAGTCTGTTCAAGGGACGTTCCCTGCTAGACAGCACTCAGTGGTGCCCCCTACTACTAATACCTGGAACTATCATTTAGTTCCCGACCATCATTTCATGTGACACCGATTTTAACGACTACCAGCGCAATTTTTCTCGTGGCTTGATAACTACAGTTTTAAATTGTAATTTCGGTATGGATAGAAACAAATCCTAAGGATAAAAATAGATCTGTGTAGAGAAACACAAAAAAGAGAGGCAGGATTCAGTTAAGTACTGCACAAGAATCTCACTCTCGTGGCCCTTCAATCTCCAGCCCTAGCTCTGGTTCACTATGTCTCTATGTGCGGGAGCAACTTCAAGCAGATTCGACGGAATTCTACCATTTTAAATATAGTAGGTAGCAAGGCACACAGCGCTAGCGACTGCTGATGTATGACCCGACCGGGTTTCGCTGGCGTTTTATGTGGTGAACACGATGACGGCCAGTAGTAAGCTTGTCTCCCATTGGTTCTAATGGTCATATGTCTATGATCCAATGCTCTGATTAGTGGTTAATTATGTACACCAATCGCTTTCCCCTACACTTGTCAGTCAGGCTTTACCCTGTTCACCTGTGGGGTTGGTGGCAGTGCTGCCCTCTGTGGGGGTGTTGATGTACTGGCTCCCTGTCTGGTATGCACTGTTACTTTCAAAAGTTGTGTGCTGCCAAAAAAAAAAATTCACAACTTCGGAGATAATAATTCGCACCCAACACCACCACCAAGGTTTAACCCTTTAAAGACGGGGGTCTGTGGCAGAGCCCTGTTGGTCGTGGCGGGTACTTGGGACTGGTAAAATGCCAGGGGACGGGCCCATTTTTGTCTAAATCAAAATTCTATTATTTGATCACGTGATATTACACATCAACCTTATTTATATTATTTGTTTAACCAAGTATCATTAAATACTATATCATAGATATATTCTCTGAAAGTTTCATATTCATTGTTCGATTATTTCTTCATGAATAATTGTAAATTGTAAATTTTACTAAATTTCATAAATAATGCCTCAAGGCATTCTCAGGTCTACGCTTGGGAATGCCTCAAGGCATTCTCAGGTCTATGCGGGGGAATGCCTCAAGGCATTATCCGCCCTGAAAGGGTTAAAAGGGTTAGAGCGAAACATCCGGATGTCAAGGAAAAAGATTTGCGCTATGTAATGTATCAGCTTTTTATATAAAAAAAAGTAGTCTGCCAGAGGTATCTATCTACACGATGATAATGGTAAATGGAGTAATGAGTGTTTCGGGGTGACACCATCCGCATGATGAACATAAGGGGTGTTACCATTTGGCTGATGTTGTTTTTGTTGCTGGTTTCAGAGACATGGCTACATGACCTTGCGCTGATCCGACTGACCCGCGGTGCTCCTGTCACCAAGTACTCACAAGGTGTGCCCTACATCCACCAGGTGGTGCTCAACAATGGCGCCAACCCCTTTTTCCCCCCAGATGGTGCCTCTTGTGTCTTCAAAGGCTGGGGGTGCAAAGAATTTGGTGAGTTCTTTTAACATGGGTAATACGCTCAGATACGCTACCTAGGTTAGGGAGAGCTGATATAGATTATAGCATGCTGCAAAAAATCCCTTCAGTATGAATCACGTTGGTAGGGTGCGGGGGCCCAGTCTCGAGAGGCGCGCCCACCTGACCATGACCTAACCATGTCACCACAGACCGAAATACCTGATTGGCCCACTGGTAATCGATATATTTGGAAACTGCAAGGGCTTTTGGGTTACAGTAAATTATCCATAGACTAAATAACACTCAAATCCTTTTTCATAGTTTCACGCTCATGCATCAAGGAAGAATATTACTTTTTTCCTTTGCCTTCTGTGAAGTCATCACTTTGACAATCTCCAATATGGACATGTATCTTTTGAACCTTTGGAGCGGTTCCTCGTTTGTTCTGGGGCCACTCACGTAGTGTTACGTAATATCAGATAATGCGTTCTACATATCATTTTTGCTATGTCTTTTTTTACAACAAATTTACAAAAATTTTAAAATACTTTTGTTTCACATTTTCATTTTCTCAAGGACTATGTCATTGTAATAGAAAAGCGAGTTTCTCGTCCCCGGAGATAGTGTTGCATTCCCGTTTCTCAATAGACCCTATTGAGGTATCCCATAATTCAGTCTATTCACAAATTCCGATTTTCGCTGATTACCAACGTGGTATGGTGATAGACCCTTACCCGTAACCCAGATTTAATGCAGTTTAACGCTTTTCAGATATCTTCAAATTGAAATTCTGATGCCAGAAATGAAAATTTCAGCTATTTCTACACAGGAATCCGAAATTATATTCAGTTTCTCCAATTATAAATAAGAAAACTGTGGTTCATGTTGTCGTAGTGTGCCAAGTCTATCGGGAGCGGAACTTTGCTTTACCCGGGGCGATAATCGGGAGTTAAGTAACCTCTGGAGGCTCTATTGAGATGAGTGCGTGCCTTCCCTTGGCCTGGCTGACCAACGTGGAGGCAGGCCCTGGCAACAGCCCACTCCACCCACAAGTGTTGCATGTTCACGGAATACCGATCAGTTCACCCTGGTCAGCCAGTGATCAAAGAACGCTACAATAAACAGCAGGGCAAAAGGAATTCTCTTCATTTAGGATACTTTCCAATACACTAAAATATCCGATCGTATCTTTGTCCCTATTTTGTCTCGTGTTTATTAACCTTTCTTTCAAGAGCTGTAAAGAATGCATATCTCACATGTCAGTTATGAATGACACCTATCAAACGGGCAATTAAATCATGTTGAATCTGTCGGATTAGAGGACATCTACACACCAATGGCTTCTTTTCTCAAATTCAAGAGGCATTTATTGTCAGAATCATACATCAAGATCTCTACGTTTCAAAGTTTGATTATCGGTTAAAACTTTGAGTACCACAGTTAGCCAAGTGGATGCTGTATGTTTTGTTTTTGTTGTTGTATTTTTAGGGGGGAGAAGTTCTGTTAACAATACATAGCATTGATTGACTAATAGCTCGGTGACAACCACTTAAGTCATACATACTACAAAATAACATTAGGACACTAGATCTAAGGATGGGAAAGCACAAGGCAAGTGTATATCTTTATCGTGTCAAAGATTATAAGTATTTCTAAAAAGGGTCACTTAATTTCTGTCCGGTAGGTGGCGAGCTGGAGGACGTGGCCCGCCAGGTGGAGCTAGTGAAGATAAATGACGGACAGTGTGCCCGGAAGTGGAATCTTAACATGGTGTCACGCATCTGTGCAGGGGACGACAACACTGGAATATGCCAGGTAATAGCTGATATCTGATAACTTAATGTTTTAATGTCTGTGTTTCTTGGACATATTCTTGCATCTTCTAATGATATCGTGAAATATCATATATGCAGTTTGAGGGATGACAACACTGGAATATGCCAGGTAACAGCTGAAATCTGATAACTTAATCCTGTATATGCCTTGGACATATTCATTATCAATGCATCTTCTAATCATATCGTAAGATATCATATCATCTGCAGTTTGGGAGATGCCAACACTGGGATATGCCAGGTCCGAGCCACTATGTGACAACTAAATTATCTAATATCTTATCTATGTGCCTTGGATATATTCATTACCAAAGTATCTTCTATACATGGAATAAGATAGAAAGACTATTGACTGGTTTCAGACGTATGTTCTGAGGAGTTGACGCGTAATAATATCCGAGATATTTTGAGGATATTACGTAGAGTCGGAAGAGCATATGACCGTTTTTATCTTTAATCGGTCAATACTGTATCTATTATCAATCTTTCATCGTAATAGTACAATCAGACTAGTTTACTTTGATTTCTCAGTACTTCAGACACTAATTATCAATGATTCGTATTAATAACGCAAGTAAATGTACACTCCGTAGCTCTACGGGTGGAACCCGAAGCACAAAGCATTTCCTGACTTATCTCAAACGATAATTTACACTAGTTTGAAATGAATGAGGATAAAATACAATGGAATGGCAACCTTTCAAAAGATAAACTATAGCCTACCTTATTGAAATGTTTCTCTAAAAGCTAGTAGATATCGCCCCGATCACTAGCGCAAGTTCTCACCGAAATTTGGATTACATGTATATTAAAATAGTATTTCTGTTGTTTTCTCATTCAGTGTTCTCAGGCTTGCTCTTTTTCCCCTTGAATCTACCTTGAAATATGCAAATAAAACCTATCGCCCTCGTGGGATCCCCCAAATAAGTTATTCACCCATCACTTTGCTCAGATTACTTTCCTTCCTGGAAAAAAATACATTGGTGAAATTTATGCATTTTTACTGACGAAATATGTTTGATGTTCGGTTGCAGGGTGACAGCGGAGGACCCCTGGTGTGCAGATTGGGAAGTGAGTGGGTCCAGGTCGGTGTAGCCTCGTTCACATCTCGTGCCGCGGGCCGACCTGGCGTCTTCGTGTCTGTCGGCTACCACTACAGCTGGATCCAGAGTGTCCTCGCGCATAACTGACATACAAGATAACAGCTCGTGCCAGGCTTCTGTGTGATACACTTTAAATAACTGTTAACTCCATGGTCATTCATATACCAACGCCTTTTTAGAGGTCATGGCTCTATTTTCAATTATGATTTGAGCTTTCCTCATTATATTTTCAGTATTTTTCAGAAGATTGTGATATACAAGTGACTTCTGATAGAAATTCTAGCTGAGTTCTCAATATGATGATAACCTGTTTTGTGAGTTATAGGGGTTCAGATGTGCACCATTTCATTTACATGTGTTCTCCATCATCGTTCAGTTACATGTGCTCAATATTACATCATTGGATACATGTGCTAATCTGCATTCGAAGAATCCCATAGAAATCTGGAAATTCCGCATGGCATTCTCTAGCAATATCGATTGGAATGCTTTATGGCATACATGTGGGCTGCTGCAACTCTCTCTCTCTACTTGGCTGAGAATCTATACGTCACAAGTTCAAAACCGATTTTCGCAGCAATTTTGGATTTCAAGATGGTTGACAGATATGAAATACCTCAAAGTGATAGGTTAATATATATCCTGCCTTCCAAACAATTTATTGTATAGGCCTACAAGTTTAATGAATGTTTTACTGTCCACTCAAGGAAAAGTATAATGTATTTTTACTATACACTTTGACAGTCATATTGAATTTTTCAGCAACATTAAAATGATTGAGCTTAGTCCCTACTCTGATTTTGACTAGTACATTACATTCTACTATTCTGCTAAGTTTCATGCTTGTATACCAATATTAAGTCATATCGCATGATTCTGCGGGACTACCTGGATTCATGAATGATCAAGTTGGACTTCGCCATAATTCTTAGAAGGCTTGAACAGCAGACAGATTGAGGTTGATGTTACCTGTTTTATACTTAATAAAACCTTTTTTATTTAGGATATAAATCGCCTTTTGTTCTCTCTTGTAATCCTTTATGATGAAGATATTTCAGAATATGTGTAATTTCACCTATCTGGCTATCATTATGATTAGGCTACAATGTACATACCGGTACGGTACTTCATTGACTATTAGTCTAATACTGGGTCAGTACATAGAAAGAGGGATTAAAGCATAATGTACATTTCAAATTATTGTGATGCTTTAGTTATTTAAATCAATCCAAGTAAATAATACATTTGATTTTTGTTTATGTAGGCCTAATACCTAATAATATACTCCTATTTGTAATTCTTGGTGAATAAATCCAAGAATGGTTTACCAGTTGCTAAATATATTTAGTGTTGTGATAGAAGAGAAAATAAGATACATCCAGAAACTTGACAAAGCCCCTTAGTTGCTATTAGGCATATTATTTTCGTTTTTAAAATATTAGCAGTGCCAAGCACAGGTACAGGGAGAGTGTCCCGCTACTGTAATGCAAAAATCACACTGCGCCGCTCCGGTTTATCGCTCCGCAAAACGAGTTTCTGTAGGTTGCTCTAGCGGCACGAGTTTCTGTAGGTTGCTCTAGCGGTGCAGTGTGCGCAAGAATTGCGCCGTGCTCCCTAGTGACTGACTAGGGAACCAGCGTAGTTTAGTGTTAGACGAAGAAAAAAGGGGGCGCTACCCTTCACTGCTGGTCGCCGGCGTACGTTAGTAGAGACGGGTACCAGATGGTGTTGTTGTTGAAAGGAGACGCCTTGGAAGCCTTGTTGCAAAGTGGAGATACTTTATCGTTTTGTGGAACTGAGTGACCGTGTCATGGAAAGAAATAACAAATGGTAGGTATGGTGAAACACGCCCAGTTGTTGATCTGGTCAGCATCTGCTGAATCTTAATGATTGTGATGCATTTTACACCAATGTGGTAGCTGGTTAGACCCATCTACCGTATTATCGCCCCTGTACCGCAGTTGAACTACAGTCTACAGATAAATATTAGTAGTTGTCAGTTCAAAGGCGACTTCAAAGTGTACAGGTCTATAAAGATGTTGTTTGAGCCGTATCTCTCCCCTGACACTTATTAGGAAACGTGTTGGTGTGTGTTAAAGCTCTTTCTAGAATCTACCGTAGCTGTTTGGGTCGCCACGACTATTATTATTAAAGATCTTTTCCCCTTGCTGTCATGTATGAAAGTGGCCTTATTCTCGGGAGCGGAACGTTCAACCCAAAACGAGGCAAAGGGTTAAACCAATTTTCAAAACCCTAGCTTTCTGTTATTATCGCTCGATCGACGAAACGTAAATCGATGTTTGAACTTTCTGTAAATGAATAATATGCATAATCAAAAGTAGTTTGATGTGTTTCTAGCAAGATATATCAATAAACTCTGTGGGATAGAAGTTTGAATGTCTGAATCTGCACATTTATGTACTTTTGAGCAAGTTTTTATTTTGACATTTGTAGCAGTCTGTCATTGCATTTTCAGCAGATTTCTGGAAAAAAAGACCAAATAAAACAATCATTGCAAAACAAATTGATAAAAAAAAAACCCACCAAACACCTTCCCCTACTCTTCATCTCCATTCCATTTTTTGTTTGATGTCTCTATGTTGGATATCTACTGAGATATTACCAGAGACAAACAGTGAATTTAACATTGGTTGCTATGGAGTGAAAAGTTGTTTAACCCTTTGCGCGTACGAGAGTGCACTGCACCGCTTTACCGAAAACAAACTGGACAGCTATAAAGCTGAGTAGTGCAGTGTTCGTTTTTGCGGCCGGACCTACCCGTTACTACGTTGCGTGACGTCATCGCCGCTCCCGAGAAGCGGGGGCGCTGCGCCTCACACCTCCTCTCTAAATTATTAATCATTTCTCTAGAAATGGTAGAAATTTAATTAAAAGTCACAACAAAACTGTACTATATTTGTAGTCTACTTAAAAGACATCCATTGCAATCTCTGTTTGCGGCGATTCCACGAATGCTGGACGATAAGCTTCGGAGCCGGCACGCCTCGCTTTTCCGCGCGTGAGCGACGGACCACACGCTTTTTCTTGACTTAAGCTACATGCCATTTTTTGTTTCGGTAATAACCGCAGATCGGTGCGGCCGATTGTCTTCATATTTGGAAGGCTTATAGGTCACATATGTCCCTAAATCGTCTAAAAGTTTCATTGCTTAATTCCTAGGGAAGTGCGGAAAATTCTGTGTACGGTACGGCCCGTCGATCTATTCGACTGTGTGTGTCAGTGTTATCAAACTTGGACAGGTATCTGGAGAACTGAGCCCGCAGGAGAACTGAGCCAGACGTGCGAACTGAGCCCGCAGGAGAACTACGCCTGGGGTTGAGATTCAGAGGTGCGAACTGAGCCTGCAGGAGAACTGAGCCTGGGCCCACCGCTAATTAGCAAGTTACTCTGTACATCTCAGGTCATAACGCTGTGAATAATTAACGTAGGAAGGTACTTAGACGATTTGCGTTGACTACCGATTTGCGGTGGACGATTTGCGGTGGGTTTGGACGTTTTGCTGTGATATTCCCGGGGGCCGTGGTGGACGTTTTGCAGTGCAAGGTGAAGAGTGTTAGAGTGAAGCCAACACTAATAAACGGCCGAATTTTACAATTAAAACACTGTTAGAAAGCCGAGACATAGGCCTATCTGTGGTTGTAGTGCGTAGTTATAGTGGGTTTGAATATTTCTACTGGAACAAATCATCCCTTGCAAAGCCTGAAACACCTGTCAAGACTGACAGTTGCTCCTGCCATGTGAGCAATGCAACTACTGCATTGACAAAGCTGCTTCTTTAATTTGCTTCTACAGTACAGTATAAATATTCACATATTGAATATTGGTAATATATTATTATAATACGATGTTCCTGTAATGCTTATAACTTGTAAGGGAAACATATACACTATAATCGTTCCACCAAAGTTTGCAGCAAATCGTGCAGCGAGCGTGACGTCGCAGCGTGTCACACTCGCGAGCCACCCGAGGTAACACGCTACTACAGCCCAGCACTGACTGAGCCAGGCTCACTTCTCTTGGAGGCTCAGTTCTCCTGAAGGCTCAGTTCGCATTCACACCTCTGGCTCAGTTCTCCTGCAGGCTCAGTTCTCTTGTATTCCTTGGACAGTACAAGTCTAAGCCACTCAGTACATTTCAGGTGATAACTCTGTGAATAATTGGTGTAGAAACACCAGGTAAAGACTAATAGATGTCAAAATACATTTTTGAAACCTTGGGTAGGTTTACAGTTTGATTCTCTAAAGGCAACTTATGTAAATTTGCCGTTATTTGTGTGACATTTTCTTCCGATCGCTATGTGCACCTATTATTACTCATGTGCGGTCCGCATATTTTCTGGGTGATTTCAACCACTTCTCATAAGAATTAAGACATGAAACTTTAACATAACGTAGGGAAATATTTAACCTATAAATGTTTCAAATATGAAGAAGATTGGCCACTCCAAACCACCGATATTCGAAAACAAAGCATATCGTCCGAGGCAGCCACAGCGCCAACTACCAAAAACGAATCGTATCGTCCAATTCACGAAGCTTATCGTCCCAAGTGTAAAGGCTTCCAAGCGTATGGTCCAAGGACCGATTCCACAACCCCTAAATGTTCTTAAGTTTATAGTCTACTAGAATACACGGTCACATTGGCATCACCTGGTGATTTTGAAATACTGACAGTCATCAATCCAAACTAATCTGAAATTCAAAATAGACTGACTTAATCAAAGTGTCTATCATTGCCTTTTTCTCTACCCAATAGGTTAATTACGGTTTGACAATTTACATTTGATTGATTTATATGGCCCATTATGGGAAAATGTACTGGGAAATGTATTGAAATAGACAGTTTACTCCAACTCTTTCAGAAACAAGGATGGTGTCCTAGAAATGTTAAAACTTAAATGTGTAATACTATATATGATTTATTGTATTCTGTGAAAATTCGTAGGAAACGACATGGGTTTTACTATGAGAAAAACAACTCTTTAGAAATTTAATGCATGTTCTTTTATAATATTATCATGATATTTATCTCTAGATAAAAAGAACACTAGCAGTGGGAACCAATCTTCTATATTGCTAATGTGTTAGATAACACTTGGAGATCGTCATATTGAATTTCCCGGGAATTTTACTTTTGAAGGTAAAGTACCTCGGGTAATTAGCTATTCAGTTGTAACTCTTCCTTTTCCAGTGTCTATCTGGACTACAATGCAACGACTCCCTTAGAGCCAGAAGTCTTAGAGAACATTAAATCAGCACTGGCTGATGCCTGGGGCAATCCAAGTAGCAGATATGAAGCAGGTATGTGATTTGTTGTTTATTAGATCCGGAGTTTTGCCAGTTTTTCAGAAGAGTACTAGGTTTGCGTTGAAGGGATAGTCACTGAAAATAAATCAGTGTACACTTAACATAAGCAGTTTATTAATAAAGGATGAACTCCCCTAGTGCCCTTCCACTAAGGGGCGAACCCTCCTTGTACCCTTCACTAAGGAATGAACTCACCTAGTACCTTCCAGATGAGAGATAAACCCACCTAGTGCACTTCCAATCAGAGATGAACCCACCTAGTTCCCTTCACTAAAGGGTGAAACCCACCTATCCTATATATAGTGCCCCTCAATAAGAGGGAACCTACCTAGTACCCTTCACTAATGGATGAACCCACATAGTACCCTTCACTAAGGGATGGACCCATCTAGTGTCCTTTTGATAAGAGGTGAACCCACACAGTACCCTTCACTAAGAGATTTAACCACCTAGTGCCCTTCACTAAGGGTGGAACCACCAAGTGCCCTTCCCTGAGGGATGAACCTACCTAGTAGCCTAGTAGCCCTTCATTCAGCGGTAAACCCACCCAGTACCCTTCAAGAAATGGTGAATTTACCTAGTAGCCCTTCATTCAGGGATAAAACCAGTCAGTGCCCTTCATGGGTTTTGTACTTTAAGTACACTGTCCATGCCTTCGCTAAGGGACGAACCCTGCCTTGTTTTTACTCCAACTGACATATCTGAGAGAATCATGACAATGATATATTTTTTCAGGTAAAAAAGCAAAGACTCTTATAGAAGACTCCAGGCGCTCCATTGCGACAATGGTCGGAGGGATCAGTGAAGGTAAATTTGAAAGATATAATTCTAAATCACATCTGACATGCATACAAAAAACTGCATCGAAGACCATTCTTGTAAGTTGATTAGATGGCTATTGGACATCTTTAAAAAGATGCATCTGTGCATGTATTTCTACAAACCAAACAACAATTTGCTTATTATACAGGTAAAATGGTCCTCTGAATAGGAAGCTATGCTAGAATTATAGTCATGAGAAAAAGTGAAATGTGGCATGGAAAGCCAGAAGAAGGCCATAGAAGTTTGTCATCAATTTTGTTGTTGTTGTTTCTGGTAAGACTTTAGGTGAATCAGTTTATTTTATTTTCATATGTTTAGATCAGTTTTAGTTGCTTTCAATGATGCTAAAGGTGTTTTCCTAGCTGTAGAACTGTCCTTTTGGTAAAATATAATACAACTTCGATGAACGGGAATGCAATACATACAATCCTTCTTCTATAAAAGTCTTATCCTACTACCAATCGCCTGTGAATTTCTACAAAGTATCCTATGACTACACAATCACCATGGGTTTGTGGACAGGTATAGGTAATCCACGAGATGTTGAGGTTGAGTAGAATACGAATGTAGTGCGTGTTTGCGTTGTCAACACCTTCATGTTAATGTCTGGCTGTGCACAAATCTAGTGTCTGCCCATCTGCAAAGTCATTTGTTAAGTTGCAGTCTATATATTTGGAAATCAGTGAATTCTGACGGGCGCTGTCAAGTCAAATCACCCAAGTTTGAAATTATTGCCATAACAAACTATCCAGTGTTGTGTCAATGGTCTGTGGCATAGCCCTTCAGTGAGGCAGCACTATAAAACAGGCATAGGGTCCCACTGCTACAAGTAGACAAAAGTTGAGTTAGATAACCTTTCAAGAACCAGATAGGTCAACTAATGCGTCAGTCTCAAAAGGATGTAACTAGCCTACCGAGACGTAAAACTATACAAACAAACAAACAAACGTTCCCAGTTATATACTTACACAGAATAGTTAGAATTATTGCCCAATGTGGGCTGGGTGTACAGATCTAAAATGGATGATTATCTGTATTTGATATACATTTCCTCATCAATATCATTGTCTCTCTAAGAGTGAAAATTCCTGTGACCAGAATGTTCACAGAAAAGTCCTTCCTTCGATTTCAAACTCCTGAAAATCTTTGTCTCTGATATGTGGTTTGCCAGTTATTCTCAGACATAAATAAAGAGACTACGAATTTTTATAAAGAATTATTTTCCTGTGATAGATGATGATTTAAAGTCTGGAATCAGTATGTAAAGTCTAGAGCCAGGATAGGCCTTAAGAATGAGGGAGTCAGAAATCGAACGCAGAGATACTAGGTACTGTTACTAGTTGAGAGAAGACTGGTTTCAATTACATTAGGAGGATCTTATATACAAGCCACAGGGGGGTACCTTGCTGCAGGTTGAGCTTCCAAGCTCTGCGCTGTGTGTGATTGGCTGTGGAACCAACAGCCAATGAGGGATGATCAGTTTTGTTCTGATCTGTCAGACATGTAGGGAGGTGCTCCCAACACTAAAAACACAGAGTGTCATTGTTAGAGTGCAATGGCCCCATGTGGACGGTCCGGAAACAAGAGCGAGCAACGATGAGGGTAAATTTATATAGACCATATTAGCGTTGACGTCACTATCAGGATTTTCCTGCTATCACGTGGCATTTTGGTGCCAAACAAAGCTAAACTCTACGAAGCACCGCATAGACGTAATATCATAGCGGATCCACCGCTGGCTAGTAATGAATGTTTTTAGTAAGAATCCAGCAAAAGTAAAGTAAGTGTAGAATAAATTCATCAGGATACATGTTTTAGAACTGAGAAGTGACTGGAAAATTGGTAAGTTCACTGACAAAATTAAAGCCAGACTCATATTTCATTTCATAACATTGGCACCAACCTTGCAGTCCGGTCTGTGTCAAGTTGTTCTTTTAATGTTTTAAATGGTGACAACACTAAAGTGCTCACTCGTGAGAAAGATCTCATATTGGTACATCTTATTTGATGTCATAGAACAGTTAGATATTCTACAGGAATAAAAAAAATTGTGATGTTTGGGTTCGCCGACACTCTCACTTATGGAGGGATATCCCAATGTTTGGCACCAGAACGTAGGGAAACCCCGCTCTCGGCAGGTAGAATGACGTCATACTAATGTGGTCTATGCCATTCACTACATGCCTGCTGTACTATGAACTGTTACAGGGATGCAAGTTCTCCGTTAATTGACGGAATTCCGACTTTTCATAGTTACAGACAGCATTCCTAGGATGTTTTGACACCTTGACAGCCGCATTACGGGCCGGCAACAAAGACGGGAATATCTGGCTATCAGTGCCGGCCTTCGGGCCTCACTCGGCTGCGCTATGGGCCGGCAAAATCGGCGGGTATACACGGGAACCGTTGCCGGCCACAGGGTCTTAGTCGGCGGCTGTAAAACGTTCTCACTGCCGTGCTCACTGCCGACCTGGTTCCGTCAAACGCCGGCCTTTTGGGCCGGCATAGAGTTGTTCAAGTCTTACATTTTTATATTTTATTTATTTGGGTATTTACAGTAAGGGACTCAGAAAATATCTTCTATTTTTAATAAGAGACTGAGGCTAGTCTACTGTTTCGCTGTTGCGCAAGAAGGGGATTCCCCAGCTCACTGAAATAGAAACAGTATCATAAGGGGTTATTTCCGACCTTTTCCTCAGTCCCGACTTGCATCCTTGTGAACATCAAGTCCTGAGGGAGTGCCTATCAAATGACTGTTCCAGTTCAGTCATTTATGGCACTAATGAATACAGACAATTTTAATGGTCAATCTCTTCACATAGAAACCAATATAACTGGTCACAACAGGAATGTAGACACCCGAACTTTACAAACCGATTAGACGACCTTGATAATTGAAGTAATGGATAGTAGCTTACTGAGACCCTGTTCATTTTCGATGGGGACTTAGTAGTAGGTGAGTTATAAATGATAAGATGTACTTTTCTCTAAACATAGTTATAAATAATAAGACGAGCTTTCTAAATGTCCCATTCCAGACGTTATATTCACCTCGGGAGGAACCGAAGTGAGTACACTGTTTACAATATTTAAAATGTTTCTCAAGAAATTTCGGCTTATATTCTAAAGAAAGAAAAAAGGTGGACAATTTCAGAGGCGCTATCAATGTTCGAAATAGGAACAAATTAAGTAGATTGTATACGTTGAATTACAGAATAATTATGATTATAGAATTCATTTTTTATATAATATTAGTGAATCCGAATATTAAGACTTTTCGTCATCGGAAACCTCTTTAAATATCTAATTTAATTTAATCTCATCATTTATTTCGTTGGCTAGTTTTGGAGCTATTAAAGTAACATATATTTCCTACCTACTTTTGAAGATTGATATTCAAAACATTTATATGTACATAATCTGTATTGCCATTGTAGGCAAACAATATGGTGCTACATACTGCAGTCAAACATTTCCACAAAACCTTCCAAGGTCATTTGAAAAGAGGATCAGATGGCGGTAAGCTGAACAAGATTCCACACATCATTACATCCAATCTGGAGCATGATTCTATCAAACTGCCTCTCGAGGAAATGGAAAGAGAAAAATTAGCAGGTTAGTTTTTTCAGTTCATCTACATCAACTTAAGTTTTGTAAATTGAAAATGGATGATTATATACATTTGATATACATGTCATCATCAATATAAAGAGACATCACAAGTTTGAGTCTGAGTTTATTTATGCCACACATTTTGTTGGCTCCGTAATGTCACTCGTCTTCGACTCATGAAATTATGGAGCCAACAAAATGAGTGACATAAGTAAACTCAAACTCAAACGAGTGGCGCCTAGATTTTATCCTACCCCGTTTCTACATTTTTTCAGTATTAGAAAGTAGTGGCAGAAACAACACTTTATGTCACACCCAGTGACATAAACAAATCCCATGTTAAGCCTATGGCGTTTTTTATTAGGGGTAGGATAATATCATTGTCTCCCTGAGAGAAAATTCCGGTGGCCAGAATATTCACAGAAAATTCCTCCTTTCTGTGTCCACACCTCTCACATTTCCGACGCTCCCAGTTGCAGACCCCACCTCGTATTGAAGCTCACTGTACTGATTGATGTACCCCCATCAACCCCAATACTTTCCGTCATACCTCTATTTAATGCTACCTTCAAGGTTATTCCTGTAACCAAAACTCGCTTCTAGAACTGGGAACACACTCAATGCACATTTTCAGCTTCATCTGTTCAATGAATTACTAACATTGACCACAAAGCAGTATTCTTATTAACCACAACGTAATAAGCAACCCACGTTGGGTTTCGGAGTTAGCTCAGAGGTTAAGCCACTGGACTTCTAATCACAAGGTTGTGGGACTTTGGGGGTTTGAGTCTCACTGCAGCCACTTTTCTCCTTCATCCCCAGCAGTGGTAAGCTTACTGCTATATCAAAAATCAATCCTTTTCATACCATGTATATGTGTTGTGGGAACTTAAAAAACTCTCATTACAGAAAATATACGAGGGTAAGATTTCTACCTAAACTCATCTCATTGATTCGATCACTCTCCCAACCAAAGTTAGTCCAATAGAACATAATGTACGTTAAACTACCAAAACAAAGTAAACAAAAACTGGTTTACTTTCCTTTTTTTTTATTAAAAGAAAGACAAGTACAATCACCCGAAGGCGTTCTTCCATGTACCAGCCGAACATAGAACAAAGTTCGTTGCAGATAAACATACCATATAGTGCATCCAAACACAAAGAAGAAAGAAATATATTAGTCTTTTGCGTTTAACATGGTCTACAGGTCATTTTATACAGTAGTAGTAGTTGTAGTATTCCATTACTCGCAGAAACAACAAGTGCTGAAAGTAGCAATATGTTCAGAGGTAGCAGCTTTCCAATTTTCCATGGAAATCCACTCTTTCATTTTCAGTATATAAAGTGTTTTTTTCTTGTGTAAGACAAACATAATATTTATTGAGCCACATTCGCACCAATGATTTAGGGAAACTGGTTAACCTAATTGGGACGGGTCCTCCTACCGCGTTTCTTTGGCTAAATCTACCACATGAGCTCGTAGATTTAGCGAAAGAAACAAGGTACGAGGACCCGTCCCAATTAGGTTAACAAGTTTCACTTGTACTATACACCTCTAAATATTCGTAATTATTTAATAACTTACAAAAATAAGTCAATGTCAAAGCCGAAATCAAACTGTGCTGATAGTGCAGATGTTGTTTTATGCTACGCACCACGTACGCTGGTTCCCGGGGTATCCGCTAGGGGGCTCGGCGGAGATATACCCGCAGGGAGAGCCCGATCGGTGGACAGATTCTGACCACTGCGTGCATGCGCAGTACACCTCCCTGTTTCAAAACAAATAACATGGGGTGTGTGGCCGAACCGAATCGTGATCATGATATCAATATATATAGAATGATATCAAATGATAGATCTAGTCGGAAAATGATGCCTCAAAGTATTTCCATTGTTGTTGAGTATTCAAACCATACTGACAGTCGATTACTGAACTGTATGCACTGCCATGTCAAGTGAATGGAGTGGAAGCCTTCAGATTCAAAACAAACAACATGGCGGGTGTGGTGCAAGTGTGAGTAGACACCATATCTAATGGAAAATGCACACTGTAACTAAAAATATTATAACAAATTTATTGGGGAAATGATGTTTTGTAACCCTGCCTTTGTTTTGGAATGTATTACACATACTGACAGTCGATCCCTGAGCAAGATGCACAGTCATAATTAATTTTCAAGTGCCAGCGGCCCCTATTATCGCTCAAGCACTTGTCAAAGTCTTCAAAGTTTGTTTTCGATCAATATTTCAGGTATGATTTGATATCATTAATTATATTTCTCTCTTCTTATTCAATTGTATCAGTTTGATAGCCCATTGTGGCTTATTGCTCGTGATAACCACATCGAAACTATGGCGATGTCCGTTGGCATTTTGAAAATTTAGCTGGTTCCCAGGTCTGTCCCCCGCCTCCAATGATGCAATCAAAAACCAGCGTTCAACCTCTGCCAGCAGTCCACCCACTGCCTACTACCTGCCTGTTAGGTAGCCAGCGGCGTACACAGGCGGAACCCAGCCAACGCACCACGCACGTGCGTCATCATAACTCTCCACGCAGAGACATTTAGCACAATGCATACCACAACATCTGGGTGGAGACTATTGAATGTTCAAAGTGTGGTGGTATGGCGCCATACCGGCACAGTATGGTGGTACGTCTCAAATACCAATTGGACAGCTAAGGTTGGTATTTGGAGTATTTCAGTGCATAGGTGTATAGTAAAATGGGGGTTTGAACCTCCCATCAGACCCTCACCCCCATGCCATGAACCACTAACGTGTTTTCCATACTGTTTCTAACCACAAATGCCATCCCCGTACACACGTCATTCCACAGCTCTAAACACCAACTTCCAGTCCCCAAAACTGTCCAGTCATGTTCCCCTCTAGATTGAATTTTGTATCTATATTTTCTATGATTTTGAGAATCTCATACAACGTACTCATTTGTTTCGACAGATGTGACTTTCGTTGCGGCATCTAAACTGACAGGGAGAGTTGAACCCGGAGACGTGGTTGCAGCAATCAGACCCACGACTATCCTAGTCACGATAATGACCGCCAACAACGAGACTGGAATCATTCAGGTAGGAACTCGTTTAGCATACGAAGTAGGACTCGAACCCACACCACAAACTATATTACGAAACATGGCAAATAAACATGTTGCCTTTTGTGAACCAGAATATAAACGTGCCAACTGTATATCTTTATCTACTTAATAGTTTTTGTTTGGACTTTCTAGCTTAATTATCATCGGAGATACAATGTGAAATCTACAGCGGGTCACTCTTGCAAAGTGAGACTGCTCGATTCTAAGTTAGAATCTCTATCCAATCTTAGTTTGACACACTGATATTCTATCAAATAACACAATATTTAAGGCGATAAATGTATCATATCCATTATATTTAAAAAATTGGCACTGTGCACACCGCAGTAATGACTGCCTTTTCCTTTAACGAATTGTGGAGGCCATACATGGGCCATTGCCGGCAGCTAGCGTGCAACCGCTCATCTGTTGCTATTCTTACTTATAAT
Source organism: Alentia gelatinosa (assembly GCA_950022655.1). NCBI lineage: Eukaryota > Metazoa > Annelida > Polychaeta > Phyllodocida > Polynoidae > Alentia > Alentia gelatinosa. The sequence continues at coordinate 16,539,423 of OX465592.1, forward strand.
ACCATAAATAAAAGAGAAAATATAATCCTGATGCTAAATAATGAATATCTGAAGACGCGGCATATGTTGTTTCTGTTGCAGCTACTACCGCATAATTCTATTCTTCATCCCTGGATGTGTGAATAAACTGTGGTTTTCATTGACAGCCTGTAGAGGAGATTTCTGAGCGTGTCCGTGCACTGAAGCGCGACGAGTCCTGCGAGACGAGGCGCATTCTCCTCCACACTGATGCTGCACAGATGATCGGTAAATTACCTGTGGATGTGTGCAACCTTGGCGTGGATTACTTGACAATCGTAGGCCACAAGGTGGGTACAAAACCTCTCTAGCAGTGGTAGCTTCACTGCTCTATCAAAGGCCAGTCATTCTCATTCCATATCTATGTGGTTTAGGAACTAAAAGAACTCTCACCTCGGTAAATGTATAGGGTAGATTTCTACCTGAATTCATATCATGGATTCGATCACCACCGCATGGAATCCTGCTTGGGTTGAAACTGACTTGTTTTGTTACCGGTTTTAATCAAATAACCTAAAAGACTTATACCCTATTTTCCAGTAAAAATCACTCATTTTGTTATTTATTCTTGTGTTTATGTCAGTATAATCCTAGGGCAAAACCTAGTGCCCCAGGCTCGTAGGAACACCGATTCCCCTTCAGGACTTGGTAAGTACCTCGGGTGATTACCTAATTAAGCTATGAGTTATAAAAGGAATACCGCATTCAAAATCAACTATTAAAATGATAATAGCAATAAGCAGGGAGCCGTTTTTTAGACGGGATAATCGTTAATAGCGATTATTAAAAAGTCAAGACGTTTTCAAGTTAGATACAGCGACCATTGGCCCCAATGGTTCGATTATTATCGCCAAATGTATGATAATTCCAAAACGGTCGCTATTAACGATTATCCCGTCTGAAAAACGGGTCCCTTGAGTATAGTGTAACAGTAATGGCTTGGGAAGTGATGGTGGGGGACAATATCCATATTGGACTCACCAGGGTGGCGTTGCTCCATGTTTGGGATGAATATGCAGATCACAGAATAACAACCATCATTGCACGAAAACCACCATTTTATTCATATATACGCCATCGCGGAAGTGCATGTATTGGCTGACTATTGACTTGTTTTCATATATATACGCCCAGGGTTTATATACGCACACGTCTTGGCTGTATTTCTCACCCGGTGTATATGAGAGGAAATATCCTCTCCCCCCGCTGCCTCCCGCCCATTTGTGTTGGTAGAAGTATATGTGATCTCAGTGGGAAACCCTCCCCCACAAAGCCCCCCCCCCCCCCCCCCCTCCACCACCTCACGCCGCCCGCTCTCAGTGAAGCCCTCTTCACTAGACGTTTATATCCGCCTACAGATGAGGCGTATATACACAGGGAATAGGACGACCTTGTATACGCAAAAGTCATACTTATATACGCTGGGAGCATTCATATGTAAAATGGTGGTTTTTGTGCAGTGCATAGGACGAAAATGTTGTTCCAGGTTCTTTGCATATTGCGTCATAACTGTGGCCCCATCTGTTTTCAATTACAAAACTAATGAACCATTCACCTATGCGTCACTGAAAATGTGGTATTGTGAAAAGTAGCAATACAACTTGAAAATAACATCACCACACGATCCAATATTACTGGATCAACGTTTTCCCCACATTTCTAGGAGCAACTATCCTTGGCATTTTAGATTTTGACTGTATCTAGGTATATGTGACCATCCTACATCTTTGTTGTAGTATATTTTTTCTATCAACACCCCACCTGGCCATGAAAACTTGGCTCATTTCATGGGCCCAGTCTAATTTGATCCATATCTTTGGTTAAAATGTAGTTAGTCAATGCTTATCATCCACAGTAACTTTTAGCCCTGCCAACCTAAAGACCGATACAAAATTGCAAGAAATTCTTTTATTGTTATAAGTATTAATGTACCCAGTCTATTAAGATGACCCCCAAATCTAAAATGGCTGCCACTCAATGTTCTAGTATTTTTCAAGTTGTGGGCAAAATCAACCCAAAACAGGCAATTCATTAGATATAACCTTGTTTTAGATACCACTACTCCTACAACCATTAAAGTGTTGACAGTCCGCGAGATGGTGTGATGGATGAGGTTCCCCGATCACACTGGTTCCCCTTGCTATCTTCGTACCTACGATTGTCGCAGGTACAAAACTCCTTGGAGTTTTGAGTGATGTTGTAACGGGTATAGTGCGTGTGGGTGCGTGTTAGCCAGTAGTGCTGTCCACCCTCACCAGAGGGGCTCATCCATGCTTCACTGATCTGCATGCTAACCATGACCCTACTGCCTGCACTATAGAGTACTTAGACTTGCTCAAGTCTTTGATTATGAACATTCATTAAATGATTAAAGAAAATCGGAATACAATTCATTATAGCATGTGTCCTTCTCTGACTGGCCCATGAATCAAAGACTTGTCCACTCTGACCAGAATCTCCTGTTTATGACCCCAGGCCACTCCTTGTAACCCTATACCTCCCTCTACCCCTCCCCCTCCCCTCCTCTCCTCCAGTTCCCTGGCCGCCTGTGTTGTTATATCAATATATTTCGCCTACTCCTGACTATGTCTCGATTGAGATAAAAGTAAGAGGGTATCAATCTCCAACCAGATATCCTGACCAGTAGCCAGACCTCTGCTTGGGTTCCTGTGTCACTCAGAAGGGGTAGAGGGGTAGGATACAGGGACTGAGGCCAGTCGATAGAGTACTGTACCACCGCTTATCGTAGGCATGTAGATAGCGAAGGAAACCAGCATGCTCTTCGATAGGTGGCGTGGCAGATGCACAACTGAACCTCACTTCTTTGGGCACAATGATGGGACTTATTTAAAACATGTATTTAGAGAGAACAGTTGATTAAGCTTGTTGATACTCAACCGTTATTTCAACTTCAGTTTTATGGCCCTCGGATAGGTGCACTATACATTCATAGGCTTAAAAAGGAAACCCCATTGTACCCCATGTTCTTCGGAGGAGGTCAAGAACAGAACTACCGACCAGGGTCAGTACTTTTATCACGTCTAAGTATGCCAAGGTAATTGTCGTTGAAAATAAGAGTGAAATGCAGCAATGGTATCGAATTTTGCAGGATCTTGTCTTAAGATTAAATATCAATTTAAAGTCAGAGACTTCTAATATTGATTCAAATCTTTCTGATAAGACCACTAATTGGTGAAGAATTCCTGTAAATCCATATTTTTTCCCTGTTCTCTTTGTCTGTGACTAGGAGAATCTCCATACGTATAATTTATTTTATTTGACAGGACAGAAAATACAGGAATGATAGCTGGATTAGGAAAGGTAATGATCTTTTGTATCGCAATATTCGCAGGATTCCTTTCATAGCAAATTTGTCAAAATTGGGAGTTGGTTCTACCAAAATGGTCCCTCACTACTGGAGCTCTACTCTACTTTAATTCTGCCAAACTACAAAGGTTTAATGAGGAACTGCATCGAGATGCATAGCCACTCAAAATATGCCATGAGGTTTGGTTGAACAATAGTCTCCCGAGACAAAGCTGAGTGAGATCATATAGGAAACCAAAATGAATGGTGTATATCATTGACTATAATAAATCTTGTGCGGTTCAGATTTTATGTCAGCCCTATCACTGACTAATTGGTTAACATCATCTCCTATTGAGTTTTCTTCTACAATTCTGCATGGGCGTTGAGTACGAGCTATCAATGTAAAGTCTATGGGGGGGGGGGGGAATACTAGGGATGAGATAAAAAGTTATTCACTCATTTTTGTACATTATTCAGATGAAATAATCTTTTTCAGGCAGCAGAATTAGTGGTCTCCAACATATCTTCATATGAAGCACACATGAGAAAGGTAATCTCAGATCTTTTTTTGTATTTTAGTGTGGTCTGTCACCCACATGGGATAGAGAATTTATAACACACTCATTAAAGTACAGGACTAGTAATCACAGGGATATATATTCGAGTTCTAGGCTACTGCAGCCACCTTTCTCCTTCATCCCTAACAGTGGTAGATTTGCTCCTATGTCATAGACCTATCCTTCTTATACCATGTATAGTGTAAAGCCACCTTTCTCCTTTATCCCCAGCAGTTGTAGACTTACTGCTATGTCAAAGGCCAGTCCTTTTCATACCATGTCTACATGGTGTTTGAGGTAAAAGAACTCTTGTATGAGATGAGGTTTGGCATTATTTAGGGCATGAAGTTGTGAAGGCGAGTTCCATGAATAAAATCAACCTTTTAATTCTATATGATGTATGATAATGGTATGTTGTTCTATATCTATCTTACATCGGAAATAGATAATCTTTTACTCTAAATTGGTGTAGACATCATGTTAAAATGAAGGTCCACATTACACCAGTATCTCAATAGGTTCCGTATAATAGTATATAATTCAGAAATGCTAGTTTTCAATGCTTCAATTCATGTTTTCATTTTCAAAATAAAATTAAATCCTCGTAGAATATTGATATACAACCTGATTCGAACATGGCCCATGATCCCCCACTGCACTGACCCACTGACCCCACTGTAATGTGTATGTAATATGCGTAAACCCTGTATTGCAATAAAAATATTTCAATATTTTTCTTCTGATGCCAACTGGCAACCCTGATATATGCAATATAACGAGGAGCAGTACCTAGTTATTTAAGTACATGCATGGGTATTACAGAGATGACAGTTTTCTTTTTTTCAAGACAATCCTTTTTTCATTTTCAGTCTATAATATTCTTTTTTTCTTGTGTAAAACAAAGAGAAAATAAATTGAACCTCTTTCACACCAATAAACAGGTTCAAACGTCCTTACACACCCCAGCCACATTCCATGGACAATAACGATGTGTTTTCTGTCTTTCTAAATTCCACATGGAAAATATTTTATCTCTTTTTTTCATGACCACATTTGACATCCCGGGCTTTATATATGATAACTAGCGACTTCGTCGTCGTATTTGCCCCCCCCCCCCCCCCTCCCCCCACCCCTAGTCTGCGGGGGAGAGCTCAGTGGCGCCCCCTACTATTAATACCTGGAACAATCATTTATTTCCCAACCATCATTTCATGTGACACCGATTTTACAGAGATCAGCGAAATGTGATCTCATTGGTTTCTCACGATAAAGGCAGATCAGAGAACTATAATTCTAAATTATGTTTTCAGTTTGGCTATAAACGAATCCTAAGGATAGAAGCATATCTGTGTAGAAAAACACAAAAAATAGTAGCAAGATTTAGTTAGGTACTGCACGAGAATCTCACTCTCGTGGGCCCTCAGTCTCCAAACATAGGTCTTGTTCACTCTGTCTCTATGTGCGGGACCAAGTCCAAGCGGATTTTACCGAAAATTACACGTTTTATATGTGGTAGGTAAATATCTATACTTGAACAAGTAATGAATGTTAAGATCAAATTTCATATATTTCCTTTTTAATATTCAGATTCGAGATTACTTAGAAAAACGATTACGAGAAGAATTTAAAGAGAAGCTTCATATAAATGGAGATTTCCAAGGAAGCACCCGTCTACCAAACACATGCAACATGTCCATCAAAGGAGCTGGTCTCTGTGGAAACGTCATTCTCGGCAAGGTGCAACATCTGCAAGCAAGTGTTGGTGCAGCCTGCCATTCAGATTCTGGGAATAGGTAAGTATCATCCTATGTATTGCTCTAGTAATAGTTATTAATGATGCTATATAATTATTATATATCAAATGTTGTTAACCCTTTAAGGACGGCTGCCTATGGCTGAAATACACACTTGGGGACGGCTACTAGTGACTATGTATAGTTCTAGGGGACGAGGCACTGTCCTCTGAACTCTTTAATTCTAAAGTCTAAGTCTCTAAATTAAAAAAATGAATTTAAATGAATTTAAAACATACTCAAAATTATAGAAAATTAGACTTCTGTTATACAATATCATGTATTGATCATATCTATACTCTTGTTAGTATCCACTGAAAAATATTTTCAGATAGATATAGATTGCATGTAAATTCAAACATCTTCCACTTGAATATATCCTGTATTTAAGACCATTTTCTGAGAGCCAACGAGAATATGGCATTTTTATTCATCCATTCTGGACGAGAATAAAATTATCATCGTGAACGAGACTCATGCAGGATAGAAATCATGGTTATTAAACGAGACTGTCTTAAGACATATCTTTAAACAATAAAGTCTCGTTCGTCCAAATTATTCAAGGACTCCCTGGTTCTTTAGCATTGTCAACCCTTCCTCTTCGCATCATACCTTCATCACCCTTAATACTATGATAGGACTTTTATGAACTTATATGATACATAATATTTATCTAGAGAAGCATGTGCTCCACAGGTAAGAGTTTTCATATTTACCAAGAAAATTCTTGTTTTTATTTTCAGTTTATAGAATTTTCTATTCTATAAAAGAAAAGAAATTGAGCCAAGTTCACACCAATATACAGAGGTTTAAACAAACCATGCACACCACAGTCCCATTCCACAATACCGATGTGTTTTCCATGTTTTCTCAGTCTCTCTGTAGCAGTAAATTCCACATGAAAAATAGTTCCTCTCTGTATTTCTAACCTTGACCTTCTCTATTCCGCAGACCGTCGCCCATTCTGCTGGCAGTGGGAGTTGCGCCTGACGTGGCCTCCAACGCGCTGAGACTCAGTGTAGGACGGCACACAACTCTAGACGACATCGACCTAGTTGTTACTGATATCAAAACTGCCGTGCAGCAATTACAAAGGGAAAACCAGATGTAAAACTAAATTGATTGAACTTTCTCGCCGTATCATGGTGGTAGGGGATTATGTAGTTATAAGGGACCCGCATATACCTTGTAATTTATAGAGTTGGCAGTTTCCCACTATAAAAGTCCCTCTAAGGGAGCGTTCATTATTTATGGAACTTCGGAAAAGGGTTGACCTGTAAATTAGGTGGGAAAACCGCAATTTCCAAGGTAAATGCCCTGAGGACATCTGTTCAAAGTATAACTTCAGTCAATGTGAATACCGAGTACCCAGCTTGTTCTCGTCAACATATCTGTGCATTGTGCAAAGGATCGTATGATATCAAGAGACGTCACGAGTTTGAGTCTTGAGTTTATTTATGCCACACATTTTGTTGGCTCCATAATTTCACGAGTCGAAGACAAGTGACATTACGGAGCCAACAAAATGAGTGGCATAAATAAGCTCAAACTCAAACGAGTGGCGTCTATATTTTATCCTACCCCGTTTCCATATTTTTTCAGTATCAGAAAGTAGTGGCATAAACAACACTTTATGTCACTACCCGTGACATAAACAAATCCCATGTTAAGCCTGTGGCGTTTTATATTAGGGGTAGGATAAAGCAAAGAACTGTAGATCGGAGAGATCTAAGGTTGAAAAAACTGACTCTGACCACCAACCCTGTACAAATTAAAGGTGGCATGAAAGATCAGCGAATTACAGGCCGCTGGTTCCGGCGCCGGATCTTGAGCTGGTTTCCGACGCAAATGTGTTTATTGATCTATCCGCACCCGTATTGTTAACAAACAGTGAAAGCAACTCGGATCTGGAAGCATCTAACTTGAACTTTTTCTTTTATTCTGATGAATTATATTCATCCTGAGACATTTCTGAAATTTTCTCATGTTTTAGTGATTCAATTCCTTTGTTTAATGTAAAGAGTTTATGGTTCGGATATTCTCAGGAGTGATGCCGACGTCACACAACGTAGTAACAGGTTCATCCGGCTGCAAAAAGGAACACTGTGCTACTCAGGTTTATTGCTCTGCAGTCTATTTTCCTGAAAGTTGCTTGAGCGGTGCAGTGCGCTCTGGTACGCCACAAAGGGTTTAGCAACTTTTCACGCCATTGAAACCAACGTTAAACCCACTGTACATCTCTGGTAATATCTCAGTAGATATCCAACATAGAGAAATCAAACAAAAAATGGCATTTAGCTGAAGAGCAGGGGAAGAGGGTAGATGGGTTTCTTTTTATCAATTTATTATTCAAAAATTGTTTTATTTAGTGTTTTCTCCAGCAAACTGCTGATGTTGCGGATGACAGGCTGCTACAAATGTCAAAATAAATACTTGCTCAAAAGTACATATATTTGCAGATTCAAACATTCATAATTGTATCCTACAAAGTTTATTGATATATCTTGTTAGAAACACATCAACCTACCTTTAATTACACATATTAATCATTTACAGAGAGTTCAAACATCGATTTACGTTACGCCGGTCAAGTAATAATACCAGAAAGCTATGGTGCCCGAAAATAGCAAAACCCTTTGCCAACTTGTTTTGGTTTGAATGTTCCACTTCTGAGAATTGACCCAGACTCGCACTTTATTTTGGATGGTATCATGTTTGGGTTCAAGATTGTAGATCCTTATGCCTTTGTTCCTGAATATCACTGTAATAATTATTGTTTTCCTTCAGACAAAGCTTTATATTCTATTGACAATATTATCTTTAAGGAGCTTGATATGGTAAATTCTCTAGAGTTGATAAAAAAACACATTGTGTTCATGCGTTAGGGGCCATACCCAAGGCAGCGGGTGGGTAGGCCTACAGAACCATCACTGATGCTAGCAAGCTGAAGGGCGAGTCCATATTTCAATTTATGGACATTACTTTCAATTATTTTAAATTCACCCACCTTGATGAAGTGGTGGAGGAATTAAAATGCCGTTCTTTCATGGCGGTCACAGATCTAACGGCAGCGTAATGTTCAATCGGCATCCAACCCTAGGATCGGAAGTATCAGGGTTTGATGTGGGAGGTTGATGGATGCAGTTTTTTTTATTATCAAAGACAGCTCTCTGTACTCTGACACTATAGCTGCTCCATTTATCTTCAACCAAATCACTGATATAGTCACCATGTTTATGAGAGCCTCAGGTTTCATTTGTTTTAATTACTTAGATGACTTTTTGGTTCTAGGTGATGACTTTAAAAGTTGCAATGAAGCTCAATTATTCCTTCATAAAACTCTAAGGTGTCTTGGACTTTATTTGGCAATAGCCTTAATCGATTCTTTCCCATATACACATGTGTATATACACATAAATAGTAATGTTAACCATTGGCGCCGGGTGATGCCTGAAGGCATCACCGACCGTAGCCGGGTGATGCCTCGGGGCATCACCGAGTGTGGCCGGGTGATGCATTAAGGCATCATTTTCTAAGACTTACAAAATCATAGTTTATGTGTAATAACTTTGTCAATAATTGATCAATAATGATTTTCTGCAAAGTAACTGCACCCCTTTAATACTAACAACAAAACCATAGTAGGTCTATTACAAAATTTTCTTTTATCAGAAGAGGGCCAGTAGCTGTTATACTTATGTAGAAATACCCATAATTATCACAGGAAATGCCATAGAAGAAGTGCTTCATAAGTGCTTGCAAAGGTTAGAAAATCACTGGTTCTGATACCAGTTACTACATGGTCAGAATGTAGGTTTTGCTGTTTTCTGAGGTCCTGACAGTAAGCAATAAACTCTCATAGTAAATTGTTTGTTGAATTTGTGGTGATATAGGATAGCTAAGTGAGTGTCAAGAATGAGCAATTGAATGTTTTATCATTTGGGTAACATTACAGAGTTTGTTCAGCAAATTTCATCAAAATACTCATTCATCACTGCAACTGCCATTTACCTTACATTTGTTTCTAGCAGCTGTTGTTTTATCAGGGTTTATCTGTTGAAAATATGTACCTTTATAATGACATTACAGATAACTCAGGACATAAATGACAATACAAGGACCTGCAATAACCTTGCGATAGTCTCTGCCTCAATAGGCAAACAATTTTTGCAACTTTAGTAAAATGACTGTTGAAAAACATTGCACTGAACATTATCTCAGAAAAGCTCTTGCATGGCAGATCATTGGAGTTCTTAGTATGATGGTCCCCAACTCCACAGCCATGCCCCTGCCAGGTGTTATGGTACTGGTACCTCACTTATTATCTTCTCTGCCACAATCGCCATACTAATACATTTAAATATATGTATATTTCTCAATTCTGCTGAAAGAGATTACACCATTGTCCTTTAAATTGTATAGATTATCCATAATACACAGTTCTAGAACCTCTTATATGGGTGAATTGCAAAAATGTAAATCGTTGAAATTTAAACGCCCCCCCCCCCCTCCCGGCAAACACTGCAAATTGACCACCACCACCCCCCCCCCCCCCCCCCCACCCTCCCACCAAGCAAATATTCCGAAATGAAATGCCCCCAGGCTAATACCTATAAATGAAATATCCTCATATGAACCCCCCCCCCCCCCACCTCCAATAACTCACCCCCCCCCCTGCCATAAATAATGAACGGTCCCTGAGCAGGTAAACAGGATATTTGGTGGTGGGGAGGGAGGACAGTATCCTGTTTAATGTGTCAAGATCTGACCTCATTATGGGGGTTCTAAGGGGTCATGTCACTCTGCCTCTGAGCCTGGAGATCTGTTATTGACAGGTTTGTGATAAAGGATACCAGAGCCCTGTGAGTGATCATACGACGTGGATGTATAACACCAACGGATCCATCATCAAGGTGAGTCTTATCATGCTATGTGTAATGTTTGAAATTTGAAGAGGAAAGGACCATGTAGCATTTTCATATCCATCTACTATAGATGCTGTGCTAGATGTGTTACAGACCTCATCAGGTCGGAAACAATTTTGTTGACCTCGTTTCCTGACAACTTGAACACCCAGCATTGTGCTTCACAGCTGGGCCTAGATCTTACCATTTAGTATTCATCTATCATGAAGTCCCCATTGATTCTACGCTGTAATTTATACGGATTAGAAATCCATTGATTGTGAGTCTCAAAGCCATTGATTGTGGGAAACTACGCTTCCGAACATATATTTCTGTAGTCCTTCGTACCACACGCAAAGCAAACAAATAGTACCTACTTCTAGAACCAGTGTGATTAGACAGTAATTGAATGATGTTTTGAGAGTTGGCCGTAAACCACTAAAGGTTGACGGTGTAGTATCGCGCGAGCAATATCGCTGGATTCTGATAAATAGAGCCCTAGGTGCCAGTCGCAGGCTGATCCTTATATATCATGAAATAGGCCTTTTTCCATAGGCCGGTGTCGCACGTTATCTACGTGGTTACGCAATGCTTGCAGGCAAACAACCCCCTGGCAACATATGCTTTAGCATTGGATCACTGAGTGTATGAGCGTAATACGTTCATAAGACCCATGTGTCTCATTTTCAGAGAAATAACAATGATTTCATCGTATTCTATGGTATTCCAGCTACAATTTGATGTATCATACATGCATATCACCTCAATGATACTTTAGATATACCTTAGATAGCACAGGGACACCAAAACTGCATACACACTAATATATTGGCAGGTTTTGCTATAATATGCTTATCTTTTTCCAAGTTAAACCCAAGATGATTATCAATTATAAAGTTTAGACAGCCCAGACTCGTTAATACAATGCCCTAGTTTGCTCCAACAATCTAATCTGTCAAAAAACAACACTCCTGTAATCACACCCACCGTTCACACTTTAGGTGTGATTGCTGTGTTCCCTATACACATATGGCCGGACCTAGCAGTGCTTGTCCGAGCGGCCGCGTAACTAGGCAGTGGGCCGTTAGGCGGCGCTGAACGGCAACACCTGTATTGTACAGCAGTGTGTTGCCATTGATCCCCCCTCCCCTATATAGTGGAGAGATAGGAGTAATATAGGAGAACCCATGGCTTACACGAGTCTCGAACCGACTACCGGGTCTGGTTCAAAACATCCTTAAGTCGAATTCACACAATGGGATTCATGTTCCTCACAGGGTGTTTTTCTGAGACATATCCTGCTGAGATTCTGTACCTGAACCCAATTTTTTCGTATAAGTTATAGGGATTCATTTCAATGAGACATGTTTACCTCCTTGTAATTGTTGAAGACATTTTCCCCTGAGAAGGAACAAAATCGTATGAGATTTTGAGCCCTGTGAGGTACATGAATCCCACCGTGTGAATCCTACTTTATATGGTAGCACTTAGCCGCCGGATATCATATCCACGATCATATCGGACTGCTACATTGGTGCCGTGATCAGGACAGCCGACAGCTTGTACAGTCAGGTATACCTGTGTAAGCTGGGGGATAACCCAGGCAAAGTCTGAAAAGCCTCCCAATAGACGAACGCCAGTTCATTTACACCCAGAAGGAGAGGGGGGTTAGCTCAGTGGTTAAGACCACTGGAACTGTAACCCCAAAGAGTCCCACTGCAGCCATTCTCCTTCACTCCCAACTATGGTAGATTTACTGCTATATCAAAGGCCAGTCCTTCTCATACCATGTCTTTGTGGTATGGTGGGTAGCCACCGTTTTCCTTTGTCTCTAGCAGTGGTAGATTTAGCTTCTCTATCTAGGGCCAGTCCTTATCATACCATATCAATGTGGTGCGGGAACTAAAAGAACTTTCACCTCAGTAAATGTGTAGGGGTTAGATTTCTACCTGAATTCATCACAAATATTTGATCATCACCCTTGTGGTGTAAGATAACCTAGAGAAACTATGGTGGTGACCTATAATAGTTGCCTGGATATTAGATCTAAACTAACAAATAACCCCCCAGATGTCAATGGTAACAGCCATGGAAACATCCAGAGCCAAAGCACCAGGCAGATATTGCGCATCACAGAGCTAGGCCTAACGATCAGGCTGCTCGGTTGAGTTCCACCGTCCTCTATGCTTAGGGTCTAGAGATCTTAACTTGATGATCTTGACGGGGTAATCCGAGTAGCCCACATACCTTAACCCTCTAGCGCCGGGTGCCTCTGACAAGGCGATGCCCATGAGGCCGGGTAAATACCGTCAGGGGACGGGTCTTACAGGCCTATTGTAACATATTTATCATCTGATCACGTGATATAACAAGTGATCGTGAATGTTGTTTGGAAATTATTTCACAATAGTATGTGCAGTGTTATACCTACGTTCTGTGAAAATATAAACTTTCTTGATATATCATTCTATTAATTATTTCATATATAAACTATATTTTTTTGATTATCCAAAATTCTCCCGGCCCTACTCGGTTATGCCTTAAGGCATCACCAGGCGCCAATGGGTTAAGACGTAAAACCCATATAATTTTTCTAGAAGCTGATTAGGTTTATTCAAGAGAGGGTTTTATATTTTCAGTATCTTCCATGTTTAAAACAAAGATGATGTTAATTGAAAGCAGTGTTTTGAGCGTCACCACAGACCCTCAGCCCCACACCATGGCCAACACCGACACGTGTTGCACATTTTCCTCGTCTCTGATAAAGCAAATTCACAAATATCTCCATTTTTTTTCTGATTCCAACTCATATCCTCGTTTGATAAATTATTATTGTAATATCCGAGGAAGATATTGTATTCATATTTTCAGTCACATAAACATTCAAAAATAAGGTTTTTTTCCTCATTTTCAGGCACCTCAGGATTCAGTAGCAACATGCAGAACGTATTCGTGTACGGGACCCTGAAGCAGGGCCAGCCGAATCATCACCTCATGGCATCTAAATCTGATGCCGAGGGCACTGCAACATTTCTCAGCCATGGTCGCACTTATGACCAGTATCCACTGGTCCAAGCTGGCACCTTCCACTTCCCATACGTGCTAAACATACCTGGAACCGGAAAGGTTTGGTTATTTTTATTCATTTTATTTCTTTTAGGCACTTTGATTTCAACAATGTAATTATCGTTCTTCCGCGCAAATGGCGTTTTTATAATCGTAACGTGTCGGGACCTAATTGATCCAACATGTTGGATTTTTCGTAGCCTACCGGTCGGGGTGCTGTATCTTGAGGCTATTTGATAGAAAGATTTCTCTAACGTAGGCCTACTATTATAGATCAGCCAAAATTGTCACCAATTGATTGCCGGCTCATACAGCATCTCTCGGCCATTGCCGTATCATGTTATTGTGATCTATATGACTATGCAGGTAATTAAAGCCCCCACCCCCCCCCCCCCCCCCCCACACACACACACACCTAATAAGAAAATAGAATAGATAACGGACCAAAAAATATCCGAAGGTAGGTGAACTGGTCTGTGTATACAGCCCCATATAACTTAGGCTGGTTTGCGAAGATGGCGACACCGAATGCAGTTGATTTGTTTGTTTGTCGGTTTGATTTTACGTCCAGTCAACCATTATAGGTCCTTTCCAGACTTTCTCAAGGTTCTTTTACACCACGAGGGTGGTGATCGAATCTATGTGATGTATTTAGGTAGAAATGTCACCCCTACACATTTACCGAGGTGAGAGCAGTTGAGACGACTATGTCTGCCTGTCTTGGAAATCATCGATACTTGTATAAATCAGAAAACAAATATTGACTCTTCTTGCAGCATGTACAAGGTGAGATCTATACCGTAGATGGCATCATGATGAATAGAATGGACAAGCTTGAAGATCATCCAGTTTACTATCAGCGCCACAAGATCAAGGTCATAAGGTCAACCCTGAAGGAAACGGAAGAAGCGGACACAGAGGCCACATTGGAGTGTTGGGTCTACTTTCTTAAGGACCACAGACCCGAGCTGGAGCGTTTAACCATGCTCGAGTCGTTTGATGCGTTTAGTGGAGAACATCGGTATCGTAGAGCTGGCGAGGAGAAATGGAAGCAGAGGGAGGAGGTGATGTTTACATCAGAATGATAAACAAGGAAGTTATCTAGTGTTACTATCAGGATGTGTGAATGAACGACTCCAAGACTTCGTCCCATTACAGGTTTATTTATGGTGGTATTGCAATAATGGCTAACTGGTGATACTAGATGCTGCGCTATATGGTAGCTTTGTATATGCTTTTAATCTAGGGACGCCCGTCGTGGAGTGTTACATGGAACCAGTCTGATTAGTTAGGCCAAAGAAAAGTGCATATATGCTTCCCAAATAGAGAAATTGTAATGTGACACTAGAGATGTAAAAATGTTACTATAATATCAAAAGTTTCTTATCTTTAAACAAGAAGGAAAGGATTCTCTTAGCATGCAGAGGCAAACATCAAAACTTATGAATCAACATTGCATCACTGTCGGAATCACATGGGCTACAGCAATTGCGAACCAGTACTACAAGATTAGTAATCAGCATAGACAGGCTCGTGTTATAAATTATAGACACATGCTAGGGAAATCGTTTCCAAGGTAATTAATGTATACATAAAAACGGAGATAATTGATAGAGTGAATAAAGCCAACACTTACTGGACTATACAGGACGTAAGAACGAGACTAATAAAGAAAATGCTCAACCCCCGAAAAGGTAAACTGTGTTTTGCTCTTTCATAAAGCAGATCAGTGAAAGTCCTTACATTTATTAGCTTGCATATTTTATATTCTTGTTATCAATTCCTGAGTGTGTTCCAATTCATCAGCCACATCAAATCCAGCTGTGGTCAATTATATTCTGTAAACCTCAATGTTAGTTCTGCTAGCAATTTTATGTATAAAAGGCTCTCAACTGAATCTATATCTGAATGCTATATTAACATATCCTCATAAAAACTGTTCCTAGAACAAACACTTATAAATATCTTTAGTTCTTGACACGTAATCTTCAATTGAATAATAGAGTTGATGTTGATTGTCCCTGATTCAGGAGGCTTGATAAACAATTTCACAAAATGCTCAAAGTTTTTCTTTATGCAAAAAAAAGATTGGAAATAAGAATAAGAGGGATTTAATCACCTCATATCACCAAAAAGTGTTGTATGGTATTTCCTTTGCAAGGTGACCCATTTGTGTCCCCAGATCATATTGATCTGTCCCTGCGACTAGTTATCTCCTTAGATTATTACACCTTTCTATCTATGGAAATATTGATTATGCCCAGTTCTTTATCATTACTATTGCAATTGATTTACAACCACCCAATACCCTAATATAAAGGTGTCATATTTAAAGGTATGCTGATTATTAGCCAAGTTGCCATTTCAGATAGGTTTGGGGATTTCAAGATGGCCGACCCATAGGAAATTGCCTCTGAATAATGGATCAACATTATGCTTCAGTGACTAAGCATTGATATTATATTTGATGATTATTTCTCGGTATATTCATGGAAAGGTGTAGCCGCTATTCATTATGAGTGGGGGCCTCAGTGGTCAAATTGCATTTCGTGGTCATATTGTAAAAAGTTGGGCTCGGAAAACTATATAAACGGGTGTTTATTAGATGAGATCACAGATACACTTTAAAAGGGTATATATATCATTTATTCACATTTACAGAGAACATCAGCACCAGAGGATGATGCTATTAAAACAATGATACCGGAATATATTCAACATATATACACATTTAAGTTCAAAATTGTTTTTTCCAACTGTGGAGTTTCCAGCAGATTCCGACTGAACAAAAAAAATAATACCAATATATATGTACATCTAATATGAATTAACCTAGTAACATACAAAATACTCACACTGAATAATATGTGAAAATTCTTTTCGTGGGAAAAAAACCCTGAATAATGATGCTTATAGTGTTTTTTTCAACCATTGTGAATAAGTTGTGAAAGTATATTAATTTTTAATCAAAATAGTGTTTATAACAATGGTACCAAAAAAATGTCTGCTTGCATTCTCCGTCCCTTGCAGGAGAGTGTCTCCATGCATTCTTAGTCCCATGCATATGGGTTCCTCCATTCGTTCTTCGTTCCATGCATTAGGGTGCCTCCATGCATTCTCCATGTCCCATGCACAGAGGTGCTTCTATGCCTTTCTGTCCTCTGCATAGGAGGGAAGTAGCTCCATACATTCTTCGTTCATGCATAGGGGAGCCTCCATGCATTACATTAGATTAAAAAAGAAGCATAACAAAGGTAGTGCTCATCACAATAAAGCTGGGACACTGGCCTCAAAATCACCCATCATGTTACCAGCTTCACAATAGTTGGCGACAACTACCATGGTGTACCAGTCGTCCTTCTTATAGGTGGCGCTCGCGATGCCTAACTCACTGGTACCCTTCCAAACGACTTGTGTGAAATGACCTGCAATGCACAAGAGTGTGTTTAGAACACGTGAACTCGATAATAATTGAGCGCATGGTTTCTAATTGTATCCTTCATAACTCATCCCTTTGTAGTGTTTTACTTGGAATAAAGTTGCTGTAGATGTGAGAAACAGAGTGCTTCAAATTTTGTTGTAGGCCACACTGGAGTCACATGGCGTATAAAGGCTTAAATTACTGATTCAACAGGTTATCGCAGGTTTCAGGTATTACTTATATGGACCCAGCTAAAACCGCAGATACCAATGCTCAAAACACCATTTCCAGAGTCCAGTATGAACGAGGCTAAGTGCTTAAGCTATGGATTCGAGGCTATTATTTCGTTTTTCGTTTTATTTGCTACTGTTAAAGTGTACTTTACTACAATCGTCCAAAAATAGGTTTGTCACTAAGTTCCGATTACAGTTGTTGGGTGTATTGAAAATATGCATTGAGAAGTCTGAGGCTTAGTGCTTAAGCTATGGATTCGAGGCTACTATTTCGTTTTTCGTCTCATTTGCTACTGTTGAACATGTCTGGGCCAAATCCTTCGGAGCGAAAATGCAAAGCAGAACCATTTTTCTATTTATTCATGTAATTAAGTCCTCATGATGGATATTCAATTTCAGGCATAATAAATTCAGACTGGTTACAGTTCATGCCTCGTGCGATGTGATTCAAGAAACGGGCCATCATGAATTATGTGTGAAGTGAGGATGGGTAGAACGGGGGGTTTACTGTAACGTAGAATATGCGGTATGGAACAGGGTTCCATATAGACTTGCTCAAGTCTTTGATCATTATGAACAGTCATTCAATGATTAAAATAAATCAGGATAAATTGCATTCCCCTAGCAGGTTGACATTTCCATAACAAATTGCTATGACTACAGGGGCTGTAACAATTTTACATTTGAATAATATCGTTCCGTAGATATTAACATCCTACCTGTGTTCATGGCAAATCCAGGCTTCTCCCAGCTGTAATCCTTTATCTCATCATACCAGCTCTTTGTTGCACCATCGCCTGTGGAGGAAATAGATACGAGTGAAGGATACCTACTATCTTATCAGTGGGTTTTGTGAACGTCTTACACGTCTATATTTCAGATTTGATTTTTACTTCGTTGTTGAAGTGTTTACTCATTTAGCAGACCTTCCAATGAATTTAATTTGCCTATACAATAGCTCATTCACCAAAATATAGTTTGTGTCACGAGTCGAAGACGAGTGCAATACGGAGCCAACAAAATGAATGGCATAAATAAGCTCAAACTCAAACGAGTGGCATCTAGATTTTTTCCTACCCCATTTCCATATTTTGTCAGTATCAGAAAGTAGTGGCATAAACAACACTTTATGTCACGCCTGTGAAATAAACAAATCCCATGTTAAGCCTATGGTGTTTTATTAGGGGTAGTATAAACCGCGCGCTCTCACCCATGTCGTATTAATGGCCGTACACCACGTACGTGGCATACGGGGTATGTATGTGGCGTACGGCGTATATACGGCCGCGAAATCCAACAAATCGTCCCAAAAGAAAATGTAAAGAAACGAACCGAAATATAACAATGATAAATCACAACTAACCATCTGGTGTTGGGGCACTGTTCATGCTCATGTAGAGATTTTCCCCTAAACTCTGGCCGTTGTACTTCCTGTCTGCTGAATGCTCGAAGGACTGGGTGGCGGCAAGGTGGTCGGCCCACTTTTGGGCAATGTTACAAATATCTCGGTTAAGAGTAAGAGCAGAACAGCCATGAAGAGCTCTGTACTCATTGTGCATCGTCAGCGCATACCTCTCAAACTCTGTATATTCCCCAGTCTGTAAAAATATACAACATAATAGACAATAAACATCAAACATCCAACGTTAATTTATGGTATTGATGAATGTGTATGGAATTAAAAAAAGTGTAGGTTTCATAGGTTTTGGGTCTCTGCAACTTATCCATGCCATAGAGTTCTTCGATTTTATGTTCAGCCCAACATTACAGGTACTTACCAGACTTTCTCAAGGTTCAGCCTTGCTCAGAGTTGGCGATTAAATTTATGTGATGAATTCTGGAAGGACTCTCACCCATACACATTTACCATGAAAAGAGTTCTTTTACTTCCCACATTACATAAACAGGGTTTAAGGTGGACTGATCTTTGAGTAAATCTACCTTTACAGGGAATGAAGGAGAAAGGTGGCTGTTCAACACACCACATAGGTATGGTATGGGAAGGACTAGCCTTTGGTATAGCAGTAAATTGCAACTTTTGGGGATGAAGGAGAAATGTCGCTCAAATTACTTCGCAAATCCAGTTAGAAACATTTCTATCTCCATGTTGATATCTTGTCTTTCCTCTGAACCCATGGCCGCTGATTGGTCAATCGCATATGACGTCATCTCGCATTCACTCCGCCACGACCGTGGCGTAGTATTTTTACTTTGCAGGGGAGATCGTTGAGTAGTTCTTTTCTAATATCATGGCTTAACTTGTGCCAGGGGTGAGATAAAGAAAATTAAGAGACTCAGTAACCTCTTCCTATATTTGCACCATAAACGAGCATGTCCCACGCTCAAAAACATATCACTATGATTCTAAAACAGAGTGAACTGCGTGTTTGCGAAAAATCTTGATACTGCAGAATAGTGACCTGATCTAACAAAACTGTGGCTACAGAATCTGCTCCAGAATCCAGATACTGTTGCTCCAGATTCTTTGCAAAGCTGATGAAACTTTTACCAATGTGTTCACCTATGTATCTTTGAATAAAAAAAAAGTGTTTTTAAAAAAGGTTGCGATACAACATGAAAATAGTTATACCTCTGGAGCAGTGTTTTTCCCACATTACTAACAGCAATAACCCCATGGGGCGATCTACTGTGAATCTCGTATAACAAACTTGGTCGTGGGTATGCTGACAGATGAGTCATGGAAAGAATCGTATATTTGACGTACATCTTTTGTCACGATAGGTCGTGACAAGGAAATGTCGCGATAATAGTATCAAGCGATACAACAGGTAGTGACACCAGATAATCATTGTTCCTTCATTTCTAAATGGCCCATACGTTATATCATCCAGGGTTCGTACAGAGCCTGGAAAACCTGAAAAGTCTGGAATTGTGCTTTTTGGTTTTCCAGGCCTGGAAAAGCCTGGAATTCTCACAGAGAGCCTAGAAAACCCTGGAAGAGCCTGGAAAATTTAGTTTTACACAAAATCTTTTTTTTTTAGTCTATGAATTTCTGAACATTATTAGCTTTCCTCAACTGCAGTACTTGACTGCCAATGAAATTTCAGTGACTTGGATCGAATAGTTCCAAAAATCCCTTTTGCTGATAATATAGCATGGTTTTGATTATTTGTGTCATATTTCACTCACTAGCAAGATGGTATTGAGTCACATTGTTATGTGCCTGGAAAAGAAACATTAGATCCTGGAAAAGCCTGGAAAAAGCCTGGGAGTTTATGGGCCTGTCTATTTACGAACCCTGATTATCTCAATCAATCAATTTTTGGTAGAAGAACGGCATGGCAGCATTCTAGTAGTTCACAATTTCGTTAATATATGCTAAATACAACAGGATTTGTGTGGGTTTCTTTTTCAGTTTAAAAGAAAATGTCACCCACGATATCACTATAGGTGTCTTTAAGTAGGAGCCTTTTTGTTAACTTAAGACTTTATTGATAGGTCATCATTTATCAACCGATATCTGAGGCTTTACCTTTGGTCCTATCGTCCAGTGGTCTTGGGTGAACGATACGAACCTTCGTTAAACGAGACCTGTCCTTGAATAATCTTTAAGACCCTTCTTATTACCGTTCTTGAAATATTTAGGAGGCAGGCCTTTGTGTTGCAAGCTGCTACTCTTGCAATATTTTCTCTTGGGCAGGATGCTTACATAATCCTGC
Organism: Alentia gelatinosa; assembly: GCA_950022655.1. Classification (NCBI taxonomy): domain Eukaryota; kingdom Metazoa; phylum Annelida; class Polychaeta; order Phyllodocida; family Polynoidae; genus Alentia; species Alentia gelatinosa. Next base: position 16,560,404 of record OX465592.1, read on the forward strand.
CTAGGACTCCCCTGCCACGTGAATGTGTGCTTGATGTGCCTTACCACTAGATACTTTCAGAGTGTCAATATTTGTTGTAGATCATCATAACCTTTTTAACAATAGATTATAGAAACAAATTCTGAAAAGGAGAGCTTAGATGAATTTTAGTAAAACAAGCGATCTTTAGCCTCAATGTGTAAGCAGTCCAGACCTGCCGTGTGCTATTTGACACTGAAGTGAAATTAGTCGTCGTTGTGGTGCACGATGATAACCAGGAGGCCTGTACGGAGTGTTTGCTGGTCTCTGTAACGATTTGGTGTAACTATTTACATGGTCAATATGGACCTGTTGGGCACACAGTTCCTCTTCACCAACCTATTGGAATAGAGATCTCTGCTATCCCATTAGCCGCTTACGTTGTTGGCAAGTCTTGGTAGAATGCCTGCAGTGTGCAGGGAAGGGATGTTTTATTAAAACAGACCTACCTTTTGACATATGAGAGAAAATGTTTGTTCTAGTTTAGAAGATCATTTCACATTAATCCTTTATTCCATCATCCCTCATCCGATCATGCTAGAGCATTATAAGTACATGTTTGATTTATCTTGCCAAAAAGCATAGTGGGAAAACTGACCGGGGGTGTAATCCATAAATTCCTACGAACTCACAGACATGCAAATACTTGCTCCGACGCCGATTTCTCGGTTAATCGGTTTCCGTGTTGATATATGTCATGGCTGAGATCGAATGTGACGTCATAGTATGAGCTGAGATTAATCTCTTAGATACTAATCCACTGGTAATCGAGGTGTGCATCGTTAATCTAATTCCGCCTTCAGGGGCTTATAAATCCTGCAGTGTACAAGGGCGCCTGGGTGCTTTTTTCAAATATGAACAAGTCTGAGTTCAAATCAGGTTCTTGACACTGACTCTGATGCCAAAGGAGAAACTACAATGTCCTTCTTCCACTTGTCATCAAGCAATTAATAAAACCGACTGGTTTCTAGTCTACATTTTCTTAATGTTCATAGGAAATTCTACCATTCCTTGACAAGATGGTTACCCATACCTTTTCGCCTTTACATGTGTAGCGCTGCGCTTATAATAGATTCTGGGAAAGTTTGGAGAAAATGAAAGAATAATTTGTATACCATAGTATCACAACATTATTATGATATTGATATCTGGAACAAAACCAGCCCGGTCAACCAACATGTTATATACTTATTCTATATTTAGAACATCATTTTGAAATTCTAGGAAAATACAAGAGTTTTATACTTTAAGGTAAGGCACCTACTACGATATTGCTCCGATGTGGTCTACTATGCACCTCCCGATAAATAATCAAAATCGCGTCGGAAGGTCACCTAGTATCGGGGCAGTTGACAACGTTTCTGCGATTAAACACTGATAAAAAACCCATACAGTGTGTGGTGGACTGGCATGTAGAGACATATGTGTACGATTTTGCACCTTCCCGATATGTCTCCGATATTTACTTTTTGTATCGGAGCCATATCGGTAGGAATAAATGTAGCCTATCGTAGTAGGTGGACGCCGGGCCTAAATCGTAGCTTTTGATAGTCGTTCAGACAAATCGAAGACTGGAATCATTACCAAATTCCACCCTCTTAAATGGCGATACAGAAATAAAAGGAAAGGTTGTCAATAGTGCTTAGGTAAAACACAATTTATTTAGAGGATATACAATACCCGTTTTGGTGAAAAATTAAATTCGATTCAATAATGCGATCTGATATTCATGGAATGGACTCTATACATGGATCAGAGAAAACCTTGTGATCCCTCATTGTATATTTAAACGACACCTGTAAAAGCCCGTACGGAACACGCTACTCACCGATGTGGGCTCTTGTTGGGGTTCCGCCGGGGACTCTACCTCTTGATCAACTTGTTCCTTGGGGGTTTCTTCTTTCTTGGGTTCCTCTGCTTTAGTCTCAGGCTTTTCCTGCTGCTCAACTTGTTCCTTGGGGGCTTCTTCTTTCTTGGGTTCCTCTGCTTTAGTCTCAGGCTTCTTCTGCTGCTGGGCAGGCTGAGCTGGTGTGCTTCCACCGCATCCCATTTTGTTTGTTAGATTATTTTCAGATATATGCTCGGGAGTTTTCTTGGTTTGGGGTATATGTTTGCTCCGAGCAAAAAAATGAAACTGCAAAGAGTGCGGTAGCGAGTCCAGGCTGTCGCAGTAAGGAGGTGGGGGTCCGGAGGAGGGGGGAGGGGGGGGGGGGGGCGTTGGACCTCAGTCGACTGATCCTCAATACTTAAAGTGGCAGGAACCACACCCGGCGTTTTCACCATTCCCGGATGTCTCAGACCCATCAGCACTTCGGTCCCCCGCTTTCACAGCTTTCACAGCTTTCACGCCTTCATGCGCGAAAACGGTAAATGTCTTCCAATGTAATTACTTACCCAAAATACGGATTCCCAGCTTTGCTGTAATACATTATTTGTCTATTATCAACAATAAAGAATCTTACAAAACAAAAGCATATCTTACAAAAAATGTGTGATAACCCTCTCACAAACCTTAACCCTATCCCTAACCCCAACCCTAATGTGGGATTCACACGATGGTATTCATGTACCTCACAGGGTGTTTTTCTGAGACAAATGGTATACAGTGGACAGATGAAGATCTACTGCTGTAGAACTGTCTTTGGTAATAATAAAAAGAAACAAACAAACAGTGTTTCTGTCACTTTAATACATATGTTTCCGATTGGTAAATCGCAGGTGAAAAATGGCTTTTAGGGGGACTCTGATAAACTGTGTCATTTTTGTCAGGCAATGGAAAATGGCCTTGTGTCGGTAGTCTTATTTAACATGCACTCGCCAGGTCCTGACCACTTTAATTAAAGCACAACTCTGTGTGTGTTATGACGACCGTGTACAGCAACAATAGCAAACCGTCTGGCTTCAGACCATGGAGTGTATAGCACCTCATTCATAGAAAACAAACAGGAGGTTGCTTTAAGGTTGTGCATGATTTGTCCACAGGGTCGTAGCTCATTGGGTGTACGCTTAAACCCGTCGGTGCGGCCATTGTGATTATTATGTAATTCACTTTCTGTTGATATATGGACTCACATTTCACATCTCGAACATATTGAAGTGGTTTCTACTTAATTGGTATCTGCATGGATAACAGTGTGCAAGTCACTGGTATCAGAATTGGCTCAGTAGCCACTATACTAACTCTAGGTAAATAGTTCAACCCTCATCTCCAGTTAAGCCTGATGCCCATCTACCAATTCAGGGTTGAGCGATTAGTTCCCAAATCGTATAGGAGTCGGTTGACTTGTCGCAGGCAAATTATGCAACTCTTCGCTCGACCGGCGGACATTGAGAAGATGGGGTGGTGGATATTAGTCCTAAGCAAATCGGTCTACTAATCGGTGGCTCACCCTTGCCTAGCTGTCCTACATCTACCGACTACGGCCGACTCCGTTAGGATGCCTTTGGTGAGACAAATTACCGTCCGTTTGTCGCCGACAAAGGTGCATGAATGTACCGGAATCGGTAGATGGGCATTGGGCTTTAGGGGTGAACAGCTGTCTCAAAAGCCATTTTCTACTGGCCGATTATTTGACACCGATCTGCAGTCGGAAACCACCGATCGGTCTTTTAGAACACGAGGCAAAATCGGTGAATGGAAACAACCTGGCATATGAAATGGTTACTGATTGATTTGGCGAAAATTGCGCAATAAGACTAGTACGACTGACTTGGTCAACGACCCAAGAACATCAAATCAGAATAGTCCTGTAAAAAGTAGGAGAACAGGTCCAGAAGCCTGATGTCTGCTTTGTGATCAACCATTCATCTAATAAAATATCTGTGAAATATCAACCGGCTTGAAGTTGAGGCGATTTTTACACTTACATGTAAATGTGGGAGAAACAAAGTATAAAGTCATTTCTACTGGTCGATTATTCAGCACCGATCTGCGGTCGGAAACCACCAATCGATTATTTTGATATACCGACGCCAGGGCGGTTGAGGGAAATAAGACATTTAGGCCCGGAGTCCACCTACTACGATAGAATCGTAGACCTCCCGATATGGCACCGATACAAAATGTCAAAATCGGTGCCATATCGGGAAGGTGCAAAATCGTAGACATATGTCTAGACATGCCAATCCCCCACGCATTGTATGGGTTTTTTATCGGTGTCTAATCGCAGAAACTTGGTCAACTGCCCCGATATTAGGTGACCTTCCCACGCGATTTTGATTTTGCATCGGGAGGTGCATCGTAGAGCATATCGGTGCCATATCGTAGTAGGTGGACGCCGGGCCTTAGAGAAATGCTCGCTTTTTAACTTACATAGATTATGCAATAAGGCCACGACCAAGCGACTTGGTCTTTTTTTTTAATTTTTTTTTTTTTTTTTACATTTTTATTGGGTTCGATTCGTTGGTACAAGACCCCGGTCTGCCATCGCTACCCTGTGACAGTGTTTCATCAATAACTTTAGATCCACATATTACCACTTTGTCACTTGTATATATATATAATGAAAATATAACTAGATAACAGGTAAACAGATGACAATTAAACATTACAGTAGATTAACTATAAGTGGTTAAAAAATAACAAACAATTATACAACATATATGATACGGGTGAGAAATGATGACAGGTCATAGTAGTTTAGCATTGTCCTCTTTTATGTAATACTGATTCGGTCATCACCTGACAGAATCAAAATGTTTTGATTTCATTGTTGAAGCTCAAGGTTTTAGCGAGAATTTAAATCAGTATAGACATGCAAAATGCAGTAGAAACAGGTCCTCCACTGCATCCTTACTGATTATTTGTAACAACGTGCAGATGGTGGCACCAACAACAGACTTTTACTGGAACTCAAAAAATCAGTGTTGTTTTCGTTGGTTAGTGGAAAGTGGCTTTATGTAAAAAAAAACACGGAGTGTATAGAGCTGGTACTAAGAGAAAAGTATGGTAATGTTCAGTTTGGGTACTAGCTGGAATGTATAGACAAATGCTCTTTCGCACAGGGAGTGTATATCAGAGCAGCCGGTACAATTGTATGCGCCTGCTATTAATAAATGACGCATAGAAATCTTGCAACTACATGAAGTTACAACTTAGGAAAGGGAGGCAATGGAATGATGAGGCTTACCAATGAAATGTCAGTATATTTTGTAATAACAATTATTTTCTTGAATCAGCTTTCACACTGTTCTCCAATAGATAACACACACACAGCCAAGTACAGATATTTGAATGTTCACTGTTGGATTACCTACCTGTAAACTCCATCCAAAATGATGATAAATAAAGAAGAGTAAAGCACGTATATAAAAAATAGACAAATTCACCGATTCCTCTACGATTTGGTACCTAATCGTTCATCCCTGAATCGGTAGATGTGTATTTGGTTTTAGTAGAAACACAAACTGAACCCAGTCCATACACTGCACTCTCACCGACAAATTGATACCGACACACGGTCAGTGGCACCACCTACAGACTCCTTGTTGTTGCATGTATAGAAAAATAAAGTGGACAAGCATTAACTATTATAAAATGTATTCTATTTTATTTGTAGAAACGGTCGCCATGTGAATATATATCTTAAGTGTGATTGTTCTATGATATTCTACTGCCAGCGACTTTTGCCCCTTCTTGTAGGCAAAAGTCGCAAGCAAATTACGCTAAGTGTGACAGGAGGGGCCTTGCCATATGAGGTCCCACCCCCGAGCGAGAGGACCGACGGGTGAGGGGTAGGAGGTTGCGATCATTGCCCCTCCCCTGCTGTGCCAACCGGCAAATATTGCAAGGGAAATGTTCCCCATATCGCAAGGGAAAATATCGCTAAGTGTGTATTGGTCTTTAGGATGGCTTGGCTGAGACAAATTACCGTCCGTTTATCGCCGACAAAGGTACATAAATGTTCAGGAATCGGTAGATGGGCATTTGGCTTTAACCTAGTCTTTCCTATAGAACATGGACAGATTTTCGTTGATCTTTCAACTTGTCTCGTTTCTAGATGATTTCACCATTTGGGTAATTTAGGGATGGAGTTTGGAATAATTTCATGTATGTCTTGCGAAGTTTGTGGAGACTATTTAGAATAAAATCCACTTGCCGATGTTATTGGTCTCTTTGTGATTCCTGCTGTTCTTGCTGTAGCCGGCATCATGGAAGTGTCGTTTTACTTCAGTTTTGTAAACGGATTCCGGCTCCTGTCTTTACCAGTAGCAGGGCTATCTAGCTTTGGTCACAACTTGATTGTCTACCTGTTCATTTATCAGTTTTCATCTCAGCCGTTACCGAGCAACGCGTGACCTCTCACTGCTGGAGACTACCTGGACAGAAGTTTCTTGAAAAGCTTTTTAAAGATTTATGATAAAGGAAAAGATACCATATTCGTCGAGGGACGCTCTTCGATACTGAAACTATAACGCATCACTATAAAACACCCCAAACCATTCAATACACATATATACGATACAAAAGTGTGTTATCCTTTCACACATTTCACCGTCGTTAATAACTGCCACTCCCCATGTCCCTAGACCTAGCACTCATCCTGGAATACAAAATCGGAGACATGGGTCACGTATTCTACTACCATGCACCAAAGATAGAAGTCGATGAAGGCGCTGGAGCATTTCTTTTCTTTTTTATTCAGGTAAAGTATATTTACAATCGTCCATTTGTATAGGGCGTTCTTCCTTGTAAATAAACAAATAGACATTTATCAGGTGATATAACTACATCAAACCCCAACCCAGATGGTCGTGTTGTATGGTATACATCAGAGGGGAACATCTCGTTGAATCACTCTGCTTCAACTCCTCATGCTAAAGACGGAGACACACCAAGCAAGTCAAGGTGGCAATCTCGGGAATCGCCAATACAAAGTAGCATATATCTGAGATATTTTTTCATAGTAATATATCCCACCGATTATATAGCGTATCAGAAGCAATAATCAAGGGAAATATGAAATAATAGCTCACATACACGCAATTTTGTGTTGGCGATCGGATCCCAGAAATCGCTGCATTTCTCGCTTGGTGTGTCTCTGACTTTAAGATGTCAATAAACCCATTACCATGTATATATTTTATATCATTTCACGTCCCAGAAAAGAATAGGATTGTTATTGTAAAACACACACACACACACAAAAAACACCTGCTACTTGGGTATAACATTTACAGATAACCAACACTTATTTATGGAGCAGGTTTATATCGATTTTACTGCGTATTACCAATGTCATGTTTTTATTAAAATACTAGCGACTTCGTCGCGTCGTTTGGACTGTTGTACGTCCCGTTGTCGCTAGGGCCAGGGCGCTCATGCTCGGTTCTAGACGGACTATTCTGGCAGGCGGTAGTGGCCAGAACTAAAGAGACGAAACAATGCTGAATGGCAGCGTGATTTGGGGACCAGCGAAGCTTGCGCCATTTTATTTTAGCGGAGGCTGTCTCACGCTCGACTCGGGGTACGGAGATCAGACAAAATACAGCCTTAAATTTGGTTTTCAACATGCCTAGAGATAAATCATAGAGAAAATTTACATCTGAGTCACAACATACAAAAAAAAAGTGGCCGGTTTGAGATTTTTTGCTCACGAGAATCTCATTCTCGCAGGATTTCAGACTCCATGGACATCTCTGGTTCTGTATGTCTCTATGTGGGGGAGCAACTCCAAGCATATTTTGTCAAAGTCGTGCCTTTCTATATATGGTAGGTTTCATCAGTCTTACTCAATTTACGCTAGACCTCTCAATGTCCCTATCTAAAACTATCGTACTTGACTGCAACACCAGCAGTCGCTTGCTAAGTCCCATAAATTTGATGATTAATGATTCAGCTGAACTAGGATGCCTGGGTTGTGAGGGCCACACACTACAACCATTATAATCTGTTAATCTCCCAGAGTATATACAAACGTGGTATCTTCTTAAAATCCACTAACCTGAGGGGTCTGCCACATAAAGACTACGATAACTGCAATTTTTGTTGACGAGTACAGAAAATGACTTCCTTCACTTCCTCCCCTATTAGGGACGGGGGAAATACCAGGTAAAAGATTTACTCAAAGTTCGACGTCTGCTCATGTATAACTTACAATATAAGAATACTATGCTATAATATCAGTGTTTGAAAATAACTTGCTGCGTGTATTTTGAAGTTGTATAATCTTGTATCTGGCAACATATGGTTCATTAAATGATAAAACAATTGAAATTGCTTCCAACATAAATTGCGGCTAATATGAAACATAAAAAAAGCACATGGACATATTGTGTTCTTCATTATTCCTTTATTCATCGTCTCATTTACAATAACTGCACATACATGTATTTATTACACATTCACAGTGGTGGTGTATACCTTTTCAAACGTCAATAAGTTTTCCATAAAATACAATAATGACCCACAAATCGTGGTAAAACAATGATTACTGCTCCCTTCACAATCATTCTACAACAGAATAAAACAGCATACAATCTTACCATTATCATTAGAAGGAGCATAGAATCAGTAATATATTAATATCCAAATACACAAGAGGAATATGACATATTATACAGTTGACAAAATGACACAAATGCCATTATTTGACTAATATCAGCATACACAATGCAAACAGACAACAGATTACGTGAAATAGAATGAGGCAATGACGACTAGTCACATAAAATATAATGTAATAACTAGTAAAATGATGAATCAACATACACTCCCTATACAGTTCTTTTCAAATAGATTAGCAATTGTCTATTACTATTTTTGTTTCTCTGTCTCTCATTCACTGATTCATGCACACATATATTAAAGACAGTCAAACATGGCATTCCTTGGTGCCATTACTATCTGCCCGTTTCTCTCTCGCTCCCACTTGTACGGCCGCGCACACACACACACACATATTCTCTCTCTCCCTCAGAGCAGAGCCAGCGTCTGCAGCATCGGCCCCTGACTTCCGGCCATCTTCACTCGCCGCCCGACGTTCTTCAGACAGCGGGAGATCTTCTTCCGGCGGTCGTGTTGCGCATGCGTGGACGGCTTGGGGTCACTGAGCATGCGCACATCAGGTCTGGAGGTCATCGGGACGCTGGTCGGGTGTGGCAACCGGAAGTGAGCCTTCCCGGTGACGTCACAATGAGGTCGGCGGATGACCTCGTAGACGCGCTGCTGCTCCTCTTCTAGTGACGTCATCTGCATGCCTTCTGACGACATCTCGTAGTCTGACGTCATCTGGCTTCCCCGTGACGTCGCGCGTTCATACCATGACGTCGGCTGCGTCGGGAACGCTGAGTCCGGGTGACTGGAGTAGCCGCTTGATGACGACGACCCGACGTCACTGATGACGCCCTCGCTGGTCTGCCTGCTCATTCTACTTCCGGTGGTGTAGCGGACGCTGGGCACGCCCACACGGCGGCGTCGGTCTCTCGACATCAGCGGTGTGGAGTGCCGCGGGAAGTGACGATCGACGAAGCGCGCGGCGGGCGGCTGGCTGGGCGGTGACGTCACATGGCTCATCCCGCTGACGTCACTTCCGACGACGGGGACCATGGAGGTGAAGGACGCGCGGTGCTGCTCGTACCCGGCGTCGACCGGAAGTGGGTGGCGCCGTGGTGTGGAGGTGACGGTGGGCGGCGCGCGCATCATGGCGGCGTACTCCTCCTCGTCCATGCTGCTGTCGCTGCTGTCCCACGAGACGCTACTTCCGGTGTCGCTGGTTCCCGTGTCGGTGGTGGCGGCGTCGCTGGTGCCTCCGCTGGTGGTCAGTCGGCGGGCGGGCAGAGCGTTCTGAGCCGCCATTTTCTGCATCTGTCGGAGGCGGAAGGCGAGTTGACGCTGCTCCGGGAGGACGGTCGGGAAGGCGGCGGAAGGCCCCTGACCCGTCTGCCGGTAGGGGGCGGCCTCCATCCGGTAGGGCCAGGCGGTGTAGTGCTGGGCAGTATCCATGGTCAGCTGTGTAGTACGATGCGGTGTGGTGTGTGGTGAACACTGAGGCAGACCCAGGGCCCGACCCCTCTATAAGGCACGCTCGACTCACGCGTCACACGCCACAATTCACACTCACTGACCCCGACCCCCGCTGACACGCACCGCGAGGTGGCACTGCAGGTGGCACTCGTCACTCAGCGGGCAGGGCGCAGGGCTGTGAGTGATGTGTCACTTGTCAGTCACCTTGATGAGTGACGGGTCGCGTGTCAATAGGCTTCCACTGAGCGGGGTTACAGTGATCGGCGAATATGAAAGAAATAATGCAGAAATACACAGAAATTGTCAGATACACAGAAATACAATTTTGCAGGCTATGATATCATGAGAGTTAGTTTATTTCGTTGTGAGTGTTTATAATTGATACGTGGCTAGATCTATAATCTACACTGGTGGAGCAAAAACAAATAGTTTTTAATAAGATGTTGAAAACCTGGCGTCGCATTATTGTCATTTTAGAGTAAGCTGAAAAAAAGATATCCACATTAATGAGTAACGGGAAGACCGTCCATGAACTTTACTGTGAGGGGTTACATTGAATTGTGATTATAGAATTCACAATGAAACGGACAGTGAACTAACCAAAATATGGAAATTGTTTCCCAGACAGGCAAAAATCCATCGATATGGGCAAGACTATTCTGGAATGTTTGTATTTGCTATTTTTTGTTATTTCAACAATATATCAGAGACCTACTATCGCATGTGTTATGTTGTATTCAGAAATATTCTATGATCCTGAATTATCTGTCCAGAAAAAAAAACCTGCACTAATACTGTTGTGCACAAGGAATTTAGACCGACGGGGGAGGGATTCCTTCCCCTTTAGATAAATGTCGACTATATAACTGCCCGAAACCTGGAATCGAGACATTTGAATTGATTAATAAAAATTTACATCAGTAAATCACGCATACCAAGCATTTGAAAACGTATCTCTATGATATGATAAAATTGTATGTTCAATCATAGGAAGTCTACCGCTATTCATTTTTTAAACTGTAACAAGAAAGATTTTCTAAGTATTAAATTGATAGATTGGTTTATCATCCAAGTCCGTGGTAAAAGTGGGCATATTGAGATCAACTCCAACGGAAGTTTGTGAGTAAAATTCTTTCTACTGTGTGCGTACGGGGATCTGGCGGGATCTGTGTCTAGTTCCCAACGGAAAAAAATAACGGAAGTTTGTACCGACCTTCACATTCCGTGCCTCATTGGTGGTAACATAGAGAATTAGCGTCACTTGCGGAGGGTTCCTTGGGCCGTAATGTCTGCCTGTTTTTACCGGCGAAATCCGTTTTCTTCATTTTAATTTTAATCGTAGAACATGTATCTCACCGGAGACGTTCCCCACTGACGCTGTAAGGCTGCGGTGTGTCCCCCGCGAGGTACACATGACGCCCGCCCCCGTCAGGTGTTGTTAGCCTCGCGTACAGCGCCACTCACGGTCACCACTCACACCAAGCACCAGCAGCCCAGGTGTGAACGACAAGTTACTGTAGAATAACCCGACCCAAAACGAGCTCGACCCGTAGTCGGCTCTTTTTAGATGTTATAACAATTCACGAATAGTCCTCTCCTCTTATGACAAAATACTCCCAGAAGTCGCTCAGATTGAAGATGATTAGAATAATCCTTACCAGGTGTCATATATAAAGTAGAAGGCGGAATCGTTTAGCGTTGTCTGCTTCAGGTATCAAAAAGATAGAATCATAGAAAGAAATATGACTTAAAAAAATACACATTCATATAAAAGGAAAGGTCTGACTAGTTAACCTTTAGACAAATAAATTAGCGTACAGTAAAACCCCGCTTAAGGGTACACCCTACGTTCCGGGCCAAGTGACCCCTTAAGCGGGGTATCCAATACAGTACAAAGAACAGCTATTACAGTCCCAGGAAAGACTGTACTTTCTGTGGTCTAGCAACTGTATGGCTATTGACAGTACCTATCTAGTGACGCATAGTAATACACTCACTAGCGCTCGTGTATTACTATGCGTCACCCTCTCGTGGTTCACGGCCGCCTGTCCGCAAAACCATCAATTATTGTCTATATGATATCTCCTTGTCCTCTTCAAAGCACCTTCAAAGCCCCCAGCCCGCCCTGCGCCGCCCACCGTTAACGTGTACGCGGACCTCTAACCTGCCACCTTCAGCTGGTGTGAAAATCATTGGAGCTATACCCACTCACTGTGGGCCGCCCAGAGCCGCTAGAGACGCGGGGATTAGAGCATTATCAACAAATCCCGCCCGCCGCCGCCCGCGCGAGAACGCTTTGTTTATTGTTTTGGTAAAGTTGGGTTTCACCTTGATGTGACAACTGTCTGACCAGTACACACAGACAATATAAACACAGATTTCAGATAATCTAGAGAGTATTTGAAAATATGTCTCTCTAAACTGACCCCTTAAACGGGGTTTTGAAGCATTTCTGTACCGAAAAACTGTCATATATAACTGTGCTTAAGCGGGGTGCCCCCTTGAGCGGGGTGTCCCCTTAAGCGGGGTTAAGATAAACTCTTAATAGAGTGAACAATTTCCGTTCCGAGCAAAGTGCCCCCTCAAGCGGGGTGCCCGGAACCGGGATTTACTGTATTTGCAAAATAAGTCCAGTCAGGTTTAGGGTTAAGGATATGGTTGAGGGTAGGGTTTTCTGTTTGTTTTCACCACTCCCCCTCCCATTTTCTGCATCCGTATTATATACATATACGCGTGTCTATGGTTTCATAACGATGTCGAAAGATTTTGGGGAGTTCCGTAAACGGAGCGACTTGATATCGGGGTGAGCTCTTCAGTATTATAATTACAATAGGTTGTTGGAACCATTGGATAACTTGGGACAAACTAACTACAGAAAGGTACACTTTGCTCGGAATAGGATGCTGTCTACCTCCTATGCCGGATCGTGAGGAAACTGGTAGTTTCTTCCAATGTAGGCAAAGTAGGGATTTTGGTAAAAGGGGGGAAATATTTTACAATTTGTTGGGAAAAAGAATTTCAAGCAAAGAATAACATACAGTTTCCCAACAAATGGCTAAAAGGAAACCGGAAGAAATAATCCAATCAATACATACCGACACCTCGACTCGACCAAATCTGAATGCATTCACACCTCGTACAAATACTCAGCTCTGAACGATTGCGTGTGTCCGATCGTCGGGGTGCACACTAAACGAGAACTGCAGCGATATTTTCAGATTGACAGGTACACCTTCCCTCGTCGAGCAATGGGCTATCAAGCATATATTTAACCCAGGTGAGGCAACTCTCTCTTTCTCTGTCTTTGTCTCTGTCTCTGTCTCTGTCTCTGTCTCTGTCTCTGTCTCTGTCTCTGTCTCTGTCTCTGTCTCTCTTTCTCTCTTTGACACGCAGTAAATTACAAAATTTCTAAAATATATTGTGTGTGTCACGAGAGCATAATACCACAATAATATGACAGCGTAGTATATGAGTATGATAGTGCATCGAATACGTTACAGGAAACTTCTTGAGGTTTCCTTATATGTAATGCTGTTCTTAGGCTCTGGTTTACTTAAGTTTCTCTCGATTTGCCTTGGTAGATATACAATATATAACGTCACAATTTCCAACCACAGGAATAATCATAATGCTTAACAATCACTTCAACCTCGTATAAGCGGACACCCCATGTAAGCGGACAGTTAGTTTGGTATCAAAAGCCCCTTAACCCTGCGTAAGCGGTCACTTTGGAGGGACACCTTATCGAAATCGGCTGGCCGGTGTGGGGACAAAACTCAGAATCATCTTCACGGTGGTGTGTATATGAGGCGGCTACTGGTGTCTAGACAAAAAGGCAACGGCCTGCATAGGGTCCTGTAAGCGTCAGTGGGATGTCCGTTTGGTTATAACAGTGCCTCTATAGACCCTATTGAGGTATCCCAGAATTCAGTCTGTTTACAGGTCCCGGTGTGCGCTGGTTACCGACATTGTATGGTGATAGATCCTTGACCCGTAACCCACAATCATTGCTAAATTATATTAAGGTAAGCAATAAATAATATCCTGTTATCCAACTTTATTTCTTTGTCTTTGGTTGTGCCTTCTTTCAATTTATTATATTAAGGTTCTCCAAATATAAATGGGAAAACTATAGTTCATGCGGTCGTGGTCTGCCCAGTCAGTCGCGAGCGGAACTTGTATTTACCCTGGGCGATAATAGGGAGTTTAGTAACCTCTGGAGGGCGTATGTATCACCTGTATAAGGTATTATATATACCACACAGCCTAACCAACGACTGAAAACCCCGTGTAAGCGGCCAGCCCGGCTAAGCGGACACTTTCGCCCGGAATGGAGAGTGTCTGTTAATGTATTGTTATACTGTAAATGAACTGAGTTAATTCAGTGTATTAATGTAAGGGGGCGCCAGCAGCGGGCAAGCCGGCAGCTCTCCACACTACTCTTGCACACACTACACACTGACTCGTGGGGGGGCTTCCAGGTAGGGGATACGCTGAGAGGTCCGGTAAGTATATCTTTTTGAGTTGCAGTTTTCTCTGAAAGTCGGAAAATGGTGACGGAAGAAAAAGATCTAATTCTGACTGGAACTGAACGGAAGAACTGCTCAGTCTGTGGATTCTGCCATACCGGCCCCCTGGGGTAAATTTAGTAAAAGTCTAATGTTTGAGTTTAAACAATCTACGCATGATTTTATAAGACTATCTTCCATGACTCCAAAATATGATTAACAAGAACAAAACAAAGACCGTGAAAAATTATAGCTTTTTAAACAAAAACTCGCCTCATTTATGTGAATCGAGATATTTGATGTTGGACTTTTAGCCACACTTGTTTTGCTGAGAAGAGCTTTCTACCCAAAGGTGACATTCGAGGAGACCGGAAGATGAATAAAAACGACATCGTGTTATAAATCAACGATCACTGTCAGCAAAGTCAACATAGCAATCGATACCTCTATAATTAAGATCAAAGCTGTGCCACGGAAACACGACTGATATTTAAATAAAAACAAAATTAGTACTGTCAAAGGAGGCAAGTGAAGTCTAAAGACTGTTCCCAGAAATGAAGCGAATACAAACGAATAGCCTATACATAAGCTGGATTCAGGAAGAAATCAGTGTGTTAAGTCCACTAGTAATTCCTATCCAGAAATCAGAAAATATTCAAATTATATACATACCAGCATACTTCAAGGCAACTCCTACAATTCACGGTGGCGCCACCTGGTAATTCTTGGAATAATATCAATTATAAGGTAAAATTGGTTCCTTGGGATTTATTCTAATGCCGAATGAGTAAACGTTTTGTCCAGTTTATCAAAATAGTTAGTAGAAACTGAACGAGAGTTAGACTGGTCAGTGTCTATGGCACGCTAGTTAGGTCTGTTCCCCACTACGCTCAGCTAACGCTTCGCGTAATAATACACGACCTTCCCGTCTGACACGACCTTCCCGACCTGACAAGTCTTACTCGAGTTCGGTTTCGTATTTATCATACCCCGTCTCTACGCTTTTGGATTACTAAAATATAAATATCGATTAAACGACCAACCGAAGTCTAACCGGAACTTTTGAGTCCAACCGGAACTTTTTTTCGGAGCAGTTCATAATCTGGTCGCTGATTGGTCGAATTGTTTATGCCCCTAGAGACATAACTCGCATTTTATGTCATGGCATGCCGCATAAAATTTGCCTATGGACCGTTTTTATTAGGGGTAGGATAATTGAATTTACATTTGACTGATAGGAAATCCGCTGATAAATGTGGTTGAATGGTCGTCCTACCACGCATTAAGATAAATGTTACCCTATGAGTTAATTCTCAGATTTACTCCAACTTTTAACTTCTGTAATTGATACATTTGTTCATGCTAACGAAACCATGCTAGTTCCTAGACACGTCAAAACATCACCAATATCAAAGAGGTGACATAACGTAGCAGGAGTCTTAGTAGGCTGTTTGGTGCAACATCCAAGTCTTTGTTATTGATTTTGCTGTTGTTATGTTTGTTATTGACCTCGAAAGTGATGTTTAACACAGGCAGTAGCTGAAATATGCAGCAAAGTACTGTATTATGTACCTGGAAACAATCCACGCACATCCATGCTCCAAATGAATATAAATAAATAAACTCTATAGTGTCTGCAAAACTGGACTAACAATACATGCAAAGAAACCAGAAAAGAATATTTGAATAGACGCGGCCTTAAGTACTTATATAGAACGTCTTGACCATGCTGTACAATTCACAGAATGAGATGGTAATTTACGGTTTGTACGGACCGAGGCATTTATGCCGAGTTCCGTACAAACGGTAAATTATCATCGAGTTCTGTGACTTTTACAAGCATGGTTGGACGTTATATATTTACTTTATACCCAAAAATCTTTTTTAAAATCATTAATTTAATTTTGAACAACCAATATGTTAATAAATGTGTATGGCAAGGTGGTCTGTATTTTAGTGTACTGACCAGCGGTCCATACAGTATTTTTAAGTCATATGCCAAAACGGTGCGTATTTACAATATATACGGCATGGGTATATAGTAAATCAATCACATATCATCAACACGACCACATAGAGAGGGTGGGGCACCGTTTTATAGCTTCTCCCATCTAACCTGTGAGCTCGTTTCTTAAATTTGTTTCCGATAACGGGAGAAGACATTGCCCAACTTTTAGTTAAACAAAAGAATCAACAGCAACGAAACCAAAAAAGGATGCCTCAATTTGACGTATCACTTGCTTTGTCCCATCTTTGAGTACTCGTGGATGTTAACTTGGTGTCCCCAGGCTAAGGGGCTTTCCATAAATGATGTCACACATATGGGGGTGGGGAATACATTGAAAAGTGTGACACAGTCTAGAAAAGAGGGGGTTGGGTGTGGGTGTGTCCACAGTTGTGTGATAGAACATGAACCACTTCATGTTCTCAACCCTTTTCCTGCAGCACCCAGTTTCCCTGCTTAGCATTACACGGCAGGTATTGCCTCCCCAAATGACCCTGCTACGGCAGGCCCCATTTTTTTGGGGGGAAATAGCAATGTCACATGATGTGTCATGTGATTTAAGTAATATACCTCGATGACTGATCATATTTTATTATACCAAATCAAAGGTCAATATGACTCTTTTACATTGTCAAAATTTCTTTTAAATCAAACAATTATCTTTTTATCTATTGAATTTTATATATAAGTATCATTGATTCTTCTAAGATGCCTTGAGGCATCTTCCTGTCGTAGCCAGGGAAATACCTGGAAGCATATCCCTGCCATAGCCAGGGGAATACCTGGAGGCATCTTCCTGCTGTTATAGGGTTAATCAATACTTCTATTTCAGGGACCTTAGAGGCAACTTTGCACAAGCTGGAAGGTGTTGGCAGAAGTATGGTCATAGATGGTTATTAATTTGTATATCCTTTAAAGCTGACTACACAAACCCAATAAAACCGAATGAAATAGTCAAACAGCTGAGGAAAAAGGCAGCCATATGGGAGAATGTCCATATCAGGGAAAGTCAGTACATGGATAGGCTACAAGTGGTTAAGGCTAACAGCAGGGCTGTTCCACCTGGATGAGTACTATTCATATGCGCAGCTCTGTAGAGCTGGGCATATAAATTCTATTGGTCCTTATACAAGTTTAGGGACCGTTCAGTATGTACGGCAGGGGGGGGGGGGGTGAGCTATTGGAGGGGGGGGGGGCAAATTATATGAGAATATTTGCCTGGGGGGGGGGGGATTTATTTAGAGGTATTTGCCTGGTGGGCATTTTATTTAGAGGTATTTGCCTGGGGAGGGGGGAATTTCATTCTGCGGTTTTTGCCTTGGGGGGGGGGGGGGGGGGGTCATTTTGCGGTATTTGCTTGGGTGGGGCGTTTCAATTTCAATGATTTACGTTTTTGTGATTCACCCACGTAAGAGGTTCTAGAACTGTGTATTTTGGATAATCTATACAATTTAGAGGCCAATAGTGTCTAATCTCTTCTAGCAGAATTAAGAAATTTACATATATATATATAAGCATGGTGATTGTAGCAGATTCTTCCTCCATTTTTATCAAACATGCAACCTTATACACTACTAATGCACAATCATGAGCGATTTCTTCCACTATATACACCTAAGAAATTGCTATACATAGATTTCTCTCTCTCATTTTAATACATTATTTGACCTATCTTTTTTTAGGTAAAAGATGAACTCCTCTCAATCCAAGCAGCATGAAGGTATGTTCACGATGTGTGACGATAACCATGTCCTCAACAATGGTAGCCGCACCCTTCTGCTAAACAATGGAAATAAGCAAACATTTATCAACTATGCCAGCTTGAATCGCACGATCATTTCCCTTTCGTTGGAATTCATCGTCAGCACACTTGTTCTCACGTCCGTGGTTTACAGAAACCTTTCTAGACGAAAGGGAAGCAAAGTCTGTATTATTCTGCACATGGCATGCCGGACAGATGTCATCGCATGCCTGACCATAGTAGCAGCATATTTCCACAGTAGCCTCTTCATAAGAGCACCGAACAAAGATACCTTCCAAATTGCCTGTGTTGCTATCGGTCGCCAGTCGGTGATTAAACATCTCCTGTTGTGCCTCTACCTCTCAGGAGCCGCGTCATTTCAAGGCATCTACATGTTGAGAGATATCAAACTGATCGTGGTCTTCGGTCTCTCAACATTTGCACTGACTGTCATCCCACCAGTTCTCTTAATGATTGCATTCCCGGGTTGGCTACATGAAAGTGTCCAGCAGGTATCAGAACAGCCGTACTTGCTGTGTATGGAAACACAGCCTGCCTTGTCTCCTACAGGAACAATTATTACTGGCGCTATGTTGTCAATTATCTTCATCAGTTTCTACACTATCTGGATGGAAGGATCATGGAATAGAAAAGTGGAATTGATTGAATCTGTAACAAAAGGATCTCCAGAGAAGTTGAATGAGACTGGTCAACAACTACTTGTAAAGATCTGCAGTCGATAATTCTAACTTTGTGGTATTTTTGCGTTGAAAAAGCAGCATTATTAATTATAATATATATATTCAATCTATTCTAAATTCTTTCCTCCAAATCCAAGATGGCCGACACTGGCCAGGCTAATTGGTCCTTCCTGCTGTAGCTATAATCCCCCCTTTGAACCCGGCTTTGGCCGGCGGTTGTTTGTTAACCCAACTTCCTGGAGATGCGGGCGCGCTCGTTGTTACAAAGGTGACGCTAATTGGCGCCTAACACGACCGCCCGTATAAGCGTCTCCACCTGGAGACAAAGGCGTCCCACTGCTATAAAACAAGAGCCCAATAAACCCAGAGTATTCAGTCTTACCTGGATTCTGCTACCTACAACATCTATGCGTTGACTCCAAACCTTATTTAACGTATATCGACCGCTAGGGACAGAACCGCTATGGGTATAGCCTAGAAACTTTACATACTGATAGGGAGACCTGGTGGATCTTTAGTGAACCAGGTCAGGCCCCGGCGAGGCCCTCGGATCCTCACATGGTCTCAGCCGGTATGGACCATCATATGTCAGGTGGTGCTGCTCATTACCCCAGTCCAGGCTGCATTATTTACTATAGTTCTTCTTGATTCGGCAGCTCCTTGTCTACAGACAGCTTATTTTGTCATACTGGTTGGTTACCTCACTGTGTTTGGAGTTGTCAAACTCTTGCTCTGGTTGAGTTACTTGGTACTTTTTGTATGGTAAGGGTCATAAGCGACACAAAGGCTTAGATAATGGCTCAATTTCCACTTTACCAAATTATGCTATTTTAACAATTTCCAATAAGTGATGACACTTGGAGCTGGGACGTATAAGGTACACCGTGTTTTATCATTATTTGTAGCACATTTCACATTTCTAATTGGCGACGTTTTCATTGCGATAACATCACTTACCGGAAGTAGATCATTGACTAAGTGGAAACTTCTCCATTAGAAAGGTCACCTAGTTTTTGCAAACCGTATCTTTATAGAAGTAATTTAGATCACTCAATGCGTTCAATTGGATTTATAAACTGTGATGAATATCACTGTTGACTAAACAAATCAAAATATAGTGTAGCTGTGTGATAGCTCCAGGTAAAACCTGGTTGTCTTTGCTCCCACTGTGCCTTACAAGTGGGCACAGATAGCGTGCTTTGTGATACAGGCCCTAGGATCATGGTCACCACAGTGGACACTCTCCTTGCATAGATCCTGTGCTTTGTTTTCTGTGCCTGCTAGTATCACTTCTCCGCCCTTCCTGTTTGAAGCAAATGTTTCTCATGGCCTATGGTCAGGGGTGGTCATTGCCCCCCCTGGTGACGCACTTCACCACTCAGCGCACCCGTGCGCCACCTGTCGCTTTCTCTCTGCACCGCTCGTCAACCTGGGAGACCAGTGCACTGACTTCGCTCTCACACTTCTCTTTGCACTCTCACCTCACCTCACTGGGTTTGGAGTTGTCAAACTCTTGCTCTGGTTGAGTTACTTGGTACTTTTTGTGTGGTAAGGGTCATAAGCGACACAAAGGCTGAGATAATGGCTCAATTTCCACTTTACCAAATTATGCTATTTTAACAATTTCTAATAAGTGATGACACTTGGAGCTAGGACGTGTAAGGTACACCGTGTTTTATCATTATTTGTAGCACATTTCACATTTCTAATTGGCGACGTTTTCATTGTGATAACATCACTTACCGGACCAGCAGCTGTCGCACGTGGGAATCGCAACAGGTTCGTGCCATATAGGTAATTGACGTATATAACGTGTGTGGTTATTTACGCAATTCGGGAGGATGGCCGAACCCAGTGTGTTGCCTGAGGATTTCCAGGTGTGGCTTAACGCTGGGAAGTTGGCGGGGAGTATTCCGACCGACTTTACTGTCGCCAACACGGAGCTACTGGCCAAGCTTTGGAAGCAGTACCTGGCCCAGACCTGCAAGGAGGTGAAAGATGTCGCTATCTACGAGTTGGAGCAGCGGCTTCGCGCCGAGTTCACGCAACAGGCCGACCTCCGGGCCCAACAACACGCTCTGGAATCCCAGCAGCACGCCATGGAGCTCGCCGAGGCGGCGCGACAGCTCGCCGAGGCCCGCGCGATCATTATCGACTCCGCCCCCCGGTCGCGGCCCGAGACCCATGAGTTGGCCTCGGTCAAACAGCTCATCCGGCTGTTTCGGGCGCTGCCGACCGTCGACGGTCAGTATAAGGCCGCCCTCCGCACGTGGTTGAACGATGTGCGACAGGCGCGCTTCGTCTCCAAAGCCCCCGACGAGAAGCTGATCTCGGAGGCCCTGGCCTACTCGGCGGGGCGCCTCAAGTCGATAATCTACGATTGTTTCGAGGACGGCGTCACCGACTTCGAGGCCGTCGAACGCAAGATAACTTCAACGCTCCTCGGCATGGAAGAAATGGAGAGTCTGCGCGCTGCACTCGGGCACTTCTCTCAGACGGCCCACGAGACCGCCCCCGAGTACGCGCAGCGCTTCTGGTTGGCGGCCAAGAAAGCCTACTCGGCCCAGGAACTCGCCTCTCCCTTTGTGCTACGGCCGACGATGCGACAGTTCGTGAGTACCCTGTCGCGAGGCCCTCTGCGGTGGGACCTCAATCTCAACACGCCCACGACGATCGCGGAGGCTCTCTCGAGGGTCGACGCGTTGGCGAAGGCGGTGGAGAAGGAGGCGCACTCGGACGACACTCGCATCGAGGAGGCCATGGAGGTGGGCGCGGTCGGCTCGAGGACCACGGCCGCCCGTTCCGCCAACCACCCCGCGCCAACCGCCCACCAGCGACAGATGGAGGAGATGCAGCAGGCGATAAAATCAATCCAGGGGGAGTTGAAGGCGAAAAAGGGGAACAAGGGCCACACGGTCGCGGCTGTGATGCCCGCAGCAGCGCCACCACAATCCACGATTGTGTTCGCGCCGACCCCCGCGCCCGTTCCCGCCCCCCAGCCGCTGTTTGCGACCGTCCCAGCTCCGCCGCCCCCAGCCGTCGCCTCCACCATAGCAGCCGTCGCGCCGGGGCAGCGTAACTCAGGCCGGCGGATGACGCCCATCAACGACATCATCTGCTACGCGTGCAATCAACGAGGCCATTATGTGGCTGGATGTCCCAGTCTGAAGGCCTCCCGGGACGCGGCACGGTCGTTGGCCCACTCCCAGGATCAAGTCGTAGCCGCCGCGACCCAGGGAAACTAAAACGCGCGTCCGACCGACGACCCTGCATTGACCTCGAGCTTCGAGGCGTGGCACTGCAGGCCCTCGTCGACTCGGGTGCGTGTTGCTCCCTGGTGTCCGTCCCCGCGGCGGATGCCTTGCGACAGGTGGGCGCGGTGGGTAAGAGTACGAGACCCCCGGCGCGACTTAAGTCCCTCACCGGCCACGGCATCTCCGTCCGCGAGGCGGTTAACCTGAAGCTGTACGGCCGGCCGTGCGACTTTAATGTGGTGGGTGATATGTCCCACGATCTTTTATTAGGGGACGACGCGTTGGAGGCTACTCACGCGATCGTGGACTATGCTTCCCCTGATAAATCTGTAACCCTCTGTGGTCGTCGCCATGCGGTGCGACGGTCGGTGCGACGCGAGGGACACATCGGTCAGCTGGTATACGAGGCCGAGTATTGGAAACGGCAATACCCCGATGTGTTCCCGGTCACCGGCCGCCCCCTCACATGCACTACCGAGGTCTACATGAGGATCGATACGGGCGATCACCCTCCCATCAATCAACGACCGTACAGACTTCCCCTCGCCAAGCGCGAGGTCGTCGACCGCGAGCTGGACAAGATGCTCGCGGAAGGCATAATCGAGCCCAGCTCCTCCCCCTGGGCCTCGCCCCTCACCCTCGTCCCTAAGAAAGACGGCTCGGTCCGGTTCTGTGTAGATTACCGAGGACTGAACGCAGTCACTTGTCGCGATGCATACCCCCTGCCTCGTATCCAGGACATTGTTGATAATCTAGGTGGTGCGAAAGTGTTCTCGACCCTAGATTTAAAGTCCGGATACTGGCAGGTACCGATGCATCCTGACAGCGTCGAGAAGACGGCCGTAGCGACGCATCGGGGCCTTTTTCAGATTAAGCGGATGCAGTTTGGCTTGTGCAATGCGCCAGCTGCATTCCAGAGGCTTATGAATAAGGTTATCACCCCGCTGCGTAAGTTCGTTATGGTATATCTCGACGACCTCGTGATCTACAGCCGGACCGAGGAAGAACACCACCACCACATCGCGGCCGTCCTCGAGGCCCTTCGCTCATACGGCCTCGTGGTCAAGGAATCGAAGTGCCACTTCGGGGTCGACCGCGTGAAACTCCTTGGCTATGTGGTCAGCGCGGACGGCGTCTCCTCGGATCCCCACAAAGTGGAAGCCATACGCGACATGGTGCCACCCGAGGACGTAAAGGCGGTGCGACGGCTGCTAGGGTCGGCCAATTATTATCGGCAGCTCATACCCAGATATGCCGATATTGTCCGACCCCTCGTCGCACTGACAAAGAAATACGCCCTCTTTCATTGGGATTCCGAGTGCCAGACCGCGTGGCAGGAGTTGCGCGACGCCCTCGTGAACACGGTGACCCTCGCTTACCCGGACCCCGGTCGCCCGTACAAACTGTACACCGACGCCTCAGATTATTGCCTCGGCGCCATCTTGGTACAAGAAGATGACCAGGGTATCGAGCGACCCGTACACTTTCTCTCACGTCAGTTTACGGAGGTGCAACGCCGATACCCTGTCATTGAGAAGGAGGCCTACGCGATAGTCTTTGCGCTTACGTGCTTACGGGCTTACGGGCGTATTTGTACAGTGCGACCTTCCAGATTCTGTGCGATCACAAGCCCCTCAAAAGCTTATTTTTGGCCGAAATGAAAAATACGCGAGTACAACGGTGGGCCGTACTCCTTGCGGAATACGCCGCACCCATCGTGTACTTCGCCGGTGCCAAAAATGTGTGGGCGGATATGCTCTCGCGCCTCCGGTCCGATTCACCGGCCGAGCTGCCGCTGGAGGTCGCACAGATCGCCTCGGTCCAGGAAGAGCGGGAGTTGCCGTGGGAAGCGTACGGGCTGACGGAAGCGGAGGTGAAAGTGCGACAAGCAGCGATGCCTGAGTTCCGGTACGGTCTCGAGGAACAGGAGGATTATCTGGTCAGTAATGGCCTCCTCTTTACCCTCAAACCGCCCTCGGGTCTCGCGGCTTACCCTCGCCTCGTCCCCCCGTCGGAAATTCGCGCCAACTTGGTCCAGACCGCCCATCTACAGGTCTGCCACCAAGGTATGAGGAAAACTTTGCGACGACTTCACGACCATTTTAAATGGCCAGGAATAAAGCGACAGGTATTTTCCGTTCTCGCACGATGCGCCCCCTGCGGAGCCAATCGCGTCCGTGCAGAACGTCCAACCCCAGCCCCTATGCCTGTCGCCGAAAACCCGGGAGAAGTCGTCGCAATGGATCTGACCGGCCCCCTCCCCATGAGTCGCAGCGGCGCTCGTTATCTATTATCAATCATAGACCACGCCACTGGCTATGTAGATTGTTTCCCCCTCAAAGATAAGTCCGCTGAATCAGTTTATACCTCCCTATCCCGGGAGTACATTCCCCGCTACGGCCCCCCCTCTGTCGTGTTAACGGACAACGGATTAGAGTTCAAAAACGCGACAGTGGAGGGCTACCTGCGACAGCTCGGGACCGAGGTGCGACACACCACCCCCTACCACCCGCAAGCCAACGGACGCGTAGAGCGTTTTCACCGCACGCTAAAGGATATGTTGCGTAAGGTGGTAAACGCCCGTGCTTGCGAGTGGGAGGACCACCTCGGGGATGTACTCCTCGCCCACCGGACGACCCCCAGTGACGTCACAGGCTTTTCCCCCTACTACCTCCTTTTTGGTCGTTGCCCTCCTCCCCCCTTTTCCCACCTCCGAGATCGCCCACTAGGGGATTCGTCGGCCCGCCTCGCCCTCCGTGTGGACGAGCACTCGCGTGCTTTGAAGGAGGCCGCCCACAACGCGGAGGTAGCGAGACAGGCTAACGTTAATTGCCTAAACAAACAAGCCAACGCCCTCCCCCTAGAACCCGGTACCAAAGTGTTCCTACGAGTCCACGAGCCCGGACCGCTGGACCCCCGCTGGGACCCCGGATACCTCGTGACGCGGGCATCCGGCAACGTGGTGCACGTGGTGGGCCCAACAAACAAACGGCGGACGGTTAATCGCAGTCACGTCAAGGCGGCCGATCCGGGCCTCGACTGGGAGGGCTTACGCCCACGCCTCACCCGAGCCCAACGGACGCGCCCCCCGACTGCGATGGCTCCGTCCACACCACGGCCACGCGGCCGGCCGCCCCAGACGCGCGTTGCTTGGATACCCAACCCCAGCGTGCCAGCTGTAAACGCTAATCCTCAAACCCCAATTATCCCACCAACCCGGCCCGCGTCCCCCATGCAGCTAATCCCCGGCAACGACGCATCCCGTCCCCCCTCTGCAACTCCCATGCAATCAACTCCCCCGGATGTCCCGACCCGGCCTAACTCCTCCAACAACATGACCATCGATCTGCCCCCACTCCCCCCTACAGGTCCAAACTCCCTTGCGCCCTCGGCCGCCCCCACTCCTCGAGCTAACACCCCCATCCCGGTAATCCACCCCATCACTCCCGTACCACATGTCCCTAATCCCCCTGATGTCAGCCGAGATCGTAAACGTGCGGCTGAACCCGAATCACCCCCTCCCCCCCCACTGGTGCGTGGTCCGGTCACTTCCCTCCCGCTCTCGGGCCGACCCACCCACGCGACGCGGGACGACCTTAAAAGACGGGCGGCGGCCCCGCTCAGTCACTTCACCCGTATCACGCGCTCATTCACCCGGTCGTTGGAAGCAGAGACTGCGAAACGCCAAACCCTCCAGCCACCGGACGAGGCCGAGATACAAGCGGAGAAGCGACTGTGCATTGCAGCCGTCGCCCAGCATTGTCGCCCCCGACACGTCTAAAAAAAACCAGTGAGTAGATCCAACTGTGTGTTATCATCATGTGGATGCCCGTATTTCTGCTATGCTTATACACCCCCTTCCTCGACGCGGACCTGTTCTCGGACGATGGCGTGTTGGTCTACACGGACGGTCGTGCGCGTGCGGTCGCGGCCGCCTGGACTGTCGCCGTCACGATCCGACCACCGTCCCCTCCCTGTGTAGATGACCTCGTGCACAACCTAACTGTCGCCATTGACGCTGTCGCGGACGTGATGGAGCCGAATCATGTCCGCTTGTCCGAACTGGCGCTTGTCCGAACTACCCAGGGCAAGTCGGATAGTAACCGACGGCAGGCCGGAGGCCGGCCGACGGCGTCGGGGCCTGCTTAATATTGTGGGGTGGGCTGGAAAAGCTCTGTTCGGACTGGCGACTGACCGCGACGTCGCATCATTGCGAGGAGTCGCACGCGACACGCTGGTCCAGCAGCAGCAAATAGCCCACCACCTGGAGCAGATGGTATCGGTAGTAAACGCCACTCGTGGAGGCGTTCTACAGAATGCCGATAACATCGCCACAATAAATGAGCAGGCCGCCCGCGCGATCCACCTCGCGGAAGCCGGAGGTACGATCGCGGTCGGGGCCGACGAAAAGGTGAACAAGGTCTGGATGGCCCGGCAGATCGACCTGGGCCTACGGATCTTGGAGGAGACGGTGCGCCAACACGAGCTTCGACGAGTGCAATTCCATAATCAACGGATGGAGCTGGAGCGGGGCCAACTGACCGAGGACGTTCTCCCCCGAGAACACCTGCTCCAGGTCCTCCGCCGCCTCCGAGACGCCGGATACCACACCCTCCCGGCGATGTGGTACTACAACTACGTGGACATCGACCCCATCTGGGAGGAGGGACGGGAGTTGATCTACCGTGTTGTTGTTCCCGGGCTCACGAGCGAGGCCTACCTGGTGTACAAGCTGCAGTACTTCCCCGTGCAGCTGGACGCGTCCCACCTGCGGACGGTCCAGGGTAGGCCCCGTTTGGCCGTGAGCTCGTCGTCCTCCACGTCCTTCGTCCCTGATGTCTGCGTAGGTCGGCAGCCACGAGTGTGCAGGCCTACGGTGGTGTATACCGAACGGTCCTGCGAGTCGGCACTCGTGCGCGGAACTAAGCCGACCTCGTGCCACATCGCCATCACCGCCCGGAACAACGCAACGACCGTAGTGTCGAGGCCCGAGGCCGGAGGCCGACAAGCTGTGGTAATAGCATACCAGTCGACCTCCGTGCTACGCCTCTGCACCGGCCGCCCACCCGTGAACCTGCTCGTCAGCGGCCCCACCCTCGTCGACCTACCCCCAGGATGTTCGCTGGAGTCGCGTGGGTGGCGCCTACACGGCATCGCCGCTGGGCACCATACCCTCAATTTCCACTTCCGGCGCCCCCTTCAGCTTTCCCCCATTAACATATCCTGGCCCCGCACCCTTCCTCCCACCTTCTCCGAACCACTCAAACTCCTCCCCCGCGTAGTCCTGCCCGTGATGGAAGTAGGCCGCCTACAGGGCTTACGCTCCCCAGCCTCTATCTTATCCTCTGTACCCTTCATCTCCACTTCCTCCATATCCCTCCTAATATTCCTCATCCTCCTGACGGTCTGTTGCTTGCGGTACAAAAAGCTTTGTTGTATCCCCGTCACTCGCTGGTGTTGTAGGTTAATCTGCGTGCGGAGTCCGCCGAGGTCGGCTGAAGAGGACCGCCCACGCGAGGAGATCAGCCTACAGAGCCTACAGGCAGCACCAGCATCCCCCTTTTTGTCCCTCCCTGCCCCCAGCATCGTGAGCGAAGATCCCCCGACTGAACCCTCCCCCCATTCCCTACCCGTAATCCCTATACGAACAGAAACCTCGACCGCCCCCATACCTCCCCTCCGCTTACGCCCAACCCTGGAGCGGTTAGCGGGTTCCTTCGCGGACTTACGCCCCCAAGATATATATCCCCGGCTTCCCCCCGTGTAAAACTTTTTTTTTGTATGACACGTTGACGAAAAGGAATTGACCTCCGATTGTGACCAATTGATAAATGGATAGGATCGATTGCTCGGTGAAACCCGTGGGGTGCTTGCAGCCTCGCTGAGACCCACGGGGTTTAGTGTTGCTCGGCCATCGGTAAGGGCCTTGGTTATTCGAAGTGACCTTGGCCCTGTGTTTGGCGGTCAAAGGCTGGCCTTAAGGCCTTATCGCCAGCCCCTTCGCCCCAGACCCTTTGGCCGAAGGATGATTATGTGGAGAAACGACGATTTTGAAGAGGCACGAGGAGCACGAGAGGTCTGCAGCCTAGCTCAGCCTAAATCGTCTGTGTGTGTTTTGTCTAAATATCGTGTGTGTACGATATCGTTGTGTGTTTTTATCGTTTATCGTAGGAACGATTTTTAAGGGCCTATGCGCCCAGGGAGGAGTCCATGATGGGGCCTGCCCTACTAGTCTGAAAACAATTTTTTTTACATATATCAAACATGTTACTTACCGTGCTTTGCCGCGCTAATCTTTCTTCTTGGGTGGGCACGCCGAGAGTGGTTGAGTTATTTTTAGAGTAATTTGAGTATTGCAAAAATTTAGAGTGTTGGGGGAGTGAAGTACGTATGATGCCTACGTATCCCCTGGCACCAGTTGAAATTTTTGGCAATTTTTCTAGAAAGAACCACTCTCAGCTGCTTCACAACCCCCTATTTTTTAATAACCACGCTGCACGAGTCTTATATACTTAAGGTGGCCACGCTGCACGACTATATGTCTGGGTTGTTCCTATACTTAACGTGGCCACGCAGCAAGACATTATTTTCCTTTTTTTACAAAGTATAGCAATGACACCTATTTATTTATATTGACGAGCTCCTGCCTATATATAATATGCTATGCCTTATATTTTATAAGGAACCGACCATGCTACAATCACAGCCCTGCGCTAAGTACTTCTTAATTCTAAAATGATTCTCTTAATTAATGTCGGTTCCTTCGTCTATTGGCCAGAATTGTTTAATATTATTAAGTAATTTCAAATATTAATTTATGTCCTTTTGGAATAGCCCAACGAGGCGACATGGTTAGTATCAAGGTGGATCTGAGACAGGTAGAAATGTTAGTTACAAACCCAAAAATTTAAGAATCATTTAGTGCATACCAGCCGCGTGCGAATAGTAAGTATTACTCGGAAATTAACCATAAAATTTAATTAAATAACGAGAAATATCGTTTATATTAATTTCTAGACACTAAATTAGGCTACAAGTAGTGATACAGTGAGTTACTATCGGTTAGGTATGCAATAGCTGGAGATGGGCCGATGTTTTAGGCCGCTGAAATTTCTATAAATCGGGGTTAATCGGGAGGGCGCTACGATTTATTTTAGGCCACAGTGTTATCTCACCACTCCTCGGTAACTTGAGTAGACTTGGGGCGGGAAGACGGCAGCGGGTCCGTAAGTGAGGGACTCGGCGTCATGAACCGTAGTCATCCGAAGCTGGGTGCCAGCTGTAGTCGATATGTAGAGAATGGCGATGTCCAGGCCTTAACGTATTGCTCAGATCCACGCTGAAAAACACCAATATTATGTTTTATCATCATGTACATATATGTTTATAATACGGCCACAAGCATATTTTCTACAATCTTTATCAAGATTACGGGAGCTCGTCCTTTTTGTGTCATTTACCGCCCTTATCAATTTTATCGTAATATTTACCGTCCTCAGCGGCGCCAAATTGTCTATTTTTATCATTGAGCACCCCGCTGCTACTTATATGTCATGCCTTTCACGGCGATATTATCTTTTTTTAGTACTATCAAAATGGCTGCCAGGATGTGCGCTGGTGAGGAGCCTGAGATGTGTAAATTGTTGAATTACCGTTTTTATTGAGGAAAACGTGTAATCTACGTGTGAACTGAGTACGTGTGACTCACATCTATTTTTCTGTAACCCTTTTTTATGACCTGATTGTGACATGACGGGCTCCGATCCTCCCGCGAAGTGCTTCGCGTGGGCGGCGGTCTCGGGCTGGCGCCTACGCTCGGACCGCCAGCTGTCGCACTTCGGTAGCCCGGGACGCGGAGTCCCGTCGCGGTCGACCTGTCATCAACGAACAATGTGTGTTCTGCACTTGACAGGCCGTTCCTACGTGTATATACCTCTACAAGGGTAACAATTGTGTCAATCGTGCTAAAGTGTGTTTTAGCGCGATTGACTCCACCCCTACGATTGGCGAGCGAGTCAACCAAGAGACACTGACGCCGAAGACCGCTCGCCATACACTGTGAGATCCCTGTGATCTACCCTTTTTTACATTCATAACCAACATCCTGAAGCAACAGGATACAGACACTTGTATCCCAGCTTTATATCAAAATGGACTATGCATTTATATTTTATAAAGACATTCGCTGGCCATTTTCTACACTCGCGACTGGTTGTACAGCCGAGTACCTATAACCCGGACACGGTCGGAGCTCTGACGCCGAGCGGGCCGCAGTGACATTTTTTCAAAAATATAACCTGTATTTCTGTTATCATCTCTGTTACTCTTTACCCGTGTGATCTATATGTGTTAATGGTTGAACCTACCTTGTTTGAAGACCCGATGGCTGCCATTGTTTGCGTAAGACCCGTTTGTTTAGCACGCCGAGATGTGGGCGCTGCCATTTTTGTTGTTTCTGGGTGGTGACCGGAAGTTGGGAATTGCTGCCTTTTCATTGGTCGAGAGATCGTGAGCGCGCGCTGGTGGCGCCTCCGCGTTCGCTCGACGAACTAACCGTTCCCGCGCTGGTCTCAGCAGCCGCACGACTGCTCTGAGACGGAGCAAGGCGGTTAGGTTGGTTTTAGCGACTGCACATCTTTTTTCTTTTCTTTTAAAGTTCTCCGTTGCTCTTCAAACTCAGAGTGAGGGACGTTTGTAAAGATCTGCAGTCGATAATTCTAACTTTGTGGTATTTTTGCGTTGAAAAAGCAGCATTATTAATTATAATATATATATTCAATCTATTCTAAATTCTTTCCTCCAAATCCAAGATGGCCGACACTGGCCAGGCTAATTGGTCCTTCCTGCTGTAGCTATAATCCCCCCTTTGAACCTGGCTTTGGCCGGCGGTTGTTTGTTAACCCAACTTCCTGGAGATGCGGGCGCGCTCGTTGTTACAAAGGTGACGCTAATTGGCGCCTAACACGACCGCCCGTATAAGCGTCTCCACCTGGAGACAAAGGCGTCCCACTGCTATAAAACAAGAGCCCAATAAACCCAGAGTATTCAGTCTTACCTGGATTCTGCTACCTACAACATCTATGCGTTGACTCCAAACCTTATTTAACGTATATCGACCGCTAGGGACAGAACCGCTATGGGTATAGCCTAGAAACTTTACATACTGATAGGGAGACCTGGTGGATCTTTAGTGAACCAGGTCAGGCCCCGGCGAGGCCCTCGGATCCTCACATGGTCTCAGCCGGTATGGACCATCATATGTCAGGTGGTGCTGCTCATTACCCCAGTCCAGGCTGCATTATTTACTATAGTTCTTCTTGATTCGGCAGCTCCTTGTCTACAGACAGCTTATTTTGTCATACTGGTTGGTTACCTCACTGTGTTTGGAGTTGTCAAACTCTTGCTCTGGTTGAGTTACTTGGTACTTTTTGTATGGTAAGGGTCATAAGTGACACAAAGGCTTAGATAATGGCTCAATTTCCACTTTACCAAATTATGCTATTTTAACAATTTCCAATAAGTGATGACACTTGGAGCTGGGACGTATAAGGTACACCGTGTTTTATCATTATTTGTAGCACATTTCACATTTCTAATTGGCGACGTTTTCATTGCGATAACATCACTTACCGGAAGTAGATCATTGACTAAGTGGAAACTTCTCCATTAGAAAGGTCACCTAGTTTTTGCAAACCGTATCTTTATAGAAGTAATTTAGATCACTCAATGCGTTCAATTGGATTTATAAACTGTGATGAATATCACTGTTGACTAAACAAATCAAAATATAGTGTAGCTGTGTGATAGCTCCAGGTAAAACCTGGTTGTCTTTGCTCCCACTGTGCCTTACAAGTGGGCACAGATAGCGTGCTTTGTGATACAGGCCCTAGGATCATGGTCACCACAGTGGACACTCTCCTTGCATAGATCCTGTGCTTTGTTTTCTGTGCCTGCTAGTATCACTTCTCCGCCCTTCCTGTTTGAAGCAAATGTTTCTCATGGCCTATGGTCAGGGGTGGTCATTGCCCCCCCTGGTGACGCACTTCACCACTCAGCGCACCCGTGCGCCACCTGTCGCTTTCTCTCTGCACCGCTCGTCAACCTGGGAGACCAGTGCACTGACTTCGCTCTCACACTTCTCTTTGCACTCTCACCTCACCTCACTGTGTTTGGAGTTGTCAAACTCTTGCTCTGGTTGAGTTACTTGGTACTTTTTGTGTGGTAAGGGTCATAAGCGACACAAAGGCTGAGATAATGGCTCAATTTCCACTTTACCAAATTATGCTATTTTAACAATTTCTAATAAGTGATGACACTTGGAGCTAGGACGTGTAAGGTACACCGTGTTTTATCATTATTTGTAGCACATTTCACATTTCTAATTGGCGACGTTTTCATTGTGATAACATCACTTACCGGAAGTAGAACATTGACTAAGTGGAAACTTCTCCATTAGAAAGGTCACCTAGTTTTTGTTAACTGTATCTTTATAGAAGTAATTTAGATCACTCAATGCGTTCAATTGGATTTACAAACTGTGATGAATATCACTGTTGACTAAACAAATCAAAATATAGTGTAGCTGTGTGATAGCTCCAGGTAAAACCTGGTTGTCTTTGCTCCCACTGTGCCTTACAAGTGGGCACAGATAGCGTGCTTTGTGATACAGGCCCTAGGATCATGGTCACCACAGTGGACACTCTCCTTGCATAGATCCTGTGCTTTGTTTTCTGTGCCTGCTAGTATCACTTCTCCGCCCTTCCTCTTTGAAGCAAAATCGCCCCATACGCCAGTTTTAAAATATTATGATTTCTGATGTCTTTGAGTAATTCTTTTGCTTTTTATTTTACAATGACCGAAGTTCAAACATGCATTTAACAACGATTTCTTTGGTTTGTGACTTGAAATCTTGTCCCATATTCAGCATATTTTTGCATGGTGAACACAATGGGTGACAGGGTCTTGCCGGTGTTGGTAACCAAAGCCATGTGCTCATTTACCTTCAGCTTAGGATGCCCACTCCCAAGGACGGCTGCCTGGGCTCCAGCTACTCCCATAAGGACGGATACTGGTGGCAGTCTGTCTGGCTACAGGACGGTCACATAATAGTAAAAACTGATATCCAAGTTTGTAATCATGCAATATGATACATAATCATAAATATTTTATTTCTTTTTAATAGAAATACTAAATATGATATTATATCTTCATTTTCTGAAGATTTCATAAATATTGCTCTATTATTTCTTTGTTAAAACTTTTTGTTTAATGTTGGGACAATGATGCCTCAAGGCATCATGCGTCTTTAGTGCGGTGATGCCTCCAGGCATTATACGTCTTTAGCGTGGTGATGCCTCCAGGCATCATGCGTCTGTACAACTAAAGGCCAGTTCACACTCTCCGCCTCGGAGGGCTTGCAGGCGGGTACCTCCAGTCTCACACTGAGGAGGCATCAATGAGGCGAAGGACACTCAGCCTCATGGTGCTCAGTGGGCACGGCGCCCTGTTCTGTGTCAACGACACTTGTGTCAGCTCAATGCTCTTCACGTTGCAGTTTGTGCATGGGTATACTCCAGTGCAGTATCATGAATAAATTGCCAAGAAGGTTGAGTTTATCATACATTTTGTGAGCTATAAATATTTTGAGGATCAGCACAAGTGTATTAATATAATGAATATTAACCAGCCAAGCAAAAGTAACCATTCATAAGAGCCGCCTACCAACAAAGTTGTTAGATTGCACCGTTGTGGGGTCTGATTAGGTGTTACTTAGACCTGGGAGTAGCTATTTCCTGTTAGTTCTATTGCCCAATATCTCCTCTTAAAATGTAGATCATTCACAAGGGTTGGGTTACTCGAAAGCATGACCACAGCAACATGGTGACCTCACATCGCAGTGGTCAGACGTGATAAAGATGAACAATGAAATCTTGATATTTAATTTTGATATCCTGAGAAGCAATCTGTTGATATGTAATCTTGTTGGAGCACTACAATTGTGCTTAACTCATGATAATGCTATATGGTTACATTAGTTCACAGCAAACTCTCACTCATAAGTAAAACCAGTCAATCTCATATAATAATAACCACATATTGAATGTTAACGTCCAAACCTGTTTAACCATTTATGTTAACTTCCTGAATATAATTTTGACCTTGATGAATGTCCATGTGCAATTAGAATGGTTCACGGCTCACTCACTAATTAGCGACACATCCTGTGATGTTAGTCCATTTCTAACGTTCCGATAAGATAAATCCGATGTATCCTCTCTGTGTTCTCTCCCATTGAGAGATAGTTCCTCACACGTCGGTATGTAAGTTACTCACAGAGTAGGCAAATCCACACAATAACCTTCTCCTGTAGGCAACTCCACTCCATGTAGAGTGAAGCCTCTGGCACCTAGAATAAGCTCGTCCTCCAGCGAGGAGCGGCTTTTCTCCCTAGTTTCTCTACTAGATCTTAACCTCATACTCACTGCTGCTCTCAGCAGGAACCACAGAGGTATACCCCACTGCTGCTATGTCAGCAGCTCATGTGATCATTCACTTCCTTATACAGATCATCTGCTCTATGTCCTACTTCCAAGTATCGCCATCTTACTTTGTGTCAGCGCCTATATTTACACGCTATACCTTATTACAATCTTCAATTGAAAATACTTATTACCAAAATAACAACATAACTTCGGACAAGCGCGCAAGATTATCTCGTGCTTTCAAACATTATTGTCCATCATGTTGGCCCACGTGGGGGGTTTATAATGTGATGCCATATTTAAGGTTAACAGCTTTGCCTAAAATGCAACTTTTGAAGAATTATATCATGCCAAATATGACTACTGCCATGCCTCGTCTGACCGCAGTCCTATTTATACCATTTTGGTCTACTGTCTGTGGCTGTTCTACACGCCAGCAATTTTTTCTCCCCGTTGTTCCTGTCTTGTCAGGGTTGTAAGTCTCTGTGTTATAAACCTATGTACGGATTGCCCTTACGTGAATTGTATTATGTAACCTGCACTGTCATATCACTCTCATATTAATGACGGATTTGGTTGAAAATCATATATTCTGTGTGAGCCACAAAGACTATAAACATACAAAGACCATTTAAATGCATATATATGGCCATCGGTGGAGTTTACAATGTGACACCAGGGTGCTGTTTAAGAACTTACGAGGGAGAAAATAAATGGTCGTTCGATTCTCCTTGGCCCAATATCGTTTAATAAGGGCTAGGAGAATTCCTGAAGGACAAACGAGGGAGAGGATCAATAGTGAAGCATGAAATATCGTTTAACAAATTTATCCCCCAGTGGACGATTGTCCTCCACATGGTCCTACGTCGTCCAAAAACGGACAATTAAACGACACGTACAGGGGGTGTCGTACAGGGAGCTTGTACCTCTGTCCCTGGTAAAATATGTTTACCGGAAGAGAAACGTAAGACTTGCGGAGACCAGCGGATATAAGCGGATATAAACGGAAAAATTACGGTAAAGGAACGGAGGTATTTCTTGTGTTACGTTTGTGTTACGGTTGTGTTACGGAAGCATTACGGAGAGCTTTCTCACTAGATATACAGGTAGGGATGTGCTACATCCTACATCATTACATCCTACTTCCCTACATCCTACATCACTACATCCTACGTACCCACATCCTACATCACTACATCCTACATACCCACATCCTACATCCTACATCCCACATCCCCACATCCTACATTCCTACATCCCTACATCTTACATCCCCATATCCTACATCACTAAATCCTACATCACTACATCCTACATCACTACATCACTACATCACTACATCACTATATCCTACATCACTACATCACTACATCCTACATCACTACATCACTACATCCTACATCCTACATCCTACATCACTACATCCCTACATCCCCACATCCTACATCAATACATCACTACATCACAACATCCTACATCACTACATCCACATATCCACATATCCCCACATCCCCACATCCTACATCACTACATCCCTACATCCACATAGTGATGTAGGATGAAGGATGTATGATGTAGTGATGTAGGAGGTAGGATGTAGGGTGTGGGGATGTGTGGCTGTGTGGATGTTGGATGTAGTGATGCAGTGATGCAGTGATGTGGGACGTAGTGATGTAGGATGTAGTGATGTAGTGATGCACGATGTAGTGATGTAGGATGTAGTGATGTAGGGATGTAGGATGTAGTGATGTAGGATGTAGTGATGTAGTGATGCAGGATGTAGTGATGTAGGGATGTAGGATGTAGTGATGTAGGATGTAGTGATGTAGGATGTAGTGATGTAGGATGTAGGGATGTAGGATGTAGGGATGTAGGATGTAGTGATGTAGGATGTAGTGATGCAGTGATGCAGGATGTAGTGATGTAGTGATGTAGGATGTAGTGATGTAGGGATGTAGGATGTAGTGATGTAGGATGTAGTGATGTAGTGATGCAGGATGTAGTGATGTAGGGATGTAGGATGTAGTGGTGTAGTGATGTAGGATGTTGTGATGTAGGCTGTTGGGATGTAGTGATCAAATTTTGGTAGGGTGTCCGTCGGAAGTGTCCACTTACGCAGGTTTTTTAGGCCTTTTTGTACCGAAATAACTCTCCGCTTACGCGAGGTGTCCGCTTACACGGGGTTAAATTAAACATCTAATAGAGGGAAAAATTTCCGTTCCGAGCAAAAGTGTCCGCTGACACAGGGTGTCCGCTTACGTGGGTTATCCGTTAGGCGGGGTTCTACTGTATATATATATATATATCTATATATATATATATAGATATATATATGCTTCCGTAAAGGGTTATCCGTTAGGCGGGGTTCTACTGTATATATATATATATATATCTATATATATATATATAGATATATATATGCTTCCGTAAAGTATATATATATATATATTCATTGGGTCTATCGTAGTAGGTGGGTGCGGCCTCTTACTATAGTGACAGTGTGTCTGACATTGAGCTCAATGACAAGAGTGAGCGATAACCAGGGAGATGGTCGATTCGATTATTTATTTTAATTAAAACATTATATTTGAGATGTGACAACTGTTCAGGAAAGGTCTAATATCTTGTACTACCTATAAAAGATAATTCTATTGTGAAAATATATCATAAATATCAATAAATCTTATTGAAAACTTGATTTTATATTCTCCTATATATCACAGAAGTATCCACGGAAGTAGCCGCAGGACTGAATACACTGGTGCCTTGCCGTGTCTGACGCTGATCTCCTTCCACAGACGATCTGGGTCAAAGTTAGGAGAATTTACAGCAAGGAGAGGAGAGTTCACGCAGGACCTCCCTTATTAAACGATATTCACACCGGATCCTCCCCAATGTCCTCCCTCGCGGCTGGTCTCCTATCGTCCAGACCAATTCTCCCTCGTAACTTCTTAAACAGCACCCAGTATCGTAGCCTCGGGGGGGGGGGGGGGGGGGGGGCAGGGAGGGTCAGTTGCTTCCCCCTCGATATCCTAGTCAAATTCTTTTTTTGCTTGTATTTCTTTTAGGTTTAGTCTCTATTCTAAGAAATTCAAAGTTATTTTTCTATCATTATGCCGTACTAAAACTTCTAACAGGCCTCCACTAACTCTATACAAGACTCTAGTTAAAACCCCAAGTTTCAACTTAAAACCTCATGCGTTGTGACTGGGTCCTCTGTCACTGGTCAGTGTCAAGTCAAAACAGGATTCTAGTAATAAAGTCACCATGGTATCAGCCTACGTCAAGAGGAAGAGAGATGTCTATCTAGAGCTAAAGCATTTGGATTTATCAAAGAGTATACGGCATATAGCCTATGATCCATGGGTACCACCATGACGCCCCCCGAGTAGCTGTTCTTCACTAAAGGAGGTGAAAAAGTAGCTGTTCTTCACTATTGGAGGTGCAAAAGAAGTGGGTGATAATTGGGAAATGTCACTTTTCTTGCCTTGCTCACATATGTTAATAAAGTGTTCCATGTAAAAAAACATCATGTCCTGGGTTTTAGCATTGTATCTTCCTGCTCTGGGATCGGTGGAGAGAGTCAAAGGAACCTTGGTAAAATATTGAAAGGCAGCTGAATTTCGTAAGAACAAAGAGCCAGAATACAGGTTTTGTCCCCCGACCACCTAGTGACTGCTTCATGACCTAACGGTGGCTCTGTCCCCTATACTACCCGTTGGATTTATGTAGCAGGGACCTATGTCAATGGTTTCCGCACCAAAACAAACAGAGGAACGAAATGATGGCACTATTAATGGAAGAATCAGAGGACATATTTACCTATTGTTGCAATATCTCCATTACTGTCGTCCAGCCCCTTCCGTTCACCATGCCAACATAGCGAAGAGAACGTGCATTGCATACCACAAATAACGACAAATATCTATGCCTAATGATTAAATTGATAGTAGGTTGACGAGGCTTAGCTAGAAAACACTCCTACACCCACCGCTTGCGACCACGGAATAGAGAGAGCTGGGGAGGCTACCGGCGGAAGACAGCTCGGCCTCATCTGCATACCCTGTGTCTCGGCTAATCTGATTGGTTGAGAGATCTGTGCTATGTTTTCAGGTCTCAATTTTGTCCAACCACGACAACATGTCAACGGAACGAAAAAAACACTACACTAATGATTAAATTGATATCCAGAGTATCACTCATGTCTTTCCCCACATTTCATTCTCCATTTGAAGTCTCTAGGTGCTTTTTAGCTAAGTTACGCTGCCCAACCCTGCAGCTCTCATATCCTAAGTGCCGTTCGCGTCAATCCGGTATTGCAATGTGTCTATGGTGCCGCTGAGAACAAAAACGAATGGAATATCGGATGGTGGTACAGGTCCTTGGAAAGGTTTCCCTAACATCTCTATATAGAGCAGTAACAGTTTTCCTTACAGCTCTGTGATGGAAAGTGTTCCTGCTCCATTGAGGAAGTAAGTGATATTTGTTTTACTTTTGCATGATCTCAGAGGAGTTAAAGTATTGACACACATTTTGTGGATAATTTTGAATTAACACCAAATAATGACACTTATTTTGGAGGTTGCAGATGTTACAGGGGTTGCCAAATTAATTCTTTTTTAACCAAAGATGATCATATAGGACATGTGAATAGATGTGCTACCCTGTAAATGTGGTTCATTATTGGATAAAAGCTGGGTGATACAGTGACCCCCAATCACGGAAAACCAGAGGAGAGAACCTTGATAAAACATGGTTTTATCTACGGTCCCTAAAGTACAGTGAGTCTATATACAAGAAAACCGAAGCTGAATCCTGGATTTACAACCCCTAGCGCCAGACGATAGGTAGCAGGTCGAGGTAGTGATTTGTTTGTTTTGTTTGTTTTGGTAGTTTAACGTCCAATTTGTTCAATTAGACTTACTTTGAGTTTGATCGAATCTATGAGATGATTGTAGGAGAAATCCCACCCCTACACATTTACCGAGGTGAGAGTTCTTTTACTTCCCACACCACATAGACATGGTATGAGAAGGATTGGCATTTGATATAGCAGTAAATCTACCACTGCTGGGGGGTGAAGGAGAAAAGTGGCTGCAGTGGGACCCGTATCAACAAAGTCCCGTGCTCTTTACCACTGAGCTATCTCCCCACCCACCCCGGTCGCTTTAGTTATGCTTGCGTGCAAGCATATCCGGTCTGCACCACGAGGAGGCGAGGCGACCAAGAGGGTGAACAGATTGGTAATTTCTGTCCACCCCAGCAGACCTCGAGGTAGTGACAGTTAACCAAAGTGTAATAGCCCTAACTCAACCACCAAAAGGTACAGAAGATCACATCACACCTGAAACACCAATGAGTCCCTTCCTCATGGAAAGAACACAGCAAGTGACCTGTTGCCCTGCTGAGGAACCAATCTTTTATACAAACCTGGTTATGTAATAAGGGCGAACCAATGGCACTTCCAAACATGGTTCTACCCAAATCACCACACAGCAGAGATTGGCATGTCATATCGTCTAGTGTAGAAGGAACAAACCACCACTCGACACACCCGACCCCTACAATATTATGCATAAGATTTGTTTTAAAACCAAATAGACATACAGGGACCTATTTGACAGCTGTACTATAGCTATTTCAACACTGCAAGCGGTGAATTGTGACCGGGAGACATGGAGTTGTCTAAGCTTAGCTAAGCTAAGGAAAGCAAGATCGGAGATGGCAAAGTGTGGCGAGCATCAGGTCCATGGAAACTAGCAATGAAATAACTATCATCAAACCTAGAACATCTTAATCCCCAACTTGCTATGCAAATGCTATTGCTGACCTTAAGAAGCAAAATGAAAAAGTATACCTCGAGATAAATGGCCTTTATATGTTCAATGACCATGTGATAGTAGAACTAGACACAGGATTTGATGAGGGGCATAGGGGCCAGTGAAGGTTTTTGACTTGAACTAGAAGTTGAAATTGAAAAGTATAATCTTTTTAGAAAGTGTTCCAAGTGAACATTATCCATATGACACAGCTGATGCCCTTGCATTTTCTGATCAGGAATTCATTCCTGCAATTCGCTAAATTTTCACAATCTTACTAATCATAGGGCTACGAGCCGCATCAACTCATTTTTATAAGTAGGTTAAAGGCATATCGGACAATTTGCCTTGAAAATCAAAACTCATGTAAATATTCTGAAAATTAAATATGATGATCCCCAAGTGCTGTAGAAAAGATTGATTTCATGATGATATTACGACAGATTATATAGAAATTCCGAAAAAGAGTTTTTCGCATAATAAAACCCATGTCATTTTCACAGGACTTTCACAGATTATAGTAAATGTATAATACTATACATTTGAATTAAGATAACAATAAGTTACCTTCCTTATCCTTGATAGAATAGAAGAAAACTATATCCTTTAGTACATTTCGTATATGAATAAGGAAAGTGTAAATAGCCTTTTTTTACTGATCAGGTTAGGTTTATTTAGAAAAGAAACACTTGAATTTTACTTATTTGGTAATACAATAACTGATTTCTGTGTTTGCTTATATTATGACCCAAATTGCGCTAGAAATCCTGATTTGCACTTACCATTTTCAAGAAAGAGTTGCCATATATCATGATAGGGAACCCTACCCCTTGGATCAACCTAAATACCCCATCCCCCATATTTTCCTCAGGCTACGGCCTTGGATACCACGCTACGCCTCTGGATACCATTCTTCATCAAATGAGTAATTTACGTCAATATGCATTTAAAGTTTAAGACATACGCAAGCTTGTGAAAGTATACTTTGCTAACAATACCGTATACGAATGGTTAAAGCCTTGAGCGAGTGTAGGTACAACCGGTTTTCCAATGACTAACGTGGGTGCGTTCGAGGAATTTCGCAGAAATTTCTCACATGTTTAAAAGCATACCTCATTCCTTGTGTACCTATTTACAATAGGTAGAATGCAAATGCCTTCAGATTTTGGTATTGATATGTGGTTCAGCAGCCGATTTACGATAACCTTCCATACACAGGAACGAATCCAACCCCAGACTGACCTAAGATCGGTTTATATAGAGAGAAGAGGTTAAAACGAACGCATCACCTAGTTGAATAGACCATGCACGATTTGGGTCAGTTGGAGTTCGGCCACGGGGAGGGTGACACTCTCCCTGCAGACCTTTCGTGGCGCTTGGGCTTACTAATCTCTGCTTCGACCAAACCACATTTGGGATAAAAAGAAGTGTCACTGTAAAATGTAATGAAACTCAAACAACATCTACATATGAGTATGGAATAGAATATCAAATGAGCTTCACAGACAATCCAGCCTTTCCAGGTTCAAACCACACTATAGTGTGCATCCACAATCAATTAGACATGTGACACATAAGAACTGTGCTTTCCACTAAAGAAAGCAATCCCACGGTCTATTCCCTATTTCACATAAAAATAACAGAAGTGTGTGTATATTATTTACCATATAAATAGGTGCATCTCTTTTTACAATTAAAACAAGAAATATTCAACAAATTGCTCCGATATTAGGATATATATATATGGAAATCTGGAAGATGTTACATAGTAGTGACGATCGGTAATGTTGACCGTTTTTATTGTGCACATAGTCGAATCGTCCTACCTGCGCATGTATGGTGCAACTATATCTAAATGGGTTATGGGACCGTCAGTGATCGTTTCAGCCGAACAGGTCTATGCAACACCTTGTCTATGAAACACCTCCCCATAGGCCCCAAAAGGCACGTCGGTGCAGAGATACAAGCAGGGCAGGAAGCAAGGCATAAAATCTATGCTGGGAGAGTGGAAGTGTGAGTGGGGCAAGGCTTAAAATCGGGAATCAGTGAACATTGGGGATCTCACTCCCTGGACGAATATAGGAAGGCGTATCACTACCAGGAACTTGAGGTTCACAGGCTGTCTGGACAACATGAGCCTCGACCAGAGAAACGGCATGTTCATCACCATGCTGATTCTCGGCCTTCTTGTCATTATCACAGGTAAATTAATCATATTTCATGTTGACATCTGTTTTCTTAATTCTGCATACTCATGACTACTATCAATTTATCAAATATCATTACGGAAGGGGCATCAGGAGAGTGGTATATCTTACATTTGGAAGATAGCGATGGATTGGATCGTAAACTTAGACCTCAACCTGGATACTGAATCCTGCAGTGTTCAACATCGGGGTGAGGGTAGTAGAAGCAGTTAAACCGTTTGGAGATGCAAACTATGATAGTTGCATCTCATCTGCCGTGTCTTGCTCCTGTCAAATTTAAAGAGAGGTGACTGTCAGAACCGACGTCAATATCGACCATTCACCTGTGTTTTACTATCATCAAAATGGAAGAACAGATAATGTATTATCTGAATAACAGTAAAGAACTTTAAAAAACCGTTCTCCCTTTTAATACGTGAGATATTCTGATGAAATGCAGATTGATTGTACCAAATGCATGTCTGTATTGCCTACGTTTATATCATGC
This sequence comes from Alentia gelatinosa, assembly GCA_950022655.1. Classification (NCBI taxonomy): domain Eukaryota; kingdom Metazoa; phylum Annelida; class Polychaeta; order Phyllodocida; family Polynoidae; genus Alentia; species Alentia gelatinosa. The sequence goes on from OX465592.1 coordinate 16,603,590, forward strand.
AGACGTTGTCAGTCTTAAAGGTGGTATTGCAGGGGTCAGGAGGACAGACCTTGTTTATCCTCAGGGTGTTCCGCTTCGATGCACTTGTAGGCCTCTGACAGAAAACTGGTTCAATGAGACTGTCTAAGAAAACAAGTCGAGACAGCTAGCACACAACTACATGATTCTAAACTAGTAGTTTTGTAAAACTAACACAAAGAGACTTCTACATGGACCTGCCAGTAGAATGGGAACCAGCAGTGTCATAGTTTTCGTGTCTGATATGGAGATTAAAATCATAATAAAACTATTAGAATATCATGGATGAAATCTAAAATTCTTGATTTCATATATCATGATAGCAAATTATTGTGGTGCATATGTTCGCTTTTGATATAGAGATACATATTAGAAATGTATCATATAATACAGTACAGAACGTCTGAAATGATGTTAGGGTCGCATTTTAGTTCTCTGGTAGTCGTCTTCATACTGTCATTGAATAATGTACATTTGGAGAACTGCACACTTAATTACTAAAGGCTATTGGCCACAGTTCTTGTTTCTGAATGAATTGAAGAAAACAGAATATCTGGTTCGGTACCTTTCCCATATAAAGCAAGCAAATGTATTGACTGAGTGAAAAGTGGAGCAAATGTTATATTTTGTCTGATAGGGAATAACAAAACGTCGCAAGGAACCAGTTGTCAATATTTACCCTAGGATGGCGCCACGGTAAATTGTCCAGTACTTATGCCTTTAAACCAAGGGTTATGTATTACTTTCAACCTAGAAGCATATAAGAGGAATGGGGTCAAGTTGATTAAGGTTCCTTGCTAGAACTCAATTACTGCAGGTCATTCCCGCAAACATATTAAAAGGACATATACATGTACACATCAATCGAAACACGATTTCCCCCTAGAAATTGTCGTTTTGTCTACGCTTCTATACTTGATTTATATGCAGGGTAACGGTTAGATACTCTAATCAGAATATCTTTATTTCAGATGCAAAAATGAATTCGAAACCTACGAGAAAATGTAAGCCATATCCTTGTACGTCAGAGGTGGAACCTATATGTGCTAGCAATGGGAAAATCTATCAAAATATATGTCGATTCACAGAAGCACATGACTGCGAGTAAGTAAGACTTGTCCTTTATTGCCTTAGCACATATGTTACAATCACAAAATAGGAAATAGAAACTTTATCAAAATCTTTTGTGTCAAAATGCCATCTAGAAGTTTAAAAAAGAAAAAGAATCACATAATGTAATTCTGACAATTTGCTGAGCAAGCAGATTTCCATTGTCGTTGATAATGTGAACATTTTTGATAACTTACATTGATTATTGAGCTTCACGCAGCGGGAAATGAAAGGGAATGTGGGTTAATGACATGTATTTGGTTGTTAAATGAATGTTATGAGTCTAGGTATTTTGATGATATAATTAGGTGGTTTGATATAATCAAAATAATAGTAGTTGAGTATAAAATTGTGAGCAGCAGGTAATCATCAAATATACTGCACGGACGGATATACAATAGATAAAAGTACTGTTTCCCTGTTCACTTGGGTATACCATTATTGTAGAGGTATTACACTGCCTGTCGCAATGATATCACACCAATATATACATATATATCAATGATACAATGACCCCTATATTTTCTATTGAAACAGCAAAAACTTCGAAAGGATACCGTGTAAACAGGTAAACTACATTCCGTATTTTATCAATGTCACGCTTTGCATTTGCAAAATAAAATTTAATGTCGAAGTATGCAGTTGTTTCATCCAAATATTATGGAGTCAAAATGATGCGTAATTTCAATCTACAAGGTATAAAGAGTACCTCACAGATTATTCTATACCGGCGTGCAGTCGGTGGCACCACCGACAGGAGAACTAAATCAATCTGTGCCATTTTTGTCGGCCAGTGGAAAATGGCCTACACACATACAACCATATCTGCATCAGATCATCTTGCAGACGATCATATGATTAAAATACTCTTGATTCGTTTTGCAGTCCAGAAGCGGAGAACAAGTAATGTCCAATGGAAAAGACAAAGATCGAGACGCCTCCTTCCACAAAAAGGGAGGACAATAATGATAGCAAAACCTATGTAAATCACCTGGAAAGATCACCGGCCGTGGACGTGAGAGAGTGTGAACATGATGATGTTTTATCTTGATACTACGCATTCAACGCAACAAACGTGATGCTCTAGACAAGAATTTAATTTGTCAAACTGGGATATTTTGTGAACAACTTTTTTTTTTAAATTTGCAAACATATTCATTTTCTTTCAGCTTACAATAATATTGTTCTTAGCGTTACATTTCAACTGTAAATCCTATATCCTATAAATTCAATATTGTGGTCATTGCAATTTGCTCCTCTAGAAAAAATAACTAGAAAAAATCGACAATACACGTACAACTCTTGTATCATTGACTTTGTCAAAAATTGCTCACTGCTCATTTGTCAAATCCATACTACAACAATTCGCAGTGTCCCGAAGTGGACTAAGCACGGTGAATAACCTTGATAAAGAGCACCGTGAGCTCGAAACGTTGATTCATGAATAAAAACCCCGACATGGTTCTACTGTCCACCGAATTTACAATTTATATAGTTATTTACCTACATCCCCTACATACGGACTTACCTTTCCATGCCTATTTCTTTATCGAACTATTGTCACTCCTGTATTCTCTCTTTTTCATATTTCTTCTCCAATGCTTTCTACGTTTGGTATATACACTCTGAGTTCTTTGTACCTTTTTTTCTTAAAAAAGTACAAAGAATTTATGAGTTCACATATATGTTCACTGGCTGTTTCTTCTTTTTAGACCGTTTCAGTGCTCACTTTTCTTTTCTTTGTGCAGATTTATAGCTCCCATCTGTAATACCCGCTTTATGGTGCGATGTGAACGATAAACTCAACCTACAGTTGTATTTTTCATTTTGAATGCAATGATAGGCATGTGATCCCAGGATAATAAGTTTGGAACGCCTTTGCTCCAAAAAGTTATATTTCTTACAGGATATCATTAATTCTTTAGCCAATATACGTCTTTGTGTTCTAACTTGTTGTTTTGAGGTCTAGCTTGTTGTTTTGAGTTTTTTTTCGAGCTGAATTAAAAGATACCTCTAAACCCGACGTCTTCCTTAGTTATTATCCCTCTCCTGAAATTATGCCGAGGCATGGCATGATAAGTTCAAAGCCTTAGAGTTACTTGATTTTTCATCGGCGTGGGTTAACTATTAATCCTTCAACTGGCTTTTGATTTTGGATTACATGATGTCATCTTATACTTTAATTCTGGTAATACCTACATATACAAATGGTATATTATGTTTATTATATCGGTTTATCCTCTGATTATACATTTTTGGAACCTGGTTCCTTAAAATGCATTTTGGATTGTGATAAGAAACCTTTTATCAAATATAGCGAACAGGACGTTTTATAATTAAGTAATTACAGGAGTAACTGCACAGTTTCGAATGGTTAGATTCATAAAAAGAAATACTAATGCCATGGACAGTGTATTCTTTGAGTTCTTTGTCCATGCTCATACACAGCTAATAACACTATTATCACCCATTCCATATGTTGGCATTAATATGCGAATCTTCCCAACTTGTCCCAAGATTGACAACTATCTAGATGTTTTTTCAATAACTTAAATCTTTAAAATTCAGAAAAAATTACAAAATATGTCTATTACTTTTCCTATATTACATATCAGGATAGAGATTTCTTCTCGATCCGCTAGGGGGCAATATTGTAAGTCAACAGACGTTCATTGTGGTAGTTCTGGACGTTGTCACTAGGTGTCATATCTGCGTAATCTCTTTTAATCTGTGATACGGCATGGGAGTAAAGTCTGTGTGTTCTGGGTAAACATCAGTGTTAGGTGCATAGCGTGTTGCCTAAGGTGGAGTTAATACACACTCTGGGACTTCACCACTTCATAACCAAGGTAGGTCTTTACACACCGGTCGTAAGTTCTTCGAGATCGAGATGTTTAACAACACCTTTATTATCATCATCTGGTACATTCACTGAGACTTATCATAGCTGGTTTTTGTGTGTGTGTGTAGGTGTATGTGTGTATGTCTGTGGGAGGAAGGGGGGGTCAGATCTTTTTATTATCCACATATTACGGAGTCTCCATAGGAAATGTATAGGGCACCTGGCATATCAGAATCTCCTACAGGAGATTCCGGGAAAAAAGTCCCATCCAAAATTAGGTCTAATCATAATGTTCTTCAAAATAAGTTTATTTAATGTTCATTTGATATCAATTATTTATATCAGTCACAATAATCTCATTTACCATCAGAAATCACTATCATAAAACATTTTGCAGACCAAAAACATGCAAAAATAGCGAACTATATAACTGGCGTAAGTATACACCGAAGTACACCCATGCTTGAAAGTGCTGTGGAATTATATGCACTTTTTATTTCAATGGATTTAGTAATCTTAAAGGTGGATAATAAATACAATAAAGGCTGGTTTTAATTACGAGTGCCCGCAATCTCCTCGTAGTTGACGATGTAATATCCTCGCTAATCGCTCGGATATTACTACGCGTCAACTACTCGGAGATTACGGCCACTCGTAATCAAAACCAGTCATTATTGTGTATGTATTTATCCTGCATTGGGTGATTACAGGGGGTTGCCCTTAAAGCTACTCATCGCTAAAACCCGTACAATGAATTTGTCGGGTACATGATGATATTAAACAGAATGCAGTGGGTATGGGAACGTTTCGTTGTCTTTTTAGCACAAATCTACCGAATGTTATAGCCTAAAAACTCATTTCTGTACTTTACCATATCATATTAATGTGATTTCATAAATTATTTGATATTGTGCAGTCTCATACATCAAGAAGCCACGTAGAATACAAGTCTCTTGGAAGTATGCAGTGACTTTTCCTGAATGTAGAAGTGGTCTCCAACCTTTACCTTATCTCTGGTACGAATTTTGCCATAGGAATAACATAAACATATCATATGCAATGATTAGCCATGTAAAGTAACGATACTATGACATGCTCATAGCAAAGTGATGCGAGATGATGTCGTAATCGACTGTCCAATCAGTGGCCAGGATTTTGGCAAGTAGGCAAGACATCAACATGGCAATTTATCTGTTCCTGGCTGGATTTCCGTAATAGAATTGAATTATTCTCATATTGTGATACTGTTTAATGTTCTTGAAAGGCGGGGAATTGTAGAAACAATACTCTACACGTTTGGATGCGCTGTAATCATCACTCAGCTTCGCCTCAATGACGATGAGTGTGTATCCAAATTCCTTTAATACTGCTACTCGAAACATAAATATGGAAATCACTTGTACACCTAACTTCCATACATAACTATCATTTCTTTGTCAATGACAATATAAAAACCGTTCAAACGCCGATAATTGCATTATTAGCACAACAGATTGCCAAGAACCGAGGTTGTAATGTAAATCTATTCCCAATAAATATTAAGTCGAATAGGTATTAATAACTGGGATAGCAGTTATGTACAATAGCAGTTGATATGTCACCTTATATTGTTGTACAAGTATTACATGCAGAACCTACCAGTCTACGTAAGGATACTTTGAACACTTTTCTCGCAAAATACAAAAATTAAGCAGTCTCTTTGTTAAATGAACTTAAGGATAGACATTCCGTTAGTACTGCGAAAATAATGGAAAGTACTATAATAAACCTACTCATTAAAAAATATATATATATATAAAAAATTAAAAAAAAGTATTACATGCAGCGGGGTGTATTGATAAAATCTTTGTTTTGAACTTCACATTTTCATGACTTGCAACTGAGGCGAGCTCGGGGTTAGGGCAAAGTGCAGTGGGAGAGGAAGTATCGCAGGAACTTGTGGTCATCTAACCCAACTGATATGCATCATATTGCCGATAGTTTATCTGGACTTATGTAACTCAGATTACTGTGTGATGATTACATGTAGATTCATAACACTGAGGAGGCTGAATATAACTGAAATGATACAAGAACTAATTCTTAAGGAGGATGTGTTAGAGTTAAGTAAATATCAGCTCTTTGACTAGACAAACACAAATCTGAAAAACAAATCCCAAAGGGAAACCTGAGTATAGAAAATATGCGAGAAGGGTGCTAAATGATGAGGGCCTAACAATACTAGAATGAGGATACATGCTATTAGGTCTACAGATTTATTATCCATCGTATACAATATCCAATTGAAAATGTATGGGAAGTCATTAAAACCCATACCCATTGTTTAAACACTGTCAGATACCACATATAACCATGCTATACGGATTAAGAAAAGTAGTCCCTATTGATATGCCCTTTACTATAGTGATTCCTAGGTTTAATTCATTTGAGAAGACGGATTATGTATACAAAAAACGATGGCACCCTCTCGTGGTCTACGGTTGCCTGCATATTATATAAAATTTAATGTGAAAATCACGAAAAATACACTAATAAATAGTGTCCTTTTCGTGATTTTCACATGCCAAACATGCTAAGAGTGTACATAGACAATAATCGATGGTTTTGTGGACAGGCGGCCTTAAACCACTAGAGGTTGACGCGTAGTAATACACGAGCGCTAGCGAGTGTATTACGACGTCAACCTTGATTGGTTTACAGAGCTGCCTGTCCACAAAATCATCGTTTGTTGCATTTATTATGCATCTTTTCGAATAAATCAAACCCAGTAATTGCCATATTAACGGGTATAACATTAGGAACTATTTCTTTGCTCTTTAGCAAAAGGGACTATTTTTCCCGTATACCATGGTTTTGAGGCCGTATACCACAGGTTTTAAGAAGGAAACCCACGAGATGAAAATAGCTTGGTCTGTACTCCACCGAGTTTGACTGCAAAGTTATTCACGAAGCGAAGCTGAGTGAATTACTCTGCAGTCAAACGAGGTGGAGTGTGGACCAAGTTATTTTCATCGAGTGGGTTTCTGATTTTATCTCACCCCATATAACACTATTTATTGATGAAATGAATCACCCAATTAGCCATTGAGTATTGGGTACACGAACTTCATTGCCGTGGAGTACGAGTTCCTAATGTTAAGCCTATATAGAAAAATACCGGGGTGAGATAAGAATCCGTATACCACAGTTATGGTATCTGACAGGTTTTATACAATGGGTAGTGGTTTACTGAGTCCCCATACATTTTCAATGGGGGCTTTGTATACGATGGATAATAAAAGCCCACCGGCATGGTTATCGCCGGGTTCTGGGAACTGGCAACCGGCAAGTAAAAGGCAATAAACTAACTTGGCAAGCTTTGCCGGTGCATGGCTGGTTCATGGCCGTGTGGTCGCACAGGTGGACATTTGACCTGTTCCACCGTCCTGCTCTGAATACTTTACCTATAACAGGTGTACAGCACACGGATCCCAAATGGGCGCGCTGCGCGGCATCATTTTCATACCATATCACCGGCTCGGTGGAGCACCCCCGTGCCGAATCACAGTCTCTGTGGTATAGGGGCATATAGTAACTGAGTCCCTAGTGATGCCGGTGTCGGTCTTTCATCCCATAACTACTGAAATAATGTAAGTAAAGTTGAAATGTATTATCACATCATGGGCGAAATACGTTAATGGCCATCACGATAGGCTCACTAACTACATTTCCCTATACTGCAGCAACTGATATCCGCCAGCATTAAACCTTTGTGAGTTGTGCAGAAGTTTGTGGTTAGGGCGCCTAAATGAGATCTGTTCCGAATTATTTCGGTCGGAAATATTCACCTCACACTGCGACATAACCACAGATATGTAATGCAGATACACTCATTATGTCTCCTTATTATCATTATATACCAGGAAATAATTAAAAAAAACCATGAACAGAGTGCATAAAATATTAGTTCGTGCACAGTGTGCAGTACAGAATCCATACAGCTGGAGAGTAAGTGTGTGGCCTTCGTACACAGGTAGATAATGATAAGAGAAAACATGGTTACCGAGCCTGTAGGATGGCAGTTCGAGGTATTTTGATGCCATAAATTCATTGCATCAAAATGCCGAGAATGGCATCTCGATGGTCTCAATCACTACCTTTTCTTATCAATACATACCTAAATATAATGGAAAAATGGCATTTTATGTACTTATTTCATGAAGCTGTTGATCCGAGATATTTATTGCGGTCACATTGCGCGCGAATATTCACTACGGGCACCGTGCGTCCGAACATTATTAATACAGCACCCCTAGCAGCGGGTAGTATCTAATAGAATTTTGGCCATTAGTATGTTCAGTAGAACCCCGCGTACGCGGACTTCCTCCATTCGGGGCCAAAGTGTCCGCGTATGCGAGGTGACCGCTTACATGGGTTTAAGTAGACTTGCTCAAGTCTTTGATTATGAACATTCATTAAATGATTAAACACAATCAGAATAAAGTTCATTAAAGTATGTATCCTGTATACCAGCGAGGAGAGAAGACATATGATGCAGGGACTGGAGCCAGTCTAGGGTTTAAGATAAACATCTAAGAGAGGGGTCCATTCCGAGCAGAGGTATCTGTTAACGCGGGGTTACGCTTACGCGGAGTGACCGTTAGGCAGGGTTCTACTGTAATACCAGCTTTCCACAGCGCCTATGCATTCAGGATTGAGGTATCTGTCTAATACGACTACCGCGTACCTTTAACGTACACCTTAACCCTCTTTTTAAACGATTATATATACATTATATAACACACTTGACCCTTTAGACTGACTCTGACTACAGGACTAAACTGTTAGATCCCTCCCACCCAAACTAGAGGGAAAATATCCTGCGATCAGCCAATCATAGCCTGATGAGAAAACGAAACCGCTGATATGATACAGATCCCATAGGCATTAAGTCCAACCACAGTCTACATATATATATATATATATATATATACATGTAAGATTAATGGTACACATAGACTAGCCGCGTACCTCTATCTGCACCTGCCCTGACTAGGAGGTTGGTAGAGTTAGATCCCATGCAGGTTCAGAAGCATCAATCTCAAACCAAGTATTTTTGTTCTCTGTAGGTTTCGAAAGTTGAAACACTAGCAAAGAAATAGTCATATTTCAACAAATTCATGATAGATTCTAGATTTATGGTAATTTTATTCAAAATATACACAAAAGGAAAAAAAAGTGTGTCTATCAGAGTAGAGAATGGCTAGACTGGTTCCCTGGACAGGTACAGGGTGATTTGGAGTGACCTTGAACTTTGAAAATCAGGCTTGTACATTGTGGCCGGCAAAAAGTACTGTTTAAATACATAATAATGACTGGTTTTGTATACGAGTAGCCGTAATCTCTGAGTAGTTTACGCGTAATAATATCTGAGCGATTAGCGAGGATATTACGTCATCAACTACGAGGAGATTACGGTCACTCGTATACAAAACCAGTCGTTATTGTATTTATTACCAACCTACAAGATAATAATAACAAATCTATTGCAATAAAAATGTTTCTGTAAATCATTTAGTTCCAGACACCACAGCACTGTTAGGCGTGGCGGTAATTCGGTGTAGACTTACACCAATAATATAGTTCGCCATTAACCTGTACTTTTAGCATGCAAAGTGCATTATTACAATGATTTCTGATGGTAAATGAGATTATTATGATTGATTCTAAATAACTAACATTGAATGAACATTCAAAAAACTTATTTCGAAGTACATGATGATTTGACCTCAGGACTATTTTTCCGGAATCTCCTGCAGGAGATTCTGACATGCCAGAATCTCCGGGTAGTTGTTTCCAGGTGCCCTATACATTTCCTATGGAGACTCCGTAATCGGTGGGTAATAAATACAAGCATTTTGTCTGGATTGTTCACCATACTGTGGTCTTTCTTTTGGTCTCAGTGGTGACGTCAAAAGATGGCGGCGGTGGACGCGGGCGTGATCACGTGGCCGGAGTTCTGCGGAAACCGTTCCGGGTACGATGTATTCTGGGTAAGTTTTCAATATATGAGTTACCGTTCAGCGCGCCTAGCGGTGCATAGTTTAATTAAGACCGTTGCTCGATTAAACATTGACTCATCTAGAGCGCCACAACTATGGGAGTGCATGTGGGAGTTGTTGCAAGACTGTTGTATTTTGGGAGGCCGTTGTATTTTGCATGATGTGACTGCTGGGATAAAATAGAGTGGTGTTATTGACTGTATTATCCGCATAGTTGACACGTAGTAATATCCGAGCGATAACGAGCAATATACGAGTAGTATTCGACCATGCAGATCAGAACCATGGTTCTGTTGTATTTATCATTTAGCTTTCCAAATATAAGTTACCTAAGGAATAGCCGCCGATCTTCTCACGCACTACTCTGCATGCGGGGTACTTTGTAGTAAGTGGATAAAACAAAAAGAGATTCTACTAGTATCAATTTAAGGAACTGCAGATCCATAGCCACTGACAATATGCCATGAGTTTTGGTTGAGGGTTAATCTCATGAGGCAAAGCCAAGTGAGGTTACGTACCAAACCAAAATAAATGGATCGAGTGCAATTCAGATTTTATCTCATCCCTATCAATGACGAACATTTGCGACATAATCCTCCATTGAGAATATTTTCTAAATACTCCATGGGCATTGAGTACGAGTTCTCAATGTTATGTCTTTGGGGAAAAATACCAGGGGTAAGGTAAACTAATCTCTCTCTCTCTCTGCTATTGACAGAACCGAAGCCTGACGCTGGACACGTATCGCCCAGTTCTCACATCATGCTTCCAGAAGACTGTGCTCGTGTGGCTCCCGTGCGGCTGGCTCTGGGCTGCCTCTCTGCTCTGCCTGCCTTCCCTCTGGAAGCAGCCCACAGTGCATGCCGCATGCAACATCAGCAAGTTCAACCTGTGGAAAATGGTACGATTACTGCTACCCATGTTAGGCTACTAAAAAATAAAAATTGTTTCTCATCACCAAGCCATGAAAAATATGACGAGGGCGCTTTTTTTTTTTGTTGTTGCTATATCAAAGATGGCAGACATCAGTAAAACCCTGCATAAGCGGACACCCTCTGATCCGGGCCAAAGTGGCTGCTTACGCGGGTTGTCTGCTTACGTGGGGTTTCCAGATTTGTACTGGCTATACTATCGTAAAACTGGATGAGTTTTAATCTTGGCCACCGTATTCCACGACTGGAGTTTGGCAAAGTGACTTCATGGGGCGAAGCCGAGTGAAGTCCGGAGCCAAAACTTCAGGAGTGGAATGCAGTGGCCAAGATTAAAACGAATCAGGATTTGATTTTATCCTACCCTATCTCCTCTATTTTGGAATATTACGTGATAACAATGCTGTATGCCACTAGTGGCATATAAAACTCAGTATGCCAGTCAGCGTGGCATATGGAAACCCAATGTTAAGCCTATGGGATTTTATATTAGGGGTAGGATAAATTTAATGCATCCCTGACATCAGGAGCTTTAATTTGATACTAAATACACATACCTTTCACAATTTCTATCAAGGTTCATCTATTTAAAAAACCAAAAGAAACAACAAAAAACTTCTAAAATCGTTTTTTTCTGATGCGCGCGGTGATGAGAAACAAGTTGGTTTTTTTGAGTGGCCTTAGCTCTTCTTTTTTTCAAATTTGTTAAACGAGCTTCACTCATTTCATTCATTCCATTCCATAATACACAAATTATAATTACTATATCAACAACGGTATTTACCAACAAACAATCAAGTCTTATCAAACAATATCGTGATAAGATTTTTTCACCCCAGACCGCTTTTTCTTGCTCCTTCTGGGGACAAAGATATGATTATATACCTCCTGTGGCCGTATCTCACGTGTGTGGCATATGGAGCATGTAATCAAGATGGCCACAACAAACCATGAATTACAAACTAAAAAAATCTTAAACCAACTGAACTAAGAGGAATTTGACAATGTTCATTGATGTAAGAGAGCTCAAATAACTTTAAACTATATGTAAAATGAAGTGATAACAAGATAGCATTCTTCAATACGCAGCGATTAACACACAGAGAGACTGAATGCACAGGTAGAAAATTGCTATCTTTAGGTATATGATAATACGAAACAGGTATACTAGGGTGTCTGGACGTGATTAGTACTTGGCAAAATAGACGGTAAAATAAACCTTTGCGACACCAGTTCATTTTATAATCACTTTCACCACGTATTCATCACACACAGACACATAAGCTCTGTTTGCATGTTCCGTTCCAAGGCATTTTTTCCTTGTAAATAAGTCTATAGTATAAATATCTATACATATACATATCCAGTCATTATGTTGACATGTTGGTACAATAGGATTGGCTGTAATCATGAAAAGATATATATTGCTTTACTTATGGCGTTGGAAATATTAATGATGTCAACATCGTTTTGTTATCATGCAGTCATATGGCTTTATTATCCTTCTAATGAAGCGATTCAGTTGTAACATGCAATATTTTAGGAATGTTCTTTACAATAGTCTTGATGACTATGAGAGTACCTTTTATACCTATCTTTTAAATAAACATGAACTTCCAACGGTGCTCGTACCATCAATTGCATAGATTTAATTTCCCATGGGCATTCACTTTCCAATCCCCACTCTGTTACCGGGAGAGCAGCGTCAACCTATTTCCATTTATTTGTAGTTCACTGAAAAGTTTAAAGCATACTAGATGACATCTTTGTTTGACTATCGACTACAATATCCCCATCCTGAATATTATTTTTTGTAAAAATGACCGTGCGAAAAAGCAATAACTAAACTATATATTGTCATAATCGATTACATTGAAAGTATTTTTCATTTATTCAAAAACAAAATTCTAACGGAGTATGGGTTCTATAAGGGTATGATGCATGATTGTAAGCAATGACATTATACGGGTTTGGAACTATTAGCACCATCAAAGCATAATTAGGTTCATCTCGGAAACCCAATTTATCTTGTGTGCGAGTGTGTATCGTAATGTCGCGTGTGTGGCCTTCATATATATATATAGCTTTTATATCCCACCCACCGGTCTAATTCCCGGAACGAGAGTATGGTGCTTATGAGTTAGTGAGATAAGGTGGCAGGAAACCATAACTGGGCAAAATAAAATCCTTTATGAAAACTAAAATCAAAACAAATGCGTAAAATATATAGAAAATACATTTTTGAAAATAAAAGGGGAACAAGAATTGACCATAGGGCAAAAACACATTGTTATGTTCTGGTCTCTATATCGCTATCATGATCGATTATATTGGTTTCTATGTGAAGAGATTAGTCATCTAAATTGCCCGTATTTATTAGTTAAAAGATGACTGCATTAAGACAGTCATCATATTGGAGTAGCTCCTTCCTGTCTTGATGTCTGCCATATACCAACTACCTAAAGGACACTCCGTGCAAGCGGAAACCTCGTGTTAACGGACACCTTTCCCCGGAACGGTTCCCTCTATAGGCCTTTTTCCACTGGCCGGTGTCGCACCTTATCTGCTTAGTTACCCCACGGCTGAAGCCAAACATTCACCTGGCAACGTATGCTTTAGCATGGGACCGCTGAGTGTATGAGCGTTATATGTTCAGAATACACTTGTACATTATTGCCAGAGAAGTCATAATGATTGCATCGCATTCTATGGTATCCCAGCTCGAATTTGGTGTCTCATACATGCATATCACCTCAATAATACTTTAGATATAGCTTAGATAACATAGGATCACCGAAATTGAATACACATTAATACATTGGCAAGCCTAGCTATAATATGCTTATCCTTTTCCAAGTTAAAACCAAAACAATTATCAACTGTGAAGTTTAGACAACCCAGACTTGTTAATACAATACCCTAGTTTGTTCCAGCAATTTAATCTGTCAGTAAACAACACTCCTGCAATCACACCCACCGTTCACACTCTAGGTGTGATTGCTATATGTCTCTATATAAATGCCGCCAGACTCGCGGTGTTTGTCCGAGCGGGCGCGTATCTAGGCAGTGGGCCGTAAGGTGGCGTTGAACGGCAACACCTGTATTAGATGACTATTTTAACCCCGTGTAAGCGGCCAGCCCGAGTAAGCGGTCATTTTGGCCCGGGACAGAGGGTGCCCACTTACGTGGAGTTCTACTGTATATAGTGAATGGTCTTATCATCGCTTGCTCTAGTTCCTGGTATGCCCACATGGGGCAGGGTGTGCTGACATGACACCTTCTGGCATGTGCAGCAGACCGGAACGAGACTGGTGAATCCCCATTGGCTGTTGGTTAAACAGCCATTCACAATGCAGAGCTTGCAAGATCAACTTACAGCAAGATAACACCCGCTACCTGTATATAAGCTGAATAATGTATCTTTGAAATCAGTTAAGTTCTCATAGTACAGAATAACTATGCTTCTGGGACACCCTGATAAGGGACCACCCCGCTGAAGGGGGCACCATGCTTAAGGGGACGCTTTTTTCGGTACAAAATGCTTCTTAATGCATGTGCACCGAGTACATAAAAATACATCTATGAAGCTACTTACCATCTTTTATCACCCACCCAATACTGAGTCTCCATAGGAAATGTATAGGGCACCTGGAAACAGCTACCAGGAGATTCCGGAAAAATAGTCCTCCCTATAATAAGGTTGAATCATCATGTACTTCAAATTAAGTTTCTTGAATGCTTATTCAATGCTAATTATTTAGAATCAATCAAAATAATCTTATTTATCATAAGAAAATACACTTTGTATGCTAAAATCCCAGGTTAATGGCGAACTATATTATTGGTGTCAGTCTACACCGAATTACTGCCACACTTAACAGTGCTGTGGTGCCTGGAACTAAATGGCTTAGACAAACCTTTTAATTGCAATATATTTCTGATTAATCTTGTAGGTGGGTAATAAATACAATAACGACGGGTTTGTATACAAATGGCTGTAATCTCCTCACAGTTGACGACGTAATATCCTCGCTAATCGCTCGGATATTACTACGCGTCAACTACTCAGAGATTACGGCCACTCGTACACAAAACTAGTCATTATTGTGTATACTCTGCCACATCCCGCCAAATATATGATTCCATCAGGGTTCCCCGGTCACCCGGTGTGGTGATGCGCCGCTCGAGGTTGTTAGCACATAGATATACAGTTCTCATTACCCCAGATCCCAGAATGAAACAAGAGGAAAGCCGGAGTGGGCTCATAAAATTTTATTAAATTTTGTAGTTCTTATTGATATTAATAAGGTTATACAATGAATATCAATAATAAGGATAAGTGTATAATTGACATATGTATATTGTTGTCAATTATGAAAAGTATATGATAACATAATGAAGTTATTATGTAATATTACATAGTTATGAGGAACATGTAATAATAAAATAATATAAATAGCCCTATGAGTGGAAGGAGTAGAACTAGAAAAAAGGTGAGGGTGGGTGGGAAGAAAAAGTATGTGTGTGAGAAGCCTAAGAAGTGAATGAGGCAGAGTACAGTGTCGACCTAGCGCACTTTGATGTTTAGTGCGGCCGACAGTAGAGAGGTGGCGCAGGGGTGCGCTAGTACAGAGGTGTTTCACCAGGGGGGGCAATGACCACCCCTGACCATAGGCCATGGGTAACCCATTTCCCCAGATCCCAGAATGAAACAAGAGGAAAGCCGGAGTGGGCTCATAAAATTTTATAAAATTTTATAGTTCTTATTGATATTAATAAGGTTATACAATGAATATCAATAATAAGGATAAGTGTATAATTGACATGTGTATATTGTTGTCAATTATGAAAAGTATATGATAACGTAATGAAGTTATTATGTAATATTACATAGTTATGAGGAACATGTAATAATAAAATAATATAAAAAGCCAAGAAGCCAATAGTTATAGGGAGAGGTGGGTTGGGAGAAAAATAAAAAGTCACTTTCTGAAAGAAAGAGACTGGATTAGAGAGTTGTTCACAGTTTTTTTGTCGGAGACCTTGATGTACGCACGGTGTGCGTCTGATTTCCACCCCCCATACCTCTGGATTTGGAGTTCAGGAATGCCAGCCTGGAATGCCTGAGTGGCAGCGGCCTTCCTGAGGCTGTGGAGGGTGAATGTCTTAATCGGTTGGCCTGTGGCCTGCAGAAGGCCGTTCAATTCCTTGGTCATCATACGAGAGGTGATGGTCGTCCCATCGGGTAGGGTGAGGAATGGATCTCGTAGGGTCGCCGTAGGAGCCACCCGTAGCAGCTGTCGAGTCGCGTGTACGGGACAGAATCTGGTATCGTCCGCGGCCTCTAGGCGCATAACCTTCTGCTCCCCCACATGCTGTAGGTTCTTGGCCGCTTTCACGGTGACTGTCATGTGCCGTGCGCCAATGACCACGTCCCCTCGTGTCAGATGACGTGCCGGGTCGAAAGTCCTTGCGGATTGCGGCGCCACCTCCCCCTGCCGCAGGGCCGCGTAGTAGATCACCAGTTATCGCCGTATGGAGGGGGGATGCCGAGAGGGCATCGAGAACGGCCCGGAACACATTCATTGGGACTGGCGGCTTCACATTCGGCATGTAGTTCTTGTTCTTCCTCATTCCCTCAAGGGGACGTTTGACGCGATGATCCTCCGTCGGGCGAACGTCTCCCCCCCGTCAGTCGCAGATGCACACGGATGTGCGATATATGATTGGCCACGGTAGCCGGCGAGGGGGCGTGGTCCACCACGTACTCCATGTACGATGTGATGAGGCTCACGGTCGGTGCCCCGGGATCCACCATCATCCGGTTCCAAAACGCCAGGTAGGTGCTCACTGCAGATCTCTGGTTGGCAAGAGTGCCTGGGGCACGCGCCTCTAACTGCCGGGCAGATGCCTTCTGCTGGAGTGTATGTATTGGTACATAGGATGCATGAGTACAGGGTACGATGGGGTACAGTTCATGGAGGTGAATGAGCGCATTCGCCCTATCGTAGTCCGATGTTGAGAGGCATCTGCGATGACGTTTTGCACCCCGGGGATATGGGAGAAGACTAACTCAACCTGTAGGCGTGCCTGCACCATCCATGCCTGGCGGGCACACTCCGCCAGGACTCGGTTTTGGGCACGCCCACTGTTGAGGGTCTGTACGGTCCTGAGGTTATCACAGAAGACCTCGATCCGGGATCCGCAGTCTCTGTCTGTGATGAAGGTGTGGAGAGCATATATGGTGTTCAGAGCCTCGAGCTCTGAGATGCACTCCACGGGGTCGAGGACGGGACATACCTGGCCGGAATAAGAAAAACGGCCGTCGGTGCCCCCTACTCCAGAGAGGCAGGCATCGACCGTGATGCGCCTCGTCGGCGGGCCTCGGGGGATGAGGGCGCGTCCATTCCACCCCATAGCGAATTTCACAAACCAGTCCAAGTCCTGACGCATCTCTGAATTGATGTTCAGGTAAAAACCCGTCATCCCTCGCAGAGCCTCTAGGAGTTTGGAGACGAAAGCATGTGCCGGTTTGATGCATCTTGCCACGTGCAGGATTCTCCCCAGAACCGATTGTAACTGTCTCTTGGTGAGGGTCCGGCGTTTGGCGACGGCCAACACGTGAGTTCGTATCTCCTCCAGCTTGGCCGTGGGGATGGAGAGCGTCATCGTACGGGTGTCGATCTCAATGCCCAGCCAGGTGACCGTCTGACTTGGTTCCTGGGCCTTGTCGTATGCCTCGGGGAGGCCCAGCTCGGCGAATAGATCACGTGCAATCCCACGTGACTCCCTTTGATCCCAGGATCTCCACGATGGCCTCGGCCACACACTGCATGTGGTACGAGGAGGCACGGGCGCCGAATGGCATGGCAGTATCACAGTAGTGCCCGCCCTCCCATGTGAAACACAGCAGAGGCCAGTCAAGGGGATCACACCTGAAGTTCTTGTATGCACGTGATACGTCGATTGAGGACATAAAAGACAAGGTGCCTGCCTTCACGAGTTTTGACACAAACTCGTCAACCGTTGGGAGGCCGTGATCTTGTTCCAGCCCGTAGACTGAGTTCTTAATAACGAATGAGTTCACACTGCACTCCCGCGGGAAAGTCATGTCCGTTATGATCGGCCTATCGTCCGTGCCCCGTTTCTCCCGTGTCATTAGTGGCGACACGTGACACCACGGGGAGAAAGGCAGTTCGTCAAACGGACCCATCATATTTGTGAAGGCTGCCTCCTTTACCAGAAACTTCTCTACCTGACGCGGGTAGCTGGTCGCACTGGGGTGGTTGGCCACCCCTCTTGTGTCGCTCTCAGGGCCGAGGTATCCTAGGGGGAAGCCGTAGTGCAGGAACCCCAGGAGCTCCTCAGCTCCTGCCACGCCCCCTAAGTAGTGGTCCCAGGCCGGCAAGTGTAGGCTTGGTTACATCACACACCGGGCCGCCGGCCCCCCTTTGATCTTCGTTTCGCGCCTCGCTTAGTCGCGGGGCGTGGCCTGCCCGTTTTTTTTAAGTCGGCTGGTGTTGATGCATGCTCTGGGGTGCCGCCGGCTTCGTCGTCTGGAGTTGGTACCCCGCCTGGGGTACGCGCCGGGGTGTGGGCACAGGGGGAGCCGCTCCGTTGTTGTCGTAAACGTGCCCGTATGTCAGCTTGCGGTTGCACGCATGGACAGAGTGACCACACTTCCTGCCCACTGAATCACAGAAGGTGCACATGTGCAACCACCGGATACCCCCTTCGCTGTGGTCGTTGCGGTGGCGGCACCCCCTCTCACCATTGAAGTCCCGGCACGGGGCCTCGCTACCCCGAGCGGGTCCGGTCTCGGTGTTGTTACTGCTGTTGGTGGTGTGGGTAGAAGTCATGGCAAGCCGGACACGCTCTTCCTGTATCCGGCCGTGCTCCGACCACTGCATCCTGCCCAAGTGTTCCCTATCCTCAGGGTGCAGAGTGCGCTCATCGCTCAACAGGGCCACAAAACAACTGATGTATTCAAGGGGCCCGAGGCTCGACCGTAGATCCAGCTTCTGGTGAAGCGTGTAAACGCCGTCCCGGTCCATAAACATATACGGTTTGGCGGTCGGCCTGCGGGCATTAAGGTCAGACAGTAATGAGTTCTTACCGGTGGTCCTGTCGTGGCGCATGGCCTCACGGCCGAATTCCCTCTGCAGGTGCTCCTCGGACGTGTAAGTCTCTCTCAGTTGGCGCGGTGGAGGCAGCAGGCGTTCTGTCTGTTTGTGGGCCCAGTCACGGGTCCGTTCGGCCGCCGCCGACGCCCGATAGCCGCTCCTCCTTGACGCAGGGCGGGAGATCTGCATCATGGCATCCATCATGCCGTCCATTTGCCGGGACATCTTAGATACGTCAGACTTGACGCCGTTGACATCGGTCTTAACTTCATTAACGTCCGTCCGTACTCCCCCGAGGTTGGCCTCCAGAGCAGTGACCCGTGAGGCCCGGGACCGTCTGCTGGTGCTTGCCCTTGCTGAGATACCGAATCGACGTGGTCGCTCTCTGCCGCCGTTTGCTGCTGCCGCAGGGTTACTTCTGAATCCATCTCCGTTGCTGCGGATGCCGCCATAGTGCTTCTAGTCAACATATTTCACCATAAATATATCAATCTCTGTCCTGGTATTCCTGTACACGGTCACCGATATTCAGGGGGTTATGGAGACTGGAGGTACGACGGGCGGAATAACCAAAGCATGCGAGAAGAAAAAGTATGTGTGTGAGGTATGAAGTCTAAGAAGCGAATGAGGCAGAGTACAGTGTCGACCTAGTGCACTTTGATGTTTAGTGCGGCCGACAGTAGAGAGGTGGCGCAGGGGTGCACTAGTACAGAGGTGTTTCACCAGGGGGGGCAATGACCACCCCTGACCATAGGCCATGGGTAACCATTCTGTCGATGAGTCTATGACCTATTTGACACTTCTTGCAGGTACTGACCACCATCCTGGTTCTTCTGTCCTGCCTGGAGCTGTCGGACACCATCGCTCAGGGAGAGAACCCAGAAACATCGCTCCCGCCGCCTCTGGCCGACTACGTGGCTCTAGGAGTAGAGACAGCCACCTTGGTGAGTCCATCTTAACAATTGATTAAGGCCTCAAAGCCATTGGTTACAGGAAAGTCCCTCTGTACCGTGAAATTTAAAAAGTTCATAATGTAACAAACAATAGTTTTGTTGACAGGCGGCTCTGTAAACCACTCAAGGATGACCTTGCTACTACTTGCCTACCTCTCGTGCTTTACGACTGCCTGTTTACAAAACCATTGAACCTTGGTGAGAGATGTCTTGATCTAATAAAAAAAATAATAATAAAAAAATTGATTGCTGTCTACTCGTGACTTCCACTGTTACATGTATACATGATGAAGTCATCTTCATCTTCGTGTATGTTTATTGTCTTAGTTTTGTCCAATTAATGTATTGTTTTCATGTGTTTCATCCATTATGTGGATCATCCTATGTGAAAATTGATCCCGACTTACAGGAAATCTTACTAGGAATGTTTGAGCAAACGTTATACCTCAATATGGACGATTTCAGACGCTTTAAATGGTTATACTGTATGTACTTGAAATTCATTTACCAAAGTACTTTTTCTTGCTAATGACCAGATATGTACCAGGGTATGCTTTATATATGATTAATTGAGTCTATGCTGAAACTCTTTTCTCCATATATTTGTATTTATGACGTTCTAAGTTGAAAATCACATATACTAGAAGTGAACTTCTCGTCAATAAACGCTTTGACTTATAAATAAGAGAAAGTATCAACAAACCTGACGTTTATATATTTTGTTGTTACAGATTCTGGCCGCGTTCCTCACGCGCTACTCGTACACTAAAGGTCACCATACATCGGGACAACTCTTCATCTTCTGGCTCCTGATGTCTGTCTGTTCGTCCCTTCAGCTCGTATCTATGACCGGCATGGAATCGGTCCAGGTGAGGATTCAGCCCTCTTTTAGTAAACCATATAAATATATATATATATATATATATATATATATATATATATATATATATATATATATATATATATATATATATATATAACATTGAAAGGGTGTATATTCATAGAGAAAAGTGAAGGTACATAAAGTAACCAAGCGCGAAGAAAAAGAGAAGAGGAAGAAGAAAAATAACCGAATACTAATCCAGAGTTCACAGGCAAGCAGCAGTGGTTACGTAGGAGTGTGTAGAACTGGATACTTGGGCTCAACTGGTGCATATGACCCATTGTCTGAATAACACCCTAAACCTGTCGCTCGGATATTACTACACGTCAAGTACACGGTGATTACGGCCACTCGCATACAAAACCAGTCACATTGTGTATCCAAATGTTAACTTTTGAAATTCCAGGATTACTCATCACTGATCATACCATTTATTCATAGTTTTAAGGAAACAACGTGCAACGTTGTTCATCGGTGTCACTCTATAATATTTCATTTGTCAGGAAGATAACCTGGACCAACTCCTGTCTATAACATTCTGCATACACTTCGCCCTGCTCCTCCTCATGTTGATAACCAACATCTTCGCCGACACGACAGCCATCGTGCGCGGACAGGAGGACTCATGGGAAAATGGCAACGAAGAAAAGAAACCTTTGATAATAAAACACCCGAAGAAGACTGCTAGCAGAGTAAGTCTACTACTTTTTTTTCCGGAAATTCACAACAGTACAATCATCGCTCCAGGGCAACGTTCTTTATTATAAGGTCACATAGAAAACAACTGGACATTGAAACTGCATGTACTGAAATAACCTAGGAACTCTTTGTCTTATTAGTCTTCATTTATTAACCTTACAATTGTGTCTTACACTTTACGCTTAGTAAGAGCCTTGTGGCCCCAGTCTCAACCACTAAGAGAGCACAGAAGTTCGTGCAATGAGAACCAAAGATGATCCATCCCCTAGAATAGGCTCGAAGCAAATAGCTGCCAATCTGTCCAGCCCCAGCCTCTTATACACTTCAGGACACAGGTTCACCCAAACTATTCAAAAACCGAGATTTGACAAAATTTGGTGACCTTTGACCTAGTAACTTACTGCTACCACGATTTGACTTGATTCGTGATGACTCGAGATATCCCATAGACTCTATTCGAAAGTCATGGAATTTTGAAAATTTCCATATCTGCCCCCTTACTACTAAAGAATCAACAAAACTGAACTGACCATGATATATATTAATCATGTAAATTTCATTTTCCTTCTAGAATCTAAATCCGTTTGACTATGCTGGGTTTTTATCAAAGCTTTTCTTCTTTTGGTTCGGATCGTAAGTATATACATGCATTTTCCTTCTTAATCTGTTCATCCACTTGTTTTACCAAATGCCAGATTGGGGATAATTTCACTGCATGCTCATTCTTAATTTGAGAAAGTTGACCACAAGGAATAGAGTCATCCAAAGGTCGGAAGCTTCAGGAAATTCGCAGTTAACTCCAGTATAGATAAAAATCTATAAGTTCTAAAAAAGAAACTTCAAGTATATGAATGAGAGTGAGAGAAAATAGTAAAATTACATCTTCCTCCGTTTGATAAGATATCTATACATCTTTTACGAGAAATGATTATGCAAAAACACAAAAGAATTTATCGATGCATGATAATGACTTGAATAAACTGATTTAAGGAAGCCGAGATATCAGATCAGAAGTAAGATATTTTATTTCGAAACCTGACAGTTAAATTAAATATAATAAAACCTCTAAATAAAACCCCCAAAATCACTACAGTTCTATCCTTTATGACAGACGATTGTGAACAAAGGTCATCTTTTTGATTGCAGATTTGTCATAAAAGGGTACAGAAAACTCCTGGTGTATGGAGACATTTGGGATATAAGAAAAGAAGATGCTTCTCATACAATCGTGGACAGGTTCGAGAAGGGCTGGGACCAAGAAGTTGCAAAGTGTGCGAGACAGGGGAAGTATGTCGTCCAATGTGTCTTACTAAAATCTAGACAACTAGTGATTAAAGAATGGTACAGACATGGGAGAGGACTCTATACCACATCATTGCTGTCACCCCACCTGGCAAGAAAAATACCAACCATTCTTACAACACCTCCACCTAGACGACGCCCCTCAAACTATTGCTCATACACTAACATTCTTCCTGCTCCTTCACTCCTCATAAACTATATGTTCCCACCCACCCACATCCATTATTTAAAAAAAAACTACAGGTCTATTCCCTGAACCTTTTTTATTATATTTGATACCAACTTATTTCATTTTATTTGATTCAATCAAATAACCTGTCAACCAGTGTCTTTCTTTGTTTACTCTGATGCTACACTTGGTCTGACATAACAACTGGAATGATGTTATTATCCAAAAATAGAAACAGTGTAAATGAAAGACCTGAGTTTATCCAATCAGGCCTCAGAGCATTATGTGGCATGGACGCAGGGTAAGAATGTCCTCCTCCTGATTGGCTTCATGTTAATTCCCTCAACTAATGCTTTTCTAGTATCCTGGTTTAGTGAGTGCAAACATTTTACGTTTATAGAGAAATGCAATTCACAATGTAGAATATTTAGTATACATGCAAGTCATGCTATAACCTTTACTTTTCAGAGAGCCATCGCTTGCTAAGGTATTGCTGAAGGCCTTCTACAGAAAGCTGTTAGTGGCAGGTGGACTGATGTTGTTGTACCAGAGTTTCCTGCTACTGAACCCTAACATCATGAAGTAAGTATATGTCACGGATTATTACCCAATATTTATTTCATTATATGAAACAGATTCCATTCTGTCATGTCATGAAAGCACATAATGTTTCTTATGAATATGTTAAAATCTGTGTCGAAGAAATGATGGTTTTACCATTACATAACACGCTAAGGAGAACAGGGGTCTGTTTAACATCGGACGAGCGAGACTTTGAAAGCTCGTACGGAGGTCGTCCAGCCAGTCTCGTTCAAGAAGCACGTCGCTCGTCCAGGGACGAGCCCCGTACGATACGAGAGAGCTCCCATGAAAAAGTCTCGTTCAACAAGAAGGTCGTCCAATGGGGAAATCTCGTCCACACTCTCCTACATCGTCTCAAAGTCTCGCAAACGGACGACACCCCAAAGGGGTGTCTTAGCTGAGGCTGAAGCATGTGATAGTGGACCTCCAAAAGAACTGTGATACGCTCTGATACACTCTGACACCCCCTCACCAGCCCTCAATCACCAGTCCTCAATCACCAGTATGCACTCACCAGTCCTCACTCTCCAGATCTCACTCACCAGTCCTCACTCACCAGATCTCAATCACCAGTCCTCACTCACCAGTCCTCAATCACCAGTCCTCAATCACCAGTCCTCAATCACCAGTCCTCACTCACCAGTCTACACTCACCAGATCTCAATCACCAGTCCTCACTCACCAGTACTCACTCACCAGTACTCACTCACCAGTCTACACTCACCAGTACTCTCTCACCAGTCCTCACTCACCAGTCCTCACTCATCAGTCCTCACTCAACAGTCCTCACTCACCAGTCCTCACTCACCAGTCCTCACTCACCAGTCCTCATTCAACAGTCCTCACTCAACACGAAACGGTAATATGAGAACAAGGTTAGAATCTGTTAGTAATACGGTAACAGTAACGGGGTAACTGGGTAAAGCCCCACGCTCCAACAAGCGTAATTCTCTGTCATAGCACGATCGCAGCACTCTTGTCGGAGTGTGTCATAGCGTGTCGGAGCATGTCGGAACGTGTCGTAACAGTTTTGGCGGAAAAAAGGAGACCACGGCGTCGACACGGGCTACGACACGGGCTACGACAGAATACAGTTTTCCTCAATTCTTTCAAAAATGATGAGAGTAACCCCGACACGCCCTGACCAGCCCCGCCGTGTCGCAGCCCTTATAACATGCCCCGACATGCCTAACATGTTGGACATGTCGTCGCCATGACGGAAGGTCAGCGACAAGGCTCCTGTGTCGGGGCGTGTCGCAGCCCATGT
This sequence comes from Alentia gelatinosa, assembly GCA_950022655.1. Classification (NCBI taxonomy): domain Eukaryota; kingdom Metazoa; phylum Annelida; class Polychaeta; order Phyllodocida; family Polynoidae; genus Alentia; species Alentia gelatinosa. Next base: position 16,628,508 of record OX465592.1, read on the forward strand.
CGGGGCGTAGCGGGCCATGTCGTAGAAATTGAGGTACCTCAACTTCTACGATAGCGCGCTTGTCGTAGCCTTGTCGTAGCACTTCCGACAAAATTAAACATGTTTAATTAATCGTAGAGGTCAGCTTGTGTCATAGTGTGTCGGAAGCATTCCTACTATGTAAAGTCTATGAACCGCCCCCCCCCCCCCCCACCCCATACACACACGTGCGCCTTTATAAACTGATAAGTACTGATACACTTGGTATCTGATACTAGATCATTATTGACTACTGTAACTATGACTATTACATGTAAATAGACTATAATAATGTAGTCTATACTGCAATAAGGCTTTAAGATACACGATTATTGATATTCATTTGTATTTCTGATACAATTGATAAAAAACAACAATTCACTCAGTTTTTTGGGAGAAATTGAAGAAAATCATATTTTCTATATACAGTAAAACCCCACGTAACCGGACACCCTCCGTTCCGGGCCAAAGTGTCCGCTTACGCGGGGATTTCAAGTTTCCTCCAGCCCAATATAAATGTGTTATATAGAGATAAGTAGGGCAGACAGAGGCGATAATAGATCTGAGATCCATTGTCTGATATCTTAATTGGGTCCGAAGTTATTAAACCTTGAATTTCAAAATGTATTTTCTATGAATATACTAATAAACACTGAAAAAAAGACAGATTACATGGGGTTTTAGGCCTTTTTGTACTGAACCAGCGACTTCGTCGAGTCTGAGTTAGAAGGGAAATGAAAAACGAAAAATATGACCGCGGATAGCGGGGATCGAACTACCGATTTTTGCTTTCCAAGCCATTAGCCCTGCCGACTACTCCACGAAGATGGGTAGTTGGAGGCCAAATACTTAGTGTGGTGGTGGGGGGAGAGGAATCAGCGGAGTTTTGAATAGGGCTACCAGCGAAAGTTGAGATCTCATTGGTTTCTCACGAGAAAATTAGATCAGGAAACTACAATACTATTCTTTGATTTCGGCATGGCTTGAAATGAATCATAAGAGAAGTAGTTTGTCTGAGCAAAGTCCTACAAAAAAGAAGACCAGGTTCGAGTTTTTTCACTGTACGAGAATCTCACTCTCGTGGGCCCTCATTTTCCATCCCCAGGTTTGGTTCACTATGTCTCTATGTATGGGAGCAACTTCAAGCGGATTCGATGGAATTCTACTGTTTTAAATATAGTAGGTAAATAACTGTCCGCTTACGCGGGGTGGCCGCTTACGCGGGGTGGCCGCTTACATGGGGTTAAAATAAAAATAATAATAAAATCTAATAGAGGTACAAATTTCCGTTCTGAGCAAAAGTGTCCGCTGACGAGGGGTGTCCGCTGACGAGGGGTGTCCGCTGACATGGGGCGTCCGCTGACGCGGGGTGTCCGTTAGGCGGGGTTCTACTGTATTTCCTATATTGATAAAGCCCTGGAAGTGAGCTGGTTGTGTTGGAGTGTGTCGGTACCGTGGCAACCTTTCTTTTTCCGCCAAACAGTTACGACACACAGGCTTTATGACACACTGCGACACACTCCGACAGAGCCCGTTTTGCAGTCTGTTTTGCCTTTCGAAACGGTCCCGGAAGTTGATATTTGGTGCGGGATTCGTCCACTCACTGGTCCCCTGCCTGTCACGGTCACCTCCAGCGGACGACCTCTCGTATGGACTTATATAGGTCAAACGTAAGAGAATCTGTACGAGCGATAGACCCTCCTCTGGACGATATGCCTTATTAAACCACATTGGACGAGAATCGCCCAGAACCTCGTCCCTCGCCTTGTATCTCGTATCGTCCAGGTAAAGTCATGCTCGTCCGATGTTAAACAGACCCCAGGTTCTTAGAATGACAATGCACCCATGGAATGTTGATTGGTTTTGTGGCAGGTTTTTGAAGAGACCTGTGACTGGCCTTGTGTAAACTGTGGATTGACCTAATTCATCTCATAGCAAAGTGCTGTGATTGTCTTTCTGAGCTATGAATTGACCTAATTTATCTTATATCACAGTGAGGTGATTGGTTATGTGAACTGTAACTTGACCTAATCTATCTAAAATCAGAGTGTGGTGTTTTGTTTTGTGAACTACAAATTGATCTGATATATCTAAAATCACAGTGCGGTGATTGGCTTTATGAACTGTGAATTGACCTACTTTATTTGACATCACAGTACGGTGATTGGCTTTATGAACTGTGACTTGACCTACTTTATCTGACATCACTGTACGCTGATTGGCTTTATGAACTGTGACTTGACCTACTTTATCTGACATCACTGTACGCTGATTGGCTTTATGAACTGTGAATTGACCTACTTTATCTCACATCACAGTGTGGTGATTGGCTTTATGAACTGTGAATTGACCTACTTTATCTCATATCACAGTGCGGTGATTGGCTTTATGAACTGTGAATTGACCTACTTTATCTCACATCACAGTGTGGTGATTGGCTTTATGAACTGTGAATTGACCTACTTTATCTCACATCACAGTGCGGTGATTGGCTTTATGAACTGTGAATTGACCTACTTTATCTGACATCACAGTGCGGTGATTGGCTTCGTGCAGGGAGACAATCCGTACTCCTGGCAGGGGTATCTTCTTGCTGTAGGCATGTACATCTGCTCCATGCTAGGCAGCATCTGCATGCATCAATCCTCATTCTTCTCCTACCACAATGGGATGCACATCAAGTCAGCTATCATCACTGCCGTATACAGAAAGGTAAGGAAACCTCTTCACCGACCCTTCCACTGATCTTAGGTAGGTTTCGTGACCTTTTGTCATCTGTCCTTTTAACATTCAAATTTCTGTTGCATAGAGCCACTGACAAAGACAAGTGCCCTCTTGGGTTAATTCTTTTAATTCAATAAAAAGATAGTTTATCAAAGACAGATCCCTTTTTATATTCAGGAAACTTTAACATTTTTCTTGTACTATGGATTGTCTTGAAATGATTTAGCTATATCAAATTTGTAGCAGGTAGAATATGCATCGATTCAACTCTTAGTTTCTACCAATAGGGCTAAATTGTGAACCTGCACTGCACCAATACCATATAATACGATAATCCTCATCCAACAGGACAATGATACACGGACCCAAATATCTCTAATTAGTAATGAGACACAAGGATGGAAGAGTAATGTCCGTGACAGGGGTGAGATAAATCAAGAACCGCAGTCGAATCGTAAAATAAACAACACTCCTCTTATTTGGATGCGCCATGATTATCACTCGGCTTTGTCTCGCCGATGTTTGTGGCGCATCCGAACTCGTGGTGTATGGTGGTTATCATGCAACAACAAGGCAACCAACCAAGTGCTAAATTGGCAACAACCAAATGGTTGACATGAAGGCCATCACCAACTATTGAACCGATGAGCAGAACACCGAACACAAAATTGTCACAATTAAGAAGATTTATTTTTTCAATAGTATCATTTATTGTACCATGAATTTGTATTGTATATATTGAATTTTGTTGCTTGTTCAACCTGTAAGTAAACCATGAATCTGTACCTACTACAACTGAAAACCGCCACTGTAAACCTACTAGTTAGGTATTGGCCCTTAGAGGGTGGTTGTGGCCCCTAAGATTCGAGGTCAACTCTCGACTGCAGAGCCGTCCCAAGGCGCGAGAAAGTATTATGTAAGGAGGTCAGGGTGAAGGTCAGGCTTTGCTGCCAATGCAGTCATTGGCTAATCGGTCTACTGTATTCCTAAATATGGAATTAAGGTAATGGGACAACTCCATGGTGGTTACCAAAATATACTGGAGACGTTGGAAAATGGATGTCTGCATCACCCAAACGTCCAATAAATAAAAGTTTTAGAACAAGGTCTATATACATATATGAAATAATAACTTGTATCTTATTTTTAGTCTCTGCGCATCTCCAGCTCGGCCCGGAGGTCGGTGACAACGGGAGAAATTGTGAACCTGATATCTGTTGACGCTCAGAAGGTGTGTGACAGTCAGATGTACGTGCACTACTTGTGGGTAGCCTTCGTCACGGTTGGTATCAGCATGTACATGCTCTATCAGAAACTTGGTGTTTCCTGCTTCATCGGGCTGGCCTACCTTATCATTCTCATCCCTATAAACTCCAACCTGGTGAGCAGGTTAATGGGCAAGTACCAGGTAAGTTTCATCAAGTACTAAGAAAGAAATTGATGAGTATTTGGGATGTGTCCCCTTTTGCCATCCTGTTTAGAGTGTGCAGGAATACGAACGAGGTGATAGCCTATTGAATATTCTGAGGCACTCTGAACAAGATGGCAAACAGGGACTCATCACAAATATTTCTGATTTTATCTTAGCCTGAACATAATTATCTGTTTTTTCGCCCTCTGAGTATGAGTTACCCTTGGAATGTCTGTTTGGTATGAATTCCTTATTTCAAGCCTATGGAAGTTTATACCAGGCTAAGATAAAAACATAACACCCCCCAAAAAAACGCCAGCTACGGACACTACAGTACAAAAATTAGTATTACATCATGGTATCTCGTTTGATCAAATGAAACACTAGTTTTCAAGAATTTCTATATATTCTGTTATAGTTTCATCATGATATTGATTTCTAAATCAGAATCTAGCATGGTGATCCCCTTCTCTTAAACTGACTATGTGTTCTATGAGATTTGAAGATCATCATTGAATTTTACCGTTTCTATGGAACTGACATGGGTTTTAATTTTCAAGGTAAATTGTCAGATATGCCTTTAACCCTTTCTGGCAGGTCAATGCCATATGGCATTCCCCTGACCATGGCAGGTCAATGCCATATGGCATTCCCCTGACCATGGTAGGACAATGCCATATGGCATTCTCTTAGGCATGGAAGAACAATGCTGAATTTGTTCCTTTGTAACTTTCTGAAAAATTATCGCAGAATTATGAAAATCGCAGGACATATTTGGCTATGTATTGCCACTAAGTCTTTAAAATATCGGAAAGTTCTGATAAAAATCCATATTTACTGGAAGTTTCAAATTTGTAATTTTGTTTAACAACATTGACTACAAAAGCCGGTCATACAAACACCACAATTGGTTCTGGTACCTTCTGTAGTATGGGTACATGGTGAATGATGTGTGGCTCCTGAAGGGTCAATCACTTTTATTTCTTCCACCTTAGTACCAGATGTGCATCTCTATGCCATGTACTTTATAATATTTACATATATCTTATAACCTATCTCACTTACAAACCTTTATCATACCCCTAATATAAAATCAGCATAGGCTTAACATTGAGATTCCGTATGCCACGCTGACTGGCATGCGGACGTTTGTATGCTACTAGGGGCATACAGAATTTTGATGATTTTCATTCATGATTTTGATATTAAAATATTGTAGAGAGGGGTAGGATAAAATCAAAACCTGATTCGTTTTAATCTTGGCTCCCGTATGCAACTCCTGGCGTTTGGTTCCGGATACCCCTCGGCTCCGCCTCGTGATATCACTACGCCAAATGCCAGTCGTGGCATACGAGGGCTAAGATTAAAACTCATCCGGTTTTACGATGTATTTAACTTATACCATATGAATATAAATTATACAATACAATCTATCTTTCCACATATATAATTATCCTCCTAGAGGCGACTTCCTCTCTTTTCTTATTCACACATTCTAATACTACTTTACACACTCCCCTTGTACTTCACAGGACACTAATAAGTAAAACATTAGGTATATAATGACCGATATTTCAATACTAGTTGCCAGATGAAAAGAAGGCTATTGATTTTACAGAGAATTCAACTGAAGTACAAGGACATTCGAATCAAGCTGATGAGCCAAATCCTGTCAGGAATAAAGGTAAGCGACTGAGATATTCATAAACAACCCATTATAAATGGATGTGTTGAAATGTATGTGTCTGAGTAGATCCTGTATTTGAAAACGTAGTCATTATTTTAAATGGCAAAAATACCTTTTTTTTTTTCATTAATAGCTTTGGGGCGGGCAGATTCCGAAAATTAACGAAACAATTTTAGTAAATCTATTACTTGGGTAATCGAAGTAGAAAAACTTCCTTGTAACCAAATTAATTTGATTCCGATGTGTGGACAAGATATCATAAACAAATTTGAAGTGACAAAATATTTAAGATACAAAAAGTGCAAACGCACATTGGTTTATTTCCCTTCTCGAAAATGACAAAGTAACAGTCTCCTGGATTATTTGTCTATTAATTTCTTACCATTCAACTGTACATTATACGTCTAGTACTTCGCATTCGGGGGCATTGAGTACAAATAGTGTACCGCACATGGTCCAGTACAGCAGTGTAGTGTACCTGTATGGCGACGTTTTTACCTTGACATACTTTTACGTCTATTCACGGTAAAATATCTACATCATAAGGCCCGTTTCCATTGGCCGATTTCCCGTCACCGATCTACAGTCAGGAACCACCGACGGACTTTTGGCACTGTGGACCCAATATCGGTCAATGGAAACAACCAAGGTCGTGAAATGCCCCACAACTTTTTCTGCTTAGATTATTCAATGTGGCACCACCCACCACTGAGTGAAAGCTAGGTCACTGAGTGAAATCTGCTACCCTCAGCGATTTTTCTAAACCGATGCACAGTCGGAATTTCTGTGTAACTAAAAAAATCTAAGCAATCTTCGTCGGCCAATGGAAACGGGCCTATACGTTGTATAATAAAGACGAGATAGTGTGAGGATGTGTCAATTCCCGAGGGCTTTGATAGCTATAGGTAACTTGTCTAAGGGCTCGTTACAAACTTACAGCCATCAGGAATTTTATTCTGCTATCAAGATGTACATCATAAAGCCGTCTCTATATAATACCCATGCTGGTACCTTTGATAGCTTCATGCCGCTGCCCTTTGTTATATATCCGTTATATTTCTAACTATTTACTATATACCCATGCCGTATATACTGTAAATATGCACCGTTTCGGCATATGACGTAAAAATACTGTACGGACCGCTGGTCCATACACTAAAATACGGACCACCTTGCCATACACGTTCATTAAGAAATTGGTTGTCATACCAAATGAAATTGATTTATTTTTAAATTTCGGGTATATATATAGTAAATATATAACGTCCAACCATGCTTGTACAAGTCACAGAACTCGATGATAATTTAGCATTTGTACGGAACTCGGCATAAATGCCTCGGTCCGTACAAACCGTAAATTAGCATCTCGTTCTGTGACTTGTACAGCATGGTCAGGACGTTCTATATAATTACCATGCAATATGGAACCATAACAGTTGAGCCATCAGCGGAGTTACAACATTCACTTAGAACTATGGTTTCTAAACTGATGTATGGTAGAATTTATAGTTGTAGCTTGTACAAGGATGGGAGGTTGTTCTATTCTTATCATATACCCGTAAATAATAACGTTTTACCATAGATTGGTATACATGCTGAAGTGAAAGGCCACACTCCGGCAATTTTCCAACGTGGTCTGTAAAATATATCAAGGAACAGGATGCAGTACAGAATTACGTAAATATTAAAAGTACTTCACGGGTATATAGTAATGCAGAGGTTTCTTATTGTTTAATGAATGTATCATCTTTGATTACGGTATTCAGGTCCTCAAGCTCTATGCCTGGGAGCCTTACTTTGAGAAGAGGATCTCTGAAATCAGAAAAGAGGAGCTAAAGTCACAGCGCATGGCAGCTATAGTCGACACTGTCAACTATATCCTCGCCTTCTCCTCCAACTTCCTGGTAAGTCACTCTGATTATAATCTCTCTCTAGACATCCTCGTATATATACACCGCCGTAACTCTCTGATTCAGAATATGCTGCGACTAGCTAGGTGTAGACCTTGAGGGAGTCAGCATTCGAACACAGAGTCAAGATTCTATTAACATCAGAATGATCTTATATATACATTCCATACAGGTTGAGACTGCAGGTTCTGCACTGTGGCTTTTAAACCAACAGCCGATGAGGGGTAACCAGTCCCGTTCCAGTCTGTTGCACATGCCACGGAGGCCACTACTGGTACTCAGAGTGATTTAGACAATAAACTTTCGTAAAGATCTCCCTGCCTCTCCTTTTCTTCATCCCTCTCCCTCTTTCTTTCCCGCCCCTCTCTCTGCCTCCTTCCTTCCCCCTCCCCCTCTCTCTCTCTCTGTCTCTGTCCCAGTCTTTCTTCCTGTCCCTCTATGTCTCTGTCTCACTTTCTGTCTCTGTCTCTGTCTCACTCTCTCTGTCCTTCTCTGTCTCTCTATCTGTCTCTCATTTCCCTCCTTGTCTGTTTTTCAATATTTAATCTTCCTCTCTCTCTGTCTCTGTCTCACTCTCTTTGTTTATCTGTGTGTCTTCCTCTCTCTCTGTCTCTCCTCTCCCTCTCTGTCTCTCCTCTCCCACTCTGTCTCTCCATCTTTGTCTTCCTTTATCGCTTTGTTTCTGTCCCCCTCTCTCTGTCCCTCTCTGTATCTCTCTTTTCTATCTCTCCCTCTCTGTCTCTCAATCTTTCTCTCTCTCTTTGTTTCCCTCTCTCTCTCCTCTCGTCTCTCTCTGTCTCTGTTTCTCTGCCTCCCTCTTATTCATGTTCATGAATTGCTGAAGTGGGATTCACACGGTGGGATTCACGTACCTCACAGACCGTTTGTCTGAGACAAATCATGTTGAGGTTCGGTCCTGGAACACAATCTACTCGTGTGAATGGCAGGCTTTCATTTTGCTGAGACAACTTTTTTCTCTTGCAATTGGCGGCAACAATCACCTCTAACAAGGAACAGAATCCCATGAGATTTTGACTTTAAACAGGTTTAAAATTTAGAGGGACATTTTGGTGAGACAAATGTACTTCACACATTCTCCCCCAATATGTGAGTCTCAGTGGTCTCAAATAACACCTATTCACACGGGGAAGTACCCTGAGTTGGCAACTGTGTACTCTGTATACCCTGTGTACCCTGTTAAGTCTTCCCATGTGAATTGAATCCGCCATGTTACCCTGAGACACCCCAATCTGTGAAACTTTTTACCTGCTGGAAATTGTAGCCGACTGGTGCAAAGGTGTGAAGTACACCAGTCTCAGGTGCATTTTTCCCATCGTGTGAATCCCACTTGATTGAAGTTGCTGATTATCCACTCAAGGTGGCGCTGCTGTGCTTCACGACGTACGTCTTGCTGTCAAGTGAGAACGTGCTGACACCGGACATCGCCTTCGTCTCCATCTCACTGTTCGGCGTACTCAGCGGTCCTCTGGTCTCCATCCCCATGGCTGTCACCTTCCTCGTCAATGTAAGTCTTAGAAGGAAACCCTCAAGATGAAAATAGCTTGTGCAAACCAAGTTATTTTCATCGAGTGGGTTTCTGATTTTATCTCACCCCGTATAACATTATTTATTGATGAAATAAATCAGCCATTGAGTATCGGCCATTGAGTATCGGGTACACGATCCTCACGGCCGTGGAGTACGAGTTCCTAATGTTAAGCCTATGGAGAAAAATACCGGGGTGAGATAAACATCTTTACCTCTCTATCCGGATGGAAAGATCTTGCCATTGGCTGTCTTCTGTAATTTATGTCTAACTCCATACCACATGGCCACTGTCATTTTGTTATTCTTCTATTTAGTGAGTTTTAGAATAGCATTCTTACTTCCTATATACCTATGAGCGAACAACCTATGATTACTTAACGCTGCTGGGGGTGGAATAACTTTTGTTTACTGCCCAGGTTGAAGTTACTGCCCAGGTTGACGTTTACTGCACAGGTTGACGTTCAGACGTTCGGTTTTTATCGATATTAGCCGACAATTGAAGGTATATAGGAATAGGGAAACCACGTACCAGTGTAAATAAGTTAAAGTTACTCGGTAAGGCTTGGAAAAATTACTGCCCGCGGCTACGCCTTGGGCAGTAATTTTTTCAACCCTTACCTCGTAACTTTGACTTATTCCCACCGGAACATAGTTTCCCTCTATTCCTTCTAGGTACATATGATAATAAATATTTCTGACCAAAATATCTCTGAACAGATTCCATTCAGTCACACTAACTATGCCACCATGTGTTATTGTATACAAATAGACAATAATCGATGGTTTTGTGGACAGGCGGCCGTAAACCACGAGAGGTTGACGCGTAATAATACACGAGCGCTAGCGAGTGTATTACGACGTCAACCTCGAGTGGTTTTCACAGCCACCCTCCTAGTGGTTTACACAGCCGCCCTTTCTATGTCCCCACTGGAAATTTATCCTACCCCTAATAAAAACGCACTAGGCTTAACATGGGATTTGTTTATGTCACTACTTTCTAATATTCAGAAATCGTGGAAACGGGAAACGATAAAATCTAGACACCACTTGTTTGAGTTTGAGTTTGTTTATCTCACTCATGGCTCCTAAACTGTGTGACATAAAGAAACTCCTACTCAAACTCGTGACGTCTCTTGATAGTATGGGATCAGAGTAAACCACTACCCATTGTTTATTAGTGGCCGTAGACACTTCTGGTTTACGGCTTTCAAACCCATGGTTTATGTAAATTACTACCGCTACCGCTTGTGTATTACCACGCATAAATTACTCATGGTTTACGGGCGCCTGTCCACAAAAGTATTGATTATTATCCATATGCTGGTTTAGATCTCTCTTCTGGGGATACCGGTATTCAACTTTATAACTTGTATTTTTTAACAAAGGGACTAGTTTCCGTCGGAAGGATTCAGAAGTTCCTCCTACAACCGGAACTCGATCCAGAAAACGTGCAAAGCAACTTTTCTGAAGGTAAGGATTAATTTCCAGTGCTGAAAGGCATATAAGACAATACCCCCATTGTGTATAGCCTATCCAAAAGCAACCCGTGTAGGAAATTATGGAGTACCTTGACTGTTTGATAAGAATACTAAAGCAGCGGTCTGTATTCGTAGTGAGTTTGTGAATATATTTACAGTTAAACCCCGCTCCTGGGACACACTGCTCAAGGGGACATCCCGCTAAAGGGGACAGTATCTTTGAACGGAAATTTTCCCTCTATTAAGAGTTTATCTTAACCCCGATTAAGGGGCCACCCCACTTAAGGGAACAGTTATTTTGGTGCATAATGCTTCTTAATTCCACTTAAGTGAACTCTTTGGTAGGACACTTGATCAAATCTGACACAATGGCCTGTGTAGGCTCCTGTGAGCGTCAGGTGGTGTCTATTGGGTGTTTGTGTGGATATAACAATGTTTCTATATCACAACATCACCTGTATAAAGGTATTATGTACTACATAGCTTTACCATCGACAGACTGAATACCCTGCTTAAGGGGACATTCCGTTTAAGGGGACACTTTGATGGAAACGGAGGGTGCCCCTTAAGCAGGGTTTTACTGAATAATGATATCTTATATTCCACTAATTAGGTATTAGAATAAGTCATAGCAACCAGTTTGAATTGATAACAGCCAGAACTTGTTAAATCAGTAAGTGGCACCACTCTGTATTGTAGGATATGCCCTTAGATATAAAAGAATGCATATTGTACTAGATCAGGGGTGAGTGTTTTAAAGAAAATGCGATAAAAATGATCGCATCGCGGTCTTTGTGGTCTTCTGGTTTAAAATTATCATTCTTTATTGAAGATTACTATACACATATGCTCATATCATTCAACAGGTGTAATCAGTAAGTTTCAGGGAGTTTTTGTGGTTGATTATTATTTGTATTAGATATTATGTCTAAGAGGTTAAAAGCCTGCATATGAAATTCTGAATCGTTTTTCAATTTACTTACAGGTGGAACTATCAACATTAGAAATGGGTCTTTTTCTTGGGGAGACGAAGATAGGATACCGCTAAAGGAGTAAGTAGATATATACACAATATTACCATGATTTCGATCTGAGTGGCCGTATTCTCCACGTAGTTGACAAGTATTGCGTAGCGTCAACTACAAGGAGAATACGGCCACACAGATCGAAATTATGGTAATGTTGTATTTATTACTCACTTATTTTTAGATTTAAGCAATAAATATGATCGTTAGAAAACTTTACAACGTAATTAAGAATTTATGTTTGGGACTACTTTCATCTCAAAAATCCGTATCCTCCTAGGAGGGTACGGAGCTCCGTATCCTCCTCAGTAGCGATCTGTAATCTCCATAGGCTTAGTATAGAGACTCCGTATCAGGTGGGTAATAAAACAGACAGTCAAAACAGATCAAGGTTATCCACATCGGATAACCGTAGCACGCGTAGTGACTCCAAAATTAAATTCAAGGTTATAAGACCCAAAACTGCAAAATATCAGCGCTCGCCATACTGTAGGGGAGTCCAAATCTGGAACGAGTTGGATAACAACACGCAGAAACTCTAGGTTAAAAAGGAGTTCAAAGTTAAAATAAAGACAAGATTGCCTGTCTACGAATGGGTATAAGTATCATATCAATTTGCAATGACAAATGACCATAACATATACTTCATCTCATCTCATTCTCATCTTCAACTTTGTTCGTATGCGTGGTATGTGTGGTTGTAATGATCTGGTGTGCAACAAAAGTAAGTAAAACTAGCTTCTTTGATATGTTATCTGTGAAACAATGTATAATGCACCATGAACCTCTGGTGGAAGAACTACTCAAGTGGTAGAACCAGCGGGAATAAAAGCAAAAAAATCCATAAGTGTTGAATAAAGTTGACCCACATTATCCCTGTATCTCATTACCATATAGAAGGGTTTTCATGTACGACCAAATTTTACCCAGAATGTCTCTGATGAACCTAGTAGACATCCTCTGACATGTTGAGGAGAAAATTCTTCAAATATGTCGCCGTTCTCTTCCTCGTGGAGGTGTGTGGCGGGTTCTTTATTTAATTATTTTTTTTTTCCTTTTTTTTTTCTGACATGTTGAAACAAGTGTGTATCATAGACATTTGTAAAGTGTGATTTACTTTTGTCAAAGAAGAGAATGTTTCCATTTAGATACTACTTAATCAAGGTCGCTAACATGTACGACCAAATTGTCTGGAATGCGCTTTGTGTCAGTCACTTTGTAAATCAATATTTACCTTTAGACAGTGAAATAACCAGAATATAATTCACATTTATTTGCTTGATATAGTAACGACATTATCGAAATTCGATTATCATAAAATGGACATTTTCACTGAAAGTAAACGTAATCTTCATGGAGGTCTTGTCCATTGCCCGCCATATCCAGGCATAGACCGCTACTCCCATAGATGTGGGACGCACGGGCGTTACATGGAGACATACTGCGACATTCTCCAGTTCCTCAGGGTCTCGACGGTTTCAAAGTTGCTATTTATCTCTGTACCTACTCAGGGACGATCTCATGTAGATGTTAAACACCATCTGAAACCCCGCGATGCTCATTTTAATGTTCCCATTACAGGACTCTTTTCTTTGAGAAACTGCTCGATACAATAAGATCAGTCCAAAAATAACTCGTTAAAAAGAATATTCTTTGCTATATAACGGTATGCTGAATAAACAAATGGGAATTTTTGTGTGTGTAAATGTTTCTTTATTGAGCGTAAGAGATACAATTTGATAGTTTGACATAATTATTTGTCCTAGTTGGGCTCAATTAAGTGGCATAAGGCCTCATCCTGTTTATAAAGCTGGTCTTTGGCCCGGCGTTCACCTACTACGATAGAATCATAGACCTCCCGATATGGCACCGATACAAAATGTCAAAATCGGTGCCATATCGGGAAGGTGCAAAATCGTAGACATATGTCTAGACGTGCCAATCCACCACGCATTGTATGGGTTTTTTATCGGTGTCTAATAGCAAAAACGTGGTCAACTGCCCCGATATTAGGTAACCTATTTTGATTTTTTTATCGGGAGGTGCATCGTAGGGCATATCGGAGCCATATCGTAGTAGGTGGACGCCGGGCCTTAATGTAACACCATTCATTTCCAGCATCGAGATGTCGGTGGAGGAAGGTTCACTTGTAGCAGTAGTTGGTGCAGTCGGCACTGGTAAATCATCGCTCGTTCAGGCCATGTTGGGTGAAATGGATGTTCTAGAAGGTCGAGTTAATGTGAAAGTAAGCATTTCAATATTACTCCCATATATGGGTCTATGTATTTAATTATAACAGTTTTATACCGAACATATATATTGCAGTCGCAGGTGTCACTACTTCTAGTCAGAGTACTATTCTATGACAAACATGATATTCTAAGATAAACACACAAATAAAAATCAATTTCTATTTCCTTCATGGGTCACAGTTCGTTTGAACTTCCCCGTGTCGTGTCTTTTACATTTGAATGTACGTAAATAATGTACATAAAGGTGCAAAAGGGAAGGTGAAAAATCGTAGACATGTCTAGACAAGCCAATCCACCATGTGTTGTATGGGGTTTTTATCGGTGTCTAATCGCAGAAACGTGGTCAACTGCCCCGATATCAGGTAACCTTCCGACGCGATTTTGATTTTGTATTGGGAGGTGCATCGTAGACCATATCGGTGCCATAGCGTAGTAGGTGGACGCCGGGCCTTAAGTTACACGGTTCTTAATCCAAGTCTATAATTCTTTGCAGGGATCAGTGGCGTATGTAGCGCAGCAGGCTTGGATACAGAACCTGACAGTTCGAGATAACATCCTGTTTGAGAAGCCCTTCTACCAGCACAAATACGACCAGGTGCTTGACGCATGCGCCCTCACACCCGACCTGAAGATTCTCAGCGGAGGCGACATGACGGAGATCGGCGAGAGGGTAAATCCACCTAATTCTCTCATTTCTAGGGCAGAAAGACTCACCTTTAACGTCTTCCCTATGTGAAAATCTCTATTTAGGAAAATGTTTGTTTAAAGTTTTAAGAGATAAATACAGCTCCAGATTTCAAAATAACAATCAATAAGCAAGGGAAGCAACATATAAGACATACACCTCAGTACACATAACATGGCAAATCGTAGCCACAAACTATAGTTCTTGACATAAAATATATCTTAACCCTTTGAGGATGCATGATGCCTGGAGGCATCACCTCACTAAAGACGCATGATGCCTGGAGGCATCACCGCACTAAAGACACATGATGTCTTGAGGCATCATTGTTCCAATATCAACAAAAATGTTTTATCAAAGAAATAATAGAGCAATATTCATGAAATCTTCAGAAAATGTAGATATAACATCATATATAGTATTTCTATTCAAAAGAAATAAAATATTTATGATTGTGTATAATATTGCATGATTACAAACTTGGATATCAGTTTTAACCATTATGTGCCCGTCCTCTAGCCAGACACACTGCCACGAGCACCCGTCCTTATGGGACTAGCTGGACCCCTGGCAGCCGTCCTTTAAGGGTTAAGTAACATAATGTTTCAATAAGAAGCACTTTAAAGTTCTCTACTGTACCTCATGAGCCAAGAGATGGCGAAACACATCAAATATTTAGGCGACAGCACAACCTGTGGACTACCATGACAAGAGGTCAAGGTAGGTCGGAGCAGGTCACTTCCTGCACACCATTCAACCACAGTCCTAATGTTTGAGTACATTTAACCAAAGATAACTAAAATCAGGAACCAATGCTAAATAGTTCTGAAAAAGGGCCATTTTTATGTTTGAGTAATATTAGGAAAATCTTAATAGAAAATAAAGTTTAATAGAAAATGAATAAAACAATAGTTATTGCCCGATTTGAGAAATTATATTAATTAGAAACCTGTAAATGAACACATACAGTTGTTTTTTTAAAATCTATTTATTTATTTTTTGTTGTTGTTCAGACAGTTCTATCGTAAGAAAGTTATTCCACTATAGGTTTAACAAGTGACGAGGGGTGTGGGTTGCTAGGATTTTACCTGTCTTACAAGTAGTCTGAGTCTACATTAAGATAGACCCATCGCATGTCCTATTGTTAGGCCATATATTTTTGGTATTTTGCTCTTCTGTGAATCACCCAGCATTTACACTAGACGAATAAAAATTTGACGACTGTGAATCGTCCGATCAATAGTCGTCAGGTGATCGATTACACAATATCAGCCGTAGTAGTCGTCGACTCCAGAATGTCCCCAAGCGTTCACAACCTTTTATATAGAAATCTATTGTCCATACATCTTATACAAAGTCACCATTGTTCAAAACTGCATGGGAACTCTATAAACTACTACCTCATTATCTAAAAACTGTCAGAGACCATAATCATTGTATATGGCCATAAAGCTATTATATACGGGAAAATGTCCCGCTTGTGCGATAGGGCAAAACATATAGTCCCTATTGATATATACTTTGAAAGTGCGAGAAATCCATGCTAGAATATTCTTTTAGTGCTATGATGTGCCATAAATATGGTATTTATTGTGATTCCACGTCTAGGGTATAAACCTGTCAGGTGGACAGAAGCAGAGAGTGAGCTTGGCTCGAGCCGTGTACCAGAATGCGGACATCTACCTGCTGGACGACCCTCTCTCGGCGGTAGACTCTCACGTCGGTAAACACATCTTCGACAAGGTCATTGGTCAGCATGGTATGCTGGCACATAAGGTGAGACTAATGATTAAATATCTACATAGTTTGAGGGTCAATGCTAGACTGGCCTCAGTCCCTGTATCCTACCCCTCCACCCCTTCTGAGTGACACAGGGAATGGTCTCATCCGTAATCGGCCGTGTAGACGGGCATGATTTTGCGCCACACTCCCCAAGAAGAGGTCTGACTTCTGGTCAGGATATCTGCTGGGAGATTGATACCCTCTCACTTTGATCTCAATCGAGACATAGTCAGGAGTAGGCAAAATATATTGCTATGACAACACAGGCGGTCAGGGAACTGAAGGAGGGGAGGGGGAGGGGTAGAGGGAGGTATAGGGTTACAGGGAGTGGCTTGGGGTCATAAACAGGAGATTCTGTTCATAGTGGACAAGTCTTTGATTCATGGGCCAGTCAGAGAAGGACACATGCTATAATGAATTGTATTCTGATTTTCTTTAATCATTTAATGAATGATCATAATCAAAGACTTGAGCAAGTCTAGGTCAACACCTGAATGCTAAAACAAGTGACGAGGGGTGTAGGTTGCTAGGATTTTACCTGTCTTACAACTATCATTTTGTAGCGAGACATCGTACCGTATGGAACAGTGTTCCGTGTTGCAAAATAAGGAAGATTGTTCTATACGCATTGAACAGAAATTAGTTGTTAGGCCAAATTAAGTAAATTATTGCTACTATTTTCGGGTACTTTAGGGAAACTAGTTAACCTAATTGGGACAGCTCCTCGTACTGCGTTATTTCCGCTAAAACTACCACATGAGCTCGTAGAGCGAATGCAGTAGTTTTAGCAAAAGTAACAAGGTACGAGGAGCCGTCCCAATTAATTTAGCAAGTTTCACTTGTACTATACACCTTTGAATACCTGTAAATACTTAAAAACTCACCAAAATGTGTCGACTTCAAAGCGAAAATCAAACTCGCTTGGGCGGGCGGAAGTTGTTTTCTGCTACACACCACGCACAATGTTCATAGCCGCAATTTCGTAAACAAAATTTAAACTGTTTGAAAATTGTTTTCTTCTGTATTAATATTCTCATTATATTTTCTATTAATTTCCTATTTGATTTTCTTGTCTGAATTTCGATCGCGTCATAAATAAGTCACTTGATTTTCATAACCAATGAGATCGAGCTTTCAAGGTATGGTGGTACGACGCCATACCGGCACAGTATGGTGGAACGGCTCAACTACCACTTGCATAGCAGAGGGTGGTATTTGGAGTATTCTAAGGCATAGGTGTATAGCACAGAGTAAATATAATTCACCTACCATGCCTTTACAAGCCAGAAAACTGGATAATACTTTACGGTTCGTCAAAAACGAGGCTTTTACGCTTTTACTTGTACAAACCACAAATTGGCACCTCGTTTTGAAGCTTGTAAACCATGGGACCTCAGGTCATTCTCTATAACTATCATTAAGCCTATTGACATACATACCACACTAAGATAGAAAATTAAACCCAATCCAATGCTTCTGCTCATTACATCAGATAACCTCCTGTATCTTGCCTCTGCAGACCCGTGTGCTGGTCACCAACAGCCTCATCTTCCTGTCCCAGGTGGACAAGATCGTCGTGCTCAAAGACGGCACCATCTCAGAGATGGGCGCCTACGATGAGCTGCTCAAGAAGAACGGGGCCTTCGCTGAGCTCATCGCTCACTATCTGGCCCAGACTGTGGAGGAGGACTCGGCCAGCGACGAGGAGAGTGAGTATAAATTGAACAGCAGATTTTCTGGTGTAAAGCACCAGATCCACTAAGGCGATTCCATGCGAACTTTGGTTCGCAGACGTTCGCAGACGTTATATTCAATATAGTGAGTATCATCGCA
Organism: Alentia gelatinosa; assembly: GCA_950022655.1. Classification (NCBI taxonomy): domain Eukaryota; kingdom Metazoa; phylum Annelida; class Polychaeta; order Phyllodocida; family Polynoidae; genus Alentia; species Alentia gelatinosa. Next base: position 16,646,861 of record OX465592.1, read on the forward strand.
TGGGATTCGTACAGTCGCATGGATCGCAAACGCATTCGCTTAGTCGCCTTAGTGGATCTGGCGCTTAAGTGTGCAGGCAGTTTTTATTTCGTCATGACGCTTGTTTCCACCTACCGAATTTGCCAGCCATCGATGACAGATCTTTATCATTTTTTGTCAGAAATCGGCAATTAAGTAGACATATACAGTCAGTGATCTAGCTATTTTCCGATTTTGCTCGTTTCTTGGCACCACTTCCCGACAAAATTGCATTGGGGCCATCCATAAAGTACGTACGCACTGAGGGTGGGGTGCGGGGTGGATGGGTAAACAATTTTGGAAATGTTGCTTACGCTACCTCTTTGTTCTATTGCGTACAAGATCGGGAGGAGGGGGGATGGGGGGGGGGGGCCAAAATTTCAGAAATTCTGCATTCGTACTTCATATGGATGGCCCCCTTCCATCAATCAAGTGCGTTCAGCCAATTAAGGATCAACATCGAACATATATGATTGTATATTATTAACATAATATCGAATTTGGAATCATTATTGATATTCACCTTGGAGCACTTGTCCGCTTCCGTTGATGTGTTGTTGGATGTGAATAATCCGGAATCCTTGGTGACCGTTCCTTTTCAGGTCAGCTGAGCTGCTCCTAAAGCGCCAGATCCACTAAGGCGACCAAGCGAATGCGTCTGCGATCCATGCGACTGTACGAAATTCATGCGACGATATTCAATATATTGAATATTGTTGCAATGCATTCGCACGTCCATGCTAACGTCTGCCAACGTCTGTGAACCCAAATTCGCATGGGAAATCGCCTTAATGGCATGTAGAAGTTTGATGAATTACAACAAAACGCACTCAATCATAATCATTTAGCAATGCTAATTTTGGCTTCATGGTGTCTGCCATATACTGCAGGTCCTGCCTGCGTTGAGAAGCTGTGTCAGGATAGTCTGAGAGGCTCTGACTGTTTAGCGGTGCTGCAGACAGTCAGAGTGCACACCCATAGAGCTCTAGTCTATGCAAACTGGTCGACCAGATTGGCACTTCTCAGATCATAAGGCGTTTTGCATATAAATAGAGGTCGGATCTTTCTGATATTGTGTTAGACAGCTTCCTGAGGCAAAATGCAGTAAAAAGACAGTAATTTCATACCTTTGCATTAGTTCTAGATAATAGAACAGCCATGTGTCTGTAAAATTTATGTCAATGCATTCTGCAGTTGGGAGAATTTACAAGAAAGTTGGTACCAAATGCACATCTATGATCACACACAGGGGTTTGCCAGGAACAAATTTATTAAACATGGCCGACATGAGTTAGAAGTGGTGAAATGTGATGAAATGAGTTGTTCAAAAAGGCTCCAAAAAGTGACACAAAAGAACAAAAGTGGAGTTTCTACCATCAAAAAGGATTTATCATATATCTTTTAAAGTAAGGGTGCATGAACATGCACTGACATTGACAGGATTACTTAGAACCAAGGAAGTGCTTTTCTGTACTCTGGGAATAAGCACATGTGCTCTCTGACTGTCCGCTAGGTAGTCAAAGTTTCTCGGACTATGTCAGGAGAATTGGGTGCTGTTGTGAAATGATGAATCACTTAACCCGCAATCAACGTCCGTAACCTATTCTGTTTTGATAATGCAGTCGAGACGATGAAGGAGGACCTGCGACGTACGATATCACAGTGCGGAGAGAGTGAGCAGTCTGACGGCGGCACCCTGGTGAGGTCCCGGTCAAAGAGAAGGAAGACCTCCACCAAACAGCTGAGCGTCACCACCGAGGACGAGCCCAAGAAGAAGGAGGCCCTCATCTTAGAGGAGGCCGTAAAGGAGGGAGCAGTAAGTTTTTTTGTTTTTCTTTTATTTCTTTTTTGAATTTAGAAAAAAAATGTCATACAGGATATCGACTGGTTTCAGAAACAAGCGGCTGTATACTCCGAGGAGTTGGGCAACGCGTAATATCCGAGCGGATACAATATTGCGTATGGTACCGATCTCCACAAATCAGTATCATGTATCATCTTATCCCTACTATAGACCTAACGCTTCCATAGGCTTAACATTGAGTGTACATATGCCACAGTGAACACGAGACCCAAGGATTGACCAATCAGCGACCAGAACATGAGCTACTACGGAAAGTCTAAGAAAATAGTGTCAGAATAGATGGTAACAGCACAAGTACGTCGGCAATGCAGGATAGTACATATGTAGCAACGCGGGATAGTCAGATATAAAAGACTGGATTGCCAATGAAATAACTTGTTTATTAAAACATGGTTATTTAAAAGTCGAGTACACAGGCAGATCACAGATTTGTAACCAATTAAGATAACAGAATAGTGATACTAAAATGACAAGCATAGTTAAACGAAATGTTTAATATACTAGGAGTGAAATGTAGTATAGAGTGATACTTATAAAAACGCATGTAGGTACAGGGGAATAGACTAACGGTCTAGTAAAATGTTTAAAAGAGAAAAGGATACAATGGTAAGCATAAAATATCTGTATAAAATTGGTAACAACCATTACAAGGTAATAAATGTGTGGGTGGGTGGCAGAAAAAAAACCCCTGTGCGTTCAGTTCAAGAAGAACAGCGGAATGTGAGCGCGGGGGAATAGTCAGGTGACCAGTCATGTGACTAGTTATGACGTAACATACTAAATGTGCAACCAGTCTCAGAATTATAATTAATTTACAAATGACTCACAATTTGTTAATTCTCAATCGATTCTCAATCGCTTACAGGTGAAGCTGGGAGTGATCCGGGACTACACGCGGGCGGCCTCCGTCAGGTGGAGTGTGGCGGCACTGCTGGGGCTGGTCATGAACGTCGGGGGCGTGGTGGGCGCCAACGTCTGGCTCAGTGAGTGGTCCAATGACGGAGTTGCTCGCAACACCTCCAGCGAGCAGGTCGGCGCGCGGGTGGGCGTGGCCACCAGGCTCGAGGTCTACGGCGCACTTGGGCTCCTTCAGAGTAAGTATTTCATACATATCGCTGATAAAATACTTCCAAATACAGTAGAACCCCGCGTAATTGGACACCCTCCGTTCCGGACCAAAGTGTCCGCTTACGCGGGGTGTCCGCTTACGCGGGGTGTCCGCTTACGCGGGGTGTCCGCTTACGCGGGGTGCCCGCTTACGCGGGGTGTTCGCTTACACGGGGTTAAGATAAACATCTAATATAGGGAACTGTTCCAAGTAAAGGTGTCGGTAAACGCGGGGTGTTCGCTTACGCGGGGTGTCCGTTAGGCGGGGTTCTACTGTACTGCGGAGTATTTCTTTCGCACAACTCAGATTCAACAGTGATGATACACAGTGGCTTGTCATGGAATGCAATAAAATCGTTATGAAAAAAACCCAACAAAAAAAACCCAACAAAAAACATAGTTCTGAATGAGCATTTATTTGCTATGACACAGGTCTAGTCTCAGAGCTTTCTCTAAAGGTAAGGAGCATTAAATTCTGCTTTCGGCATGGCTAGAACTATATCGTAGGATAATAAGAACATTTTAGTAGATAACTACAAAAATGAAGAGCAAAGTTTTACTATCCACGGGATTCTCACTCTCGTAGGTCTTCCCTCTCAAGGCTTAAGTCGGGTCCACCTTGTCCCTATGTGCGGGTAAACTCCAAGCGGATCGGATAACATTCATTTTTCTTTTATATATGGTAGATAACAAATGATCTAAAGGATATAATAATATCAAAGAGACTACTCACTTAACCCCCGTTGACCTGTTCTCGCAGCCCTTGGGATGTTCATGCTGTTTTGGGTGGTGGTTTAGTACATTTAACAATGCTGATCATGTATTGTAGCCCTTGGGATGTACGTGCTGTTTTGGGTGGTGGTTTAATACATTTAACAATGCTGATCGTGTTCTTGTAGCCATTGGGATGTACGTGCTGTTTTGGGTGGTGGTTTAGTACATTTAACAATGCTGATCGTGTTCTTTTAGCCATTGGGATGTACGTGCTGTTTTGGGTGGTGGTTTAGTACATTTAACAATGCTGATCGTGTTCTTTTAGCCATTGGGAGGTACGTGCTGTTTTGGGTGGTGGTTTAATACATTTAACAATGCTGATCGTGTTCTTGTAGCCCTTGGGATGTACGTGCTGTTTGGGGTGGTGGTTTAGTACATTTAACAATGCTGATCATGTTCTTGTAGCCCTTGGGATGTACGTGCTGTTTTGGGTGGTGGTTTAATACATTTAACAATGCTGATCGTGTTCTTTTAGCCATTGGGATGTACGTGCTGTTTTGGGTGGTGGTTTAGTACATTTAACAATGCTGATCGTGTTCTTTTAGCCATTGGGATGTACGTGCTGTTTTGGGTGGTGGTTTAGTACATTTAACAATGCTGATCGTGTTCTTTTAGCCATTGGGAGGTACGTGCTGTTTTGGGTGGTGGTTTAATACATTTAACAATGCTGATCGTGTTCTTGTAGCCCTTGGGATGTACGTGCTGTTTGGGGTGGTGGTTTAGTACATTTAACAATGCTGATCATGTTCTTGTAGCCCTTGGGATGTACGTGCTGTTTGGGGTGGTGGTTTAGTACATTCAACAATGCTGATCATGTTCTTGTAGCCCTTGGGATGTACGTGCTGTTTTGGGTGGTGGTTTAATACATTTAACAATGCTGATTATGTTCTTGCAGCCTTTGGGCTGTTCCTGCTCTCGTGGTCGGTGGCATGTGGTTGTATCGAGGCAGCACGGACTCTACATGAGCGCCTCCTGAAGTCGAATCTGCGCAGCCCCATGTCTTTCTTTGACACCACACCTCTAGGACGAATACTCAACAGGTCTAAGCAAACCTCACATTTAGGGCTATATTCTTTTATCGCTTATATGAACTCATCTTGAAGTTCAGGTGTAGATTTCCTACTTAATTGTATGGTAACTGAATATTGGTATTACTTGATTGGCTATCCACTACAATAAGATACCAAATATCATTTGGTATTTCACATGACATACCGGTGTTACATTTATATGTTGAATATCGTTGAAGACTAATTACCGTTCTTACATACTTGCATTAAATATGATACTATGGCAAACCTGTTTTTCCATAAACACACACACGTGCACGTTTCACATGTTGTACTAGCTTTCTTTACTTATGTATAATATTACACATAGCATATCAGTTTTCTTTCCATACATATTATATTTCACATGACAAACCAATCTTCCATTATCACGTTGGATATTTCACATGACGTGTCAGCCTCCTCTACTTACGTTGAATATTCTACATGACAAACCAGTTTTTTACTCACGCTGGACATTTCAAATGACGTGCCAGTCTTCTCTACTTACATTGAATATTTCACATGACATATTAGTCTTCTTTACTCACGTTGAACATTTCACATTCGTCTTCTGTAGTTATGGTTTGGTTTGACGCGGCGTATCCGTAGTGAGTCCTCTCTTTCTGTAGTTACATTGAACATTTTTTAGTTTTCTTTACTTACGTCTCCATGCCACTGTTCTATGCAGGTTCAGTAAGGACATTGACACGGTGGACTTTGAGCTGAGGATGTTCATACAGGCCTGGCTCTCACAGATGGGGGCCATCATCTCCGTCCTCATCATCATCACGTACAGCACGCCCATCTTTATCGTCGTGCTCATCCCGCTCGGCATCATCTTCGTTCTGCTACAAGTGAGTCAACTTGCACAAACACCTGGTACTGTCCCTTCTTCTTCTTTTCTTTTATTTCATGTAGCAGCGTTTTTCGCAGAGGATAATACATCAAGATATCCTCATTGGTGCTTTTAGGTAAATGACGTACAATAGAAAATATGATCTGTACAGTAAATTCTTCTTTGAAGTTAGGTTGACAGGTTTGTATATCCTATTTGGTATATATAGTTAAAGTTAAATCGTTTGACAAGTTTAAGTTCACGATGCCAAGTCCTTGCAAACTTAAGAAACTAGATAAACGGTTGAAGAATAAAGAGAGATAAAGACTACAGACCTCTTCTTTTTAGTATCTCAATCAGTGTGCACCCTACTGCTTCATGATAAAAATTATGGTATTGCTGTATTTATTTTTATTTTTTTTATTTTTATAAGCAGTTTTATTTGTTCTCTTGCATTAATACATCTAGATCTGTAGGTCAAGCACATCTATACTGTAAGTGTCATACATGAAGTGATGAAATGCTGCTATCATAGGAAAAAAAAAAAATTAAAAGCCACTCCTTTACTGCTTTTTTTTTTTTTTTTCCATTGTAATTAAATCTAACCAGGTCCTTACTCTATGATTAGGCAAGTTGAAAATCTATCAAGTATCTGCCAAGTAGAAAAACAAAGTGGTTTGGGTGAACCCTGAAGGGTTGACACCAGGACAAAGGACATTGACAGACAGGTTAACAATAGGACAGGTGAAAGTCTAACATACTGACATCTAAGATAAGTATTCACACAAAGCAGCACAGGACACCTTTAAGACATTTCAGATTACAACATGTGATAGACTAAGGTACAACAGGAAACTCAGGAATAGTGAATGGGCATGAGGGATAGGGAAGACAAGACCAAAGTTATTTCCCCATAGTTTTAAGATATCATTTTAAAGATATTCTCCCATTTTTGGCATTTGTAGGGCTTGTTCTCTGCAAAGGACAGGAAACTCTCCATCCTTAATTTTTCTCTAAACTCTAGACTCCATTGGTAAACCTGTAAGGAGTTGTCATGAAAAAGCTTTTGTCGGTAAATATAGAATTTAAGATTTAAACAAATATGGTTCAAGATCTGACAGTTCTTAGCCTGATTAGGAATGCCAAGAAGGATTTCTTGTTCTGACCAAGAGTGGTTGATGCCTATGACAGCTTTAAGCCAGTTAGAGGCTTGGTACCAGAATTTCTTAACTGTTGGGCAATCAATAAAGAAGTGTACAATGGTATCCCTTTCTGGGCAATAATTACAAATATCTGAAAGAGTGATTTTTCTCTTATAGAGGTAACAATTGGTGGGTATCACCCGATATAACAGCCTGTACTGGAAGGATTGTAGCTTTGTTTCACGTGTAAGTTTGTATACCATTGAGAATATATTTGGCAAAGTCTTTCCATCTGTTTGGGGAATTCTGTATTTTTTACACCAATATTTCACACAAACTGGTATTTTGGTCCTATAGGAATTCAGAATGTTATATATCTGTTTATTACTACCAGAAAAGATGTTGACCACATTCAATATAGAATCATTAATAAAGATAGTCTGTAATTCTGCTTTGACTAAGCTAAGATCCATTTTCTGAAGCCAAGGTATGGAATGCCTAAGTTGTAGCATGTGTAAAAAAGTACATGGCACATTGAATCTATTACATATTTCAACATCAGACATTAGATTTCCATTCTGAATTATATCTTTGAGACAATGTATACCAGCTTTTGCCCATGTCGGGTAGATACATGTTGACTTATTAACCTTCACCAGAACATTATTCCATAGGGGCTCGTACTGCCTGTCCAATTCCTGGATAGGATGGCGGATGTAAATTTTATTCCATATCTCGACCAGATTTTTATAGAATAGTGGGGCTTTCGGTTTACAGATAATTTTTGTCTTAGATCTAAATACATTCATTATGTGTGGTATTCCTACATCCTCCGATATTTCTGGTATAACCAAAAACTCCTGATAACAACAGGACAAGACATCATTATACACCTCTTTGTAAGCTTCTGAACAAGCACGAACTATCCATTTGATTCGAGACACCTCGTACATAGTTTCTAGGTGCAGTAAGTTTAATCCACCTTCCTTAATTTCTTGAGTAATAGATGTCAGAGCTATCTTGTTTACATTACTATTCCATAAGAAATGGCCGATTATTCTATTGAACTCTGTGAAGACCTTTGCTGGTGTATATATCAAGGAAATTGTGTACAGCATAATAGGAATTACCAAAGTGTTAACAACTGTGACCTTCCTTTTCAGGGATAATCTTCTGTTCGACCAATCATTACAAATTTGTTTGCATTTTGATAACTTTTCTTAAAAATTGGCTAAATAGTAACGGTCCTCACTCCATTTATTTGAGAACTTTATACCTAATATAGATAGTTCATTCCTTTCCTCAAGAGGTAGTGGCAAATATAAGTTATCGAAGGAAAGAAAACCAGACGATCTTCTCACGCCCTACCTGCATGCAAGGGACCTTTTTCAGTGTCCAATTGAGTAGGATACAGGTTTTTGTGTCCTACTTGGTGGCGATACGGTACTTGGTCCGTTTATTTTAGAGACTTCATATTTGATGGATCATAAAAGTCGTGGGATGGTGCACCCAGAGAAAACAATATTTACCGTAACATTTCATAATGACTAACACAGATGAGTCTACTATTGGAAAGATTTGTATTGAGTTATTGAGTTTAGGAAATAACGAGAGAAAATGTAGAGTAATTAAGAGTAGTGTCACAAGTTATTAAAATGGCACTAGAGAGTAGGGTGAGAAGAGAAAAAAGAAAAGGGGTTTGTAGGGTGGGCGGGTGGTTCTTAATCCGACGGGAGTCCGGGAGTGAGTGAGGGAGGATGAGGGTTGAAAGGAGGTCAAGTGGGGGTCGGTTGAGGGGGAGGAGAGGAGGAGGGAGGGGGAGTCTAATAGTGCCTCATCTGCCGCATCTCTGTCAACAAGTTGGCTATAATGGGTCTGGAGATTTTATTTTGAACAACCATGTCTTGATCAAACTACCGCCATAGCCTTCAATATACCTTATAAAAAGGTTATATAACATGAGTCTCTGCTTTCAGAGAGTCTACATCACCACAGCTAGGCAGATAAAACGCATCCACTCGGCGAAGAGCTCGCCCATCTTTGCTAACTTCAGTGAGACCCTGAACGGGGTCTCGTCTATCCGCGCCTACAAGCAGCAGACCAGGTTCACAGAACACGCCGATAAACTGCTGGACGACACGCAGAAAATATGGTTCCCCGTCTTTGCTTCCAATAGGTGAGTTCTGCGCAAATTTCAATTATTTTCCCCGTAAAAGAAAACAATAGCACAAGGAAGCTATACCAGCAAAGCAAATTTCAAATCTGTTAGATTTATCTCATCCCTGGTATTTATTCCCCATACACTTAATAATGGGAATTTGTACTCAATGCCCATGGATAATTGTTGAAAAATCTCAATTAACCCATTAGCAGCGGGTGATGCCTTGAGGCATCACTACACATTATCGGATGATGCCTCAAAGCATCACCGATCCAGATCGGGTGGTGCCTTGACGCATAATTTATAAAGATTTATAAAATTATTGTTTTTGGTGATTAAGAAAAAATAATCATGAAACTTTTACAGAATGTAGATATGATATCATATTAAAGATTCATATGAAAATAATAAAGGATATTAAATATTTCATGTCTTATCACGTGATCATGTCATCAAATTACCATAATAGGCTTGTGAAGACCCGTTCCTTAAAGGTATATATAGCCATTAATACCTGACTCTATGTATATGACTGCTTCAGGTGCCCTCTGACTGTTCACTAATTAGTCAGTTATTATTGTAAATTATATGATATATCTCTAAGCGCGTCTTGAAAAGTAGCACCCACAATACTAAGGTTAGGAATGGTTTCCTCCCTCCTCCGCAGATGGATCTGTATCTACTCCGAGTCGCTGGGGTCACTGATGGTTCTCTTTGCTGCCATCTTCTGTGTTCTCCAGCGGGACACCCTCGACGGGGGCACTGTGGGGCTGTCACTGTCGTTCGCACTGCAGGTAGGTCATGAATAATCAATACCATGCACTGAGGTCCCTAGAAGGATGTTGTTACAAGGAGAAAAATGTATTAAAACAGTTAAAATATATAGAGGGGTGTCCATTGGCCGTCAGAGAAATACACGACATCATATCTAATCCATGACCGGTGTGCAATGGAGTAACAATCGCTATATCAACTACATGCTTTAAGGGGGTGCTCCACCTGGCCGATTTCTCACCCGATCAATTGTTCCTGGGCCATGTAGAGGAAGCTCACGTATTGTAATTTATTTAATTCTGATAATAATAGTTTAATAAATGACCATTTTCAAAGATTTGAGAAATTCTAGGGCATCCGATATTGATCGGCGATTGTCTGGCTACAGAATCGGCTACCGTCGGTCCAGTGGAACACCCCCTTTACTGGATGAAGCGATGCACTACTCAACTTTTAATGTCAGACAACTTACCCATTATTACATACCTATGGCCGAATGTCTATGAAATACTACCCGCTGCTAGGGGTGCAGTATAAAAAATGTTCGGGCACACTGGGCCGGTAGTGAATATTTGGGCACACTCTGACTATTGGGTCAATTGGTACATTTAATAAGTACATAAAATGCGGGTTCATTTTATATTTAGGTATGTAATGATAAGAAAACGTAGTGACTGAACCCGAAGGGATGTCATTCTCGGCCTTTTTGTGCCATAGATACGTCCCGACGCCGTAGGCGGAGGGACGTATTTATGGTATGAAAAGACCTCAAACGGCCATCCCTTCAGGCTCAGTAACCACGTTTTCTCTTATTACATACACAATGTGTTAATATTAGGTGCTCAGGATACGGCATATATAAAAGTCCATCTAGCAAAATGTTGCCGACATCAAACTATCTACTGAGTTTTTCTATGGAATTTTAGTTATGCTATTTCACAGTCCGTATATATATATATATATATATATATATATATATATATATATATATATATATATATATATATATATATATAATCATGAAACATCACAAAATTTCATATGATTGTTTATATGGCATGAGTTGTCTTTGCGGAATGATATCACGAAGCAGAGCTGAGTGATATCTGTAGCAGAAGACAATGGATGATATATAAACAATTTTATGAAATTGAGTGATGTTTAGATTTTATCCTACCCTGTCACATGTTTTTAACTTCATATGTTACCAGTGGCATATAAATATTTTATAGCATAACCGTGGCATACAGCCACACCATGTTAAGTCTATGGAGATTTATATGCAGGGTAGGATAAATATATATTTAGTTTGTTGAAAATGTTCCACATAAAACCAGACAAGCTAATTTAAAGTATAAATGATTTATTGGGGATAAAGATACATCAAGATAGGGGACGGTTGGGTTGGATATTTGCAACGTTTCGTCTGATTTGATAGGACTTCATCAGGCAGTGTTGATAAATATATATGTATATATATATATATGCTTGAACGTCCAAAATCTGGACAGCCATGATATCAACAATTATCGCGACTGCAGACTGTAAAGGGCAGGCCGGACACGGTCAAACAGATTACCTTCAGTATGAATAGAAGCATTAAAAAAACCTAAAACATATTGAACGTTTTCATGATGTGATTTACCTTTTCTACGGACGATACTTCAGCATCCGTGATATTATAATTATCATAGATATAAACATATCCCTCTATCACGAATATCTGTCCTGCTCCCCCTGCATGGTAGTGTACGGGCCCGGGTGCAACTGACCAGTTTAAACAAACCCATGGGTGTAAGCCATCTGTAAGATGGTGCAAGCTGGCTCTATCTGACAGCAAAAATTTTCCTGTGAGAGTGATACCGCCCGAATACACTCACAGAGAGTTGACGGGGGAGGCCCATCTCACAAGATGAAATTTACACATCTATTCTGACAGAAGCCGGCAACACTACAATAAACTGGGATGTCCTCTTGCCTTCAGATCAGTCTCCAGATTACCGTCGCTGTCAGATCTTCCTGCGAGCTGGAAACGAAGATCGTCTCCGTAGAAAGAATAAAAGAATACAGTGAGACAGAGCAAGAGGTGAGTAGATCTGAGTAGATGCCGACTGAAGGGTAATAACATGAATAATAGCATGCTCCACCAGGCTGGCAGTAAAACATAAAAAGTGTCCGCATGGCAGCATCTGTGTTAGCTCAACTATAGAGATCAGCGCGGTGGAGCAGGTACACTCCCATCTGCAGGGGCTATATGGCGATAAATGGAGGTGAACCGTCAAAACCTGATAAATTAGGTTTCATTAATTACTAGCCGGCTGCTGCAGATGGCAACGAGGCCGGTAGGTTTGTACACTGTACAATGGACAAGTGGTTCTGTTTTTTAAGCCATACCCCCGGACCGGTGTAACACGCCCTTTTGTAGAAATAAAATATAAATACTGTATTCAACAACAGCATATCAGTCATGGTCAAGCACTTTTATCATAATGAGTAAATTCATAGAGTCACTGCTTTGATGGATTTGAAAGAAATTCTTTCAACAGAATTCATTAGTCATTATTCTAACTAGAAGCTTTGTGGCGTCAGTGTATAATACAAGAATGATGTCATAAATCAGAAAGCATTCATATGAATGGAATAGATTCTAATATTACATTTAAAATGTATTATTGAGTTTCATGCAATGATTTTAACATTGCTATTATTTGTATGAAAAGGTATAAATCGTACAGTGAATATGAGTATGATATTCTGTATATTGTTTGTCAAGAGGTTTCTGATACCTTTAATTGATATAAATAATTTTTCTTATATAATAATACCTTTTTATACAACAGTACCTTCATATATAATAGTACCGCTGTTGTGAATATTTTTTTTGTAATTGCGATGTGCTTACTGTGTATCAGGCAGACCAGATTATGGACCATCGGCCTCCGGGCAACTGGCCGCACCAAGGTGTGATAGAATTCCAGAACTTCAGCACCCGCTACCGGGCAGGCCTGGACCTGGTGGTCAAGGATCTCAGCTGTCATATAAATCCGTCTGAAATGGTAGGTGTACGAAATAAGCACCCAGTAAAAGTGGCACTGCCATGTCAAACCGTCCGTGTTGAAAGAAAACTGTCACAAGGTAACGATAGCAGATTGTCATGTACTATCGAATCAAACACAATAAAGAAGAAAAGAAAAGAAATGGTAGATGTAGAAAGCTAGGATCACATGGTACGTTCATCATTGATAAATAAGCATGGAATTAAAAGAGGCAAATTAAAGGTGCAGTTATATTAGGTCTATGCGTCATCCTCTGTAACCCTCTTTCATCTCGTCTGCCTGCCCATTCCGCAACTGCCTCTCTTGGATCCCACTTAAACAAGCACTAGTTTGCCAATAAGTTATCTCGGTCTCGGATGGTCAGTTGGACATGCCTCTGAGACACCGAGACACTGGCCCTCTGCACCTTTTTCAATGTTATAATATTAGCAAGTGCTCAGATGGATAAGGGCTAGTCTTTGCAGCATGCTGAAAGTATATACATCTCCCTAACCGAGGCAGCGTATCTGGGCGTTTGGCACACTGTAAATAATCAGATACTTAAAGCCACATTGTCATGCCCTCTAAATGAGTGAGTACATACAGACAAAAACCGGGAAAAAACCCAAAAAACTCATACATGGTCAAAGCGGCACTGTCACTTCTTCCTACTGAGGAAGTAAATGAAAGAAAAAGTCACGTAAAATACCTCACCAAGACTCACACACAGTTAAAGCAGCATGTCTTCAAACTGACATAGTGCTTTAAAATCCGCAAACAGTTAAAGCAGCAACAAATTTTTTCCAACTATAGCACCGATACGGTGCCAATGGAACGAAAAAATTACACTAAAAAGAAAAAAGAAAAAAGTTAAAGCAGCACTGTCATATCTCCACAGTAGGGGAAAGTATATATGCAAAGATAAGGACACAGTTAAATGATCACGGTTATGTCCTTACATTCAGCTATTGCATACATAGAAACGTTATAACAGCATTGCCTTGTCATGTGCCCACACTGAGTCAGTGCATGCACTAATAAACACATTGTGAAAGCGGCACTATCATGACCTTACACTTAGCTAGTACAAGCAGAAATAACTACCGTCATTAATACGCCACTTCAGACATAAATGCCTCGGTCAGTACAAACCGTAAATTACCATCTCGTTCTGTGAATTGTACAGCATGGTCAGGACGTTCTATATAATTACTTTGGTGAGGCTTCTCCTCAAACCAAAGGAGCGAAGCATTAGGTCGGTCGCCCTTACCTGCCATTGTGCTGTACTCAATCTTATCATCCATCGTATACAGTCTAATTGAGAATGTATGGGCACCCAGTAAACCACAACACATTATATAAAGTCTTTCTTCAACCTGTCAAATACCATAACTGTGGTACACAGATTCAAATCCATGGTATATGGCCTTCCAAATCATGGTCTACGGGAAAATAGTACCTTTTGTAAGAGAGCAAAAAATGGTTCCTATTGATATATCCTTTAATATGGCAATTCCAGGGATTAATTTACTCGAGAAGATGGATAATATTAAAATAGAAGAAACAAAAGTTTTCCCGATAGGCGGCTCTGTAAACCAGTCGAGGTTGACGTAGTAATACTCATCAACCAATGATGGCCGCTTGTACACAAAACCATCGATTATTGTCTATGTATTCCAAGTGTCTATGACAGAATTCCACTTGATTCTCATGTCAGGTGGGCATCGTGGGGCGTACAGGAGCTGGGAAGTCCTCCATGACACTTGCCCTGTTCCGCATCATTGAGTCTGCTGGAGGCCGCATCCTGATTGACGGAGAGAACATTTCTCAGATAGGGCTTCATGACCTGCGCTCCAAACTGACCATCATACCACAGGTGAGACTAGATGTGAGAATATCAATAGAGGAAGTCTAGCGGTATAGCTTAGTGTTATATTCAACTTTCTCTATTTGGGAAACATACTTGAACTGGCCCTTGGTCTAACTCGTCATGCTGGCTCTGTATAAAGAGGGTGTTCCACTCGACCGACGGTAGCCGATTCCGTGGCAAGACAATCGCCGATTATTATCGGATGCCCTAGAATTTCTCAAATCTTTGAAAGTGGTCATTTATTAAACTATTATTATCAGAATCAAATAAATTACAATACATGAGCTTCCTCTACAGGGCCCAGGAACAATTGATCGGGTGAGAAATCGGCCTTAAAGTGGGATTCACACGACGGGACAAACTGACCTGAGACTGGTGTACTTCACACCTTTGCACAAGTCGGCTGCTATTTCCAGCTGGGTACAAAGTTTCACAGATTGGGGTGTTCTACAGTCTCAGGGTAACATGGCAGAGTCAATTCACATGGGAAGACCTAACAGGTATATAGTCTCACCCCTAGACCCCTACACAGGGTACACAGGGTATACAAGGTTCACAGTCGTCGACTCAGGGTACTTCCCCGTGTGAATAGGTGTTATTTGAGACCACTGAGACTCACAGATTGGGGGAAAACATGCGAAATACATTTGTCTCACCAAAATGCCCCTCTAAATTTTAAACCTGTTCAAAGTCAAAATCTCAGGAGATTCTGTTCCTTGTTAGGGGTGATTGTAGCCGACAATTGCAAGAGAAAAAAAAATTCTCAGCAAAAAGGAACTCTGTCATTCACACAAGGAGATTGCGTTCCAGTACCGAATCTCAACGGGATTTGTCTCAGACAAACGGCCTGTGAGGTACGTGAATCCCACCGTGTGAATCCCACTTTACAATCTGTGTTGAACACGGTGATCAACTCGGTCGCCCCCACATGGTAAACATGGAGCTATGCTTCATGAAACATTCAGATGTATCGTTAGACAGTTCACAGCTAGCGGTCACTGCGGTAACGCCAGCAATAAAGCTTGTAATGGGACAAAATCTGAGAGTTCCTCATTTAGATTACCATCCGTACACATGTAGTAACAATAGTGAAGACATAACAAAACATAGTTTGCAGCATCTTTCGGACACCCAAGGCTGTTGGCCTGAGCGGCATTTAAAAAAAAAACTGGATGCAAGGTTAAAATAAGTAATTCAGTTCTGCTAAAAGTCGGTCGATAGTGACCAACGACTGCACATCATCATCATCTAAAAATCGGTGATGTTACTGTGTATGCCTTGTTTCTTCCGCATTTGACAGGTCAATATCGACCAAACTGCCCTCCAAACACAACGATTTCAACTGACTGCTCCTCCGATAACAATATTTCCTATATACCCATTATCGAACTAACTAGAGTTACATACCGCTGTTGGGGGTGCATTAAAAATAAGTTATGTGTCGAGGTTGACGTTTTCGTCCCGCTCTCATGTTTTCGTCCCGCTCTGACGCTTTCGTCCCGCTCTGATCACGTGATACAATACAGCAGCGGGACGAAACAATAGCTGTTGTGGTTACTCGATAAGGGTGGCCATTTGCTTCGGAAGTGTTTCAGGTAAAGAATTAAGGTACATAGGAATAGGGAAACCAAGTACCGGTAAGCAAAAGTCAAAGTTACTCGGTAAGGCTCGGAAAGATTACTGCCCGCGGCTGACACCTTGGGGAGTAAATTTTCCAAGCCTTACCGAGTAACTTAGAACTTTTGCTCACCGGAACATAGTTTCCCTCTAATATTTAGCTGTGTTTTACAGGACCCTGTGTTGTTCTCAGGGTCACTGAGATTCAACCTCGACCCGGCCGATCGCTACTCCGATGACGAGGTGTGGACGGCCCTGGAGCAGGCTCACCTCAAAGACTTCGTCAGCGCTCTGCCTGACTCCTTAATGTACGAGTCTGGAGAGGATGGCCAGAACTTCAGGTGTGTACATTTTCACTTTATTGATGTTTGTTTAATTGATTTATTTCATGGTGTTTAAGTGATCATTATTTTCAGTCGAGGAAAGTTTTGCTCCATAAGTAAAGTATACTGCCATTTTGTTATAGCACAGTGAAGAAAAATAGGTCTGAACAACGTTTTTCATTTTAATCTCTGTAGTACAAGATATTGAATATTTTGATATGTGTGCATGACTATGCCCAAGAAACCTTCTACTTTAATCCTATGTAAAATACTGTAGAGGGTGCGGTTGTCAAATAGTGGTTTGTTTCTTCTTCACTAATGGATATGGCATGCCAGTCCCTGCTGTGTGGTAGTAAGGTTGAGCCTGTGCACGGAAGTGCCACGGGTTTGCCTGGGTCCAGTCTGGGTCCAGTCTAGTGTAGTCTTCTGTACTCTCGGTGGCTTAGTCTGGTCTAATTAACTTCAGTGACCTGTGCCTGGCTCCCCCATGTTCTTATCTAGTGTTTACACTAGTGAAAAGATTCGTTAGGGATTGGGGTTCAGCTCTCCCTGGAGTTATGTGATAAAACATGTTTTTATCAAATTATTTGTAGTGTTCTATGTTGAAATGGTTACCAGCCTAGCCAGGTTTACACTAGTCATAAACGGACTATCCGCCTGGGTTAACAAATCCTTAGGGTAGCACTTAGCCACCAAATACCATCAACATGATGATAATGGTCCCCTATGGCCAGCAACAGCTACAATGATAACTAGATATTGTGTAATGTGAATACATCGATGTTGGATAATGCTGAGGACATATTCCTTTCCACATTTACCGATATATTAGCCTAGAAAGACAAAGAATCGGTAGGTGGTTCCAAATCCCATTATCGGTGGCGATAACCAGTAACTGTATATGTGTCATTAATACAAACTAGTGAAGGGGAATGGCTGAGGCAGCTGTCTCACTAAGCGCGGCAACTCCGAAGAGACATCTAACGGACGTTGGGAGAAATGAACTCACACAGTCGTGACGTGCCAGATCACGTGTCAGTCGCTCCCGTTATTTGAAAGACACATTTTACCTCCCTCCCACCCTACAGACTCTCATGGGTTTTACCCTTATGAATTTTTACTGTTATGAAAAATTTGTCGAATACCGTTGTATACCATATAACTTGTATTTTTCACATTTGTCTTGTCACGTGAAAAATTAAAATTTGTCGTCCACAGCTTTGCCTCGTATTAGTCATTGCACTATTAAAAACCCATTGTCCTTGTTGTTTCCAGCGTTGGTCAGCGACAGTTGATTTGCTTAGCTCGGGCATTGCTGAGAAAGACGAAAATTCTTGTGATGGATGAAGCGACAGCCGCCGTCGATCTGGAGACAGATGATCTCATTCAGAATACAATCAGAACTGAGTTTAAGGGATGCACAGTACTTACAATAGCCCACAGGCTCAACACTATCATGGACTATGACAGGTAGGGAATAATATATTAATGAAATACCATCAATCAAAAAATAGATGGATATCGTTTTATGTTTTACCTTTTTCTTCTTTAAAAAACAACAACTTTTATTGGGTCTAAAGGTTATAGTATACATAAAATCCAGATTCGGCAGGGCCATTCTTCCGTCTGGTCCCAGGGTTTTTTTAATATTCTTTTAGATACGGTACCTGCCATAATTACACATGTTGAATGACTATGTCGGTTTTAATAGCCAGTACAACCTTATTAACAGATATTTAGACTATATTCATTCCAAGTATATGGTAACACTAAGGGTTACCGTTAGTTGTATATATTTCCTCTGATAACTAATAGAGGGCGCCACTATTACCTGGCTTTAGGTCATAGGTCAAAGGTGAAGGTGTCACTTCCGCCATCTTGGCCCTGGGTCTCCTTGGCGTACAGAAAGTGTTTTCTTGCAATAAGGTTAGAAAAGAAGCCTCCAAATTATTTTCAATATGAAACTGAAGAGCGCAAGCTAAAAAGGAAATCTAGGTAGAAGTTTCCTTTAGGGAGAATTTGAATGAAAGAGAATAATCACAATAATGATATATGTTAACTTTGGTATTCCTTAAATAATGCGATGACTTACCTCTATGTATACTATGTGAAAACAGCTTGTGGCACATAAGTGTAGGATCATTCCAGGAAAGCTAATACCAACCTAAACAACACGATCTTGCTATTGTTTTTTTCTTATTGTTTCTTTTTATTTGACTTGCAGGGTTATGGTGTTGGACAAGGGTATGATAAAAGAGTTCGACTCCCCGGATGGTCTACTCAGTAACACCTCAGGCATCTTCCACAGCATGGCGAGTGATGCTGGACTTGTCTGAAAAACATACCTAGGCTTCAGGCATCATTTTCATGTGTAATGAAGTAGCATGCTTATTATGAGTGGCATATTCTTATATACCCGTGGTCAAACATCTATGAAATACTACCTGCTGCTTGTGGTGCAGTTCGCGCCCTGGGTCCATAGTGAGCGTTTTTCATAATTGCAGGTATATGATAATGAGAAAACAACTTGACTGTGGACGAAACAGTTTCATTTCTTCGTCTTCAAGTCTATACAGACTGACGCCATAGGCAGAGGGCTGTATATACCTCACAGACTGTTTTGTCGTTTCCTCGATATTGCTTTTGTATTGGTACAATAGGATACTGTTGATATTGATATGTGTACGCATATATTTCATGTATTCAGGAATTAAACCCCCTATGAATATATTATCACTAGTCACACCGTAAGTCTTACAATGTGAAACAACTCATAGAGTTCGAACAAATTCGAACAATTTCACAATGGCGGTGAACATATGAACGAGCCAATCGAACTAAAACAAAGTATTTTACACCTACCAGTGAATATACAAAAGGCACCTAGTAAAAATGCTTTTAAGCGTGCTATAGGGAAATTGGACTCTTTATGAAATATGTAGCTCCACCTGTGGCAGCTGAAGTATAAATAAATTATTTCAGAGAACTGCACCATACAGACTCAAGCATTTGAGCATATAGATCCTTGCAGTGATACTTACTCTAAAGTGTAAATTTTGCGGAATGATGTCCCTAAATGTAGCCGGCCAAACAACAACAATTCCTTCATCCTTCATTATAGCATCCTCATTAACAGTACTAGTGTCTACATGATTTGCTTAGCATAAACACTATTATATTTGTAATAGAGTAATATTCAAATTACTCAACTCGTATATAATTTTCTACATCACTATGTTAGTACTTGTGCGAATTTGTTCATGTTCAGACTGTATGATGCATTAATGGAAGACCGCCCACCTGCGGCGAATTATTTGCGATAATAATAATAATTAAAAAAAAGTATACTTTTGAAGTACCGTTTGCCAAGATCCAAGATATTCTTGCAGTAAAGCGGTATTTGCGAGTGCAGGTGAGCCTGTCAATTGTATTTTTTGCCAGCTGTTTGATCCCATCTGATGGTGTACTTTATATACGGCATATAGCCTATGATCCATGGGGGCCGCCATGACGCCCCCCGAGTAGGTGTTCTTCACTAAAGGAGGTGAAAAAGTAGGTGTTCTTCACTAAAGGAGGAGTGAAAGAAGTGAGTGATAATTGGAAAGTGTCACAACTCTAGCCTTGCTGACATATGTATATAAAGTGTTCCATGTGAAAAACCTGATGTTCTGGGTTTAATCATTATGTCATCCTTCTCTAAGATGGATGTAGAGAGTCAAGTGAACCATGGTATAACATTGAAAGGCAGTTGAATTTCGTAGGAACAAAGAGCTAGAATATAGATCTGTCCCCCCAAAGGGGCCTGACATATTGCTGGCCACCTAGTGTCTGTTTTATGAACTAACAATGGCCCTGTCCCCTATAGCGAGAGATGTTGCTCCTTTCCGGTCAGAATTGCTTAGGGTCATGCCTATTCAAATATGCTTCTTTTTTCTTTTATTATTTTTCCTTCAACCTTCCTCCACCTATTTTAATTTGTATGCTTTCTAACTGGATCCATGTTACCTATTGTGATACCAAATAAGTCAACTACGACGTTTTGTCCAGTTTATTCTTAAACTATGAGTGAAGATTTATATTTGGCTGATTTATTTAGAAAATGTGCAGGAAAATAAGTTTCTTTTCAGTTTTTGTCCAAGACAAATCTCTCGTTTTTGTATTTGAATTTTTGTATTACCTCTGGAGGGACGGGATCGCAAGCGCGACGTTCTATATAGCTTGCGATCCCGGGTACCGCATGTACCTCGAATCGCAAGGTAAAGCCGATTCTGTGTGGAGACTGCCCCGCTTTCGACTAGAGTGCTTGCGATCCTAGGGACATAGGTACGCCCAGTCTCAGACTGGGCGTACCAAATGTCAAACATGTTTGATAGTCACCCGATTTTCCTATCAAACATGTTTGATATTTAAAAACGCTTGCAATCCGGGGTATATGCGGTACGCCCAGTCTCAGACTGGAGGGAAACTTGCTGTCTCCACTGTGCGTTTTGCCGCGTTGCGATCCTGAAGGTACACCCAGCCTCAGACTGGGCGTTCCTATGTACCTTGGATCGCATAGTGGAGACAGGGCTTTAGAGTCCCCAAATGTTTGATGGTCCTCAGTCTGTTGTTGATTATTAGACTGATGACAATGCTATGCCTTGAGCCGGACACATTAATATAAACAAACCCGAGGAAGATGTCTTTACCACTCACTCCTGTGTATGGTTGATATGTATATGGGAAACTCCATCGAGCCTGTCTGTGTACACAGAGACTGTCGAACTGACTGCCATCCGACTGCCATTCACGTGTGTACCACTCATCTGCCAGGGACCTCCTTCACTAGTTTCGTGACATTTCTGTGACAAGTCTATGAAACCGGACACACCATCTAGACGCCATCTAGACATGTCACGAAATTAGTGAAACAGGTCCCTGATTGCCAATCCACCTGACGGCCCATCCACCTACCTGCCCAGTCACCTGACTGCTCATCTACCTTACTAAACATCAATCTGACTGCCCATCCACCTGCCTGCCCAGTCATCTGACTGTTCAACTACCTTATAATCCATCAATCTGACTGCCCATTCATCTGACTCCACATCCACATGTATGCCCAGTAATCTGAATGCTTATCTACCTTACTAACCATCAATCTGACTGCCCATCCACCTGTGTAGCCAGTCATCTGACTGCTCATCTACCGTAATACCCATCAATCTGACTGCCCATCAAACTGACTTCACCATGTCTGATCCAAACATTCACCAGAGCTGATCTGGGCCCTGTTTTATTTTCAGCTCTCCTGGGGGAGGAGAGTCCCCACGAGGGATAGCTCCATTGATGATATTTTTGAGGAGATCTCCTCAATCTCGTTCGATTTACCCTGTTCTCGGGAGGGAGAGAAATCCTCGGCCGAAGTCTCCTTTGAGTGAGCCCCAGGAGAAAATAAACCTGTAGGAGACTTTTGAGGAGACTTGAAAGAGAGGCTGTGTATACTGAAGGTGGTGGCACATAGTGGTATTTTTGGCAACTAATTTCATCATTTATGAATGTATGTAAATCTAAGTAAATAGCACAGTAATTCTTCGTCTGAGACCTCCAGTTTTAATTAAAATCATAATAGATATATTTCCGATAGTTCAAATGAATTAAATAGCTTTTATTTGTTATTTTGAATCCTCCACGATACCCCTAGACGTGTCCCCAGCCAGGAGGGCTGCAGGACACTTTTTAGGAGCTCTCCTGGCCCGAGGATTGAAAATAAAACGAAATTTGAGGAGATCTCCTAGATCGTGGCCCACAACTCTCCTTCCTCGGGAGCGTTGAAATATCGAGCCCAAACTCTCCTAGGACCTCTCCCCGGGCGTTTCAAGACTCCTCGGGCAGAAAATAAAACAGGGCCCAGGTCCAACTTACACAGCCGTTTGGTTCCACTAATGCTACGTAGTGGTGTGATGCTTACTTATGCTCATCATCCACTAAAACCTTCGGCAAGCGGCTTTCATCTAAATTGCTAAGAAAGTGTAATTCCTAAAATTGAAAACGTTATAAACTAGAACATGCATGTCAACAGTTTCTGAGAACTGTCCAACAGTGTCTATAAAAAAATATGATAAAAGGACATGGGTTTTACGTTTTGAGGTCAATTATATTATGTTTTCACAGGATGAACCTGAGGCTTTACGTATGCATAATGCTGGCGTAGATAATGCACTGCGAGCGCTGCCATACCCAGGATTTATATAGAACGTCCTAACCATGCTGTTCAAGTCACAGAAGGAGATGACCATTTACGGTTTGTACGGAACGAGGCGTTTACGCCGAGTTCCGTACAAACCGTAAATTGTCATTCTGTACTGCAGAATGTAAATGCTTATCTACGCTTATTTTCCCTAATTCACACCACTGTCCGATCTCTGCATATAGAGTCGGACTATGGTGGCAGATCGGTAGACTTATATAATATATATATTTATATATATAAAAAAAAAAAAAAAATATATATATATATATATATATATATATATATATATATATATATATATATATATATATATATATATATATATATATACAGGTCCATGGTGACATATTGGCGTGCTATCTATGCCAGACTCCCAATACAGCCATTGTTCCCAACTCGTTGGGTTTAATGTGCGCGGGAGGGATTTCTACATTCTCCCCCCATCGAACACTCTCCATACACCGGACTTCCCCACGTGACTACCTCTCCACCACGTGACTCGCCCTCAAAACCAACGGACTCGGGAAATATTACCTCCCACCCACCCCACAAAAACTTTAAAAACTCTTTTCCCTCATTCATACTTCACTCGCGGCTTTCTTATAGTTAAAGACACTACTTCACCTCAACTCTACAACTACTTCCAAAATAAACTCTTTATTTCCCAATCCCTCTTTGCGTCATCATTACGCTCGCGTTGATACACGTCAAACATGTCGTCTATGCTGTGGCGTATGTATATGACAACATCAGTAGATACAGCCTTTACGAGTGTCTGCGTCAGTATGAATATATATCAATAAACCCATACGTTCATCCTGTGCTTTATAAGAGCACAGCTTCCAGTGACGTCACCTCATTAACGGCACAGGAAGTGCTGCTGATTTCTGATTTGCTCAACAGAGGGCCACTACGTGCGCGGAAAACAAAACAACCCACTTCCTGATTATATGTTCTTCGTCGCCGAAGCTAAACTCAGAGCAACAATCTAATACACTCACATCTGTTTAAATTTGTTTGAGTTTTAGTTCCAGTTGACCGGAATTCAAATAAACCTAGTTTTGATTAGATACATTTGGTAGTAGCTCCCACACATCATTAGATCAACCTAGATATTTTGATTGATAGCACCAGATTGTGCATTTTGCTGTCGCCCTTTGCTTATACCACTTGGATGAAAATAGAAGATATGTTTCCTCTACACTCATGTTGTATTTGTTTAGAACGTCCTGACCATGCTGTACAAGCTATAAAACAAGATGATAATTTAACAGGAACAAGTCGTTTACGCCGAGTTCCTTACAAACGGTAAATCATTATCGGGTTTTGTGGCTTGTACAAGCATGGTAGGTTGTTCCTTATTTACTATTTACCCGAAATTAATAAAGATCCTTAATTTGATTTGGCCTAACAACTAATATTTTAGTCAAAATGTACAGAACAGTGTTCCACATTTTTCCGTACGGAACACTGTTCCGTGAAGGATTTTTTTCTGTTATCCGGTAAAAGGTGTCCTTGCTTATTCGGTAACGGTTTTGATGCTCTACTAATACCATGTGAAATACTATGTATTCTCAAACTTTATACAATTCGAAGATGCTTACAACCTGATAAAAAACTGTTACTGAAAATGTAGTCTCGTTATCACTACCCACGTCTAATAAAATAACAACATCCAAATTATCCTGTCCCTGAAACTCCAACTAGTATGCAAAGTAGTGCGTGAGAAAATCGGGGGCCATTTTGTTTTTCCTTTGGTAGCTTAGATTGGCAATGCTGGATGTTAGATGCGGTGGGACAATGAGGTATTTAGGCCTCTAGTGCTCTGTCATGGTCAGCTGTCCACGACTGTATGACACTGTGACACTGAGCCTTTGCACCTTTACCGATGCCACAGTGCTGGCATGCAGAAAGTGAAGGGATAGTTTTTGCAGCAAGCCGAAAGTGTACATATCCTCTTCCTAACCTAGGCAGCCTAAATAAAAGCTAAAATAAAACCAAGTCAAACGGATGTTAAAGTCTCAGAGCCATGTATACCTGCATAGCGCGCATTGCGGTCACTTGGTGTCGCCACTGTGATACAGAGGCGCCCTCTGTGGCCGTTGGTCGTAGTGAGCGGGCGGTGAGTTGCTCTGTGAGCGCGCGGCGGGAGTGGGCGTGGCGCCTCACAGACTCATCATCACTACACACCCCGGTCAGGCACGCCGCCCGCACGGCGTTAGAGACGGGCGCGAGCAGGGCGTGAGCGGTTCCTTCCTGCTCTCTCTCACCGTGTCTCTAATGACCTGCTCCTCCTCCTCCTCCTCCTCCTCCTCACCCAGGCGCCTCCGTGTGTACAAACAGCATTCCCTTGTGTTCAGAGCTGATCACGATCCGGAGACTTCCATGTGAGATGTGACTGTTCTGCACCGTTCACACTACATACTCGACCTGTGACCTGCGATCGTTTCATCGTACCCGCTGAGGAACCTACGAGGTCAGGCAGGCCCAACAGACCAGCCACCTGCACGGAAGGTGCGAATGCTAAACTACTATAAACTACCTGGATCGACTCACAGATCTAAAGCGGAGATTTCAGGAGGGGACCATAATCTGCCTCTAGAATCCCATGTGTCTGCTATAATCACTGGAACTTAGAACCTAACCCTGTCGGATCTGCGATCAGGGACAATACTTGAGAACTGAGGTCAGGCTCAAGACACGAGGATCCACTGAGAGGAGCGGCTGGTTCCCGGCCTGCCGCCTCTTTCCGGCCGGATACCCGCTGGGTACACGCTGGGGATCAGCGGAGACGGCCGTCACGTGCGGACGCTGGACGGACGCCTGACGGACGCTGGACGGACGCTGATCGGACGCTGGCAGAACGCTAGGTGGACGTGAGACGGACGCTAGACGGACGTGGATGTCTTAGAAAATCGGTAAGCGTTGTATCTGGTTTAGCAGGCAGTGTTTTACTGTGTAATGTATTATTAAACCTACGGTGTCTCTCTATGTGTAAATGTGGCACATACGACGCGATAAGATTCGTTTGAGCAAGCTCGTGTGCCGTCTCAGTGTGTCTATAGCGCGGAGATAACTTAAAGACCCGGCGGGAAATGTATCAGCGAGTTGTGTATTTCACACCTGTATGCTAGTAACGGACATAATTTCCGGGGGTAGAAATCGTAGAGCGAGGGACCAGAGGGGGGTGTTGTGTCAGTTGTCTGTAAATCGTATTCACTCTTGGTGACCCGGCCACAGGAGTGTGAATGCACAGGCCTGGGATTACAGAACCATGCCCTAGTGTACATCACCACAAGGGGTGGCGTAAGTAATCACACCAAAATGATGGGGTTTTCCAAACATGATTGAACCTAAAATTACAAGAGATTCTGTACCTAAAGTGGGATTCACACGATTGGATTCATGTTGCTCACAGGGTGTTTTTCTGAGAGAAAAAAATCCTGCTGAGATTCTGTGCTCGAACACAATTTCTTCGTCTAAATTATAGGGATTCATTGTCCTGAGACATGTTTTCCTCCCTGTAATTGTTTAAGACATTTCTCCCTAAAAAGGAACGAAATCGCATGAGATTTTGAGCCCTGTGCGGTACATGAATCCCACCGTGTGAATTCCACTTTAGAGAACGTCATTTGTCTATGCAAGATGGCCCTGTCCGGGTAGGGGTGGAACAGAATCGCTTGGGAAGCCGATTTGTGGGTGCCACACTTCAATACGTTCTGGAACACGATCGCAGAAATACGCCATTCATTTTGGTTTGCTTAGCCTTATGAGATTATTCATGGCATATTTCAGTGACAATGGAACTCGATGCAGTTATTAATCTCATTATTCCATCGACAATAGAAGTAAAAGTTATACTTTAAACTTATAGGAAATTCGTGTTGTTCCATGATTTGTTTCTAAAACATTCTAACGCGATTTAAACAATGCCTCATCCTATAAAGTCAGCAACATAAAGACGGAGACAAAATATTTACGTTAGAAAAAAATTGAAAAAATATCAACCAGATGCCATTAACAAGAGATTAAGAGCAAATTGTCTGTCTTTGTATTAATCAGACGATCCCACCAATGGTCATGCATCAAAGTGATCCAAATCGATAAGGATATTTATCCTCTTTTAGCCAGTGCAGAAATAAGGACACTTTCTTATAGTAGTCGTCGATTTTTGGAACCACTCATTTAAATATACAATAGCTGGAGGGTGCTATGGACACAAAATATCGATTCAAAATATCCGGGATTTTCACTATCAATGGCCTTTTTCCACTGGCCGACCGATTTTCTATATCACTACTTCTGAATTCCCAAGCCTTGTAGAATTGGTTGGCGACGATTCTGTCGGGAAGTGGTGCCAAGATACTCCCAAAATCGGAACATAGATCGGTCGCCGACCGTTTCTCATGATTCCGGTTACGGATCTAAATGGAAAAAGGAGAAACCCGATGTAATATCGGTATCCCCAATAAAATATCGGTACGGATTATCGGCGACATTCCAAATCATTGAGGAAAATCTGACGACCAAGAAGTCCTTTATTCAGTATATATATCGCTCACCTGCCGACCGGTTATTGGTTATATGTGCATACATTTCTATGATATATATATATAGAATAAGAAATAGAATATTGATCCTTCCTAAACTGAAGCTGACTTTATATATTTTCCAACAATGCCAGGGTTTCTCTGTGTCAAGAAATGGTTATGATAAAAATTGTTGTCAGTATTTTTTTTTCTTTCTAGAAAGCAGCTTTTATTTCCAGAAAGATTATCAATAAGGTCAAGCGGGATACATCTAGATACTCTCATGAAAACTGTCGAGATTAATTCACATGTGTTTCGAAAAGTAACGTCTTTGAGAACTTGAATAGTCATTTTGTTGTCATTGACAGCTGCAATTCTTGTCAGTATTGTGCACGCCCTGTTTTCACCAACAGGTTGAGGTGCTTGCCAATTAAGTGTTTGGCAAAATTTACGGTCCTTCAACGACGATTTCAACGCACATTGAAATAGTTGGAAGCCTCGAAAGTCGGTCGGTGGTGCCAGGTTATGCAATTTGGGGTGGAGAAATCGTTGACCAGGTCTGCATTTAATCTATTTACGCTTACCGATATTTTAACTGAAATGTTTAAGGATCGGTCGGCGATCCCGGATTCTTGAATTATTGCTGAAAATCGGCAGGCGTATAGATACCTCCTACGAGGCCTATTTCTATTGGTTGCGGAAAACAGCCCCGATTATTTGAGATCTCCGTGGTAACCGCTAACTGAACGTTGGTATCAAATAGTCGCTAAAG
Source organism: Alentia gelatinosa (assembly GCA_950022655.1). NCBI lineage: Eukaryota > Metazoa > Annelida > Polychaeta > Phyllodocida > Polynoidae > Alentia > Alentia gelatinosa. The sequence goes on from OX465592.1 coordinate 16,674,966, forward strand.
GTGCTTTTGTAGTTGCCTTGTTTCTACTGCATCTTTTTGGGACCGTGCTGATAGAAATGCCCCGTTAAAAACGTGAGGATCACTGACGAAATCAAAGCCAAAATAATCAGTGTCGATTTCCCACTTTGTTTCGTTTCCATTCATCAATCTTAAATAGGAGGTCTCAAATTCTAGGTCAGTGAAACCTGCATGCAGATCATCCAAAATAATCGCTAATAGGAAACACACAGGTCTGATGTTGTATTGGTAGAGAACGTGTTAAATAAATTGAAATGTAGGGCACCTATCAATTGGCCAAGTGCCTACCATCTCATCGGTGGTGTTAATTCAAAAGAAAAATGACATCTGGAAGCATCTGACACTGGAGACATTGAATGAAGGCTGAGGGGAGACATCTTGCCAAGGTGGTTGATGATTGTAGTTTTACGTTCAACGCCGCCTCGCGGTGCGTTGTTTCGTTAAGCCGTCGCTCGGTTAACCCTTTCTGGCAGGGCAATGCCATTTGGCATTCCCCTGGCCATGGCAGGACAATGCCATATGGCATTCCCATATGGAATGGATGAACAATGCTGTATTTGTTCCTTTGTAACTTTTTGAAAAATTATCGAAGAATTATGAAAATGATATGACATATTAGGCTAAGTGTTGCCAGTAAGTCATTAAAATGTCGGAAAGTTCTGATAAAAAATTCAGATTTACTCGAATTTTTTAATTTGTACTTTGTTCTAATAACATTAACTACAAAAGCCGGCCTTACAAAGGCCACAATTGGTTCTAGTATCTGCTAGAGTATGGGTACATGGTGAATGATGTGTGGTTAAACACTGCTCAATGTGGCCTCACACTCAGGTTGTGAACAGCGGGTGTGAGCGTGCACCCCTCTTATAAGATCTCACACTTTCTAAGTCGTAATAATTAACGAACTAGGCTTAGAGCCTTGAGAATCCACTTGCACACAGTATTGATGTACGTCTTCTCCATAGATCATAGTGAGAGTACAGAATACAACTTAGAGTCTGTGAGATCTTATGAGAGGGGTGCACCGCATGGCTATTGTTTCCCAAGATAGGACTGTTGGAACACCCCAAAGCATTCAGACAACGAGTCTCGACTGTCTAAACTTAAAAGTTAATATTTGTTTTTGTGTTAAGCCCATAGTTGCTAGGCCTGTGCCAGTGTATCTCTATCACCCGTGTGCATTATTTGCGTGTTATCCTAACCGTATCTGAAGAATTATTGAGGCGAAATACACGTTTAATCTTACCAAATCAAACCTGGAATACTATAAAAGTACGACGCAATCAATGTATTATCTCTGAAGATGTTCTTAATTGTTTGTTTGGCTGCAGACATTGCATAACCAGGCAGGTACAGTGCGACACTGGGCGGTAGAAAAAGCTCTCTTCTGTCAAATAATCATTCTACGGCCACCAAGAGTGCCATCATAAAACAATACTATCAAATTACCAACACCAAGCTACCATGTTGGTAGGTGTGAGTGTTGATCCATACCAATCTACGCCCAAGCCACAACCACCAACATCAACACCATCAACAACTATCAACATCCATCAACAATACGCATAATTTCAAACACATCTCTCGAGGTCTATGTTATATAAAGAAGATTCAAATTAACGTAGGCCTATACAACTAGGGAAGTACGTTAAGATTGTGAAGTTTGTTGGAAGTGCCTACCTGTATGATATTAGTACCATACTCATCAGTTGTAGTCAATACTAATAATATCGTCCTGGAACATCTGTGGTATGATGCACAGACAGTCTTACTTGTCAATCATACATGATACTCTTGATTCAACAATGAAGTGTCTCTGGGAATACGGAGACCAGGGCAGCCTGTCTCTGTTTCCACCCCCTTCCATCACGGGGCCGCCGCCACGTGGCTTTATTGGATACTGATCTTGTTGTGGTTGTGTTTAGGTCGACATGAGATCTGCTTAGAGATGCCACCTTATACACATGCAGGCATAACCTACCATTCACATTGGCGCCACCTAGTGATTTTAAGATATTGTCAGTTATCATACAAAACTGGTTGCTTGTGTTTCATTCTAATGCAAAAGAAGTAATTCTAACGTTTTTCCTAGATTATCTTATTCCAATAGGTAAAATAGAGAAATTCTAATCAAGCAAATGTAAATTTACCTTTCAAATCTTTCCAAAACAAAAACGGTGACCTATAGTGTTTGGTACTTAAATGTGTGTTAAATGTGCTATTATACTTTTCAATTTTCAGGAAAATTACATGGATTTTAATTCTGAACGTGAATTGTCCGATATTCCTTCAACAGAAGCTTAGTATAGACTGGTCTTCTGCCATCGTATATACAACATTACAAAGTGATACCATACCTAGTGTGCCATGGATGTGTCAAATGTGTGGTGTGGGTTTGTTAGGAATGGGAGACATGTATTGTGGATGTGTCAGGTGTGTGGTATGTGTTTGGTGGGGATGTGAGACATGTACTTAGTATGTGGTGGATGTGTGGTATGTGTTTGGTGGGGATGTGAGACATGTGTTTGGCATGTGGCGGGTGTGTGGTATGTGTTTGGTGGGATGTGAGACATGTGTTTGGCATGTGTCAGGTGTGTCGTAGGTGTTTGGTGGGGATGTGAGACATGTGTTTAGCATGTGGCGGGTGTGTAGTATGTGTTTGGTGGGGATGTGAGACATGTATTTAGTATGTGGCGGGTGTGTGGTACGTGTTTGTTGGGAATGTGAGACATGTGCTGTAGATGTGTCAGGTGTGTGGTGAGTGTTTGGTTGGGATGTGAGACATGTATTTGGCATGTGGCGGGTGTGTGCTACATGTTGGTTGGGGATGTGAGACATGTATTGTGGTTGTGTCAGGTGTGTGCTATGTGTTTGGCGGGGATGTGAGACATGTGCTGTAGATGTGTCAGGTGTATGGTGTGTGTTTGGTGGGGATGTGAGACATGTGTTTGGCATGTGGCGGGTGTGTAGTATGTGTTTGATGGGGATGTGAGACATGCGTTTGGCATGTGGCGGGTGTGTGGTATGTGTTTGGTGGGATGTGAGACATGTGCTGTAGATGTGTCAGGTGTATGGTGTGTGTTTGGTGGGGATGTGAGACATGTGTTTGGCATGTGGCGGGTGTGTGGTATGTGTTTGGTGGGATGTGAGACATGTGTTTGGCATGTGTCAGGTGTGTGGTATGTGTTTGGTGGGGATGTGAGACATGTGTTTGGCATGTGGCGGGTGTGTGGTATGTGTTTGATGGGGATGTGAGACATGTATTGTGGATGTGCCAGGTGTGTGCTACGTGTGAGACTTGCGGCGAGTGTGTGGTGTGTGCGTGGCGGGTGTCTGGTGGATATGACTAGTGTCTGGTGGCTGGCATCATGTATTGTGGTCGTTCTCGCGGCACCTTGTGGGGTCTGCTGGGAGTCTAACAGATGTGACGCAGAACTCCAGTTGCCAGTTCTCAGAGTCTTTATACACAGTAACAAAATATGTAAATGGTAGCAAATGCATAGTTCAGAATGGCGTTACAAAATGTGAACAATTAAGTACAGGCTGATCTACTACAAGGAAATTCAATTATTTATTAAAAATAGTTATTTCTACTTTTTATCTATTTCCATACATTTCTGTCCGAGAATAATTCTCCCTATAGCTATTGTTGGTGTTATAAACGATTTTCAGGACATAAAGGTAGACTTCTAGATATACCATATGTTTATAAAGGTATTCCTTGTTGAACTTAACGTTCAGATCTTTTTTAGATTCAGGTTCATCATCTTCGATTTTAAAATGGTCTTACCATATTGTCTTTTCATCGAGGTTTCTCCACCAAGTATATCGATAAGAATAGTAAACAGTAGCAGCTGCTGTGCAATTCTACTGTATATTCCAGAATCAATTCAAAATACAGAAAATTGCGAGAATGTAGCAATGTAAAAGAAAAGTGTGCCTGCCATTGAAGTGGTGCCTCCTCGGGGTTGTGGGTGAATGTAAACGCCATTAAAATGGACGGCGACAGAAGCCGGACATTTTAGGATCAAACGGAGCAAATTGTCGTCTGCTGAGAGGAAGTGGCGGGAAGCGGCGGGGTTTGGTATAAACGTTCATCTAGACACATCAAACGCACACCCCCTGTGGCGTAGTAATATGGTGTTAGGAGCCCCACGTCTGGAGATTACAGACATGTCCCTCCGACGATAGAAAGTAGTTCCCCTGGGAGAAGGGAAGGAGAGACGCCGTGAGGAGTTTTGTTTGCTTACGATGCTGGAATGAACTGCTTTTGGGGAAGGTATATTGGAAAAAAAGAAATTAAAAGAGGAGAGAGACATAGACATACAGAGAGATACAGGGTATGGGCCGTTATTACACAATTGGGAAAATACAAATGGAAGGGGGAGGAAAGAAATGGCATGGAAATCATATATTGTCCACCAAATAAACAGACACAGTTAACTGTTGTAGATTGTTCTTATTTAAGTGGTGAAATTGATTGTTCATCATTGTATCAAAGCTGCCACGACGTTTCACTACTGTTCAAGCAGCTTCATAAGGTACATATTGTTCATGATGGAACACCAGAATTCATCTATTAGCTGCGAGGATAACGTATGCTGTAGACGAAGGATATAGCTAAATTAACGGCACAATGGGTCAAAAATTAGTATTGTATGGAGACATTGTTAGTGTGCCTGAATGAAATATGTTCCCAGTTGTTTTGGTCGGAAATTTTCAAAGAACAAGGCAAATATTTTTAACCAAAACAACAAGGAGCAGATGCAATTCAGACACACTCACTATATCTCCTAATCATGAGACACATGGAAATCACTAAAACTATCACAACGTCAGGAGGTTCGAAGCGCATGAACAGTACGTTCGAGGAGTTGTGGCGTTTTTGCACTTACCGTCTTCTTAGAAATAGCAGGCTTTATTACTTGCATTGGTGTTAAAGCCAAAGTTTCACTCATTCATATACTAGTTAAGGGCAATACAACCTACCTTGATAGTGTTCATCATTTGTAACTTATCGTATAGAAGTAATAGACTGCACCATATTTACGTGCACTCTATTGATAACTACTTTAAAACATCAAACGTCAAATAGGTGCATTGAGCTGGTTGTAAGTGAATCAGGTCCCATAGTCTGTGTACTGTAAGGATAAGTAGATATACTTTTTAGTTGGTTCAAAATCCACACAAAAAACAGACAAGCTGATTTAGGTATAAATATTTTATTGTGGGATTTAGTTTGACATCGAGATGGGGGGGGGGGGGGAGAGGTTCAATATATTTAGCAACGTTTCCTCCCTATTGATGGGACTTCATCAGGCAGTTAGGTTTTATATATTTCTAAAAATTGAAATAAAATGCACATTTTCTATCACATGTGAGAAAACAATTAGTAAACCTCTAAAGTGTGTGAGTACCATATTTATGTGCGCTCTATTGATAACTACTTTAAAACATCAATAAAAATACGCAGGATATACTGATTCGGAAATCAGGAATTCCAGTAGTAACACACAATGCCTTCCATTTACATTCCAATGTATATACATTGTATCTTTCTTTTTTTTAGGTTTTGTGTTCAACGCAAAATTCAACTCAATAATGTGTTTAATCTGAATCCAGTAGAAATATTCAGGAGAGGAAAAAACATGATTTGATGATTAACTCTGAAAATAGAAATTTCGAAGAAATGATAGAGGACGATGGGACGGTCTCATTTTTTCAGTTCAATTCCCAGAAAATATTATAGTTTTATTTGGTTTCTCATTGGTTCACAGGACAAGATGGAGCTATCATTGACGAGATGAAAAGGCATCGGTCTGCGTCTATCGTGATCTGATGACACAGATGACATCATAAAACCCGAGCCTGACGTCAATACGCAGTTCTGCGTAAACATAATGTCAGAACGAGACTACTTGTAACACGAACAAAATACTAGTCTTTTCAACAGGCCGTTTGGAGGTGCACAAAGCAACTAGCAGGTCCTTGCTTATATGAATGCTGGAAAATAGTTGAGCAACTGCAGTACTATCAGCTCGTGTTGTGTGGTGTTGATATTTTCATGTTGTGTCGCTACTTTGTACAATACCACATTTTCAGTGACATATAATTGAACGTTCTATTAGATTTATATTTGAATACAGATGTTACCATAGTTATGAGGCAGCGCCCAAAGAATCTGAAACAGCGGTTTCGTTCTTGGGTTGCTATTCTGTGATCAGCAAATCTATCACAAACGTGGAGCAATGTCCCCAACACAATGATCTGTTCCAGTCTACCGCTTCGATTTCGTCGGGCGTCCTCAATGTTTTGATGTAGAAATCTGATCGGTATCTAAAGGGAAAATACAAAAGAGAAGGCCCGTTTATATTGGTCGACGAAAACGGCGGAGATTTTTCGAGATACCCAGAAATTTGTCGGCGGTGGCCACCGACTCCACGTCGGTGACAGATAATCGGCGAGGATACAGTGAATACCGTGTTTTCGATGTGTTCCACATGTGCATGCCGATAGATTCGATCTTGCGTCGGTGGTTCCTCCCTGCAGATCGGTGTACACAAATTGGCTGATGGAACTAGACCTATACATTTTACGTAATTTCACATAATTGATATTACATTTATTCACGCAAATTTACGTTTATGTGCATGAATTCCTATTTATATATAAATGTGCATATATTCACTAGATGGCATGACAGTAGTTTCTGTCAAATGTTTGTACTTCTTTGGGAGGCTATGGCCTCCAAAGTTTATTCACCAAATTTATCAAACCAGCAGTTTCAATTACCATTAATCTCATTCAGGCTATGATTGGCTATTTTTGTCACTGCAGTTATCCTAATTTTGGTAATTCTGACCACACCATTCTGCAGGTGTGTGGTGTAGTATTTCCTAGTAGTGTGCAAGGGTTAAATTTACAATTTACAATTTACAGGTTTCTACGGTGATACTATCGATACCCATCAAACGGCATTATCATTACATATTCGTCGTCGTTACACACCGATTGGCTACGACAATTCATACATGTTCGATTTTCGCAAACCCCAGGGATAGTGGTTTTCTATCGGGAACGGGCCCTCGCGTATCGGAGGGTATTGGTGCGACGCATCTGAAAGGGAAAATATGTGAAATAATCAACGAAAAATTACGAAATTTTCATAATACATAGAATATATGATGATAATGCCGCTTAGCAAAAATAATGGAATTTCATTATAGATAAAGGTCTCAAATCGATAGTTTTATACTGAAATATGAGGCTGAGTTTTTAATGTCTGACATATTATAAGATATCGGTGTGTATCGGCGTTGGAGGGTGTCGGGCCTGGGGTGTACTAACTGAATGTTGCAGAGTTGGGCGGCGATTGTCGACACGCCGCCTCGTGGTCGGCGTGTGCGTTACGTAATCCGCTTGTGTTTAAGTTCCCCCCAGCGATGACTGTCAACCGTCATTTTCCTGTTGTCAGCTGGTAGGGCTTACAAAGTAGGAGACAGGTAGGTGCGGTGTGTGTGGGTGAGCATAAGGTGGGTGTGTGTGAGTGTAGGGTGGAGTGTGTCTGTATGCTGGTGTTGTGGCCTGAGCATAGGGTGGGTGTGGGTGAGCGTGTGGGTGTGTGTGAGTGTAGGGTGGAAGTGTGTCTTTATGGTGGTGGTGTGGCCTGAGCATAGGGTGGGTGTGGGTGAGCGTGTGACCTTGTGTGATTGTAGGATGGAAGTGTGTCTGTATGCTGGTGGTGTGGCCTGAGCATAGGGTGGGTGTGGGTGAGCGTGTGAGTGTGTGTGAGTGTAGGGTGGAAGTGTGTCTGTATGCTGGTGATGTGGCCTGAGCATAGGGTGGGTGTGGGTGAGCGTGTGACCTTGTGTGATTGTAGGATGGAAGTGTGTCTGTATGCTGGTGGTGTGGCCTGAGCATAGGGTGGGTGTGGGTGAGCGTGTGAGTGTGTGTGAGTGTAGGGTGGAAGTGTGTCTGTATGCTGGTGATGTGGCCTGAGCATAGGGTGGGTGTGGTAAGCGTGTGAGTGTGTGTGAGTGTAGGGTGGAAGTGTGTCTGTATGCTGGTGATGTGGCCTGAGCATAGGGTGGGTGTGGGTGAGCGTGTGAGTGTGTGTGAGTGTAGGGTGGAAGTGTGTCTGTATGCTGGTGTTGTGGCCTGAGCATAGGGTGGGTGTGGGTGAGCGTGTGGGTGTGTGTGAGTGTAGGGTGGAAGTGTGTCTTTATGGTGGTGGTGTGGCCTGAGCATAGGGTGGGTGTGGGTGAGCGTGTGACCTTGTGTGATTGTAGGATGGAAGTGTGTCTGTATGCTGGTGGTGTGGCCTGAGCATAGGGTGGGTGTGGGTGAGCGTGTGAGTGTGTGTGAGTGTAGGGTGGAAGTGTGTCTGTATGCTGGTGATGTGGCCTGAGCATAGGGTGGGTGTGGGTGAGCGTGTGACCTTGTGTGATTGTAGGATGGAAGTGTGTCTGTATGCTGGTGGTGTGGCCTGAGCATAGGGTGGGTGTGGGTGAGCGTGTGAGTGTGTGTGAGTGTAGGGTGGAAGTGTGTCTGTATGCTGGTGATGTGGCCTGAGCCTAGGGTGGGTGTGGTAAGCGTGTGAGTGTGTGTGAGTGTAGGGTGGAAGTGTGTCTGTATGCTGGTGATGTGGCCTGAGCATAGGGTGGGTGTGGGTGAGCGTGTGAGTGTGTGTGAGTGTAGGGTGGAAGTGTGTCTGTATGCTGGTGATGTGGCCTGAGCATAGGGTGGGTGTGGGTAAGCGTGTGAGTGTGTGTGAGTGTAGGGTGGAAGTGTGTCTGTATGCTGGTGATGTGGCCTGAGCATAGGGTGGGTGTGGGTGAGCGTGTGAGCGTGTGTGAGTGTAGGGTGTAAGTTAGAATGGCCTCAGTCCCTGTATCCTACCGCCACCGCACCACCCCTACCCCTCCACCCGCTTGATAAAGGGACCGGTAGAATCTGTAAACGGCCGGTTAGGCTGGTGCAATTTAGCGCCAGCACTCTCCAAGCAGAAGTCTCAAGCTTCTGGTCAGGATATCTGCTGGGAGATTGATACCCATGATGACCTGACCCATTTAAATGTAATACCAACATAGAATGTGGGTGTAGGGTCTAAGAAGTAGAATTATTTTCCCCGAAATTTATTGCTATGACAACACAGGCGGCCAGAGAACTAGAAGTGGGGATGGAGAGGGGTAGGAGGAGGTGTAGGGTTACAGGGGGCGGCTTGGGGTCATAAACAGGAGATTCTGGTCAGAGTGGACAAGTCTTTGATTCATGGGCCAGTCAGAGAAAGATAAATTATAATGAACATTTTCCTGATTGTGTTTAATCATTTGATGAATGTTCATAATCAAAGACTTGATCAAGTCTAGGTGGAAGTGTGTCTGTATGCTGGTGATGTGGCCTGAGCATAGGTTGGGTGTGGGTGAGCGTGTGGGAGCGTAGGGTAGAAGTGTGGCTGTAGGTGTGGATGGGCATGGAGGTGTGGATGAGCATGGAGTGAGTCTGTGAATGCGTGTTGCGGGTGTGGGAGTGTGTGGTGAAGTGGGTGTGTGTGGGTGTTAGGGAGCATGGAGTGGGTCCGTGAATGCGTGTTGCGGGTGTGGGAGTGTGTGGTGAAGTGGGTGTGGGTGGGTGTTATGGAGCATGGAGTGAGTCTGTGAATGCGTGTTGCGGGTGTGGGAGTGTGTGGTGAAGTGGGTGTGGGTGGGTGTTAGGGAGCATGGAGTGGGTCCGTGAATGCGTGTTGCGGGTGTGGGAGTGTGTGGTGAAGTGGGTGTGGGTGGGTGTTAGGGAGCATGGAGTGAGTCTGTGAATGCGTGTTGCGGGTGTGGGAGTGTGTGGTGAAGTGGGTGTGGGTGGGTGTTAGGGAGCATGGAGTGGGTCCGTGAGTGTGGGGTGGTGTGAAGTAGTCTGCATGAGTGTGCTGGTTGTATGGAATGGGCGTGGCCTGTGTAGGTGAGTCTGGTGTGGGCGTAGCTTGTGTGGGTGAACGTGGATTGGGCGTGGTTGAACATGTGGGCGGTGCGTAGTGCTATGGGTATGGGGGGAAATGTGGAGTGAATGAGGGCGGGGGGGAGTGTAGGGCGATATAGGGGAGAGTGCGGGGGTGTGCGGGCGGTGAGAAGGGCGTCAGGTTGTCTTGTGTAAACAGAAGGCTGCTTATTAAATATTGAAATCTGGTCTCTTCACATGAGGCGGAACAGAAGGCCGTAATCAGCCGTTACCCCTGATGAGCGGCCTGCAGGATAATTACGACCGCCCATTTCTCCAGCACGCCTCACCCAGCGGCCTACATCTCCACCAAGCGGCCTACACTACACCTCGGTTCCAACACCCACACACAGTGGCCAACACCCTACCATGCAGCCTACACCTAACCCAGCAGCCTACACCTCACCCAGCGACCTACACCCCACCTAGCAGCCTACACCCATCCCAGCAGCCTACACCTCACCCAGCAACCTACACCCCACTTAGCAGCCTACACCCAACCTAGCAGCCTACACCTCACCTAGCAGCCTACACTCAACCAAGGAGCCTACACCTCACCCAGCAGCCACAACTCAACCCAGCAGCCTACACCCAACCCAGCAGCCTACACCCAACCCAGCAGCCTACACCCAACCCAGCAGCCTACACCCAACCCAGCAGCCTACACCTCACCCAGCAACCTACACACCACCCAGTGACATACACCCCACTTTGCAGCCTACACCCAACCCAGCAGCATACACACCACCCAGTGACATACACCCCACTTAGCAGCCTACACCCATCAGCCTACTCCCCACCAAGCGACATACAGCCACATCAAGTGGCCTACACCCCACCTAACAGCCTTCACCCATCCAGCAGCCTACACCCCTCAAGTCTCCGGACCCAGCCAGCAGCCTACTAACACACTCAGCTACCTGTACCCCACCGAGCGACCCACATTCCACCAGAAGACTACAACCCTGCCAGCAGCACACACCCCACCCAGCAGCCTACCGCCACCATGCAGCCCACACCCCACCGAGCAGCCCACCGTTACCAAGCAGCCCACACACCACCCAGCAGCCTACCGCCACCAAGCAGCCCACACCCCACCCAGCAGCCTACTGCCACCAAGCAGCCCACACCCCACCCAGCAGCCTACCGCCACCAAGCAGCCCACACCCCACCCAGCAGCCTACTGCCACCAAGCAGCCCACACCTCACCCAGCAGCCTACCGCCACCAAGCAGCCCACACCCCACCCAGCAGCCTACCGCCACCCAACAGCCCACACCCCACCCAGCAGCCTACCGCCACCAAGCAGCCCACACCCCACCAAGCAGCCCATACACCACCCAGCAGCCTACCGCCACCCAGCAGCCCACACACCACCCAGCAGCCCACACACCACCCAGCAGCCCACACACCACCCAGCAGCCTACCGCCACCAAGCAGCCCACACACCACCCATGCAGCAGCCTGTAGACACCTCACCAAGCGATACGCCCAGGTGCCCACATAAGACGCAAATTCTAGCTCAATTCTGACTGAATTTAGTCAATTAACGACACAATCTGTTTCTATTTGCAAGTAACGACCGCATTATTTCTTTGAAATAGGTCGAAAACTGCCATGATGATAAATTCAGAGGCGTGTTTACAGACAATTTGCAGTAAGCGGAGGAATGGGGTTCTCGGCAACGAGAATAATCAACAGAATAATCAAGAACGAGATATCAAACACTGAAATCATCTAAAGCTAATTCGTCAGCATTATTCAGTTTGGATTTTTTTTTTCTTTTTGGCTGTATCCTCACATTGTCATGGGGCTCTCTTTGCTTTGACAGAAGAGGGGTGTTCTCGTACCAAGAATTATTTTTAAAATTCAGTATTATTCCACTACGATTTTGACCCCCCCCCCCCCCAAACAAAGATTGAGAGAAATGTGGAAACTCATCAGGAGTGCTCCAAATATTTAGTTTCGGCCGGGAGGGGGGCACACCTCTGAAGACCGGCAGGTATCCAGCTCCGAAACTCCTCCTCGGGGTACGGGAGCGATAGCCAAAGGACACTTGCAGTGTAAAGATTCTAAATACAAGCTGTAGCTAGGGTTTGGTGTCAGGGAAGAGGGTCACACATCTTATTCTACCCCGTCTCCATGATCTTAGAATATTGTGAAATATATACACTCACAGAAATCCAGTTATTCTCTTTGCTCCTTGGTGACAGAGGGAGTCGCGGTTCACGCACTGATTCTGCGGAGTAATTCTTTTTCGATGCGGCGGTTGTTCGGTCGGCCCTCAGAGAGATATAGTCCCTAATGGTTTCACTGCAGTTATCTAAATGTCAATGTATAGAATTGTGCGAATAGTATAATTAGTTCGGTATTAATGTATAAAAGACATAAACAATCATGAATTCCGCTGTCGATCCTCTTTATCGAAAATGCTAAACGCATCAATAAGGAGGCTCGTAAATGGGTCGGTATTCTGACGTCATCTCGGCTGTATCGCTCTGATCGAACCGCTTAAACTTGGCAGACTGACAGCAGTGTATTCATTACACACCCAATACGGAGTCTCCGTAATAAGCCTATGAAGCCTTCATATCACTATTGAGTAAAATACGGACAGCTGAGGAGAATACGGCTTATTTCGGCCACCTGACGGCCATTACAGGAACTATTTTATTAAAACAATGCACGGCGCTTGCATCGAATTTCTAACTATTTATAAGATTTGTTTTCCAATAATTAATCGAAAGGTGAGTGATAAATACAACTTTACCATGATTTCGATCTCAGTGGCCGTATTCTCCGCGTAGTTGACGAGTAGTAAAACTTCGAGCGATAGCGATTTAACAACGTCAAAGTCGATATAGTGATATCCTGAGGCTAACTAGGAATATTGCCAGATGTCAAGCAGCGAAGCCACTTCTGGGGGTTAAGGGCGGAAAACCCATGAAATTTTGTTGTGTAATATTAGGAAACGTCCTTACTGTGGGCGAAACTTTTATTGTTCGTGGTCATTTTTGTTTTTTTGTACGGCCTGACGCCGTAGGCGGAAGGCCGTACAAAAAAGCAAAAATGACCGAGAACAATAAGAGTTTTGCCCACAGTCAGGATGTTTGCTTATTGTTATATACCTTAAGAAAATAAAAAAACTCCATTTTAATGACCTATAAAGTTACAGTCACAGCGGGCACGAACATTATTATTACTGCACCCCTAGCAGCGGGCAGTATTTTAATAGACATTCGGACACAGGTATATAATAATATACAAGTTGGACTAGGAGTTTGTTTTGGGGAAGGTGATCGACACACCTGAGATGACATGGGAAGATCGCCAGGGGTCAAGCAGCAAAGCCCCTCTGGGGGGTTCAGGGGGCAGAATCCCTGGAGCCACATGGATCATATCATACAAGCTGCATTATACAACCTCTATCCCAGATTTTGTATCAGGGAGGGGTAGTTACACACCTGAGACTACCTGCGAAGATCAGAGGGGTCCAGTGGCAAAGTGTCACCTGGGGGTCTATGGGGAAAAGCCTACAAAAGTACTTGGATTTTATACATATTACAAGTTGTATCCAGGATTTTGTGTCAATAAGCGCGTCACACACCGCGGGGTGTCGGGGTGCATCTCGGGGAAGTTTTTTGTGATTACTTTAACGATCCGACTGGGAAAAACTCTTTAATCAAATACAGATGGCACCATAATTAAAACCGGTCTGACACCTGGTGGTGTGGATCGCTATTTGATAAAGGTATCAGAACATGGGGTGGGGGATCATAGTGCCACCACCCATCGTTAATAAGAATCTCAGACTAGGTAATTTCTAACCAAAGAGCCTGAAAAGATGCGATCCGCAGACAACCCGTCCATGTCTGAAGGTATGCGTAAAACGTATTGCTAAAAGCCGTATTCTATGTGGCGATGCGGCTATGTGATTACGACACAATTCGCTCATTTTTGGGAGCAACGTTTAGGCCCTTGGATAGCTATTCCGCGATCAGCAAAGGTATCGTAAACGTGGAGCAACGGCTCCCAGGAGGTCTGAATTCCGTGTTGGCGTTTTGTCGGTTCCATGCCTAATGGCAGTAGTAGTATATGGAAATGTTGAATTGCGAAAGGTGAATTATTGGCGTGAGTTCAATGCGTCACAACTTGTCACCACCATCAGGGGAAGTCAACTTTGACCTCAACATCAACCGAAGTTGAACCTCTGCTTCACAAATAGACTTGCTCAAGTCTTTGATTATGAACATTCATTAAATGATTAAAGAAAATCGGAATAACATTCATTATAGTGTGTATCCTTCTCTGAGTGGCCCATGAATCAAAGACTTGTCCACTCTGACCAGAATCTCCTGTTTATGACCCCAAGCCACTCCCTGTAACCCTATACCTCCTCCTACCCCCCCCCCCCTCCCCTCCTCCAGTTCCCTGTCTGCCTGTGTTGTCATACCAATGAATTTAGCCTGCTCCTGACTGTAACCAGATTTAGATCAAAGTAGAGGGTATCATTCTGTGTTGTCATAGCAATGCATGTTGCCTGTTCCTGACTGTGACTCTAGTAAAGCACACTGGGGGTATCAATCTCCCAGCAGATATTCTGACCAGTAGCTCCGGACCTCTGCCTGGGGAGTGTGGCGCAAAATTGCGCCAGTCTATGCGGCCGATTACGGATGAGACCAGTCCCTGTGTCACTCAGAAGGGGTGGAGGGGTAGGATACAGGTACGGAGGCCAGTCTACTTCACAAAGTAAACTGAGCCATTTCACTGCTTCTGAAATGAACAATGCCTTCTGTAGGATGGAGAGACCTAACAATGTATTGAAGCTCTATTTCCAACCAACTATCAAAATGATGACACACTTAGGAACAAAACACTTGTTAGAAGTTTACCTTTCTAATACAGACATATGAAGATCCTCGATACCTTTTGTTTCAATTCATTACTTTAGCTATGATATAAATCAGTTATAGTACAATCTGTCAGTTAAACCGTCACCTCATTTGGGAAATTCAGGCTCCGTGAAGTCAAATTATTTTGCATTCAAGTGTGAATACAAAGATGTCTTTTCCTGAAACATCGATAAGTCGGAATAGAACAATATGGTACAATTGAGATATAACTACAAGTACAAGATGATTACGATATGATAATATGAAGCATGGAAACCACTGGTCGCAGGTGTGGACAGGCAACATGAACCTGCAGGCCTGCTGAGTGGACTATATTTACCTCTGTTGATGAAGGTGCCAATATGCCTCCAGCAGTGTGCTCCTGTTCCCAAGGTTACTGTTTGAAGCCGTCTGAGTAACTCCCCTTTCACCGTCTCCCTACAGTGTCACCACACCAAGAGTGACTGGACAATTTTGTGTAGTTCTAAACAGCCATGAACAGCTCTGAGCAGCCCCGACCAGTTCTGAGCAGTTCTGTGCAGTTCCGGGCAGCTCTGAGCAGTTCATAAACCTCTGACCTCTGTGACCCCCTTCATTTCACTCTTAACTCACTGAAAATTCTATATTTATAGATAACAAGTTGGTAGAAGATCCACAAAAAAACCAGACAAGTTGAATTCAATTGATAGGTTTTATTTGGGGGTAATTATACATCGAAGTTTGGGGGAAGTTGGGTTTAGGTTGTTGCGACGTTTCGTCTATATTTAATAGACTTCTTCAGGAAGGTGTTGGTTATAGATAACAGATGGTTAAACCAATCATATGTGGTTTCAGTAAACAGGTTGACCTCTGACTGTAGCTCTGGGATATCGTGGTGGCGATGTTAGCAGGGTGATGACATAAGTAGCAGACAGACGTTGGATATTGGTTTTGGTATGACTAGGTTATCCAATACGGTGAAAGTAAATTCTGAATCAAGTGAGGTAAATTGTCTACCTGACAAGACAAAGATAGATCAACTCAATTCAACTGACCAAACATATTCAAAGGTGTCTACAATGCAAGACTATGTATTCTATAAGTTCCGCATGAGGTAGCTTGGACTGTGTGAAACATTGCGTATTGTCTAATATATTTATATATCAACCTCAGGTCGGTCATGGTGTAATAGTGAGACTCGGCAGTTTGGAATTATACGAATCATTTATGGACAGATACATACACAAACCAAGTACCGCAAAAACCCCGCTTCGGAAACACTTCACAAAAATAACTGAAATACACAATTTCAAGTAAAAAGGTACATACTTTACATGGTTCCGAATTTGACCATGTTCACAAAATACCACTTCCCAGATAAACACCATGTCCCTAAAACATTATTTACTCAGGCTCAGCTAGTGTGCTATCTGCACCATGGAGACGACCCAAACTGGTTGGCAACCCATCCAGAAGTTACCTATTCGAGTCCTTACATCAACATACTATTACTTGCACAATCCGTGTGCTCACATAAAAATAGTCACCATAAGGTGTAACCGTTAAAGGAAAAAAACGACGTCCAAGTAAGCCATACATATGTTAGAGCAACAACATTATTGGGATATTAATATAACACTAATAGACAATCATTCAGTGAGTTGTCATAAGTATCTTCGCTAACCCATCCCCGACATAAGGATTAACTGGGGATAGAGGACCGCAGTATCAAATCACAAAACAAAACGAAAGGATGAATTAAAGGTACCCAAACCAAAACCCCGACACATTTACACGTGAAGTGTTAATATATTTCTTGTCGTAGCTAGAGTAGCCCGAAAATCACTGAGAATTAAAAAAATAGAGAAATAAAAAACTTGCCAACATAGGTATGTAATAATTTCCCTACGATATGGCCCATATATCAATGGTATTAAACGAAACATGAAATAACCTCTCAAAAATGCGTCTTCCTGGATGCCATGTAGTATCCGATCATTGAGCTCAATTTGCACAATTAAAATGAAATTCACTTTGATCAAATAATTTCCTCCCATACTTCCTCCTCAAAGACCTGGCCCTCATGACGTTGGCCCTATTTCAAAACTACCCACAGAAAATAAGGTTGATTTAAATAAATACAAATTAAAAAGAACAACATCATCTGTAAAAGATTAAGGATACGAGGCTTGACGACTGGCATCCGCTTCACAGTCGCCCATCCCATAATTTCCGGTCATGTGAGCATCTTGGCGACCAACAGAAGTAGTGAAAGAGTGGCTCAGGTTGTTCTCAGGTTAAGCCATGGAGATTTGAGGCTCTGATAACGAGAGAGACCAAAGCCCTGTCCTACAGTATGTTTTCCCTGACTGAGCGCAACACTGACCAAGCGCAGACACTACACGAGAACCACCATTTTATACATATATGCGCCCGGCGTATACAGGTATGCTTTTACGTATACAAGGTCGTCCTATTCCCCATGTGTATACACCTTATCTATTGGCGTATATACGAGTCCATGGTGCGGTCATATATACGTGATATAAACGCCTGATTCTATTGTATTTACGCCACTATCGAATAGTTCCGATCTCTGCCACCTAGAGACATCACTTGTAGCATATTTCATTTTCCATTAACCATCCAAGTCTGTATTATATGTAAAATGCAATCTTATATTACCAATTTATTTTATAAAACCTTTATAAAACCTGATTAAGTATAAATTGATTAATTACACATAATAAACCCTGCATTATGTTGGTCTTTTTAACCGTTTTTCTAATACATTTTACTTTGAAAACACCACCCTTCTGTAGTGTTCTGTGTATTCCCATATATAAGCCTGTAAGAAGTTGATACTATAGACATTGAAGTCCTCTACCTACACGTGTGAATGCGGCTGCCTGGCCCCCGCCCGTCGCCCGTGACACCTATGAGGGTGGCTGTGAGAGTGGCTTTGAGGGGTCCGCGCTCAGGTCCCCCCCCCCCCCCACCCCCCGAGGTTGCACCAACACTGACCCACCTCCCAACACTCAGTCAGCCAACACTGAAGCCCTCGGCTCTCCCCCATTGTGTGTAGAATGCGAACTCGCCCGCTCAGCTGCCTCCCGAGGTGGCGAGTCGAGATTTTAAAAATATTTTTTATCATATATACGCCCGGCGTATTTATATATCGCGCAGAGGATATTTCCTCTCATATACGCCAGGTGTGAAATACAGCCAAGTCGCCCCCGTATTTAAAAGGAAACAGTCTAGTAAACGTCTCATACGCTGACGTGAAATATAGACGTATATATATGAAAACAAGTCAATTTACAGCCGATACATACACTTCCGCGATGGCGTATATAGGAATAAACTGGTGGTTTTCCTGCAGTGAGAGTAAATTCCTGTGTGAGTCTATTCTGCATACTCAAACAAACAACCAAATCTTTGCTTGGGGAGTAATCCATGCTGATATACGCCAAACCGTTATCACCATTGACGGACAATCGTCAAGGCGGACTTTTACATCTAAAGGGCCTGTTCCATCAGAACGATGACATGTTCTTCTCTGTCGGCCTGGTCCTCGAGGAATTGGCAACAGTCTCATTGGTAAATTCTGGTGGAACCAGACCTAAGAACATCACTCTAAAGTGCCAGATCCACTAAGGCGATTTTCCATGCGAATTTGGGTTCGCAGACGTTCGCAGACGTTCGCATGGACATGCGAATGCCTTGCGACAATATCTAATATATTGAATATTATCGCATGGGATTCGCACAGTCGCACGGATCGCAGACGCATTCGCTTGGTCGCCTTAGTGGATTTGGCCCTTGACAGCATATGCTGTCATCTGTTCCAGTACTGGCACCCTGCCGATAGTGCCCGAATATATCAGAAATTGCTGTTTCTACCTACTTGCCAACCTGCCTTCAGGTGTCCTACAGTTCTGGCCATGTAGAATGTAGCATTGCATGATTACAGTTAGAATCCAATTATTTTTTCTAAATTATGATGATACACAATCTTTATTCACTCTAAAACACCACCTGTACGCTCTATATACGACTTTTGAGTAGCACGCTAGCGGTCAAGGTGATCGCTCTGAAGTTGTAGGCATTGGGCAGCCGAGAACACCACGAGAAAAGAAACCTAGCGGAAAACGAGTGTATCAGGTTCTGTGTGGTTCTACTATATGGTTTCAATCACATTTCGACAATGCCAGACTATGCCCGAAACTCCCCAGATTAGTGTGTTGGGTGCTGTTACATTGCACCGATGAGACCCGGGAAGTAAATGCGACACTGTCTGAATCATATCTCAGCTGAGAATCCGGCCAGATGGAACATCCCCTTTACCAGGCATTTACACTCTAAACGATTATAGGCGATGAGATTTGAATTCAGCACCGCCTGACGACATGCAGCAGTAAAAGGCTAAAAATCGTCTAGAATATACGGCAAACCAGTTACGACTACAGATTAAGCAATTTGGTACCACCTGCCGATTTCTGTTTATTATATTGATTGTCCTCTCTCCATATATATTGTAAACGGCGGGTCACATTAAGCATGTAATATGCATGCAGATCATTTACTGAGATAGTTCGACCAATTGAAGTGACTGATATTGTAGGAAAGCTATCACAATCATCTAATCCAGAATCTCTTATACAGAGTCTACGATAGAAATAATAAAGGGAAAAACTCATCATATGTAGTTTGAAGTATATTTGTTTGAATAACAAAAGGAAGCCTCATAAGTTTGCATTGGATAATACAGAGTATCAATTCTACACTATTTATTTGGATTGCGACGGTGGGTGGGTAATCAATGCCTTTTTGGTAGCTCACTATATATATTTCAGGATAATATCGTAAAACTGGATGAGGTTTAATCTTGGCCACCGTATTCCACGACTGGAGTTTGGCAAAGTGACTTCATGAGGCGAAGCCGAGTGAAGTCCGGAGCCAAAACTTCAGGAGTGGAATGTGGTGGCCAAGATTAAAACGAATCAGGTTTTTATTTTATCCTACCCTATCTCCTCTATTTTGGAATATTAAGTGATAACAATGCTGTATGCCACTAGTGGCATATAAAACTCCGTATGCAAGTCAGCGTGGCATACGGAAACCCAATGTTAAGCCTATGGGATTTTATATTAGGGGTAGGATAAATACAAATTACAAAAGGAAAGCAGGCCCGTCCCTTAACGTTAATCACTCCTCTTTAACACGGAGAAGAACCTCCCTCCAGTGGTCTGTCAGAGGGGCTTCAACGTTCCTTTACTGACTAAGATCCAACAGACTAAGCATCACCAGGATCCTATTCTCCGCACTCAGCGACTGTGAGGCCTTAGGATTAGGCCCGGACTAGGCCAGCGTCTGGCACTAACGCCGAGTAGTAGATACCCAACTGATAAGGCGACTTCCGGTCACGTGAGTGGTTTCTCCGGAGGTCACCCGAAGGTTGTCTTTTCGGTCAAGTGGACAGAATTGTCGACGTATGTAGGTGCCTTGTAGGCAGAAGACATTAGAGGGTGTATCCTGCATTATTTTCCTTAAATGCTGCGAACATAGTCGGCTTCGTGCCTTCTACCGGTGTATTTTCCCTTTTTGTTATGTATGTAGCATTATTATATACCTATGGCTGTATCAACTACGTATACTGCCCGCTCCTACCCATGGCGTATTTATATCCGTACGGCACACTGTGACGTACGGGGTATGTGATCACGTGACTGGGTAATTTTTTGCCATTTTTAGGTATATGATAATACGAAAACAGGCTGACTGTCTTCGTACGTCAAAATACTTGGTAAAATTATTGATCACATACACATCCCTTTGCCTACGGCATCAGGATGTATGTGATCAATAATTTCACCGCGTATTTTTTACGTACGAAGACAGTAGGCAAGTTTCCGTATATAACCACCAAACAATGAATAAGACTGGAATCAGTCGGGGAAAAAATAGAAAATCAGATACGGAATTTGCGTGCCTGGGCAGTCGATGCATTCCTCACATAACTTCTCTTCTGCTCTGAAGCTTTTTTCACTAATGATTATCACTTATTTGAAATATAAGCATAAATGTAAACAATGTATGTCTTACTATCCATGCCTATGAGACAGGACAATTTTATTCTTGCACTCAATTTCATTTTGCAGTTTAGGAGTTTTCAAAGTTGCAATGGAATACCTTGGAGCAAATGGTATTCTCACCATTAATGAGCGTGGAATTATGAATGAATAATAATGAAAAAGTTTGGGTTATATTCAGTCTATATTGCAACGACTTAACTTGCCATTTCTGCAACTGCCTGTCATATATATCAAACACCAGTGGGTCAACGAGGTTTTCGGTCTCTAGCAGGATCTGTCAAGGCGAGCTGGACACGTCACTAGATCACGGAGACACTGGCCTTCTGCTCCTTTCCCAATGTCACAGTGTTAGCACGCAGATGTTGAGGGGTTAGCTTTTGAAGCATGCTCGAAGCCTATGTGACCTTTGAGCAGAGTATACGAACGTGTGGCCCACGCTCAATAAACACCGTTATATATGTAGAAATAATGTCATTATTTGTCATGGAGCATTGAATGCATCGCGGCTCGAGACGTCCGAGTCATGATAACCCGTTTCCACCTATACGTCTCTCCTTGACTGAGACTGAATGGATGACCATGCTCCAAGCCTAGAAATAAGGCTGGATACTGCTGTAAGGGTAAACCACACCGGCCTTTCTTGGCTGAATAGTTTTACAGCCTAAATACAGAAAATGATTTTTAAAAAAAACAAAAAAAACCCTACTCCCTCCCCACCCCACCCCCACCCCAAGAAAAAACCGCACAGTGGTGTATGTAGATGGGAGGGAGGTGGCAGTGTATATTTTATGAAGTGGCTTCGTGTTGATCTGAGATATACCTGGAGGATGATACAGGATCTAATCCGATTATCAGGATTATACCACCGATACGGCCATATTCATCTCACACCTTGATAATCAGGTTGTGTGTATGATATCTCCACTTAACTGATACACGTTTGATACCAGAGGACCTAGTTAGGCTCATCTCATTAAAGACATTTCCTATAATTCACAGTGGTATCACCTGGTGATCTTTAAATGTTTGTCAATTATCAGTCACAACTGGTTCCTTGGAATGTCTATGATATTGCCTTGATACTGCTAAGACCATAGTTAAAAAAAACCGACGATCAAAATCTGATTATGACCAATTCAAATTTGTTTTTAAAAGTGTAGGGGTTCAGGGTGTCAAAGCTCTTTTTTTAGTTAAGTTTGTTAACCAGAGGCATTATCTAACCAGAGAGATTATTCAACCATTGCCATATGGCAATCCTAGAAATATGGCTGGATACTGCCATATGACATTTCGTCGGATACTACCGGAGAATGCCATATGCCATTCGACATTCCCGTGGGCATAATAGGAAAATGCTGTGTTTGTATTCCTTCGCAATTTTTCGAGAGGTTATTACAGAATTATCAAGTCTTTAAGATATCAGAAGGTTCAGATAAATATTAATAACTTACTGTAGTAATATTTTAAAATCATTTAAACAAAACAGACCACAATAACTCACAATTAGTTACACTGCCTGCCATAGATTAAGTTCACGTTGAATGATGTTCCGCTGTTGAAGGGTTAACTACCTCTCATATAACTAACTCATTTGTCACTTGCCAATATATTGTCCCAAATGAGAAGTAGCAGGTCGGCGGGGAGATGTTTAATAATCCGAGGCAATAATCGGCATATGGGAAAGCCGTTTACATCAGACTATCGTAAAACTGGATGAGTTTTAATCTTGGCCACCGTATGCCACGACTGGAGTTTGACAATGTGATTTCACGAGGCGAAGCCATGTGAAGTCCGGAGCCAAAACTTCAGGAGTGGAATGCGGTAGCCACGATTAAAACGAATCTGGTTTTGATTTTATCCGACCCCGTCTCCTCTATTTTGGAATATTACGTGATAACACTTTTGTATGACACTAGTGGCATATAAAACTCTGTATGCCAGTCAGCGTGGCATACGGAAACTCAATGTTAAGCCTATGGGATTTTATAATAGGGGTAGGATAAAGAGTCTGGCCCGATCCTCGCCGATAGCTTTCATCAGCTGTCCCGCGCTGCCAGCTGAGCACAGTCCTAATCCAGATTTGCATTTCTCCAGTGAATCATCCGTTTGAAGCCCATCGCTGAACAAACCTTGTCGGTAATAATTTTCTGCCGTGTTAATCTCAATGTATCATGTAGAATACAAAGTTTCCAGAATAAACCTGGTAACTCTGTATGGACATACCCAGCGCATACGGATATGTTGTATGCTACGAGTTCCGATAAAGGCAATGTCTGTCTTAGATTTTCACACATGGATACCGGCTCTGGTGGAAGCTTTCAAATTCATTGCTGGCATTATGATGAAATGACTACTCCAATTCATTTACGAGATGGAAATGTCAGTCCTGATATCCTTTGGAAAAATAAATATGAATGACTAAAGATTGCCAACTCCTGCTTTCTTAGCTACATTTATTCTCATCAGCTCTCTACTGTCATTCATTTTCGTCCCACAATTCTATGCTGCAATATCCCTAGCTCGTTTGTTTAATTCTTAAATTATATATCGTTGGCTTTCTACCGCACTTTGCATTCAGTCTTACATAACTACTTCGGCCTCATTTTCTTTCCTCTATTTTTCTTAACTCTCTCAAACCTCTAGCATACATTGTACAGGTCTTTAGATTATTCTCTTTTCTTCAATTGATGTTAATCCAGCCTTACCTTCTATATTACCCCAATGAAGTTTGAAGTTTCCCATGTGTTCCTCCTCTTAACTCTTCTATATGTGCTCTGATCCCCTCAGTTTTGTTTATTTCTCGTATACTACTTGTCTTTCCTCGGCTGCCACATTAGGGAGGTATTTCTAGAGCTAAGAACGATAACAGAATTGATCTTATCGTGGTATTTGTTACATTCTCGTCACCTAAACTGATCCGTCTTTGTGGAAGACAGTCTATCAAGACGACCAGGAAAATATCTTTATTTTGAGTCCTTTTAAAATGTCATAAGTTTCTGCCTTATTTCACATCCATTGCTATGTCGGTTTAACCCTTAATGACAAAATATCAACAATACAAACACTGTGCACGAATTCTTGACACCACATTTAAAAAACGAACTGACGCTTCGATTGTGGTCACTGTCGCATGGGGTTAGTCTTGATCGTAATTGTTCAGTCAGTATAGTTCTTAGTTTTAAAAACACCTATCTGGTGTGTTTTTGTCCATATTTTCTCCTCATATCCTTCTCTCTTTCCCTGATTTTAAGTCCACCTCCATCCGAAATTTGCCATGAGTTCGTTGGGGTCCTTCCACCTGGTGATTATTACCACCAATGACGGCATTTAGCACCGTCTACCGGTTAGTTGTTACATTTCGTCATATCAGGTGGAAATGGGGATAGAAATCAGAGACCAACGACTAGTATCTCAAATATGGCACCGCAGACCGACGTTTTGACGGAATAAGACTGGCAGAATTAACATACTCTAAAGCGGATAATAGGCAATAATCAGTCGTTAGGTTGAAACAGTGTGTGTATGAAAACGTTCTTATTGGCCGGGATGAATTCTCAAGGAGAACAACTCACCGACTTTTGTACAACGTGAACATATTTTTGTGCCCAGGCGGTCGGCAGATAGCCCACACATCCCTTCCTTGTGTCCCTTAGCCCTTTAAGGACGGGTGCCTATGGACAAGCTACCGCCTGGAGGACGGGTGCTGGTGGCACTTTATACCGCTAGGGGACGGGCACAGTCGTTAAAAACCACAATTCAATTGTTAAATCACATGATATGATATATAATCTTAATTATTTTATTTCTTTTGAATAGAAATACTAATAATAGCATCATACATACATTCTGTGAAAATTTCATTAATGTTTCTCTATTATATTTTGTTAAAAACGATTTTGTAGATTTTTGAGAAATGATGCCTCAAGGCATCATTCGCCCTGGCCTGGATGATGCCTCAAAGCATCATTCGCCCTTAAAGGGTTAGTTGACTCGTCTCGACTTCATCCTAGCCTCACTTCATTCTCATGTTCATTTCCTTCCCGCGCTGTAATTTGCAATAAAACATGCCCCTCTTCCCCTCTTCACTCTGCCCCACCCCTCCTGTCTCTCACTGCTGACCAGCACTGGCGGTGGGCACTACTTTGCCGAGGGCGAGGTTATCAATTAGGGCATGGTGTGATGAGGCATTCCGGCCTCATCACCGGGGTCATCGGCGTCTACATCCGCCGCCCGCGGCCGTCAGATGGCGCGGCGAGCGCCCACGTCAAAACAATAACCCGCGGGCCGCAAGCGGAACGGTCATAGCCAGTGACACGCGATCCGTCTTTTACCTGCAACACCTCTAGTGGACATGAGTGTGGCTTTATAGATCGATCTCTAACATGTTTTGTGGCTGTATAGCTCTTTATTATCCATGGTAAACACAGTCCCCATTTAGAATGCATGGGGACTCAGTAAACTGATACCCATTATTTAGAAACTGTCAGATACCATTTAAACATTGTATACAAATTCAAATCTGTGGTATACAGCTTCAAAGATATTGTATATGATAGATAGCCCCTTTGTGCTATGGAGCAAAAATAATCTCCATTGATATACCTTTTAAAATGATAAAACCTGGGTTTAATCTTTGGAGAAGATAGATGACAAATACAGCAAGCAATGGTTTTGTAGACAGGCAGATCTTATGTGGCAGGCTGTGACATAAATTGGTTTTCATGAAAAAAAAAAAAATTCCAACCACGGAACCAACTTTGGTTTCTACTGGAACGATAAAATTATAAAAACATAGTCTGCCAAGGTGAGGGGGTCCGACAAGACAAGGGCTGGGAAATGCTGTTTTACCCCGGTGTGTGAGTTTACTTGGTTTAAACTACATAGGAACTGTGTGGATTGACACATAGCACCATGGCACTTTAGGAACTATTTTATAGAAACAATATGGTGAGATTTATCGAGTTTCTAGTCATCTACATGATTTGATTTCTCATAGTTAGTCGAAAGGTGGGTAATAAACGCAGCATCACCATGATTTCGATATGCACGGTCATATTCTGCTTGTAGTTGACTCTACGTTATATCCCTCGCTATCGCTTGGAGTATTACTACGCGCAAATTACGTGGAGAATACGACCACGTAGTTGAAAATCATGGTATTGTGAATCTAGTTGCGACAAACCCTTATAAGACGGCAGAACTATCATCCATACCTCACACCTTGCAGAGAAATGTGATTAATCCAATAGAATGTTACCATAAATCTAATAAATTCAATAGGGGAGAGAGGTCTCTTTGGTTAAAAACGATTCCTTTATTGGATCTGATTCAGTGGCTAATAATATAGACACACTTTTACAGCTGCATTGTCTGTGCTGATGTGAGAACTTCCTTGCATCTGAAGTCAAGCTCTAGCCACTGCTATGTAGGCTATTTTGATGGGGCGCTGATACATTGTTTGGGACAATCCAAGCGTTTATGTACAGAACACTATGGAGGAGGGTCAACTTCAATTGATGTCGACATCATTATTAACTTCTTTCAGAGCAAAGTTGGCATTACACTGTTTATAGAACCTTCAGCTTATCTGAGCCTAACAGGTTTATTCCAGTATAAAGAAAGCCCCTCTAAAATGAGGTTAAAGAAGGATTAAGACGATTGATGTAATGGTCGCTCTGCATTGCATAATGAACATCCAGTGAAATATCTACCATGAGAAAAGGTAGAACTGGATGGAATAAAACAGTAAAGTAAGATCAAACAAAAATCATGGAAGTTGACACAGATTCCACCTCTTTTCTGCAAAAGTAGAGGTGCTTCATGACTAATAACTTAAAAAGTCTTGAAGCCACTTTGAAATAATCGCGGGTACAAATAATCGTGAAGTGGTGCCACTTTGCATAATACAGTAGCGGTTGCCGGCTGATATATACCTTAAGAGATTGATGCCTGTTTTTAAAATTTAACTGTTAACAATTGACAATTCTGATCGGGAGCGTCAAATAATCGTGAAATGATGCAAAATCCAATAATCGTGGCCAAATATCATCTCGTGTAAACAAAGGGTACTTAACGTTTTACCGAGGGCGAGAGATACCTCTGCATGTACACTGTCCCCTGTATCATATCCCTGTGTCTATACTCAGGCCTGCCTCCCTTTCACACCTCTCAGGCGTTGATCTCTCTCCCCGGACCTTCAAAGGCAGCTGCTGATTTCCGCAGGGAGATGATTTCAATATGTCCCCTGATTGAAGAAAGCTTCCCGACACATACGTGATTGGCAGGGGTTGGACTTATTTGCCTTTAATGTTCTCAAGTTGTATTTTTCCTCCCTAATACCTGCTTAGATTTATATACATTTAACTGAAAGCCATGGGCTGGAGATCCAGGCTAATTAATAGCAATGTAAGGTTATATGAGAGGGCGATTGAATCAGATCTGTACGATTGTCATACTGAATTCGCTGTAGACTCAAGTCAAGTTCAAGTCAAGACAGGCAGGATTTATGCTTTACACAAAAATTATCCTTGGGGTTCGTTGCATCTGGAATTGTAGCATAGGCGGTGCTCCATTATTTTCGGATCGTATCGTATGGCATCGTTATCTTCACGTTGTTTCGGTACTATTTACAATACCACATTTTCAGTGACATAGGTAAAAGTTTCATTTGATTCTTAATCTAATATAGATGGTAATATTAGGAAACGTCCTTACTATGGACGAAACGGTTTGTGTTCGAGGTCAGTCTTTGATTTCATACTGCCTGATGCCATAGGCGGAAGGCAGTATGAAATCAAAGACTGACCGAGAACAAGAAACGTTTCGCCCATAGTGAGGACGTTTGCTTATTATTATATACCTCAAATCAATGAAAAACAACATTTTGATGACTTATTAAGTCACACTCACAGCGGGCATGAACATTATTATTACTGCACCCCTAGCAGCGGGCAGTATTTTATGGACATTCGCACACAGGTATATAATAATATGATTATGTTACGATCCCGAGAACTCCTATAGTAAGACTGCATGCCCGTATCAGTCAGAGTCTTGATGGTGGTGAGTATGGCGACGCTTAGCGCTTTGAGCTATGAATTATTCTTGTATGTCAGGTAGGGTACGATTCATATACTCGCCTACAGTGAGCCAATCCGCCATGCACGCCGCCAAATGTCAGGCTGTATCTATATACTACAGAGTATTTTCTGCTGACTGTGCAATATGTGGACGCCACCCACAGCTAATTTCTTCCTGCCATGGCTTTTGTTTCTCACACCATACCTTCTGTCATCCCTCCCCACAAAAGAATAGGCATGTATGTCTCTATACGCTCACCGGATGGTGCCTCACTATCTCTCGCTACCCCACCCCTCCCTTCCCAGCAGCATCCCCCCCCCCTCAGCCCTCAGCGTCCTACGTCACGTGACTTCCACCCCTAGTTCTCTTCTGCTCCGTGACAAAACGAGACCTGGTGGGTTTTTAATTGGCGCCTTGGAGTGGTGGTGTCAGGACAGACCGGAAGTGGCGTCCTTAAGACGCGCACTCTGCTGAGTACGCGCGTGTTGCCTTCTAACGGAGTCACTTACCGCTGGTGTCCGTCATGCCCCTAGCGGACGGCATGAGAACTTACCTGACAGTCGTCCTGCTAGAACACTACCCGCATCGGCAAACAAAAAGTGCGGAGACTTCACAGCCCCGCACACTGATGGATGGCGACACTGTCACTCCGTTTGTTGTCTTTGTACAGTTGGCACGTGGCAGTGGGAAACGCATACAATGAACTGTATCTGAAATTGCTGATAGATAGCCATGAAAGGTGTATGAATCGTACAAGTTACTCTGATAAATTACTCGTTAGTCGATGGTACATAGATATAAGGAATGGCTCAGGATAGCACTTGGAGTACTAGGAGTTGACCCATTCAATTTGAGAAAAGGGCCTGACCCACCGCAATGTCGTGGGATGACAGGACTTAAATTATCCCCATTCCTGATTACATAAGGTTATATGATATCACGTAACTATCATTTATCATGACTATATTTCACACGGCTATTGATATGTATTGATAAGTGATATCAACAGCAGTCGATTACGTAGACAATGATCGAGATTGATGAATAGTAATACACGGTAGTGAATGTGTGAGTGGTGAAAATACAATAACGAATGCGTAAAGCCCTGTCTCCACTGTGCGATCTAAGGTACATAGGTACGTCCAGTCTGAGACTGGGTGTACCTTCAGGATCACAACGCGGCAAAACGCACAGTGGAGACAGCAAGTTTCCCTCCAGTCTGAGACTGGGCGTACCGGTACACCTAGTATGAGATGTACCCCGCATGTACCCCGTATCGCAAGAGTTTTTAGATATCAAACATGTTTGATATTTGGTCTGGGGGTACCTTTGTACCTAGGACCGCAAGCGCTCCAGTCGCAAGCGGGGCAGTCTCCACACAGAATCGGCTTTACCTTTTTTTTTAAAAAGCTTTTATTTATCTTGGAGTTAGGCTTAGGGTTTCATAATGAAAAGTCCCTATCTTCCAGCCTCTCCAGCGTTGATATTTTCATTTGCCATATAGTGCCTGAGAATCAGGCTTACAAGTAACGATCATGGCTGCCAGTGGTATTGTGTTCATACGATTTTCAATTTGTAATCGTCATGGTTTATATCCCATAATCAGTTTGAGACATTTAAGTATAAGGTTTGTATGTATAATCATTTTTAGACATTCAAGTACATGATTAGATTCAGAACAGTTTATCTATAGATAGTCACTTACCATGCAATCAAGGGTTAATTGTTTATTTTCCCAACCGTGGTTCTTGTTTATATGTTTTATTACTTTCGGCGGGACTATTGATTTCTCAATGCTGAAAATTTCATTCCTTGTTTTGATGTAATGTTTCCTTTTTCTGACATTACTAACTTCATACTTTCTAACAATTTTCCAGGTTCATGCTTTAGTAATTAGCGATATTTTGTTTTAGTTTGTGCTTGAGTAGTTTGTGGATCGTGTCTTGGTCTAGGATTTGTCTGAATTCAGGGGTTTGACTGTTCCATAGACGGACCTTGCGATCCGAGGTACATGCGGTATCCAGGATCGCAAGCGATCCTGTACCTCCTGATCCCCCCCTCCAATCGCGCAGTGGAGAAAGGCCTTAACACAAGCCCTATAAATAAACAACCTTAACAGCTGAGATGTAATCAAACGATGAACCAATAAACCTATGCGGCGATGCGGCGATGCGGCGATCATGGACAGTAGTTTGACCTACCTAGAATATATAAAGATAATTCTGTCCTGTGAATTTGATGTCATTTGACTAAGGCTCAAGTTCTCAAATTGAATATTTCATACTTTAACTTCGGTTTTTAATGTCTGGAAAAGTATATGATATTTTTTGTAGCTACTGATAAGATCTCAAATATAAAGATGCGTTATTTACGGAATTGTAAAGGATTAAATACGTTACATCAAGCCTTGTATTAATGCACTGTCTGCATCCTGAGTTACATCGGGGCCATGATCACCTTTTTTCTATACACTCCTTACACGTTACAACACACACTGATACTTAGCCATATTAGCAGCGTGTTGACACTCATCGGAGGATGGCCACATTTATCAATGCTGGCGGATTTACTTTCGTTATCTCGTCCCTGATTGGTCGTTTTTTTTCATATCGGTGCATAAATAACACTTTATTCAACGCTCAGTCAAATACACTGAGTCGATCTTAAACCTATGGAGTTTTTTTATTAGGGGTAGGATGAACACCAATACGCTACGATATGGTACAATTTACTCATTCTGTATCAGTGTGTGTCGGGATGTCTATCGGTGTGTATCGGCGTTGGTGGGTGTCGGGCAGTATGAGGTAGAGAGCCGTGGTGAAGGAGAACCACATGCTTTATTATCCACCTAATACAAAGCGTCCATAGAAAACACATAGGGAGTTTGTATAACATACCCGGCGCATACGGATATGTTGTATGCTCCGGGTGGCGCATATGGGAAGTAGTGCATACAGAAAAATAGTGCATAACTAAAATGAACTAATATCGACATGCCACTTGCTCAGAAAAGGTGGATAATAAATACAATATAGACTGGTTTCAGATAAAAGCGGCTGTATGCTCCTCGGAGTTGACTGCGCAATATCCTCGCATACACTCGGATATTACTACGCGTCAACTTCTCAGAGCATACGGCCGCTTGTATCTGAAACCAGTCAATATTGTGTATATATCCGCTATAATAGCCGCGTTAACAGTGTAGTTCTTTCTAGAGTCTGGACCGTATCAAGTTATTACTGCCGGTCGAGATCTCCCTCTGCTCCTCTGTTCATTTCTATCTCTCTCTCCCGTACAAAGTTAATTTCCTGAAAGCTCATTCAACCGCTTTTTTATTTCATTCACCCCCTTTGTATATTACCATCATCCAATGGTTCTTGATCACGTCAGGTGGTCAGTCAGCCCACCTCAGTGGACTGGACTCTGGATCTGCCCCCACATTTCTTTTTTTATTTATTTATTTATTGGTCATGGATTCAAACATTACATTTGGTTTTCAATCAAAGTCAGTTCCAGTGAGTATCACCTGGGTGTCATAACCAGTTCAGCTAGCAAATGCAAATTAACATATAGGATCATACAAGTATAACATAGAACAAGACATCAGATTATTAATGGATGAAGGATGATGTTTGAGGTTGACAAGGTACACAAAAGACAGTAGGGTAACAACGATAATACTCAGGGTCTTCACGATAGTCAGGGGGCTGATATGGTACCCCTCTCATAAGACCTCACACTTTACAAGTCGTAATCTGTACAAGGTTCTCACTTCGCCCTATCGGTGAAGAATCCTTAACGAACTAGGCTTAGAGCCTTGAGAATCCTGCTAGCTGGCATCATTGAGATTATAAATAGGAATCTTTGGTTGCATTGATGTACGTCTTTAGTACGGGAGGCAGGCCAGTGGATTCTCAAGACTTTAAAAGCATGGTTCTGTAAAATTCTTCTCCAAATAATCGGCGAGCTTAGTATGAATAACCTGAACTAGTACATTTGATATTTCTCCATTAAACCTTGAGCCTCACAATGAAATCAAAGCATTTTCATTCTGTCTGTCATTGACCAAGTCAGTCGGTGGGGGCCTCATTGTATGATATATGCACAGTTAATCAGTGGGCATGTCTTATTTCCATTCACCAATCTGGCGTCGGTATACCAAAGATCGGTGGTTTCCGACCGCAGATCGGTTCTGAATAATCGGCCAATGGAAAATGGCTTTGTGTACACCTTACGCCAACCTTCTCCTCGCCGATGGGCAACATGGGCGTGTGTAGGCCTACATCCTATCTCACCCCATCTCCCATACCTAGACCCGCGCCCATTGGCTGGCCTCGAGCCCAGAACGCAGGTGGTGTGCCGGGCAAGATGGCAACCAGATCAACTCGGCCTGTGATTGGTCGATAATGTAGGAGAAATCAGAGTTTGGAGCGGCGGGTGTTCTCGGCGGTGCGGCGCGCTGGTGTTATTGATACTGTGAGTGAGGGGCACAGGGACACAGTGTTTGCACAGCCGGCTCGTCTGTGGCAGGGTATTGAGTCGGCCAACCATCCCGGAATACAAATTAATACCCGCCCGCGATAATAACGATTATGAGCAGGTCTGCGTGTCCAGCTTTAGTTTCTGTGTGAAGGAAATGATCCGCTTTACGGCAGGACTTCCTACGTCGTAGGATTTATTATCCATCTTATATCAAAGTACCCATAAAGGATGTATGGAGACTCAGTAAACCGCTACCCATTGTTTAAAACCTGTCGGATACCATAACCATGGTATACGGATTAAAATCCATTGTTTTTGGCCGCGAAGCCATTGTAAACGGGAAAATAGTCTTTTTGTGCTGTGAGCAAAAACAATAGTCGCTATTGATATACCCTTTGATATGGCAATTGATGTTTTATGTATTGGGGAAGATTGATGATAAATACAACAAATGATAGTTTTATGGACAAGCAGCTTTGTAAACAATTCAAGGTTGACGTCGTCTACTACTACACGTCAGCCTCTCGTGGTTTGCCTCCACCTGCCCACAAAACAATCAATTAATTGCAAATGCAAATTAGCAGAATAGCCGCTGTGAGCTCATAAAAGATGAAACAGAAAATGATTCAAGATATGGTCTTAGTATCAAACCAGGCTGACAACTGAAGACCTGTCTGCCAGGGATAATTATTGAATATATCTATTTCTAACAAAACCTTGTAATCATTGATTGGAGGTAGTGATTTCTGTAGAATAGTGTGAGAATTGTTGAAAAGCTTGGTCTATGAATGATATTATAACTAATCTTTTTGTCATGATATTCAGCCATGGTTAGTTATCCCTACGTTGCGGAATGCGATGAGGTTTATTTGATTAGACGTCAATTTAAACAGATATCTGCTTGGAGTATAGTTGGCAGGGAGAGTGTGTATTGCAGAGTGGGACAGATTGAATTAATTCACTTCTTTATTCTGCTGAGATCTCAGAGCGGTAACTAACTTACTGTCACTCTCACAGAGACATCTGCCTCACCATTATTAAATCTACGTGTATTTTTCCTAAAGTTGCACACATCATGACTGTTAAAGGCATATCAGACTATTTACCCTGATAAGTAAAACCCACGCTAATTTCATAGAAATTGAATACGATGATCTCCAAGTGTTATATAGCTCATTCTAAGATCGGGGGTCTCCGTGCCAGATTTCGATTTAGAGATCTTCATCAAGTTACAACTAAAAACGGATATATAGAAATTCTAAAAGGCTGCTTTTCATATACTAAAACCCATGTCATTTTCTAAAATCTTTCGTAGAATATAGCAGATGTGCTACACATTAATGTTTTTGAAGAAAATAGGCCACCGCTCTTGTCTTAGAAAATACTGAGGAAGCCCATATGTTTCAATAGATTTCGAATATGAATCACTTAGATGTATATTGACTTTATTTGTTAATTAGGTTAGGTCAAACTTTGTGATATTTCACTCGTTTGGTATAAGAATAAGTCAAAGGAATTATTTTCAATTGATAATTGCCGGTATTTGAAAATCAGCAGGTGACGCCAATGTGTATTGTAGGATATGCCTTTCAGTGCTGGGATGTCTAGGACTAGAAGGTGTGCAGTATCAGTAATAATGGGACGTCTCTGCTATATATTTAAGTATTAGATATCGCCCATCTATTTTGGGCAAGCCTCAACCTGTTTATAACTGTTCTGTTTCAACATTTCTGTTCTATTTCAATTGACTATGTCATACACATTTAGGATTCATAGTTTTGCATCACATACTAAGCTTCCATTCTTTTACCATTGTTTTCTAATTCAACTGTTAGCGTAAAATTCCCACATAGGAGACTATCCGAACGAATGAAATACAATATTTAGTGTTATTTTGTACCTCCATTGATCTCATCTACAAGACGGTCTTCGTTTGAGCTTCCCCTTATTGAATACAAGTTTTGTGAAGTCGTTGATTGTATGCCCTGTGTCATATTCAAATTGATGTGTGACGGGATAGAAATAAGGCAATTAGATCAAGTGGGGCATTTATAAACCGCCATTATTCAGGGCACACTCCATCCTGAAAATCGGATTTTCACTGGCGTACTTTACTACTGCATAAATATGCACAGCGTATATCCAATAAGGCAGCCACATAAGACGGTGCCTAACAGGGTCTCCCAGAAAAAGAAAACGTGAAGGATTCTATTAAGATGATAAGACTATGCAACAAAACATAAGTAGTAATAACGTATCACTCATATCATATCCTAGTTGAGATTTCTTTATTGGAATTATTGTGCTAACGGATCCTTAAAAATAAAGGTCATCATATGGATGGACTGTCATGTGTATATATGAAATAATAACACCTTCGATTAAAGTTGTTAGTCATAGTATAGCAATAGAAAGGACTGAATGAGATTGGACTTATGCAGAGATTTTACACTGAAATTGCTATTATTTACCTGGGCGTGAATGTATATGTCTCCTTATCATTAAATACATGGGAATAATCAAAAACTCTATGCGACGTGCATGAATTTTTTGGAAGGGAATGCCACACTGACTGACTCACTGTTCCGAAGCCTCGCCTTAGCTTATAATGATTGTTATTCTATCGCCTTACGCCTAGATCGCGACATTCATGTTCAAAAATCGTACAGTGTGTTATGGCCAAGCGAACCCTGACATTGACATACCCCTTTCAAACTGCGGCATGAGGCACTTCCCACTTTCGTTCAACTTCCAAACTTGATTCTTAGATACTCCCATCAGAGAACTAGCCAGAAACCACTCCTTTGCTCTAACGCTATGCATGCGTATGAGGGTGAAGTCATTCAAATCTCCACCCCGATACTGAGCGTCGCTGTGAGGTCATTCGTAACGGGCGTGTGCCAATGCTGGAAGAGTGGGAGTGGGATTACAGACTAATAGCTGCAGTAATGGAGGCCTTTTAAAACCAACCTGTGTGAGGTAATTTTCCCGTTTAAATCATCTATCAAGGACCTGTTAATAGTCTGGACTCGTACATGAAGATCGTTGAATGTACCACGTACAAAGTTATCATTTAATAACCGTCATCTGATCATACTATAGTCCCATACATTACTATTACTTTCTAACATCTCCAATTCACGTAGTCCTCAACACTATCAGGTAGTATCAAGAAACGTCACGAAATTTCATACAATTGTTTATATGGCATGAGTTGTTTTCGCGGAATGATATCACGAAGCGGAGCCGAGTGATATCTGTAGCAGAAGACAATGAATGTCATGTAAACAATTGTATGAAATTAAGTGACGTTTAGATTTTATCCTACCCTGTCACATGTTTTTAACTTCATATGTCACCTGTGGCATATAAATATTATATGGCATAACCGTGGCATACAGTCACTCCATGTTAAGTCTATGGACATTTATATGAGGGGTAGGATAAACCAGACTCACATCTGCAGACAATCCATCTTTTCAGCTTCTCACTCATAAAACCCTATTCCAAGATACCTACTGTCAGGAAACAAGGGAAGTAGGTCAGAGTAGCATATTCAAACCAAACCACTCCCCTGACATGGCTGTGAAGCATGACGCTATTTCACTGCCCTTTGAATCGCCTGTATTGGACACCGATAATATACAGGGTGGAGTTAAAATAAAGGTTACTCGGTCAGGATCCGGATATTCTACACATACAGTCCAGAACATACACATTATCCCACCCCTGGTACAAGTTTAGCAATAGGAATAACATAGACATTACACTCAATGATCACCTAGGTAAAGTTAAAATACTAGGCCAACCATAGTGAATACGAGATGACGTCATAGGCGATTGACTAATCAATAGCCAGGATTTCAAAGAGAAGACAAAACAAGATATTTAATCAATGTCCTTAACAGCGAAGGAGGTGAGATAAATCCGAACCGCACTCGAAACATAAAATAAACAATTACTCCATTTGTTTGGAATGCACTGTCATCGTCACTAGGCTTTGTCTCGATGACGTGTGGAGTATTGTCTATTTATACAATTTTCGATGCAGTTCTGTGTATATAAATATAACCATGATTTTTATTTGCATATGGTCAAATCGTCTAAGTAGTCGAAGCACGGTAATATCAGAGTGAATGCAAGGATACTATATACATGGAAATTTAAAAGAATGCAAATGTACCATTGGTACAAGAATCACACCAACATGCACGCAAAAGCCATCGGTGTGGTGCAGATTCATCATCGACATTTTCCTTATATGGCCACTTGGAAAAGATAAATTGTCATAATTTATTAAACACCTGAACTCAATACACCCAACAATCAAACTTCTGCGACATCTGTCAACTTTCTTGACACCAAGGTCCACCTCAAAGACAGTATCCTCAGCACCGAATTTTATGTCAAACCGACAGCGTAGCACATCTGAGACACTATGTGAGATAGAGGGATACAATATGACCAATTGCTGCTCCTCTGGGAGATAGTTAACAGACACTGTATCAAAAAGGGACAGCATTATGTGAGAAGGGGTTTCCCAGAAATCTTAATCCGGGAGTTATTTGGCAAAGCCCAAATACAGACCGCATTAGTCTGCGGGAAGCCAATCCTTCAACAGATGAAGCTCCTAGAACATCCTGGTAACCACCTACACCCTGGGCATTAAAGACCTAGCTCAGGTGGTAAACAAGAACTGAAGTATCTTAGGCAAATCGTGCGCCTTCACACTCAAATACACCGATAGTTGCATGCAAGTACCCCAAAAACCTACGCGACTTAAAGATGAAGACAGAGAACAACAAATTTTGCTTGCGACCGAAAAGTTGCAGATACTGCCCTAAGCTGAACACCGATGGGAGGATTCTTTTTTCTGCTAAAGGGGCTGTTCCATATGGCCGAATTCTCAGGCGAATCGTGATTCTGACAGTGTCTTATTTATCATTCGGATACTATCGGTGTAATGGAACAGCATAATCTGGTAAGATCGGTGCTGTCGGCCACCGTCGGCCACCGTCGGCCACTCTCGGGTGCCTTGTTCCATATAGCCGACGCGCGCCGATACTAGTACACCCGTAATCCGCTAGGATTTTCTTCACTGTTAGTTTCCTCTGGTGTCGATGCCTAGAACTAGAGCTACGACCTTGACCCCTGGAGTGTTTATTGAGAGTATCCGTTTGAAGGTAGGTGGTGTCTTAGAGGTGAATAAACATTGTGTATAGTGTTTATTTTGAGAAATAATCGAATTCTAACTGTAGCCATGTCACATTACAATCTACAGGGACAGAACTGTGGAACTCATGGGAGTTGCGATCGGGTGAAGTCAGAGATTTCTAACATTTTCTGGTATCATCAGCTGGGTGTCAGAATGGAAACAGACGATACCAGATGATGCCAGGATGAAATTATTAGGCCTGTTTTAACCAATTATCAGAAAACGATTGTTGCCGATTCTGCCAGGCCCAGGCCGATGATCACAAAAGTATTGTCGGCTAGATGGAACAAGCCCTTAATGGCAGGACATACCTGTGATTCGATTAAATGTAAGCTGCTGCAGCTCAAACCTGATCCGCTTCATCACCTGTAAACACTGCGGCATCCAATATGTTGGGCAAACCAAGATCGAATTGAAAATACATGAATTTTGGCAACATCACCAAAAACCATGTGAAGGAGAGTGAAGTGGCCTGTCACTTCAACTCAAACCACCACATGGGTCTTTTGACGACGTTACCATATACCTGGTCGACATCGTATATATGGCACCAGACACGGCTAAACCGAAACATTTATTATCTCACCCTTGGTATTTTTGTCCCATAGGCTTAACATGGGAACTCATTCTATATGCCCCTACTAGTATTGCAGTCTGTTCTCCATGGTTTATATCCTGTGTGGCGTCCATTACTTTAGTGTGTATAGGGGTAAGATGAATACAGAAAACAGCTCCTTTTGGTTAAAGTAGTTCTTATTCAACTCATCTGAATGCTATGTGATCATTCTGCAACAAACTTGTGGCTGACGACGACCAAAACTTGGGTGCAGCGTCTACACATACAGCGTGTATAAGGCACATGTCGGTCTAAACATGATGGAACCACATACACATGAGATCAAACCCAAGTAGCCGCCTTACTCACCAACAATCTAACCACGTCTTTTGTTTTTGTTTTGTTTGGTTTTGATTTTACGTCCAGTCAACCATTTTAGGTCCTTCCCAGACTTTCTCAAGGTTCTTTAACACCACTAAGGTGGTGATCGAATCTGTGTGATGAATTCAGGTAGAAATCTCACCCCTACACATTTACCAAGGTGAGAGTTCTTTTACTTCCCACACCAAATAGACATGGTATGAGAAGGATGGCCTTTGTTATAGCAGTAAATCTACCACTGCTGGGGGTGGGACTCGAACCCACAAAGTCTTACAACCTTGGGCTTACAAGTCTGGTGCTCTAACCACTGAGCTGACTCCCCACCCCCTAACCACGTCAAATATTTGTTAATTTCAATCTAGGTGCGTGAAGGCATTTGATTTTCTAATTCATAGGCCCCGACACAGACTTGTGTAGACTAGACCACTATATATTTCCACGACTGCTGCAAATTCATGACATACTTCACTTGGTGAAACTTTTCTCCAATCCACCATTTTACAATACTTACCTTGTCTTAACTAAACCAATCGTGTCTTGTCTATTCATTCCTGTCCCCACATAGGGCCGCCTTGGGGTGTCACATCCATTTCTACCCCTAAAACACGACCCCCCCCCCCAACGCCACAGCATCTCGGAAACCCGCTTAACCCAGGTATCTAAGGTCAGAAACTTGACCTGGTGATCTACTCATGTATGGCAGGTATAGGAGTGTGCACATCCAGCCGTAGCAACTCTGACAAGCATTACCAGCACCAAGACAGTATGGTATGGAATCCAATATTTTGGTTTATTTCTGTGTATATCTGTGTACGTATATCTGTGTACCTGTACTTACACATCATAATCTTACTGTATTTCCATTTTATGTGATGAATTTACAAAGCAAGGTAAGAGAAAGATGGCAGAGCAGTGAGCCATGACATGTAAGGTTTGTATATGTGTGTGTACGTGTCTATCCAACCTCGTATCCATCGGCCAACGAAAACGGCGTAGAATTTTAAAGCCTTCTTAAAAGTCTGTCGGTGGTGCCACCGACTGTATGTCGGTATCAATTTATCGGTGAGGGTTCCTTGCCATCACTGTTTCTCCATCTATAGGTGGCTCGGTGTCAAATAGTTGGCATAAGGCCCTTTTACTTTTCCATTGGCCGACAAACACGGTGTAGATTTTTTGTGATCTCCTAATCGCAAGGGCGTTGGCGGGGCATCGTATCATATATATTGTAAGATGATAATGTCCTTATTAAATTGTATTATTACCCGCCTAATACGGAATTTCCATGCTAAGCCTATGGAGCCTACAGATCGCTACTGCATAGAATACGGACCTCCGGAATCTCATAGGAGAATACGGCTTTCTGGGCCACCTGACGGGCATTATCTAATTTATATTTATACAATGCACGGCGCTTAGGTAGAATTTCTAATTATTTACAAGATTTTTTCCCTAATAATTACTCGAGAGGTGAGTAATAAATACGATATTACCATGATTTCGATCTGTGTGGCCGTATTCTCCTTGTAGTTAACACTATGTAATACTCCCCGCTATCGCTTGGAGTTTTACTACACGTCAACTACGCGGAGAATACGGCCACTCAGATCAATGGACACAACACTCAGATCGGTGACATCAATGGACACAACACTTAACACAGAAAACAGCAAACTGAAATAATATGTGCGGCCACTCACACCCATAACATGCACAGGTTTAATTGAATATGGAATATTTGCTGACCACCTTGTTTGAGTTGAAAGCAGACACAATATCGAGACTGATAGAATGAATATCAATGCGCCGCTCTATTTTACTGACGCGTGGAACTATAGAACCAATCACACCTGACTCAAACCACGGCCATTGTTAGATCACGTTGTTACGTCAAGTGGTTACGTCGTGGCTGACTATTGGACTCTTGGATGTGTGTTGACACGCCCACCATTAAGGTAACTCATTCTAGTCCTACCTCCAGGAAACTTCGGGTGGAAGGGGGGATACTCTGATAAAATATTCATACTCTTCAGGCAAAATGAAAAATAAATGCGGAGAAGTGCAGATTTTACAAGAACAATTTTACTTGTGAGATGTTTATTGGCTCATGGGATGTGGGAAATATTTGGAAATCCCAAGACTACGTGTATGTATTGGCGCATAGTGGATCGAAGTGTGTTGGAATACGTCGGAATGGGTTTCCAGAAAACGAAAGGTGACCATATGCATCGTACTGACATATACCACGACACAAGAAGGTTAAGAAATTCTGTGTCATCGAGTGCCCTAATAGTGTCGGAAACTTGCCGTTGTACATCGGTCGCTCAGTGGGCTGGATCCTTTAACTATATGTACTACCTCTACATTACCCCACGCTGTCCAAGACTCCTCGAACCTCTTTCCGTATGAGGTGCCCCCCTCCCTCTTTCATCCCAACATACTGTTGCTGACCGTAGCAATTCACCTGCAGAGCAAAATGTTCAGGGCATAAATTGTATTATTAAAGTCGATATTTTCCTGCGTCATGAGCCAATGGTTCAATTGAAGACTTGGCTGTTTATCCATATTCACATTGACAATAATCGTTGGTTTTGTGGACAGGCGGTCATAAACCACAAGTAGATGACGCGTAGTACCACACAATCGTTAGCGAGGGCTTTACGATGTAAACCTTGAGTGGTTTACAGAGCCGCCTTTCCAGAAAACCATTGTTTGTTGTATTTTTTCGCTATATTCTCTTGTAAATTATAGGTTCTCTCTATTCCGTTGTCGCAAGCGGTGGTGACAGAAGGTGAATTTCAGCTGAGCCACGTCTACATACATATCTCTTGTAAATCATACCCAAGAACGGCCATAGTAAGGTATATATGTACAGGGGATTTGGACACGTACAATGGTTGTGGTATCTGACAGCTATTGAACAATGGGCAGTGGTTTACTGAGACTCCTACATTTTCGATGAGGACTTTTTACGAGGATTTTGTATAGGATTGATAGCCAATAACAATCCTCATTTTATCCTACCCCTAATATAAAATCCCATAGGCTTAACATTGAATTTCCGTATGCGCCCGTATGTCGCATACGGATAAAACATCGCTCCTAGGAGCGTACAATAAAATGGACCAATCAGAGATCAGCAGCTGAAAGCGACTCCTAGAGTTTTGGCTCCGGATATCACTCGACTCCAGTCGTCGCATACGGGAGCCCAGATTAAAACTCATCCGGTTTTACGTTAGAACCCTAGCGGCAGAATCAATCAAAATATGGGTAGAGCCTAGATCACATGATTTAGTCGGTCTAGTATATTTAAGATGTTTTCTAGGTAAAGAATTTCTCCATAAATACTCATATATTATTCTATGTAGATTGTTTTTTAGTTCAGTGATATATCGTAATAACAGAATTCCAAGAACTCTAACAATTTATCTTTTGTAACATAGTTTGGTACTGGTAGGATATTTTACAGACAGCTTTACAACGTAACTGTAGAAAACCCCTTAAATGCTTAATTACAGATCACTTCTCTCTTTATTAGGTGCAGAGTATTAGGAGCAAATAATTTGCTTTAATGTAATTTCTGTAGTATCGCATCTATAGTATAATAAACATTAGTAGCAGGGTTTGTTATAAAGAGGTTTTATCGTATTTCCCAATACAAATTATCAAAGAATTGAATCTGAGTCAGGAGCCAATGCAGTGAACGGTGTTTTTCAATGTGGCAGTGTTAGTCTACAGTGCCTCCGAAATTAGCTCAAATGGTCGTCTCCTGCCCCCTGACCACGTGACGTTAAATATGCAGGAGGCTGGAGAGGCCGTCCCATTAATAGATACACGCCCTGTAGTCTCGTAACTGTGGGCTGAGGAGATCTACCTGACCCTGACCTCTGTGAGGAGCAGGGCCACGCACTATCCAAGTAGATATCCTACGCTCTACTTCCTGCGGCCGCTTGTATCTCTGCACCGAACTGCCTGTTTGGGACAGAATCTGTCCCATCCGCCAGTTTTTTCAAATATCCTAAATTCTCAGGGATTTGGGGTTTATTTTGTGTACTTCTTGTAAATAGAGATGAACATTTTTATTTGGTAAATAATATACACTAATTTCTGTTGCTATTTATATAAAGCCAGATAGAATCTCTGGGATTACTTTCTACAGTGTATAGCACCTTATGTGTTATTGGGTTTTGTTTTGTAGACATGACACATGTGCTCACTTGAAGGGGCAGTCTAATCAACTGTGGATTCACATAATAAAGTGGTTTAGAACTAAAAACAAAACAGCAGGATTGTCTATTGGGCTTATTTAACAATTCCCACATTTCACAACTCATAATATATGAGTTCTTTGAGTTTCAAAACTTTTGACAGTTGTCTTTGAATCTGAAATTTTAGCTGGTTCCCCTGTCCTTATTTAGATACCAGGGAACTAGCATTGGGCTGAGGCAGAGATTAGCAAGCGCTAGTGCCACGAAAGGGAGGAGAGTGAGGGCCACGCTGCCCCCCTCTGCCAGCTCCCTGCCCTACGATTAGTACAAGTACACAGGTGAGCAGAGTACACCTGACCGCAGTACCCAGATAGAACCGAAGGATTTTGAAAAAGAAATTTAAAATATGTTCTCTGTTTATGATTGGAAATAACTATTGGAAAGAAAAAGAGTAGTGTCGTATAGAGTAAATCAAGGTAGAAATATCATCCTCATATTCACATCATCTACCTTATTTACTATATTATTATTATTATCTTAATACTTGATGGATTAATATGTGAAGCTGATTTGTTGAGAATATTTTTGTATTTTAAGCACGGTGGAAGATCTCACTTCGGTGAGAACCGATGTCAAATAAATAAAAAATAAAAAACCTCAATGTCCTCTCAGCTGGCACACCCGATGCAGTCAGGAAAGCAGTGTTGCTTCTTCATTTTATGAGAAAATGGTATCTTCTTGAGCGTGGAGTTAAAAAGAAACATTATATAGTTAAGAGGTTTGGGTTGTATTCAGTTTATGGGTCATATTGTGTAAAATGTGTTTGGGATTTTTCTGTTTTCTTTTGTTTTCTGGGTCATTTTCTGTAACT
This sequence comes from Alentia gelatinosa, assembly GCA_950022655.1. Taxonomy (NCBI): domain Eukaryota; kingdom Metazoa; phylum Annelida; class Polychaeta; order Phyllodocida; family Polynoidae; genus Alentia; species Alentia gelatinosa. The sequence continues at coordinate 16,718,729 of OX465592.1, forward strand.
CACTTACACCCAGTCAACTTCCCATTTCTACAATTGTATCTTTATGATTAAAATACATCAAGCACCGGTGGGTTAATTAGGTATTGTGGTCTCCAGTGATTGATCATGGTCAGCTGGGCACGCCTCTAGGACACTGGTCCTGTGCACATGTCGCTTCAGCACGTATACGGTGAAGGGATTGGTGATCTTTAGCAAGCTCAAAGTCTATGTGACTAATATAAAAGTATGTGACTAATATAACCTCCAGGCAAAGTATATGGGTGTTTTTTCCACGCTGAAATATGCAGTCAGTATACCACCAACAGACTTTTAATGCAACTAAAAATGTCGACTGGTGCCGATTTTGTCAGCTAATTGAAACGAGGTCATATACAGATAGCTTTGACACATGCAGGATTCCATGGGTTGGACGATTTGGGGCAACTTAATTCAACACTTATAGACAACCCTATGGACGGCTAATGCAGCGTTTCCACCTGCCGACGAAAAGGTGACCGATTATATGCACCCCTCCTATAAATCGGTCGGTAGCTACAACTACAAAATCACCGGTGTCTCTTTGTCTTTCTCATGTGTACGTAAAAGGTGTGCGTAGTCGGTAAAACTGAGATAGTCGCCGACTGAGTTTTGACAATCAAATCCATTTCGCTACCGATATATTCAACAAACAAGTCAGTTGGCGGTACTAGATTATGTAACATTTGAAAACCAAAATCGTTAACCCTTTTTGTTTCCACTTGACGACCGATCGAGCTTGACAATGTAACAAAATCGGTTGGCAGTGCTTAAGGCGATAATCGGTGGTTATAATCGGAAGGCGGAAACACCACACAAGACTGTCTTAGCGAATAAACTTTAATATTATTTAGCAGTAAGCCGAGTGCAATTTGTAGAAACCGAACGAGAGTTAGACTTGACAATGTTTATGCCACGACGGGAAGGTCGCGTATTACTACACGAGGCGTAGCCAAGTGTAGTGAGGAGCAGGCCTGACCAGAGTGGCATTGACATTGACAATTCTAACTCGAGTTTGGTTTCGTATTTATCCTACCTCGTCTATGCTTTTGTATTACTAAAAGATAAATATTGAGTCGATGACCAACAGAACTTTTTTTCATAGTAGCAGACATCCTGCTCTCTGATTGGTCAATATTGTCATTAACCTAGTGGCATAAAAAGCACTTTATGTCACGGCCTGCCACATAAAATTTCCCTATGTTCAGTCTATGGCGGTTTTTTATTAGGGGTAGGATAAGGTACAGAACCGAGTCTTCATGTAGGAGCCTAGATTATTCAATGTCCAGACCCCAGGTCTATAATGATATAAACGTATTTCATCAGGCCATTCCAGGTGTGTCTTTGTCTAGTGACCGGTCTAGATTGAGGCAGGGAAAGCACGGGGTCAAAGTTCAACTATCTGCCTTAGCCTCATCCTCCCACACTAAGCCACCAATCAACAGCTTCGTAACATAACGCGTAGGCCCAGCGGCGGAGGGACACACATATAGAAGGGACGCAGGTGAACCGCCCACAATAGGCCGTGGGACACGGACAAGAGATGCTCAAGGTGTTATTTGTCAGTCCGGAGTGGTCATTTCCTTAATGGTCGTTGGAGTGCCGTGGGCGGCTGGTAGTTAAGAACGATAAACGAACGAACGACGTTAAGCATGTAGGAAGAAGCCTCGAAGAAGACAAGGTCATTTTCCACTTACCGACTCTTGGTATTGATAGATTTGTCAGAGGCCTGAGACTGACTGTAAGCAATTTACCATTGGCCGATTATTCAGCACCGATCTGCAGTCGGGAATCACCGACCGATATTTTTGGTATACCAACGCCAGATTGGTATATGGAAATAAGACTTGTAGAGATAAGCTCACTGATTAATTGTTCATAGATTACATGATAAGGCCACCACCGACTGACAGAATCAGAACGCTTTGATTTCATCTTTGAAGTTCAATATTTTAGCGGGAAATTTAGATCAGTATCAAAATGCAACATGCAGTAGAAACAAGGCATTCACTGCACCCTCATTGATTATTTAAAACCGACGTGTAGACGGTGGCATCACCGACAAACTTATAGAAGGACTCAATTAATCAGTGCCGTTTCGTTGTCTAGTGGAAACTTGCTTTATAGGCCATTTCCCACCACAAAGCAGGTTATTCGGCTCCAGATTAGTGAATGGAAACAGCTTTTTATTTGAAATGGTCACCGATTGATTTAGTGAGGATTACATGATAAAGCCACCACCATTCGACATGGTCAACAACAGACAAAAACAAAACGCATGGTTTTATCAGAACAATTTGATTGGTATGGGCCTGTAAAATGCAGGAGAAACAAAGTAGGCCTACATGAATACCCGTCACCCTCACTGACTATTTGATACCGATGCGCAGTCAGCAGCATCACCAATCTACATTGTTGAAGCCTGTTTCCATTAGCCGATTATTTAGCACTGATCTACAATCGGGAACCACCAACAGATGTTTATGTGTACACCATAGCCGCATTGGTGGATGGAAACGATACTTAAAAGAATGTTCAGCAATCAATTTTGAATGAGTTATGTAATCAGGCCACCACTGATGTTCTATGGGATGATTAAGTCAGCATGTACCCGGAAAATACAGTAGAAACAGTGAGCACAATGCGTCCTTGCTGATTATTTGATACAGACTTAGAGTCAGTGGCAGCACCAACAGACCTTTAAGCCGGGCTCCCACCTATCACGATTCTGGTCCCGATTGGCCTTACCACGGCCTTCCCGCCACCATTCCGATTCTATCTCCAAAATCGTGGTAGGTGGAACAGGTTTCTGCGATTCCGTCTACGATACTTCACAACAGGCTGCAATTGAAAACACCAATCGTAGAGGTCCCGATAAAATCCAACATGTTTTTTTTTTCGTAGCCTGTCGTGGCCTATTGGAGGTGATTCAACAGGAAAATATCTCTTGCGGGTGAAATTATTGGCGGAAAATTATGAAATTCTGGAATTAGGTAGGGCGCATATAGATGTATATAGATATTTTTTGATTTGATGGTATTAGTATCTGAACAATAGCATTATGATGTCGTAAATACCTTTAAAAGATTATCAAGATTCATCAAATATTTCCAGAATTATAAAATATTTCAATATCAAAACTCAGCCTGAGATCTGAATTGATACACTGGTCGAATCGTGACCATAGTTTATGTTCTTGGTCCACCCAAGGCGTTTCTGAGCTCTACGATTTCAAACCATGTCCACGATTTGAAACTATCTGGGACCTCCCGATAGGTCGCGATTTGGGCATTTCAAATCGTAGCTATCGGGTAGTATGTCGTAGACCATCGTGGTAGTTGGGGGCCCGGCTTAAGGGTAACTAGAAAGGTCGATGCCACTTGGAAAGGAGGTTTTAGGGCAACTGAAATAATCGGTGCAGTTTTCCTCGGTCAATGGAAAATGACTTTATTCAGCACTATTTGTGCAAGAAGACATGCAAGACAGTATTATATATAGAATTCATGTGTTAACAGTGAAATATACGGGTACCTAGAATCACGGAATTGCAACATTAATCCATAACCCTAGGCAAACGTTTTCATTTAATGAAGATGCTATATTTGTGAAATGAAATAACTGGTGGACTAAATAAAGCTGCATTTTGAGCAGGTAGGTGAAGCTAACAGCAGGTAACAAACAGAGAGCATGATGCCAAAACATGCCGCCATAAGATTAACAAAGGCAAAGAGAGGATGGGAGGTAGACAGCACTCTTTTCAATCAACACATGGTGTGTTTGTCAAACTATGGGAACTCAAGCTACATCGCCTCACAAGTCTGAATGAAATAATTTCGGATGTATAAAAACGTAGCACATGGTATTTTTTTTCCGATGAGTCGTTTCTTCTATATGTTTTCCCTTAATTTTTGGGAATAATACGTAATCCATTCCTTCATCTTATGAGTTGAACATTTTGGAACAATCCGTGTTAGATGACTGAGACTTTAAATCCTGTAATATACAACACACCGATAACTTATCATGTTGATTCGCCTTTTAATGTTAGTTTTGGTGGTTTTTTTAATACATCACGCCAGGACTATTCATTATTTAGAACATATAGAGACATGCTATGTCCCTTTAAATCCCCCTAACCCGGCTTTTACTAAAGAAAATATTTGGCCACGATCCTAGAATCCAAGATTATTACAGATTCACTATATGTTTTTAGAAATATGTTTATTCGACGATAAAAAGTTCAAATATACCGAAAATCGTGTTCTTCCACTCAGTTCCGTCACGGAATACAAAGAGGTGAACAATCAAACATCATACAACATAAGGCATAACGCGGCTATTACCATGAATAACACAATTGCTCATTTCTTTTCACATCGATGAAATATTGCCAGGTCTAAACTTAACATTTCCATGAGTTTTCTGCCCCTATATCATGCAATATGGCTGCACCTTCTAATACATTCGGCTAATGAAACGTTCGCAATATAACAGGGCCGTTAATCTTATACTCAAATTGATTTTGTTTAATGTAGTCCGTATTTCGATTGGCACATTTTAAAAGATAAAAAAAAACCGACAACAATAAAATGAACTATTTTCACATCATATACAATGGTGCAGTAAATGGTTTTGCTATCACTCTTATCATTCATCAATTAACATTGATACCTATAGTGCATTTTCAATTTCCAATCATCACTCATAACTTCAGACAGAGGACACAACTATATAATGAGAGTAACATAACAATGTATGCATGGCCTGTTTGTATCAGTTGCATAATAACACTCAGTCTGTTTAATTTCAGGGCCGCCTGGTCACATGAGGTGCTGATGTCTGCTGCAGATACAATCATAGCCGACCCTCTACTCGTCAGGTGTAGATCAAACAGCAAACTCCGCCGCGACTCCGAGACCACACAAAGACAGATTGCCTAACGTATTGAACCCGCTGTGCGGAGGCCTGAGTCCCGATGCCACAGGGGTCGCTTGGGCTTACGGCTACAGGAAGGATACATGCCAAGGTTTCATTAGGATAGGATGCATTTGAACGGGAATAAGGGAGACATACACATACGGTACGTCTAATGAGATACCTGGACGTTATTGCGGATATGTAAATATGGATGCACACATTGGAAAGGAGAACCATGAGAGAAGAAACTTACAATTCTGCAAACAGATACGTAGAGAATGGATACCAGAAGCACTATGTTCATCAGGCCAGCACTAGGATTGTTCTTGATCTGAGTTGTTCATATCCCAGTTAGACACTGGGACTGCAGACCAGTTAGCAGGAAATCACATCTACAGAAAATATTGAATAATGGTTACAGCAAGTGATGCTAATTACAGAGCACTAAACAAAGTAATGGTCGGACAATAGAGACTTGTAACAGATAGTATGTTCATCATCGATGAATGAGCATGGAATTATCAACAAAATAACATGATATAGTTTATATTCAGTCTAAGGATATTTTCTGTATCCCACTTGTAGCCCGGTCAACTTGCCATTTCTACAACTTCCTTTCAGGGATCGAAATATATTACGGAACAGTAGGATAACAAAATATTTCAGTCTCTAGTGATTGCTCGTGATCAGTAAGGCACGCCTCAAAGACACTGAGCCAATGGCCCTTCGCAACTTTCCCAATGCCACAGAGTTGGCACGTAAATAGTGACAGAAGGATTTTGGTGCAAAAAGAGTCTATTCAAACTCTCCCTAACCTAGGCAGCCTATATGAGCGTATGGCCCACGCTCAAAAATAATCAGTAACTGGTTGAAATAAAGCTGGATGCTCATCTACCGATTTAGGGTTGAACGATTAGTTCACAAATCGTAGAGGAATCGGTCACCTTGTCGTAGGCAAATTACGTAACCCCTCGCTCGACCCGCGGCCCTCGAGGAGAGGGGCTAGTCAGTATTATTCCTAAGGAAATCAGTCTACACCTACCGACATATATACGCACACTGATAAAATCGGTGTATGGTCCACCGATCGCTAGGGGATGGGAAAACCACAACTTGTCGGTGACAAAAAGGACGTCTGAAGGAGGTGGTTCACTAATCGTTGATTAGCCTTGCCTAGCTGTCCTACATCTACCGACTCAGTTAGGATACCTCGCCCAAGACAAATAACCCTCCGTTTGTCGCCGACAAACGTACATAAATGTTCCGAAATCGGTAGATGGGCATTGGCCTTAAAGACAACGATATTGTATACTAATGGGATCTTTTAATCTATTGAATCCATATAGGTAAATAAGTACCTTGATTTGTGATTTAGCGAAGCGTCACTCAAGGAGTGAATAAGAAAGAAGATGGCTTTGGGCAACATGCTTCGTGTTATAAACAACTTACGCGACGAACTGCCGCAGAACACCATCCTTACCCACGTGCAGTCCAAGTTCGCCTCCGGAGCTGAGAATGATGACTTTTCCCACATTTACCGCCGCAAGTCGCGCCTTCAGATGTGTCTGATCAGTGCCTGCGTGTGCGGCATCGAGTTTTGTTACGCAGCGGAGACAGCTTTTGTCACTCCTATTCTCCTACAAATTGGGGTGCCAGTGATGTACATGACTCTTGTTTGGTGTCTCAGTCCCATATTGGGTATTTTCATCGTACCCTTACTCGGATCCATGAGTGACAATTGCCCGTACCGGATGGGCCGACGACGACCATTTATCCTCTTACTCTCTTGTGGCATTGTTGCTGGCCTCATTTTAGTTCCTGAAGGAAAATCTATCGGGAAGTTACTTGGGGATATATATGCAGTGCATGTTCCTTCCAGTCCCGATGTCACCGTGCCAGGGTATACCAACTACACCACATCATCCACATATCCCGGTGAACAGAGCGAAAACCAAATGTCGTCTGATACACTTACCATGACATTGAGTCCAGAAACAGAAGAGACTTCTTCGCAGGAGACCGGGTGGCATCGCTACCCACATCCTTGGAGCATCCTCTTTACTGTCGTAGGTGTGGTCTTGTTGGATTTTAGCTGTGATGCCTGTCAATCTCCATGCCGGGCTTATATGCTAGATGTAACCACCATAGAAGACCATCCCGTTGGCCTGAGTACCTTTACCATACTTGCCGGGATGGGAGGATCTCTTGGGTATGTTTTCGGGGGAATCCACTGGGGTAGCACCAAGGTGGGCGTCACTTTCGGAAGCCATGTGCGAGTGGTGTTTTCCATAGTGTTGGTCATGTATATCATATGTTTACTCCTCACTGTCACTTCCATTAAAGAAATACCTCTCGACAAACTAGGGGTGAGCAAAGAGGACCTCCAAGTCAAGAAGAAGAAGAAAGATGGTCGTAAATACCAGAAGTTCACCAATGAGGATGACGACGAAGATGACATCGAGCAAAAAATTGTCAACAATGGTGAGGTCAGGAAGTATGGACTGGAGGAGACATCCTTGTCCATCGATAAATCGGAAGAGGTCCATACAGAGTTAGCTGAGACTAGGGAGAAAGGAGACCAGAGGACCATTGAACTTCCTTCCTACCAGAACCAGATTCCAGACAAAGACAATGCCACTTCTGGGAAGAACCCAGAACCCAATGTGCCAATACTTGAGCCCGTCTCACTGAAAACCTACCTCAAGTCCATAGTTCAGATGCCTAGGAGTTTATTCATATTGTGCCTCACAAACCTGTTTTGCTGGATGTCTCTAGTATGTTACTCCTTATACTTTACGGACTTTGTGGGTCAGGCAGTGTTCGGTGGGAACCCATCGGCACCAGAAGGCAGTCCAGACCATGTGACTTACCAAACAGGAGTGAGGACAGGGTCCTTTGGCATGGCCCTCTACTCCCTCTCATGCTCCCTCTACTCCCTCGTCCTGGAGAGGGTCATTCAACGATTCGGTAAGTGTGTCTACTTATTATCAATCGTATATAAAATCCGCATTGAAAATATATGAGGACTCAGACAACCACTACCCATCTTTTAAAAACTGTCAGATATCACAACCATCGCATACTACAGAGCTCATATCCTATCGAGTTTGAATAGCATACTAATTCACAAGGCAAAGCCGAGTAAATTATTATGTGATTCAAACGAGACGGGATGGACTTCTGACCCTAAACTTGAATAGTTTTTTTAAAATTTAGCATACCCTTCACATTGAATATGGGCTTACATTTGTGACATAATCCTCGATTGAGTATCTTTTTTGAATACTCAATGGGTATTGGGTACGAGTTTGAGACCAATGTTAAGGCTATAAGGGCAATGCACCAGGGATGAAGTAAAGATTCAAAACTATGGTATATTGTCTCAAAGCAATTGTATACGGGAAAATAGTCCTTTCCTGCTACAGATTAAAAATACTTCATAATGGAATATTCTTTCATATATGGCAATTCCAGGGAATAAGTTACTCGGGAAGAGAGACATAAGATACGACAAAAACAGTCTGGTTGACAGGCTGCTCTCTTAACCGCTCGAGGATGACGCCGTAATACACTCGCTAACACTCATGTATTGCTATGCATCAACCCCTGTTGGTTTACGGCCGCCTGTCCACAAAACCATCTATTGTATAGACAATGATCAAATGTATGGTGTATATATCTAATTAATCAAAAGATGTACCCAATTAGGATTTCTAGAAATACTTTGTAATACAAGATTTTTTCATATAACACAGATTTGGAGGGTTGATGACAATAAAAACAATAGTGGTTTTCTCTAGGTGCAGAGATCGTGAAACACCAAACTATTACTACCTTATATGCAGGCGCGGACGAACAGACCTTTATGTTATATTCCTATATACCTATGGACGAACACTATGATTACATAATGCTGCTGGGGGTGGAATAACTTGTTTATACTGCCCTAGGTTGCCACGTGACCAAAAGCTACAATCGGTGAATTAAAAAAAGGCGGATATTACCGATTCAGGCCTTACAAGGTGGTTTAAAAACTCCCCGTAGTAGCAGAGTGTATATAACAACTAAGTATGGAGGTATTTCATATTGGACAACAGTACAAAATAGTTTAGATAAAAGGAATAATCAGCGAGGGCACAATCGGCGTGGTCTTGAAGCCTGCAAAATGTAAACATAGTGCATCGAAGTGGCTATGACGTCACTGTGACATTGTGGCATAGCAACATGCATAGCAACATGCAGAGTTGCTATAGAACCAGCGGGAAATCGGCGGGATGAAAACATAGCAGTTGTAGTTACTCTATAAGGGTGGACATTGCTTCACATTTGATCTGCGGTCAGCGAATCGCCGATTTTATGGATATATGAAGGTATATAGGACTAGGGAAACTAAGTACCGATGAAAGAAAGTCAAAGTTACTCGGTAAAGGTCGGAAACATTACTGTCCGCGGCCAAGGCCTTGGGCAGTAATATTTCCGTAACCCTTACCTCGTAACTTTGACTTTCTTTAACCGGAACATAGTTTCTCTCTTTACTATATACCCATGCCGTATTTACTGTAAATATGTACCATTTTGACATATAACGTAAAAATACTGTACGGACCACTGGTCCGTACACTAAAATACGGACCACCTTGCAAAACACGTTTATTAACATATCGGTTGTTAAAAATTAAATTAATGATTTTTTTTAAAATTTTGGGTATCTAGTAAATATATAACGTCCCATCATGCTTGTACAAGTCACATAACTCGATGATTATTTACCGTTTGTACGGAACTCGGCATAAATGCCTCGTTCCGTACAAACCATAAATTACCATCTCGTTCTGTGACTTGTACAGCATGGTCAGGACGTTCTATATAATTACGTATAGAGACACGGGTGGTAATCGTCTGGGACGCCCAAGAAGTCATATTCGGGTTACTAAAACCTAAGTTAACAAAGTCCCTGGTGCAGTGTATATCAAAGACGTGGATGGTGTCCTGCTGCTGTATGTGGGTAGTAGATAATAATAGAGGTGTCTGGACTTCAATAATGCATGGTCTCTCAGGCAATCTATATCTTAACGCTTCCAACCATAGGGTGCTGATCGTATCAACGTTTAGAGGGCCTGCCTTGTTTTTCTCACTGATAATTATATCTTTAAATCCTCAATAAGTGCCCAATGTAATAAACCACCATGAATAATTGATTGTCGCGTAGAACAATGTAATTAATTGCCCTACTGTCTGCCTGGCGGGGAAGAAGCCCGGTGCTTGCTTCGCGGGACGAGCCAGAGGAGGCCTATTTGCCGCACAGGAATACTTCAGAGAGAGCCAAGTAATTAGTGCTTAGTGCTCCGCCACATTCTTTGTGAGAATAGACCAGGAAATCGATGTAAAATCATGATTAGGAAAAAGAAACAGCTAGGAATTAAGAGATGTTTGATTGGAGATCACATCTGACGCTGTAGATACTGGTATCTCTGAGGTGCAAGTGGTTCTGCTTATAATCGTTGTATTTGACATCTACCACGTAAATCAATACAACTCATGCCGACGCCTATAAAAGGCAACAATAAAATAATTACATTTATATTCAGTATTATTGGATATGTATATTACCCTATGTTCAGGGGCCAGATGCAACCAGGTAAGTATCATTGATTACAGAACAATGCCAGAACAATAGAGTCTACTGCAAACAGTGTAATGTGAAAATTGTATGGTTATATATTGTATATTCTGCCACAGAAATGAATGCGAGACCACATAGCTGCAGGTGTGATGTACAGCTTTTCCTGAGCTGAAGCTTTGTCAGTTTATCAAAGTATAACATTTGCCAGAGCTTCAATACACACATAAGAGAAGTGAAAACATTTTAACACCAATGCAAATTTCAAAGATCCCTCATCGAAAATGCGTTTAATTTGAAGGAAATTCATACGTCTATATTGACTACATTAATCAGCTTAGCTTTATCTGATACAGGTTTTTATATATTGGCCGACAAAATTGGCACCGAGTGTGTGAGTTAGCCTTAGGCCCAGTTTATACCTGCCGACTGGAAATGCACCGATAAGATATGAGCACAATAAAAGTCGGTTGATGGTGTTCCCCTTTAAAATATCGGTAACGATTATCGGTGATACTCCATTGAGTCATTGAGGCATTTATACCCGACGACTAGGAATCGGTGACTTAGATGTGAAAGGGCCCTTTTTCTCGAAATGTACAGCTGTTTGCAATTGGAGTGTTTTTCAAAATCCCAGCTCCCTTCGCCGACGATTTCGGAGGGGTTTGAAATCGTTGGACGCCTCGTGCTGCCATTTGGGGTTGAGCGATCGTTGACCATGTCTGTATTTTTATTTACACCTTTCACTATTTTGACGGGAACGGTGATAATCGTCCAGAATATAGAATCGGTGGTGATAATCGGTAGGTGAAATCTGGGCCTAAAGGTTTGCTGATGGTGCAACCGACTGTCTGTCAGTATCAAAGAATCTGTGAGGGTGTAGTGTATGCATTATTTCTACTTTATTATCCATCGTGTACAAAGCCCCCATTGAAAAAGTATGGGGACTCAGTAAACCACTACCCATCATTTAAAACCTGTCAAATACCATAATTGTGGTATACGGATTTAAACCTGTGGTATACGGCCTCAAAACCATGGTATACGGGAAAAATAGTCCCTTTTGCTATAGAGCAAAGAAATAGTTCCTAGTGTTATACCTGTTAACATGACAATTACTGAGTTTAATTTATTCGAAAAGATGGATAATAAATGCAACAAACGATGATTTCGTGGACAGGCAGCTTTGTAAACCACTCGCGGTTGACGTCGTAATACACTCGCTAGCGCTCGTGTCTTACTACGCGTCAACCACTCGTGGTTTATGGCCCCCTGTCCACAAAACCATCGATTATTGTCCATGTATTTCCCGGGTCCATGCAGATTCAATGTTCACATCAAAACATTCAGGATCATCGATAATCATCGTTTTTGATTCAGTCAGCCTGTGAGACAAACAGTCGGAGATGGCTTTATGCCATAATCCATGCCAAATTAATCACTGAGCAGTTATCTTCATGTCTCGCTTATTTAAGCAATGAGAACTGTACTATATAGACAATAATCGATGGTTTTGTGGACAGGCGGCCGTAAACCATGAGAGGTTGACGCGTAGTAATACACGAGCGCTAGCGAGTGTATTACGACGTCAACCGCGAGTGGTTTACAGAGCTGCCTGTCCACAAAATCATCGTTTGTTGCATTTATTATCCATCTTTTCGAATAAATTAAACCCAGTAATTGTCATTTTAAAGGGTATAACAATAGGGACTATTTCTTTGCTCTATAGCAAAAGGGACTATTTTTCCCGTATACCATGGTTTTGAGGCCGTATACCACAGGTTAGAATCCGTATACCACAGTTATGGTATCTGACAGGTTTTATACACTGGGTCGTGGTTTACTGAGTCCCCATACATTTTCAATGAGGGCTTTGTATACGATGGATAATAAATTAATGAATTTGATAGATATTATTATCCGTGGTATACAAAGTACCCATTGAGAATGCATAGACTTAGTAAACCACTAACCATTAATTAGAAACTGTCAGAAATCATATCCATGTTATACGGATTCAAGTTCGTGGTATAAAGCCTCAAAGCAATTGTATGAGCGAAAATAGTCCCTTTGTGCAATAGAGAAAAGAAATAATCCCTCTTGAAATACACTTTGGTATGGCATTTCCTGGTGGCTCTGTAAACCACTCGAGTAAACCACCTGCCATTGTAGCAAAAGAATGTACTAGGGAAGATAGATTATAGATGGAACAAACGATTATGCTTTTTGACAGGAGCCTCCTTAAGCCACTCAACGTGTCAATCGGTGCTGAGGAGCATGAAAATTAGTTCTTTAGTAACTGAGCTTCTGCCAGTCGAAACAGAAGATTTAAAAAAGGTTAGCTGAGAACATGTCACATGGTCAACCTTGGTATGAGAAATTCAGCAGGAATATTTGATACCGAGCAGTGATATGTAACTATGAAGTGTTAGGCAACAGTCATAAGAAAATAACAGCATTATTTGTTTACTTGCAGGTGCACGCCGTGTCTATATCTGCAGTCAACTCGTCTACACTGTAGGCAGCTTACTGATGGCACTGATACGCCACCCAGTGGCTGTCATCTTATTATCGCCCTCTGCAGGAATAATGTACGCCACCCTATTCACCATGCCCTATGTGCTTGTCGCTAACTACCACTCGTCTAACAGAGTAAGTACAGGAATCATGTACGCCACCCTATTCACCATGCCCTATGTGCTTGTCGCTAACTACCACTCGTCTAACAGAGTAAGTACAGGAATCATGTACGCCACCCTATTCACCATGCCCTATGTGCTTGTCGCTAACTACCACTCGTCTAACAGAGTAAGTACGGGAATCATGTACGCCACCCTATTCACCATGCCCTATGTGCTTGTCGCTAACTACCACTCGTCTAACAGAGTAAGTACGGGAATCATGTATGCCACCCTATTCACCATGCCCTATGTGCTTGTCGCTAACTACCACTCGTCTAACAGAGTAAGTACAGGAATCATGTACGCCACCCTATTCACCATGCCCTATGTGCTTGTCGCTAACTACCACTCGTCTAACAGAGTAAGTACAGGAATCATGTACGCCACCCTATTCACCATGCCCTATGTGCTTTTTGCAAATTATCACTCTCCGTTGAATAATCCAGGATATGTCCTACAAATTAGTACCGTCCTTGTGGAAATGTCCTTATATAAACTTTTTAGGTTAAGTGAAGGACAGGATAAAGTGTTGGTGGACCAAAATCGTTTCATGACAAAATCCTGAGGGTGGGAATTCTTTCCAAATTGCCCTAACTCGTCCAAACTTGTCCTCTGAAAAGGACAGCTAGAGGGCAGTCCTAGATGTAGCCAGATCTTGAAATATAGTATAATAACATGTTATTTCTACTGTAATCAGCAGTTTTACTCCAAAAATATATGGTATCTATCTAATGCGAAAGGCTGAGCATCATTTTGAAGATGAAAGAACCCGCAATGATCATAGATTTCTGCAACGACTCCTCGCTGGATCGTGAAACAATTATGGAGCCTCAGAATGTTGCTTAGCACTGTCTACCTCGAGAGGGTGACCTAACTATTAGTCTCCAAGGACTTGTCCCGCACATGTCCTGAGAAAATTTGTGTTACAAGTAGGATAATTTGTAGGAAGGATTTCATTGTCCACCGAGGATCTAGTTTTTGAAAGGACATTTGGCAAGGATCGTCAAAGACCTCCTCCATCCTGAGTTAGATCTTATCCTCCAGCACTAGGATACATCCCGGATTATTCAACGGGTTCCAGTAATCATTTATATCGCCCTATTCGCCATGGCCTTCGTGTTTGTTGCTTACTGCCATACGTCTACCTGAGAAAGTACAGGAATCATGTATACGCCACCCTATTCATCACCCCTTATCTGGTTGTCGCCATCTACCACTCGTCTAATACAATGATCATTCAAAAAATTCACTTGAATGCATGCTCTTTGGCAAAAGGACTTTCCCTTACCCTGGCCTATGCTCACTACTGAAGAGCACTTGGCTGGTAGATAATACGTGACGAATATCACTAAACAGTTAATTCGCTTGTCCTTATATGGTTTTAGTAATGTGGTGTTGTTCTGGTCCGAAGTAGTTTGGCAGTAGTATAGGGTCTTTGCCTTTACCATATGATTAAAGTCAGCTAATGTGAGGGAAATCAGCAAAAGCATGACACCACGGCCCCTTCGTTGGAGCATGGTATTCTGTGTTCTGTCAAACAGTAAAATGCCATCGCAATGTTTCCACATCTTTTTTTTGTGACTTATTTTGAATGTGTCCTGATTCACACAGCCTAAACTGACTCAGCATTAGTCCTCGACTCCCCCATCAACCTCGTCCTCCAGACTACCCCTCCCCCTACACCCCCACACCCCAACACACACACGCAGAGCCCCACACCCCACCTTGATGTTTGCCACAGAAGACCCTGTTGCTGGTTCCCCTCATGATCAGATCAAAGTAAAACGGGCCGCCGTGTGGGAACCAGCGACGTAACGCGGGCTGTTTGAATGCTTGATTAGACAAACATGCCACCAGAGGGCGCCACGTGGGGGCGGTGTGGGGGCTGTGGGATGGGAATTCACAGGTGTGGCTCAGAGGAGGGTGTCTGAGGGAAGGGGACCGGTTTCCTCTGTGTATATAAAATATAGAGATGTGTTCCACTGGGCAGAATTATCAGCCGAACGATGACTCCTGTCGTCCTTTAGGTGTCTGATTGGATCCTGACGGTGTCTGATTTGGAATATGCGAAAACCTTAATCCTTCTTCTTCTTCTTCTTCTTTTTCTTCTTCTTCTTCTTCTTCTTCTTCTTCTTCTTCTTCTTCTTCTTCTTCTTCTTCTTCTTCTTCTTCTTCTCGTTCTTGTTATTGTTCTTGCTCTTGTTGTTGTTGTTGCTCTTCTTCTTCTTGTTCTTTTTCTTCTTCTATGCTTCCACATTCAAAGAAGGCTGAGCGTGTTACGTCATTCACAGGATCCCTCGCTGGGGTTTCTTGTGAATTCGGCCAGTCCGCTCTCTTTAAGTCTCCATAAGATCAGTTTTCATGCTTCGTACACTAATTTCATTTGTATTTCGATGTAATTCCGTAATTTCTGTGGGTATTCTGTATCATACGGAAACAGGGTTACCGCGGCAATACGTGAAAAATACTTGGCAAAAACGACGATTTTCAAAGGTTCATCTATATGTATTTATCACAGGACGCAGTATTCCCATTTTCGTATTATTAAACAAAATTGCCATTTTATACCTTCGCTTTTGGACGATTTGTTGGGCTTCACCGCTATACATATCATGTATAATCGTGCATACCCCGTACAATATGTACGTGTTGCATGCGGTCTTATTATAAAAACATAAAAAGAAAAATACTACATGGGCATAGCAGCGGGCGGTATGTGTAAGGGATACGTCCACAGGTATCTAATAACTCAGTGTTCTACATGCCGGCTTTATAACTGGCCACTAAATATTGCCGTTATCGTAGCGATATCATCAGTCCGCTAATTTGTTTGTACCTGTGTGTACCACGTGATCCTAGTGTCTGGTATACGCTCACACTGTGAAAGTCCGGACAAATACGCTACACCCTTGCCGATCTTATGATTATTATATGCCTAATAGTGGTTATCAAAAACATGACTTACGCCAGTAGGTATATAAAGTGATTGATATACCTGTGGCCGCATGTGTGGACTGTCTACCGCCGCTCCCACCCATTTCGTCACACTGTGACGAACGGGGTATGTGATCACGTGACCCGGTATAATTTCGTATACGTATGCGTATACATTTTTACTATATACCCATGCCGTATATACTGTAAATACGCACCGTTTCGCCATATTAAGTAAAAATACTGTACGGACCAATGGTCCGTACAGTATTATACGGACTATCTACCCATACTCGTTTATCAAAATATTGGTTGTGAAGTCAAATGATTTTTTTTTTAATTTCGGGTATATAGTAAATATATAACGACCTACCATGCTTGTACAAGCTGCACAACTCGATGATAATTTACGGTTTGTACGGAACTCGGCATAAATGCCTCGTTCTGTACGAACCGTAAATTAGCATCTCGTTTTGTAGCTTGTACAGCATGGTCAGGTCGTTTTATATAAATATATCACTTCCTAATTCTCGCGATGACTATAGAATTTCCGTGAACATTTGGTTTTCATGTTGTCACTCACATGAGAGCAGAGCTCTCAAATATTTTACTGAAATGCAATTTCTTATATCAAGGAAGATTTAGACATCTATTTCCGTGAAGTATTTTTTTTCATCATGGACATAAACCGTATTCAACTGAGACCTCAAGCACTACAGTTTGTGAATGGTGAATGTGTGAACCGGAAAATCTTGAAACTTACCAGGTCTCTCAGGGAATACTACAAAAACCAAATCCATCCGGTTTTACCTCTCAAGTGACGCTACCATCAACCATATTCTAAAGTAACTGTTGGATGCACACCTTGTAAATGCATTAGTGATGGTCTTGACTGAAAAGGATCTTCTTCTTTCAGCAATGGAGCTTTCACAAGAAAATATATGCCCAAAGGGAGACGAAGTTTTTACCGCCTGCTCTTAGGGATTTTAGAATCGATTTAGGTTTTAAAGCAAGGGTTTGTCAATTGATCAACTGCGTGGTGGTTGGTAATCTAGACCCATGCCTATGGCCTTTTCGTCTGCAAGTGGAAACGCCACATTAAGTCAACGACCAACAAAATAAAAATACTTTGATTTCATTCGTGAAGCTCAAGGTTTTAGCCTGAGAATTCCATCAGTATATAAACATGTGAAACGAACTAAAACAAACCAGTACCCACTGCCAACCCACCATTTAGTTGATACTGACGTGGACTATTTGGCCACCGCCATTGTCATTGGCCAATGGAATCGAATTTCGAAGTTCATCAGGAATATCCGAAGGCATATCGGTGACCGATAATCGGTCAATAGAAACATGTTTATGCCCTGATGGGAATTGTGTCAGCTTTGTTTGAATATTGAAGCTCTTGGGATTAATTAGGCTCAACTGAAGACGAGGCTGATTGGAACATTGTCTTTAAAAGAGAAGGGGGACCAGGATTCATAACGAGACTCTGGTCGGGTCCCTCGTCTCTTGGATAACGTCTTTGATGTGTGACGTCACAAAACAACCACAACCAATTAGCGACGACACCGTGAGCGATAATGGGGGTCGAGTAACACACGGCTCGCAATTTTCTTTGATGCCTCAGTCGGTGTCTTATTGACATGAACAGCAAAGGAAACTAGAATAATGGCGCCAACATTATAACCTTATCATCATCATATAAATACAAATGCCAAACATATATACTCCAAGTTGTAGGCATAGATCGAGAAACGATATTCTATCAATTGCAATACAAGAAAATGTGTTATAATAAAGACGATAGTGAACAACTGTTTCAGAACTACGATTTCAATAAAAGAGTAAATGATATTTACACAGTAAACCTATACCAGCGTTCTCGAATTAGAACGCTTTACTACCGGAGGGCAATGTTTTTATTGACGACCAGGCACTGGTAGAAGGATGATCCTGAATATTTCTCGAGTAATAACACAAGTCGTTCAACGAGACCAAATGAGAAAAAGACCCAGTAATAAGACTTTAAAATACCTAAACAGACGCAATCCCTGTAGGTCTGGCGTCCCCTGAACTAAAAACCGTCTGGAATAGGAATTGAAATACACCTGTCGGAAGGTCGATGACTAAACTATGCACACCTCCAGTCTACAATTTGTTATCATTTGAAAATCTGTGTCGTAGGGTTAAATGTGGTAGAAATATCAAACGCATCTTAGAGTATTCTCCCGGAAAAATCTCTCTCACGTGTGATATACTCAACAAAAAATCGTGAAGTCTTGGCATCAGATAGCAGATATATTGGCCCTCCCATGCATGTACTGCAAATATGGTGATTTTCTATTAGAACTAAGTGCTTCGAAACAATACTTCTTAGATTGACTTTGAAATGAGCCTTTAGTTTCTGAAAATATTATAGTGCTGTTCTGTGTACTGGTAAAAGAATCACAGCCCTGCTAATCGTGGTCTGAAAGATGTGATACCTCCTTAACTCAACCCAAGTTCAGTCTTGAGGGAAATATCTGTTTAGGGAAGTAGGGCCATGACGAGTTTTCAAACATTATCAAATATCAGTTTGAACTGGTTCTTTGTAATGTTTCCTAGAGTGTTAATGGTTAAATAAAAGATTTTGTCCTGTTTATTGTTACCCAATAAGAGAAATGGGCCCATTTACAAAAAGTTACAAAAAAAATGTTATCATTTCACCGTCATTGCTGGGTCTCGTTGGCGTACAGAAAAGGATCTTCATGTATAATAGTATTCAATCATTTTCGGTTCCTCCATCTCTGGGCGGTCTAGTAGTCGGTCCATTTTCGGAGTTGGCGTACAGAACCGGATCTTCATTTATATAATTTTTCTAATTCTTTTGGGGCTGATGATAAAATATTTTTATCTCTGTCCTAAAACAAATTTTCATTTATATAAGCCTGAATTATACAACTTTAACCGGATGCTTACTTTTACATTCTCCTCGACAGTTTCACGGGGAAGGAGAGGAGCCGCTACCGGTCACCAAGGCTGGGCAGCCCGGGCAGCCCGCAGAGCCCGAGCAGGCCTTCTCACAGGTACGAGGACTGGGCACAGACGTGGCACTGGTCTCCTCCATGGTATTCGTGGCGCAGTTCATCCTGTCCTCACTGATGGGCTCCATCATTCACTACTCAGGAAGCACAGTGGCCGTCGTGCTCAGTGCCTCCGTTCTGAGTGCGTGTGGTGCTCTCTGCGCCACACAGGTTCTCTACCTAGATCTGTAATGTGACGCAACATGGTATGGGAATACAGGGGATCTACCTAGATCTGTAATGTGAATCAACATGGTATGGGAATACAGGGGATCTACCTAGATCTGTAATGTGACGCAACATGGTATGGGAATACGGGTTCTCTACCTAGATCTGTAATGTTACGCAACATGGTATGGGAATACGGGTTCTCTACCTAGATCTGTAATGTTATGCAACATGGTATGGGAATACGGGTTCTCTACCTAGATCTGTAATGTTACGCAACATGGTATGGGAATACGGGTTCTCTACCTAGATCTGTAATGTGAATCAACATGGTATGGGAATACAGGGGATCTACCTTGATCTGTAATGTGAATCAACATGGTATGGGAATACAGGTTCTCTACCTAGATCTGTAATGTGACGCAACATGGTATGGGAATACGGGTTCTCTACCTAGATCTGTAATGTTACGCAACATGGTATGGGAATACGGGTTCTCTACCTAGATCTGTAATGTTACGCAACATGGTATGGGAATACGGGTTCTCTACCTAGATCTTTAATGTGAATCAACATGGTATGGGAATACAGGGGATCTACCTTGATCTGTAATGTGAATCAACATGGTATGGGAATACAGAGAATCTACCTAGATTTGTAATGTGAATCAACATGGTATGGGAATACAGGTTCTCTAACTAGATCTGTAATGTGAATAAACATGGTATGGGAATACAGGGAATCTACCTGGATCTGTAATGTGAAACAACATGGTATGGGAATACAGGTTCTCTACCTAGATCTGTAATGTGACGCAACATGGTATGGGAATACGGGTTCTCTACCTAGATCTGTAATGTGACGCAACATGGTATGGGAATCCAGGTTATCTACCTAGATCTGTAATGTGAATCAACATGGTATGGGAATACGGGTTCTCTACCTAGATCTGTAATGTGACGCAACATGGTATGGGAATCCAGGTTATCTACCTAGATCTGTAATGTGAATCAACATGGTATGGGAATACAGGGAATCTACCTAGATCTGTAATGTCAAATAATATGGTATGGAAATCCAGGTTCTCTACCTGAATCTGTTATGTGAATCGGCATGATATTGGAATCCAGCTTCTGTACTTAGATTACTACACAATTGTAAATCAACTATTACAGTTGCAACTTACATGGGCGATACTGGGAATGATATCCTTTTTATTTGTGTTATTGAAAAGTGATCTTATTGTCGAAGCATGTCGCTTACAATCAGAAATTGGTATGAGTAGATGATAAATTCCCAGATATTCCCAAATAGTTACTGTTTATATATATTGAATAATCTGAGTATATGTTTAGAGTGATCTCTCCATGGTTGTCTTGTGAGACTGTCTTCTACATAGAGAACACCACAAAAACCACAATAAGATCACTCTTTTAATCGTTCTTCCTTTTAGAAAAAACTCAACCCCTTTGAGCATGTACTATGCATTAACTAACCAGTGAGGTAATTAACAAACGTTCAATGGATTATAAGAAATGTGGGTTTCATGAGTTCAAATGAAAACAAAGAATGATACCAGTTCTTATGGTCCAGTGGTAAAGAGTCTGAGCCATTTGACTAAGGGAATCCTAGAAAGCTATCATTGTATCAACTGACATTTTATCGCATTTATCAGTAAAAACAAAGAGTATAGCGAACATTCGTCGATGATGACATGTTGCTGTTGGATAATATCATAATGTATTGATTTCGGTTGAGAGATTCCAAAATTCACTTGGTGAGTTTATAGAAAATTAGGATTCGGGATTCTCACTGAGTAATTTAGGGATTCTTTCATCTGTTATAGGCTTTATTATCATCATCTACCCATAATTATCATTATGCGTACCTCTGATAGTCATTATTGCCATGTTGCAACTTTGTCAAGTAACTCGGCATAGTGTTTTCCTCACCTTTGGTTTATACTTCTAAGCTGTCCTCTGATGGTCACATTCGTGGTCACTTTTGATAACCAAACAACCACCCTCGACGCAAGATCTTTAGTTGTTATTATATACCTGTGTCCGAATGTCTATTAAATACTGCCCGCTGCTATGGGTGCAGTAACAATAATGTTCGTGCCCGCTGTGACTGCAACTTTCTAAGTAATTAAAATAGAGATTTTAATTATCTTAAGGTCTATAATAATAAGCAAACGTCCTCACTGTGAACGAAAAGTTTATCGTTCTCGGTCAGTCGCCGATTTCATACGGCCTTCCGCCTATGGCGTCAGGCCATATGAAATCGGTGACTGACCTCGAACGATAAACGTTTCGCCCACAGTAAGGACATTACCTAATATTACATCCCTAGCAGCAGTATGTAACTATGGAGTCTTCCTCCATAGATATATGATAATATGTGTCACATACTATTGTGACAACTATTGATGTGGGTCAGTGTGAGTGGAAAGTATGACCACTCAGCGTAGGGAATACCGTTGTATATTAGATATAAATGTTATCAATATTCATGTAATAGTCAACACAAATAACAATTGTCTAGCTTTAACAGTATTTATCTTGGATTTAAACAGCAGAGAATATATCATGATTGGGATGAAGCAAGAAACATGTTTGTATCATCATAGAAGTATATATATTCATGGCTATTCATGTTGTTGGTGGCAACTTGTGCTTAATTGTTATGATGTTTTCATATATTCATAAACAAAGTATGAATGTTCCATGTTATGAAGGGTTGTGCGGGCACTTGGTTTCAGGATCAAAAACATTTCTGTTGAGAGAAACTGGGCCCATAGTTATCAATTATGACACACGTTATGTTATACAAACCTGTATGTTATTTGTGAATATAACTTATAAGAACAGTTACATTCAGTAGATCTAACAATGGACCTTCTCAACCATCTTTTGTATACTGAATTACGAGGTGATAAACACAACGAATCTGCCTGGAGATCGAGAAAAACAACTAAAATGCATTAACTTTCAAAGCCTTTTGAAGCGACGCATTTGTATACAGGACTTCATCGGCCTCAAGGAAGAGAAGCACACATTCAAATCAGAATTGTAGACGTCTGCGGTAGGTCCTCTGAAAAGGAGCATTATTGCATATTTACCAGTTTTCAGGTGCATCTTTTAAGTTTATCCATTCGGGATTAATTCGGAGGTGGGGCAATGCAGGTGTAGTGTAGCTGTAGGTAAGATTCTTTAGATATGAGAACACAAAAGTGTATTATACAAAATTTCATAGTTCTCAGACTTGTATAAACAATATCATCGAGCCATTTTAGATGGATTTCGAAAAGGCAAAGATGTAATGGAACATCGATTTGGCATATACATTAATTTAAGAAGTATATGCGACCCCCAATATCAATGTTGACCCTGTCTCCGGAGTGGACTTTACACACGCAAATTATGTAGGGTGGCTTCCTAATGTAAACAGTAGTAGGCGGTGGAGTGATACAAGTTAGGAGTCGGTGACGACAGGATAATGTGTACTTGATACAGGTCATATAATCTAGATTGTGAAGGAAGGAATAGCATAGAATTCATGTGATATTTGTTAGGTACATAAGGCGTCAGGTAATTTGTTGCTTACCCGTCTATGTATATGAGACCTTATACAATGGTCAGTTCCTGGTTAGGGTCCATTTGCACAAGTTTCCTTTCTCTAGCAATCAGAAAATCCTGTTTACCATTCAGAGGTGGGTTTGAAATTGATTAATGGAAAACACAACTAAATTTTGACCTCAAAATTCCACACCACTCCTTTAGGTCAATAATAGGTTCAAGCTGATCTATCTGGTCAAAGGTAAATAATCCTGAGGTCTTGCTAGAAATATCGTGGCAGTTGCCCTGCACCCATTTGTGAACATGATGTCCCTGTTACTAGCACCATTGATGGCGAGATGGAATCTGACCTTAACAATATAATTACATTTGGAAGTTGATGAGATGCGTATATACATAGTTCTTGGTATAAATAATATGAACGACATAGTCCAATGAACTGGATGACAAGAGGACCGTTGTAGGAGTTTGTATCATGCCCCCATGTTATAGAATACCAACGTTGTACAAAATAAATGTTGCAAATTGATACCGTTATTTTCAGTTATTTCATGAAAAAATATCTGCTGGTATATTCAATCGATCATTCACCCTAACAAAGAACCAACATGATCAATGATGAGTGTTTATGATATTACTTATTCAAAAGTCAACAATACCTCCTATATGACTGTGTAATAATTTCATGGGGTAAAATTGAGTAATGATACGTAGCGATCAAACACATACCATATCTGTCAACCCCAAACTACTCATTTAAGTTTAAGATTTTATCTAGCCTCTGAATTCTAAGATAAAAAAAGATAATATTCCTTGATATCATTGTACGGTGTTTATACCAGCCGATTTTGGGCCCCGATTTTTTAATTTAGGACCACCTCATGATTGGTTGATATCCCAGTCAAAAATTTATTAAACACGTGAATTCCAAAACCCAGTCCAGGATTTCTTTCCCCAATGGTTTGCAATATGAAACCACCGTTATTTTAAAGCACTCTGAAATAATCACGGACAAAATATGTTTTAACTTTTTAAACCAGTTGACAAGCAATGATTTTCAGTTGTAATGCTTCAAGTACCTCTTGGATCTGCGACTACATGCACCAATATTTTTTTAGGGAACACCATCATCTTATGACTTCTCTCATCCGTATAGGGAATTGGCTCAATTTTAGTTATCGGGGACCTGTTGAATAATCTAGGCTCGTACATGAGACCCTTTTCTGTACCTTGTACAAGGGCTATCTTTTAATGATTTTTAAGTTTGTTCATCCATAATGTCGTCCATTATTGTTGAACTAAGTTGGCCCACATCATCCCAGGGTCTCCTTGAGAATCAGAAAAAGGTATTCATGTATGATCCTAGAATATTCAAGAGCCCCTATTCTGTACCTCGTATATGGTTAATCATTTCAAAATATTTAATTTCATTCGCTGAGAAAGTCCTAGCCGACCTTGAGTGTTGAATAAAGTTGTACCACATCGTTCCTGGGTCTCTTTGGCGTACAGAAATAGGTCTTCATGTACGAGCCTAGATTATTCACCAGGCCACGTGTACAGAGGGGGTAGCGCCGATTGTGTATTTTGTACACTACATCAAAGAGAATTGGGTACGAGTTTTCCTTTATGAACTCTATGGAGAAATATACAATGTGTACTGATAAACAATCTATATAGCATACACTGCTTGTAATACACTATCATAGACTCCGGCAATGTGCCAGATTCATGAAAGCAGGAATTAATCATATTTAAGCACTAGCCATTCCCATTTGATATGCGAAATCCAGTTATCTATCCTCTGTGAGACATAATGGTATCATTTGGTTCAGAAATGATACAAAACTAAATCATATCAAAGTAAAGAACTAGAATTGCCTGACTTCACAAGCATTCACATGAGATAAAATAGAAAAGGTAATTTGATATTACTTTGTTAGTAATTTCACCAGAGTATCATCAGGATCAGTGTTACATGCAGACTTAAAGGTATATCTTACAAGTCACAGTGGCACAACCTGGTAATTTTCAAATATTCACATTATTCCATTTCAATAGGTTTTTGTGGGATATACAAAACCGAGTGAGAAAACTTAGATTTCATATACTTTGTTCATAGGTGAAATAGGCCAATTTCCATTTTCTTGATTTACATGGAAAATGTACTGACAAGTATGTGGGTAGTTTTTCAACTCTTTAAAAATCAGGCATTACCTATAGTTTTTGAAAATACAGTAGTGTAGTAGTGAAACATTTACTACATTCTGCGAAGGTTTGAAGTGCATGACATGAATTTTACCAAATGAATGAATTCCTATATATTCCATTATGATATTATCATGATATCAATCTTTAAATCGAAAACTAGCACGGTGACCACCGAATTTTGATTTCCACATCACCTTGAGGCCATCATTTTCAATTTTCAGGGAAATTACATTGGTTTTAGTTTTCTATAAAAGTCGTCCGATTTGCCATTGAGTACACTTCATATTGGACCCCCTTTGAAATAGACAAATGGACAAAATTATCGATAAATGAATAGATACAGAAAAATAAAGGACGCTACGTTACCGATTACTGGACGGTCGACGGTAAAAGAACAACAAATCATCATGGCGTCTTCGACTACGACGTGTTACCATGGCAACAAGGTCTCAGGTGGGTGGGGAGAATTTACGAGGATTTCGGACAATGGTGGCGGGGAGAACGTGGCAGGGTCCCCGGGGTGGGGCCAGGTAGCCATCAACCCCGCCCCTTTCCTTACTCCTTCCACGTCTGTGCTGGCCTTCCGGGCCTGCATGGTGGATGGTGGGGGTGTCTAGTGTGGCCGTCAGGTGAATAGAACATGCACTTCTTTAGTATTAACCTCCTCAAGCAAGTCCCCAGGGTTTTGTTCAGTTGTTTTTACTTATCTAAGGTTCCTGTTGTTCTACTTGTAGTCCTTGTCTTACATCTAAAGCTATATTATAAATGTCGGAAATACCCAATTTCTAAATATCGGAATTAAAAAGTACATGGTTTGTGTGAAAGGGCTTAATTTAAATTATCATATGATTCCGAGTGAATGTCTCACATTTACGTCATGGTCGTATAGAATATGTTCATCGCTAGGGCGACGAACTATGACCAGGGATTTAATCGATGAAGCAGTGAGTAGTAAAATGATTTCCTGGAATTAATAAGGAGACATGATAATTGTATACGTCCCTTTTATTGGACAGAAAACAAACCTAGTTCTTCGAACTCTTTTTGAATTTCTGTTTTAATACAACACGGAATGTTCAGATTCCATTCAGCCAGCTCTATTCCGACATACTGTTTCAAAAGACAAAAAGCTGGCTACAGTCACACTGGTGTAAAAACCGGTGTTTTGCTGTGTACGCACGTCTGCATTTATTTGCACCTACACAAAACCGTTTTAAAACGCGGCAAAATACAAAGTTACGCAATCATAAGTTGGAATGCGTAAACGAAATTGAACAGAACGTAGAAAAAAGAGGTAGTTTTAGAAATATCGAACTTATCTCTACACATTTCAAAAGCTTAAATGAGCATTGAAGTAACTCAAAATCTATAGAGAAACATTAAGAGATGTTAGCGAACATTAAGAGGCATAAAATAACGTAAACATGGAGCCTTAACATGGAACCTACCCTTTCGAATAGGTATTTAAAACATCAGAATGCCCAACAGTTTGACTGGACTACATAACAGAAAATGCTGAATTTGGGTAGTGAATACGCAAAGGTCGTGTTCTTTCTGATACATAGAAGAAACGCCGATTTTTGCGACAGTGTGACCGGAAGATCAGCTTTGATTCCCTAGGATGGGAGCTGGCATATATATAGAGAGAGAAAGAGAGAGAACAGGCAATGATTGATATCCTACTGAACAGGGGAGCATTATGCAAAGGTACCGTGTATAATACATACATATCACACTCCATAAAACCTTAATACAGTGAAACCCAGCTCAAGGGGAAACCCTCTGTTTAGAGCAAAGTGTCCCTTAAGGAGGGTTGTCCCCTCAAGCGGGGTTTTCAGTATGTTGATGGATATGTCATCAATATGTATACAGGCAGCACTGAGGTATAGAGACCCTGATATAACCATACAGACAGCCAAGAGACGCCTACCTGACGCCTACAGGAGCCTAAACAGCCCCTGGTCTGGTGTCTAATATTCTAGACACCAGTCTACCTGCCTCACACACACACACCATAAACAAGTATTCAGGATGATTTGGAGTGTCGTCCCTACACGGTCCAATCAGATTTGATAAAGTATCCCTCCAATGTGCCCCGTTAAGCGGGATTAAGTTCTAAGCATTATGTACCAAGATAACTGTCCCCTTCAGCGGGGTTGCCCCTTAAGCAAGGTGTACCCTTTACCAGGGTTAGAATAAACTCCTAATACAGGGAACGATTTCTATTCCAAACGAAGTGTCCCTTTAAGCAGGGTGTCCCCTTGAGAGGGATGTCCCCTTAGGAGGGGTGTCCCCTTAGGAGGGGTGGACCCTTAAGCAGGGTGTCCCAGAAGCAGGGTCTTACTGTAGCTATTACTGCCCAGTCTGTTAATGAGGTATTTCGGTCTCTGGTGACTGGTCTTAGTCAGCTGAGCATGCTACTGAGACACTGAAACACTGGGCCTCTGCACCTTCTCCAATGTCGCAGAGTTGGCATGAAGATAGGAAAGGGATAGTTTTTGCAGCACGCTGAAAGTCCATACTTCTCCCTAACCTAGGCAACCAATCTGAGCGAGTTTCTAGGCTCATAACAAATATGTTCTTACAGTTACCAGATGAATCATACAGTTTGGTTCTCTAGTCCAACACAAGGTGGCACCAATGTGTAGAGAGGATGGAGACGTTCATAACTGCCTCCCAACATCTCCGAAAAAAGTGTCCTAGGTTAAAACCCGTGTCACTTTTACATTATAGTAATCGTAGAGTGATTGTCGGGACTATCATATATAGTAAAGTTATTTGTTGTTTTTGTCCATTGATTTTGGACAGTTAAGAATGCATTGTTCATGACTTTATGTTATTTTATTAATATAACATATATGAGGCTGGGCATGATTAATCCATATGAAGTTGATACGTATTTCAAACGAACTCAAGTGTTTTAAATGGAAATATAGCCATAAATGTTTGTAACCACAGAAATGGACTAATAATAAACTGAAATCTGAGCGTCTTTCCTGCTGTGTCAACATAGACCTTTTGAAGAACTTGAATAATCACCGCGGCGGCATCATTTTCGGCGGCTAATGAAAAATGGCCCTATATGTTAATCCCAGGCCAATATAGATTCATTGATACCTGACTTAAATGCCTGACGAAACTCAACATGGGTTGTTCATGTGAGCTTAGATCTATTCCTCGCCCTGAAGATGGTCAGTTTTTGGCTGAAACGTGGGTACCTAGTGGAACATATACAAATAAGAACTACAAATCGTTCATGTACTTGAAAGGACAATCTATTGAAATCTGCCTGAACATTCATTGGGTCGTTGCGTGGTTTGTGGTTATCTGCCAAACATTCGAGCTAAAGTATTAGTAAAACCAATGGGATTTAGTGTCTTTTGTGCTCACTTTAGCAGATTTCATCCTGATATTGCCTCGGAATGGTTACCTACCACATATAAAACGTTAGAATTCCGTCGAATCTGTTTGGAGATCTTCCTGAACATAGATACATAGTGAACCAGGGGCCCGTTTCAATAGTCTGTAGGACGTCCATTATTGGGTGTAGTGACACGATAGCGACAGGTTGCGTTGCAGTAGTTTAGTGACAAGCCATTCCGGGAGTCCTTGTTACAGACAGGCGCTAATAGCGGCTTGACTATTTCATAAAACCTATGTCCGGTCACTATTGGGGTCACTGTTGTGTCCCAAATAGCGAGAGGGTATACGCGTAACTTTACTTCCCGTAGGAATTAAGCTATGAAACTTTAACCCCAGTTAGGGACACATACAACTTATAAACATGCCAAATATGAAGGATATCGGCCCATGCAATACAAAAATATCCGCATTTGAATTTTGTCATAGAAAATGCTGCTCTGATGGCCAGCGTAGGATTACTCAAGCCTGTCACTAATTTCTGCAGCTTGACACCACTTGTTCCCGATAGCACTGACACCATCCATTGTAAGGCCCAGGCAGTAATGTCACTATGTCGCCAACAGTGAACTGACACACCACCCCAATAGTGACATGCTTTTTGAAACGAGAATTAAATTTTGTCACTATTCCTGTCACGATTGCTGTCACTAGTCGTGTCACTAAGTGGCTTAGTGACACATTCTATTGAAACGGGTCCCTGAAATGGTACAAGCCACCATTTGCGGCTGTCTCTTACCCTATGTCCCAGAAACGTTTGTCCCTTAAGTATTGAAACGCGAAGTGCCGCTATTGTGTCACTAGACCCAATAACGGACGTCCTACAGACTATTGAAACGGGTCCCAGGCACAAATAGTGGCTTGTCCCATTTCAGAAGTGGGTGTCCAGTCACTAGATGGATCACTGTTGTGTCTTAAATAGCGAGAGGGTATACCCTCTCGTTTTTGATGTCACAAACACATAACTTTACTTACCATAGGAATAAAGTTATGAAACGTTAACACCAGTTAGGGACACATACAACTTATAAACATGCCAAATATGAAGGATATCGGTCCATTCAATCAAACGATATTCACATTTGAATTTTGTCATAGAAAATGCTGCTCTGATAGCCAGTGTAGGATTTCTCAAGCCTGTCACTAATTTCTGCAGCGACTTTTACCTTGACACCACTTGTTCCAGAGAGCACTAACACCATCCATTGTAAGGCCCAGGCAACAATGTCACTATCTCACCAACAGTGAACTGACATACCACCCCAATAGTGACATGTCTTTTGAAATGAGAATTAAATTTTATCACTATTCCTGTCACTATTTGAGTCACTAAACATGTCACTAAGTGGTTTAGTGACCCATTCTATTGAAACGGGCCCCTGCTCCTCTTTTTTCTAGGTCGATAGACAGGCATGCTTTTTCTCTTAAGATTCAATTCAAGCCATGCCGAAATCAAAGTTTAGTATTGTAGTTTTCTGATTTAGTTTTCTCATGAGAAACCAATACGATACCAACTTTCGCTGGTTCTAGGCGAAAGCTTTTGTGAATGCTAGTTACCTACCTGGGACCCGTTTCAATAGTCTGTAGGACGTCCGTTACTGGGTTTAGTGACACAATAGCGGTACTTCGCGTTTCAATACTTAAGGGACAAACGTTTCTGGGACAGAAGTGGCTGTCCGGTCACTAAAAGGGTCACTATAGTGTCTATAATAGCGAGAGGGTATACCCTCTCGTTTTTGATGTCACAAACACATAACTTTACTTACCATAAGAATAAAGCTATGAAACTTTAACCCCAGTTAGGGACACATACAACTTATAAACATGCCAAATATGAAGGATATCGGTCCATGCAATCTAATGATATTCACATTTGAATTTTGTCATAGAAAATGCTGCTCTGGTGGCCAGTGTAAAATTACTCAAGCGCAGTCGATAATTTATGCTGTGACCTCACCTTCACAGCACTTGTTACCGATAGCAGTAACACCATCCATTGTAAGGCCCAGGCAGCAATGTCACAATGTCGCCAATAGTGAACGGACACACCACCCCAATAGTGACATGCCTTTTGCAACGAGTCCTAACTTTTTCTGCTATTCAAGTCACTATTTGAGTCACTAAACATGTCACTAAGTGGCTAAGTGACCCATTCTATTGAAACGGGCCCCATATTTAAAACGTTAGAATTCCGTCGAATCCGCTTGGAGAGTCTCCCGCACATAGAGACAAAGTGAACCAGACCTAGGCCTGGAGATTGAAGAGCCACGAGAGTGAGATTCTCGTGCAGTTCTAAACTGTAAGCTGCTACTATTTTTTGTGTTTCTCTACACAGATGAACTTCTATACTTAGGATTTGTTTCTATCCATACTGAAATCATAATTTAGAACTGTAGATTTCCGATTGTCTTGCCCCGTGATCAGCCACGAGAATAATTGCGCTGGTAGTCGGTAAAATCTGTGTCACATGAAATGATAGTCCGGATCTAATTGATAGCTTCAGGTATTAATAGTAGGGGGCGCCACTAAATCACTTACCGATCAAATACGACGACGCGACGAAGTCGCTAGCTATGATATAAAACCTACCATCCTCTCCATCCGGACGCAATCTGTTTAGTACGAGGAATGGTCGCTAGGGGACAGCTAAGTCAAACCTATAGTTCTGTAGCAGCATGCTAGGCGGAGACACTGACCGCTCAGACACATGAAGCTGTTTAGTACGAGGAATGGTCGCTAGGGGACAGCTAAGTCAAACCTATAGTTCTGTAGCAGCATGCTAGGCGGAGACACTGACCGCTCAGACACATGAAGCCTTGAAGTCTACTCACATATGATGTTTTCGACCAGGTAGAGTCTGAAAGCCTGGCCAGCGTGCTCACATATCAAACTAGGTAAATCCTGGAAGCCAGGTCTATGTATTCACATTTTAAGCCAGTTATGGTCTCAAGGCCTTGCCTATGCAGTCACATATTAGGCCAGGTAAAGCCTGGAAGCCTGGTATATGTGCTCACATTTGAAGCCAGTTATAGCCTCAAGGCCTGGCCTATCTACTCACATATTAAGCCAGGTATAGCCTGGCTTATGTATTCCCATATTAAGCCAGGTAACGCCCACCTATATTTCTGATGCATTGTGGAATAGCACCTGGCTTGTAGATCATTTCTAATTCTAGTGTAAAAGTAGCAAATAACTTGGATGTATGTTAAAATGTGACGGAATAATATCACTTGAACTTTCATACAAGCTTCTCTGAGGACCCCGAGGCAGTGGAACTACTACTCTGTCAGTTTTTAACGAACCATTTTATTTAGTTATATTAAAGGTGGTTGGCAGTAGTTTATTTTGTATTCTCATTCTGGTTAATCCAGTAGAAATGAGCTATTTGTAGGATCTCGTGAAGGGAAAGGTTTGATTTTCAGAGTTCAAGGTCAGTCCAAACCACCCGTAACCTGTCCTGTTATCAAACTGTTCTGAGGACCAGTGTAACCGGCTATCGATCTGGTGTCACGTGACGAGGACCGCACAGGGACACTGATGCCACGTCCTCAAGTCGGACACTCGTAGATGGCAATATTATTATCAAGAGACGTCATGAGTTTGAGTCTGAGTTTATTTATTCAACGCATTTTGTTGGCTCTGTAATTTCACGAGTCGAAGACGAGTGACATTACGAAGCCAACTAAATGAGTGGCATAAATAAGCTCAAACTCAAACGAGTAGCGTCTAGATTTTATCCTACCCCGTTTCCATATTTTCTAAGCATTAGAAAGTAGTGGCATAAACAACACTTTATGTCACACCCGTGATATAAACAAATCCCATGTTAAGCCTATGGCGTTTTTTATTAGGGGTAGGATAAATTACCATGCCCCCTTTCTCTGTACACCCATCGCAATTTAAGATAACGTAAAGACCAAACATGCCTGGATATGCTTGTTCTCGAAAAAAGGTTATATACTCGCGCCTAAGAAAGGCTTGGGTGGTGGCAGTGGCCTTTTATCACCCATCTACTATCATACCTCCAGAAGTGGAGAATACCAATATTTCTACCTCCAGCAAACACCTACTCGGGGACAAAATGGTGGCACCAAGGGATCTTTACTTATATTATCTGCCCTATACGCCTGAGTAATGAAGTATTTGAAGGTCTGAGGCTTGTCAATAAAATCCCAGATCTCAATGCTAACATGCATACAACCTATTGGCAGCTTAAGTACTAAGTGCTAACCTTTCTGACCCAGTTATCATCATATCTAACCATTACCATTCTAGTTTAGTTTAGGTGTCCACTAATAGTCTTTATGATAAAGTTTACATGCTGCATTTAGGAAAGCTCAGAGTCAAGAAGGACCCCGAGATAAGGGTAGGTGGAGCCGGAATTAGCTCACTGTCGAGTAGCCACAATCTTGGATTCGGGCCTGCTTTAGTTTATCGGGCCTAGAGAACAACAATGTCCTAATTTTCTTTGTATTCAATGTAAGACTATTATTTGCACACCAATCTGCTAACTTCACGGATCTGATAGCATAAATTCGGAGATTGTCTCAACTGAATCGTCTGACAATTAGAACACAAGGTCTTCGGCGTACTGTATATAATCACTATGTCTGAAAATCTCACCCAGGTAATTGGTGAAGACTATAAAGAGTAGGAGGCCTAATACGGACCCCTGCGGGACACCAAATTTAATCTCATTAACAGAAAACTGATAAAGGCCTACCGTTCATAGTTACATATTGACTGCGTTCAAACAGGTAGCTCTCCAGCCAGACCACAATGTTGGGTGGCATTTTTATTACTTTTTCTAACTTTTTTTATAAGAGGCTATGGTAGACTGAGTCGAATGCCTTCTTGAATTCTACAGACTTGGAAACATTTTTTTGGGAAATAATTCAATGCGAGTATACCTCGTTTGGCTCTTGCAAATATGATCGTATGCACTGTATTGCAAAAATGATGTTGACTTACACTAATTAGTATAGATGTTGTGAGAAATACAGGAACAGATCTTATTTCTGTGCCAATGTTC
Organism: Alentia gelatinosa; assembly: GCA_950022655.1. Lineage (NCBI taxonomy): Eukaryota > Metazoa > Annelida > Polychaeta > Phyllodocida > Polynoidae > Alentia > Alentia gelatinosa. The sequence goes on from OX465592.1 coordinate 16,752,370, forward strand.
GACATCAGCCTGCTCCACTCTCCTCCCATATTCACCGTGAGAGAAACTAAATCTACGGCGGTAGATACGTGTGGAGAATATGGTCGGAGATTGACTAACTATATGGATGGTGAGTGTGGCGGAGACAGGATGATTGACAGTTTGCGGTAGTGTGGGCGTGGTCATGGTAAGTAAACTCTCCGGACTGACCTTGTAACGACCACGGCCTCGTTTTGAGTAGCTCATGTTGGGCGCGACTGTCCAATCAAATTACAGCGCCCAACGTCGGGTAATAGGAAGGGGACAGGGCACGGCCGCAAGTAGTTCCCGGTCATCTCGGCCCCATCGGCATCTCGGACCCCTTTTTGTGCGGTCATATCGGCCCCTCGCGGCCGCGTTTCGCACTCCCGCTTTCTTGGGCTAAGGATAGGGTTAATGTTTGGGAAAGGGTTAGGGATAGGGATAGGGTTAGGTTAAGGTATGGGATAGGGTTAGGGTTAGGGATAGGGTTAATGTTTGGGATAGGGTTAGGGATAGGGTCAGGGTTAGGTTTAGGGTTAAGGTTTGGGATTGGGATAGGGTTAGGGATAGGATAGGCATAGGGTTAGGGATAGGGTTAAGGTTTGGGATAGGGTTATCACACATGTATTGTAAGTAATCACATTGGAAGACATTCGCCGTTTTCGCGCATGAAGGCGATGGGTCCGAGGTGCCGTAGGGGGTCCGAGATGCCAAAGGGGCCGAAACATCCGGGAACCGGCCGCAAGTAGTTCCCGGTCACGTATGGTAGTGTGAACTGGGGGTGTATCCACGTTGATATCAGGTACGTTCTACCTCCTCCACACACATGGATAGATGTTCTATATACTCATTGTTGCGCCTGAATAAAATCTGTTAATCCGAGTTATTTTGGTCAGAAATATTCACCGATTTCGAAGAACGACTTGAATATTTCCAACCGGAACGACAAGGAACAACTGTAATTCCGACACACTGACTGTGTCTCCTATAATCATATACCTGGAAATGATTAAAATCGCCATTTAAAACAAGTCACGTGGTACGGAGTGCACAAACTATAAGAGGGGAAACAATTGGAAAAGCTGAACTCACTTTGAAAACGAACGTCTCGTATAGCGATTAGAAGTTTGTCTTTGTTCTTACATATAATTATTTTTTAAACGCTATTCCTATAGAGAGGATAATTAAATCAACATGGATTTCTGATCCCGGAACCTTCGTCGCCAGTTATAATCTTGGTTAGCTAAGTTCCAGATTAGTTGATAAATCTACTTCAGCTTTTCTCAATACTCAAGATACAACACCTATGTGCCATTTTCAAACATTACAAGGGAAGTAGATGCAGTTTCTTGGTGATTGTCTTTATAGTTCCCCTTTGCGGGTGATTCACATCTCCCCCCCCCCCCCCCTTGAAAACGCTTCGTATAAGATGTCCACTCCGGGCTGTCCCATGAGTCTGTGCGCGCTACTTATCACAGAGCGCCCCCTTCAGGACAAACGGACAATTCCGCCTCGCGGCGTTGTGAGCGTCGGTCTCACTCTCCAAACAGAGATCATCAACCGCCGGTCCTGTGGGAACCCCAGACGGCGCGAAGAATCTGCTTGGAGAGTGCATCGGTCTCCTAGCAGGGCCGGTGAAGCGCTGGTCGTACACGCTCTACGGAGGTGGGTGGCTGCGCTGGGAAAGTGGTGCTTGGAGATTGTTGCCGGGAGGAGTTGCTCAGAGCACGTGTGGACGTGGTGCGTGCAGGTCGCGTGCAGCCGAGTCAGGGATACACCCCGAGCAGCTCAACCTCCCCGGCACGAGCAGCTCAGCGCCGGGAGCCTCACGCGCAGAGCCCGGCAAGGACACGGACACGAGGCGTCGTCTCTGACCGGGACTTGGGTGACGTTACACAGGGGACGGTGCACGTATAGAGACGGCAGATGTGTTGGAGTTCCCACTCAGGATGATCAGTGTTTCTTCAAGTTACTTTCAGAGCTCAAACTACAGGTACCGCTCAAGCTGCTGTTACAGCTCAAGCTACTCTTAATTTAGCCCAAGATGCTGTTAAAGGACAAGTTGCTGTCATAGCTTAAGCTGTTGTTATAGCTGAAGCTGCAATTATAGTTTGATCAGTAAAGTCCCTGCTACTCAGTCAGCTTACTGGCTACCGTATGAGGCAGCACACGCAAGTCATCAATACTCTGGACTGATACTCTTCCTGCCACATGGACTCTGGATTCTGTGATTGAGTATGCATTCCTACCGCAATGAATGCCGCAATACTTGTGGTTGAGTGTGCATTCTTACTTCAATACTTAAAATTGAGTATATATACCGTAAAGCTTAAACAAGACCCTCCTTTACTGGGACTGATCAAGAGACTCTGGGACTATACGCTATCTCCAATGACTTTAAATTATTAAAAAATTATAATATAAACTTTAAGATATACCAGCATAATATTGAATAAGATATCAAGGTGCTCCTCGCTCTCTATGGATTAGGACTGGATTTCAGCCACGCAAGCTACATGGGATTATCCGCTGATCTTCTTAAAGAGCCCCGGCGTGGATGGTTTACGCTGACAGACCGAGCCACGCTGTCTCTGCCAACATCGCAGTTTTTAGCTGCGATATTTATCAACATACTCTGCACTGAATAAGCAGTTCTCCCCGCTGCCATACCCCGGGCCGCCCGTCGCAGAACGGGGCTGGGAGCCGGGAGGTGCTGCCAGGAGGACGGGGAAGGCCCAGGCACTGCCTCCAGAACGTAATAAGTAAGTGTTTAATAATTGGATACGTGTTTACGTTGGGGGATGAGCGGCGATAGAGAAGGAGCGTGGAGCTGTTAACATGCCAGTCACATCACTATTGGCCAAGGACCCCTTAACGATAGATCAAGTAGGTATATTTCAGCTCTTGATGGTAATGCTATAACCTAGCTTTAAGTGACTCGTATGGCGATAAGGTATGGGCATATCGCGCGGAGGGAGCAAAGTGAGCCCGCTTGACAGATACCCGTACTCATACACCATTTCTAGATGCTAGTATGAGCGCGGGGTTAGTGCTATGAAGCTATTGGGGTTCGAGAAAATTTAGTTTTTGGTCTCATTTGCTGCTATTGAAGTGTATTTAACTACAATTGTTTCTGAATAAGTTTGTGACCAAGTTACGATGACAGTTGTTGAGTGTATAAGACAGTTGTTGAGTGTATAAGAACTATGCATTTAAGACATTGGAGAATGGCACAAATAATCTCGAACCGCATATAGTTAATGTTAGTCCGATTATCCGGAAATGGTGGTTGAGCATGGGTAGGCCTTTTGTGCCATTTCAGTAGGCTCACTTTGGCTGTTTTACACCTACCAATTTTCAACTTGACGATTATTGCACTTAAAGGTGTCGCGTAATCGGTCAGCAGTGAGAAATGCCAACTCCGAGGAGCATACAACCGACTTCATCTGAAACCGGTCCATATTGTATTAATCATCAAATTGGTGGCGCGGCAATCTTAGTGCACTTTAGTTGTGTATTATTCTTTTATACGAGTGCACTATGTTTCCGTATGCGCCGTATTTTGCATCCCGTAGCATACAACATGTCCGTGTGCGCCGAGTATTTACATACAGAGTTCTCAAAGGTATACTGTGAGCACTTTGTATTAGGTGGATAACAATAGTCTATTACCATCTTGATACACCTCGTCTGTGGGGATTAAAGAAATAAAAATAGTTTTGTTTATCATTTTACTACCAAAGTGAATCTATTTACAATCACAACACGCTCTACCGAAACCCACTAGAACTAGTAGAAGGGTACTAGAGTCCCCAGGAATTCTCAGAGCTGTAGAGGGTGGGAGATAGGCACTAGTTGCCTAACCTGTCCTCCAGGATGAATTAGCGCCTTTAAAAAAGTACCACCAACTTGTCATTGTGCCTAATTGATCGGTGCTCCCCTTGGCAGGTGGACACGCTGCATGCTCTCTTGTGGAGATTGGGTGGCGATCATTTGGTCGCTGGCCGCTCGGCAACTTGTACCCGATAGTGGAGCTGCAGTGGAGCTACAGTCGGCACTCAAACTCCTAGCGATCTCTAATCGGCCCCCATGCTGTCCTCATGGTCGCGCATGAGGCAAGAACAATATGGGAAAGAATGGAGATTGGGTGAAGATTTTCGGAGACCAACAATCGGCGCAATGGAGCACCACCTTAAAGGCCATAACACACTGTACGATTTCGGAACATGAATGTTCCTTTCTCGGCGATTAAAGAACAATCGTAAGCTCAGGCGAGGCCTAGAAATTGAGTCGGTCAGTGTGGCACCCTCCTCAAGAACTTTGCCTAAGATTTCAAAATGCCCCCCCATGGAGATGTACCTTTGTCGCCGCTAAATTGCAGTCCAATGTTCCGAAATCGGGACCGATAAATTAAGGAACATGTTCCTTCCCTTTGTTGGTGACAATGGAGTTTAAGAAATACCCCCCGTGGTGCCTACCGATTTTGGAACATAATTAGTCAATGGGTGAGGAGAAATGGCCCTGCCACACACAGATTAAGCCCTACTCACCGATTAAGCCCCCATATACTACGACTTTTCACTTGTTCCTTTATCGGTGGCCTCAAATCGGTCACGCTGTAGACAGTCCATCCTCCAGTGTGGACAGAATTTGCTCACGATTAACTCATGCTAATAACTGCCATAAATCCTGCTGTAATGGTCTACACTGTGCGCAAATTCGCCTGAGACAAGTTAAAATGCTCTTACGATTTAGGGAGTTAATTGGTGGGAATGAAATCGTACAGTGTGTTTCCCACTTTAAGGGGTGAATCCACCAGGCCGATTTCTCACCTGATCAATTGTTCCTGGGCCCTTAAGAGGAAGTTCACGTATTGTAATTAATTTAATTCTGATGATAATAGTTTAATAAATGACCATTTTCAAAGATTTGAGAAATTCTAGGGCATCTGATAATAATCGGCGATTGTCTGGCTACGGAATCGGCTACCGTCGGTCCAGTGGAACACCCCCTTTAGAGAACACCTGGCAGGTGTTGTGAGCCGCCGGGCGCGACCAGGTGTCCGGCACTGCCGTCACCTGGAGACGGTTACCTGGGGGCGGCACCCACCTGACGACTCCTCCAGGTGAGAACAGAGCAGCTTACACCTCACTCCTGGGTGTAGAGAGCTCAGCCCCCGGGCCTGGGGTCGCACCGGATTAACGTTAATCCGCCGGATTATCTGTGACACCTGCCTGTTCGGGGTCAGGTATGGAGGCGGTAAGGACCGAGTGCAACCCGTTGAGCTGCTCGATGAGCTTCTGAGGTGCCCACTGAATGACCCAAGGCGTTCTGTGAGCTGTAGTGAGCTGTAATGTAAGCTGCACCAACGAGTCGTTGGCTGCACTGAGCTGTACTGTGGGCGATGCTGAGAGTTTTACTATATACCCATGCCGTATATACTGTATATTTGCACCGTTTCGGCATATGACGTAAAAATACTGTACGGACCAGCAGTCCGTACACTAAAATATGGACCACCTTGCCATACACATTTATTAAAATTTTGGTTGTTAAGAAAAATGAATTTTTTTTTTAACTTCGGATATATAGTAAATATATAACGTCCAACCATGCTTGTACAAGTCACAGAACTCAATGATAATTTACCGTTTGTATGGAACTCGGCATAAATGCCTCAGTCCGTACAAACCGTAAATTACCATCTCGTTCTGTGAATTGTACAGCATAGTCAGGACGTTCTATATCAGTTCTGTGAGCCATGATGTGAGCTGTACTGTTAGCTGCACCGAGCTGTACTGTGGGCTATGCTGTGTGCTGTACTGTAGGCTGTAATGTAAGCTGCACCGAGCTGTACTGTGTGCGGTGCTTAGAGTTGTACTGTGAGCTATGATGTAAACTGCACTGTGAGCTGTACTATGAGCTGTTCCGAGCTGTATTATAGGCTGTGCTGTACAAATTTTGTACGTATGGTGTTTACACAGGCATTCCTTGAAACCATCGTGTGGAAAAGCGATGTTGTACATAAAACATGAATGTTTGAATAAAGAAAAAAAACTGTATAGTGAGCTGTACAATGAGCTGCACCGAGTTGTACTGTGAGCTGTACTGAGAGTTGTACTGTAAGCTGTACTGTGAGCTGCGATTTTATTCAATTGAATCAGGTATTCAGTTGAATCAACAACCATGCAAACTTGATTATCAATTCAGCAGATTTGTACCCTCCCACATTTGAAATACCCATCATTTTGTAGATAAGTGGCATGGCATCTTACAAGCCATTTTCCACTTGCCAACGAAAACGGTACCGGGCTATTTCTATCTACCGATCTTTTGTCGGTACACTAAAGTCAATCGGTGGTTCCCGATCGTAGACTGGTGGTGAATAATCGGCCAATGGAATATGGCTTTATGACAATAACGATATAATCACTGGAAATTGTTACTAACCAGATAGTAGACAAAGAGGTCCAACTCTTGCTGCTAAATGGGTGTCAGGGTTCTGGGTGCAGAGATAGGGTCGAGTCTATTACTGCCAGCTCAGCAGTGCGCTATGTATGCGGTAACCATACACACAGACAAACATTTGTCTAGGTGTAAGGTTCAGGTAGCTTCTTGTCTTACACTCTGGGTCAGGGTTACGTTCGGAGTAAAGTGGACCTGGCTGCAGGGACATAGTCTGGTGTGCCTTGGCTATACTTTCTCTCAGCTACACTTGGATAACATTTGGGACATTGTCTGGCGTGCTTTGGGTATACATTGTGTACTTCATCACAGCTACACTTGAGTACTATGCGGGACTTTGTCTGGTGTGCCTCGGTAATATTTGGTTTCAACTACACACTAAAGAAATGTCAACGATTGGTCTTATCGACAATCAATATCCTGTCGTCCAGTTTAATAAAAAGAGATATGAAAGCCTTCCCTTATTTCCTATTCACTAGACCTTTGTTTTAAATAAAGGTGTATTCATGTAATATGTGTGTGTTCTTTTGAATAAATGCAGATTCAACTGGGTCACATTTCCTTCCCATCAAGTGTATAATTCATTTCGATTTTCGATTTTACTTGAAAGCACTGATCATTGTTAAACACCTTTTGACCAATATATTAACACCGCAAAGAATTTCCACTGACATTAACGGGATGCTACCAACATACTGAAACTATTCCCCTGGTTGTATGAGTTGGAGATTAAGTTGGAGATTCACTGCCCTGGACTTGTTGTGTCGTCCAGGCGCCATAAATAAAGCCCGTTTCAATTGGCCGATTTTTCTGCAGTCGGGAACAACCGAACAAATTCTTTTGGGGTAACTCAGAAAGTCTTCGCCATTTTCGTTGGCCAATGAAAAATGACCTCTCCCGAGTGCGTACATAGCGTAGTGGGCGGCGGGCGAGGGGCGAGGCGCCGGGTTTGTTTGGATAATGCTGATCTCACGGTGGTCAGGATATCACCCGCCGGTGAGCGGCACCAGGGCGGCACTAGAAGAGGAGCAGCTCTTGGGGCGGTCAGAAGCTGCTCTACATTTCACACATTTCCCGCAGACCGCCTCCCGCCCGCTCCAGGGCCAACTCCAGGGCCCTGGAGACGCGTGACCAGTCTGAAGGTACAGCTGTAGGAGGCGTCGTACACTGGCTACCAGAGCAAACTATTGCTGCGCACGTCAGGTCTGGTGTTAGATTAGCCACCGCCTCTGTCTCCACTCTGTTGAGACTTAGAGGTCGGGTTAGATAACGTACAGTATCTGCTGTGTGCGCCTCAAACCAGGTACTTTTGTACTATGTTGGTTCTAAAAGCAGAAAAACTCGATGGAGATATTCATAATTTAACAAATTAATAATGAAATTTAGATTTCTGTTCATTATACTTCTTAAAAAGGAAATAAGGAAATGTTAGATGTGTTCAAGAGTACAAATTGACACGCTCTGAAAGTAACAGACACTTACAGCTACTGATTCAAAGTGGCCATGGATGTATCCTACGTTAGCTCTGGTCGGGTAAGTCTGCTGTAGTCTAGCTAGCCAGTGTTGGCCGGTGAGGTCTCTTCCACAGACCGCTTGGAGGCACACAGGGCAGACTTACAAGGTATGTTGAAGTCGCTGAGTTGGTCGCTGATCGGCAGTTGGTGGACATTTTCTCGTTGGCGGCACTCAACATATCACATATTCAAATCCGGCACTGCCAAAACAAATACATTTGTACAAGCTGTCAGATGATTACTCTTCTCTTATTCCTGATTTGAATAAAACTAGCGACTTCTTCGAGTCAGAGTTGGCTACCACTCCCACCCCCGACATGTCCTTCTCATATGAACACACCTAGTTTGGCAACCACCCACTTCTACATATCATTTTGTGTAGCTCTGGTGGCCAGTGTCTCCTACAGGTGGCGTGTTAATATATTTTACGACACCCTGTAAAACGTGCTGATATAAAAAGTACAGAACTAAACTGAACTTTTCTTTTGGTCTGGTTCGAAATGAATGATTAGAGAAAAGGCATATTTGTATAACGATCTACAAAAAAGAAGAGCAAATAAAGTTTTCTTCTCACGAGATTCTCACTTTCATGGCCCCTCATTCTCCAAGCCTAACTTTGGTTCACTATGTCTCTATGTGCGGGAGAATCTACAAGCAGATCTTACCGGAATCGTAGTTTTTTAGATATAGTAGGTAAAAAATATATCAGATGTTTACAGTGTAAGGTCCGGCGTCCACCTACTACGATATCGCTCCGATACGGTCTACGATGCACCTCCCGATAAAAAAATCAAAATCGCGTCGGAAGGTCCCCTAATATCGAGGCAGTTGACCACGTTTCTGCGATTAGACACCGATAAAACCATATACAATGCATGGTAGATTGGCATGTCTAGACATATGTCTACGATTTTGCACCTTCCCGATATGTTTCCGATATTTGCTTTTTCTACTTTTCGTTGGCCAATGCCAACATCGGTAGGTTTAAATTTCTATCGTAGGTGGACGCAATGCCTTATTCAGTAAGAATCAATTAATCTGATTTTGAATATCATAAATGTCAGTAGGTCAACTATAATGTGATGGAAACTGTTACAGGCTCATTTACAATCATTTACAATACATGTATAACCTATTTAATCTAAAGTCAGTAGTTGTTGTTAACCCATGTAATGTGGCTTTACTTGCAGGTTGATATGGACATCAATACGATGCACCTACACGACGACTGGCCAGGAGGTCTGAGGGCCTACCCACCTGTTCCCAGTGGGGGCAGCTACACCACCCATAGTAACTCGACATGCTGCTATGGCAATAACCATAACTACGGCACAGCAGCTTCAGAAGCCCAGCAAATGAACCCACAATCCAGGTAGGTAAACCCCAGGTGTTATGGTTGGTGATTTGCTGCCACAAGGGTGGCCGTGGTGTTAGGGTAGAACTGATCATGTCCATGCCCCTAGATGAAGGTGTGTTGTGAAGTCATTTACCTGAGACTAAACGGAATACCTGGCGGGCGGCCAGGTGTGCGGGGCCCTGCACGTGGCTGGAGGGGGAGGGGTTACCTGTATTGGATGTACGGCATATCAGACATAGTCCAACGAAGGGGTCTGCATGTCAAAGGTATGCAGGCAGAGAGACTTTGGGGTGGTCCACAAATAGACCGGCCCGACATGTACTTGACTTTATAACCTTACTTATTACATGGTCCACATAAAGCATGAATATTATGCTATTTCCAATTTCAGAACGTGAAACGTGAATCCTATCACACGATATACAAACCAGTAGACTGGTTGGAATCCGGATCTATCACAGATAGCTGGTGTTGAGTGTGTAGTTTAATTTCCAATAAAGCTATAATTTGGTAAAGTCCATTTTTGAGCTTGGGCCACACGCTCACATACGCTGCCTAGGTTCGAGATAGGTTATATAGACCTTCAGCGTGCTGCAAAAAGCTATCCCTTCACATTCTGCCTACCTACTCTGAGGCATGAGGAAAGGTGCAATTGACCAGTGTTTTCATTGCATTCTAAATGAATGACTCCAAGGCTTCGTCCGGTTACAAGCTTTATTGCAGATGGTGTTACAATGCGCTCTCTCCACCAGTGTTACTATCTGTTGTGAATAGTAAACTAAATGAATGACTCCAAGGCTTCGTCCGGTTACAAGCTTTATTGCAGATGGTGTTACAATGCGCTCTCTCCACCAGTGTTACTATCTGTTGTGAAAAGTAAACTAAATGAATGACTCCAAGGCTTCGTCCCATTACAAGCTTTATTGCAGATGGTGTTACAATGCACTCTCTGACCGGACTGACTCGAGTATGTCGAGATCAGCGTTATATGCTGGCTCCGTGTCAGCCGCTTGTGGGCAACCCGTATTGATCGTAACCAAGGGGGATTACCTCACGCGGCGTGCCACGCAGCCAGCTTGGTCCGTAAGGCCAAGGGGTATTATCTGTATGTTTAGCATACAGATATTTTGGATCGTGACAATAGACTGAATTCCCGCTGTCCCAGACGAGGGTGGTCGTTGGGACGTGATAGATTCGCCGTACAGATGGTGAGCTGGTTGAGGTCGTGGGGGATGGAGCCTGTAGGCTGAGTGGCTCTGAGCAGCTCTGTGTGAATCACACTCCCACCTTCTCCAGCCCACACCTCTAAGAGCGTGACGTATCCACTTCCCTCACATCTCACAGAAGACAAGAGTAGGGCTTTAGTGAGAGGGTTCATAAACCAAGTGCGCCCGAAGCACCTGACACTTCAGGGGAGAGTACAAAGGTGGGTTTTTAGCCCATAAAACCTTCACAGATTGATGTATTTGATACCTTGAATATCTTTTTCTCAGAGACTGGGGAGTTGAGAGTGGGTGTACTCTAGAGGTCCTCGGAGACGAGTCTTTTTCCACGTTGTTTCGCACAGACGGTCACTACTAACATTCACACTGAGAAAACACAGTGGTGGGGAAAGTTGACAAGGAGTACTATTGGATCATCGCCAATGTCGAGTCCACTTAGCAACACACGATACATGAAATAGCGAATTGATTCCGGTTTACACATGTCAAAAGATAATATTATCAATACAGTAATAGATTTTCTTATGCATGGGTTACGAAGCCACTATTGAAAACGTATGGGGCCACAGGAAACCATTACCCAATATTTATTAGTGGCCGTAAACCATGCCCATGGTTTGCAGCTTCCAAACCAATTGTTTATTTAAAATACACCCTTGATTAACAGATGTATACTCTAATGCTTCGTTTAAATTATGCGCACTGAAGATATTAACATAAGATAGTCCAAGCTAGGTGGCCTTCACTGAATATTGACCAAAATGGCGGATCTGTCAGTCGATTTCAATGACCATAGTTAAGTAATTTCGATGGTCGGCTCTGTAAATCACTTGAGGTTGACGACATAGTCGCTATCGCTCATTCATTACTACTCGCCAACCACTCGTGGTTTAAAATTGCCCGTCCAAAATCATTGATTATTGCCTATTTACACACATACATGTACGTGCAGATAAGCTGACCTTATATCATGGTTGGCTCAATGAGTATATACACAATATTAACTGGTTTCAGATACAAGCGGCCGTAATCTCCGAGGACAAGACGCGTAGTAATCTCCGAACGATAGTTCGGTGATTACGTAGAGTCTAGTCCGAGGAGATTACGGCCGGTTTTATCGGAAACCAGTTTATATTGTATTTATTAACCACCGTTCTTTATTACGATGCTCTTCTGAAACTTGACCGATGCGCCTCCTATCGTTAACAATAATGTTGTTCCTAAATTGCCCGTGAGGTGGCAGTTAGTTTGTATCCCTTCGCCCTGTTGGTTTCATGTTGTCATCGGAGGATGGATTATACACTGATATACAGGGCAAAACAAGGTAAGAACTAATTGTCAACTGTAATCTGACAGATTATGGAGTTTAGGAGACACTGCCACAGATGAATTCATTTAATTCATGTAAACATTCGTTTACATTGATTGTGACGTTGTGTGATTGTCTGCTGCTGTCACTGCATGTATTAGTTCATGTTTCGCTCGCAAGGGGCCCGATGACGCTTTGGGAACTATTTCCAGTAATCTCCTGCAGGAGGTTACGGGCCTCAGTAATCTCCTTGTAGCAAAATACTCACACCCAATGCTATTCCTATGGAGACTCCGTATTAGGTGGTTAATAAAATGGTATAAACATGGCCTGATGTAATTCCGATCTCCATAGTTAGGTTAGGCCTGGTTAGGCCTGAAAAGAGAACAAAATGTTGAAATGGGTTCTCGTCTGGGATTGTCTGTTTTAGTGTAAAAAAATAGATTCTTCCCCTAGACTTGAAGTTCCGAGGTCATGCGGCACCATTCTGATTACGTGTGGTGGTTAGTGCCGCTCAGTGTCTTGAAAACCTTGATTATCCGTATGTATGAGTATTTCTACTCCCTGGATGAGATTATCAGGTTTTCAGTTAAGAAGTACGTGAAGCCATCTTCTGTACATTTACTATTATTTCCCGATTGCCTGTGGGGTTGGTGGACGTATACTGAGGTCATAAAATAACCCTCTAAATTACTTAAACTGTACATGCCTCCCTCACGGCATCAGTGATAATACAGACGATCTCTAAAAGCAGACTGCCAACATTGATGCTAATCCCTTGTTACATTATTATTCTTGCTTCTAAACGTAAAAACTGTTTACAATCACGCGGCCTCTCAGCAGCCTTCCATCATGGGAATATGTGCCTACCCTCCTCTGTGTTCCAACAAACACATTCCTTTGGGAAAACACGAATAAATGGGAATTTTAAGGATAACCTCCCTTTCTAGAGACGAAAAAAGGCTGGCAGGTAATAAGGCCTGCTTCGGATGTCTGGAAAAGCGACCATTTCAGCGGAAATAACTCGACAGAGTGCATCTATATCCATCTGCTTCACTCTCCACGCACAGTCCCAGTGATTACCATCAAGACACAAAGATCAGCCGGCGGGAACCTGTGCTTGGAGAGTGTGCTGTGTGCGCATGCCCTTTGCGCTGCACGCCCCATTGCGAGCCCCAGATGTGCCGCGAACCCCTGCCACCACCCAGCAGCAGGCAGCAACCCCAATACTGCCCGCGCCGCTACCCACAATGCCCCTAACGACTCTGACATGCGCACTGAGTCACTGAGCTGGTCAGGTGACTGGTGGCCGCCTGGCGGGGGAGGGGCAGTGTGTTGTGTGTGAAGCCGTCACGGTTGGCGCGGGGCGTCAAGCATGGCCGCCGCTCACTACAGTGTTCTCTGTGTTCTCTCCGCTCATATTGTACTCAGGTCGAGCAGCTCGCTCAGGTGAACTGCTCATTTCAGCTCGCGGTGACTACCGTCACGGTGTTTAGACGTCTCGCTGAGGTTTTATAGCTCTGTTCAAAGAGCATGGGCGTCCCAAACCGCACGCAACTATAAAACCTATTTCCACCTGCCGACATTTTTTTGCCTTGTTCATTTTACCTGGAGTTTTCTACTAGGTATATTATCCTGTTTTCAGAAGCCTCCAGGATACGTATGCACTCAGATGATTTTCTTTTCGGTCACCGCCGACGGGTATATTTAAATTTTTCTTGTCGCAGATTGGCAAGTGGAAACAGAAAATTAGAAAGGGAATCGGCGACCTATCTATGTTCCGCAACCAGATCTTACAAGATTTAGAGCGATCCAGCAAGTTGCAGCCAGGTACTGTGAGACGTGTGACATTCAACCGCAATACTTGTACCATAAACAAAAATGCGTTTTTTATCTTGGAAATTGGATAAAATAGCAATATGCTTAATTTGGATTTTTGAAATTCCTACAGTTGGACCAAAGGTTCAGCTGCGCATAGGGCTGTTACAAATATGATGCTACTATGTTAGGGTTTATAGACTTCCACTCTCTAGTAGAATTTTAGCCTTTTCGCCCATGGCAAGGGAATGTCCAAAACACGTTAACAAAATTTTAGTTTATTTTAATTTGTTTCCTTACAAGCATGTTTTTCATATTCGCATATTCAAGACATAAGATATCCATGAACTCATTAGACTTATTTGGGACCCTCATTAGAAAGGTGCTATGTGGAACCTAAACATTCAGCTATTTTAAAAGGAGAAGGATGTTCGCATCTACGAAAATCTTCTCTTCACACTGTATAGTTACAGCCATATGATTGGCTAGAATGGGTAGATTCTAGGTTAACTGGTACCTCACCTATGGTTAGTGGATGATTTGGAAAGCAGCGTTAGGTTTAGGCTGTTACCCCATCATCCGCAAGTGGGTTAGGGAGTTTTCAACCTCTTTGTCCCACCTCAACTCTAAACCCTGCTAAGATTTCCACTATGATAATATATCAGTAAGACGGTTTAGCTCCATGAAGCTGCTCGTTTCTCAGGAGTTGATGAACGACAAGCCTGTAGCCCGTGTCGAGCGGTGCAGTGCCCCTGTGAGCTCCACTCGGCTGACTACTAATGGCCACACACCTCCCAGCGTCATGCTGCGCTGGACACAGAACCAGAAATAAGACAAGAATACCTGAGCGACTTACCAGTGGCTCCAACTTTACAAAAACGTTACAAAAACGTTTAACATCTGACAGCCAAACCTTCCAGATGCTTTGGTTTAGCTGCTCTTTCCCTTGTGTGCTGAACCCTTGGTGTTTGCGGTGCACTGGGGAAAAACATGACTAAAACAAAAATTCAACCATTTGTCATTTGGTGAGGAAGTGCCGCAGGCTATAGGGGTTCACCACAAATCACAGGTCGTGGGTAGATGGGCAGACGAATAACCTTGATAACGCGTATTAACATTCCTGGACGCCTGGTGGTGTACCGTTTGATCGCTAAGGACAGGTCTGTCACAAGAACGAGATTGTAACGTCAGAGACTGACACCTCTTAGTGACCTGGGTATAAAATGACACATCAGACATGACGTCACTGCTCCTCTCGCACCTCTATGTCACTTCCTGGTTTGTTTTGACAAGGTTAACAAAACCGACTGAGTAGTGTGAACAGTTAACTTCTGGCCACCAATTTATTTGTAGGTTGGTGAGTTTCCATTCAGTGATTGGGTGCTTATTGTTCCATGTTTAATGATATATGCGTGAGGATCACAGACAAAATCAAGGCATTTTGATTTAGAAAGGCGATGAAAAATACATATTCTTCAAATGACTCAAATTAGGATCCACAGGGCACAAGCAGAAATCTTATTTTGATTCCGGTCATTACTGTTTGTATATACACCATACACCCAAGCTAAGCTAGTTTCTCTATACTACTGTGCAGTGAGATATTTTGCCACCAGGGTGGAGTCTGCCATTGAGTAAAGACTATGTCTAAGAACCAGCCTCTCTACTGCCATCAACTACAATCCCTGAGCTCAGGTAGTTTGCTAGATTGCTGACAAGACTAAGACATACCAAAGGCAATGTGGACTGAGTACAAGTGTATTGGTTGGATGTAAATGCCATGACTGTTGATAAGGCGGCGTTCCTCACTCACTGCCTTCTCTTTTTCACCTATTGCTTCGTGTTTTTCACTCATTACTGCAGTTTTTCACCTCTCGCTCGGCGTCGGCAAGGAACGAGAATACATCACGTGATTCAGAGGTCACGTGAGATGCTCCACCCCTGGTGGTGAGCAACTGAACTAGAGCCTGCTCCCTGCCAGGTCAGCCATTCCGCCAGCCAATCACATGGCTGTGTTACTCCGCGTTACTCAACGTCAAAGAGAGCCACTTTTTCATTGGACAATTCCCTGTGGAGAGCATACCCGTCTACTCTCCAAGCAGATACACTAAGACATAACCCGTATGAAGCTAGATTTAGACCATACGAAAAGGCGCCTGTGGCAGGGGCGTAGGTAGTAGGAAGTCTGACAGACTCATGGAAACATTCCGTCGGAGATTATTCTCCTGCCCCCAACCGGTGTCGCTAGCCGCCAGGTGGCGCCCATAACGAGGTTGTATCGAGGATTGTGATTGGTCGTTGCCCTTAGGGACGGAATGCTCATTTATCACATGACGATAGTATTTGTTTCTTCTTTTGTCTATCACCTCTCGTCAATTACCAGGTAATTGATCATGAGGAAAATATCAAGTTATTAGCCAAAGAGTTTCTATTCACGCAAACTTGTCATTGCATTGTTTGATTAGAGTTTTCTACATTCCAGGTCTTCTACCTCCTTGGATTAATGCTAATGACAAACCCTGTTTCATTGTACTGCGAAGAGGTACATAAACCGGCCTCTGCATAGCAGTAATTCTGGCATACTCAATATAGATCTGGGAATCATTTTCTCGGTTTGTAACATTGCTGTCCTTGAGTGAGCATGATTAAGAACAAAATTGCATAAACAATGAGGATGACAAGAATTTGATTTATAAACTGCAACCGGTGGCACTTCCGACAGACTTTCAGGCGAACTCACATAATGGTCAATGGTCGGCAGGTGAAACCTCCGCATAAAATGCATCTATCTTAAATAGCTTTAGAAGCAGCGCATTTGCATAACTTTAGGTTGCAGCTCCCTCAAAGACAGAAATATTAAAGTCAGAAGAACCTAGACTTTTCTGTTAGTCTTCTGAAGAGGAGGCTGGTTGAGGCTGCTGGTTCAGCTGTCTCCGCTGTAAAGTGGTCCTTGTCAGGCAAAGGACAGGAAGCTGGCTGCCGTATTGCCCTAAATATTTCAGGCGATTTCCCTGTCAGTCACAAACACTTGGGTTTCGGGCCTCTTTCGACACTTGTGAGTCGCTGCTATAATTGCTGCAAAGTGTTTCACCAGTATCATATTGTGTTATTTCTGTGCAGATATATTTGCTTATTCCCTCTGTTTCCCTAAGCCTAAAAGAGATTGACATACCACTTAATGTCACCCCTTGTATTCCTTACCCATAGACCTAATTTTAGAAACTCATACTCAACGCCTATGAAATATTGGAATAGATACTCAATGCGGGATGATGTCCCAAATGTTAACCCATCAGTTGGCTGAGATAGTTCGAGCATCATTTTATCTGGTAGCCTGGTAGCTGTAGGTATCATGCATCTATTCCAATTGTTTTACGAATTCATTCCCACTATAAAACCAATAAAATCAGTCTTATCTAAGCACCATACTTACCTCAGAATGAACAAAATCACATATTCACTTCACCTGTACATGTATCTTACATGATTCATTAATTACTTGGAACCATTACATATGAAACCGCAGAAGTTACTTGCGGACATTAATCAGTGCTATTCACTATCTAGGCAGTTTTGGTAATTGGTTGAGCATAAACCTAACCGATATTCTAAATTTCTGGCATGTGAGAATATGAAAGTAGATTTTGAACATTTATGACAGCTCCTACGTGAGAAGATGTCAGCGTGGTAAGGCGACTCTCTCGGTACCGTTGGCAGCCACCTCCTAGATATTACTGCAGTGTTAGGTGTCAGCCAGATCCTCAGTCCGACTATTAACCTCAAGTCTCTAGGCCCCAAGAGAACAAATTCCAGTTAACGTTCATTTTCGCTGTTTACTTTCGCCATCTACACGCCAGTCAGAAAGGTATCACAAAGGGACCACTAAGATTATTTACTAGGCACAGAGCTAGCCTAATCTATGTATAGTCAATATGGCATGGCATATATATTATCAACATTGCAGTTTGTGCAATTCCCAAAGTGATCTTGTTGGTTCACGAATGGCTTTCGAATGGTTTTCATAGATTGGCAGCCATAACCAACGAGGTGGTATCACAGTAATACTTGAGCAGATTGTAACGTTATTTAACGCCCACAAACTGTGGCTGCCGGCATCATAGTAATCATACCGTGCCATTCCTCTGTACTCTAATGAGGGAACGATATTTCCTGCACGGCTACTGAAGGGTGATTTGGATTTTGGGCTAAGACTGACTCCATAACATTCATCATAGTTTCTAAACACTATGACGTCCGACTCTGATCTCAGACAATCTGGTTCATGTTGGTTTTCCTGGCTGTCAGGCCGACGTTGTTCTGACGTTTTCCCGACGTTTGCTGATGTTAACCGACGCTAGCCGATGACGTACGGCCAGAATGCACCTGGCCGGTGTCCAGGTTTCTGAGTGAGCCCCGCAAAGGAAACCATTACGACCAATGATTGATCTCTTCAGAATTTACGCTCGTATGGGCCACGGGCAAATATTGTAAATTCTTTCACATTTATTCTCTTCTTGGAATATAGTTTTGAGTATACACGGTTGAGTTGGTCATCACAGTGTCTTATTCACATGGCATCACCAAATACATGGGATATCTAATTTAATAAAAGAAGAGCCAAGTACAATTGTGTTTTACCCTTCATAATGCCTCTATTGGTTTCGTGTTGTACATTCAGGCTGGTTCGGTTAGAAATCTTGTCGCGCAATATAAATGAAGTAGTATTGGGGTTTACATTGCTTATTTGTTCCTCTTTCCTATTATAGGCGGAAGGTAGTCTCTACTTAGAAAAGTTATGATTTGGTTATTATTTAATCTAGAGGTGTTTATTGACTTTACAGATTCCTTGAGCTATTCAACGATCTTGCATACGTAGGGCAGTTGCAATGCTTATACATTGGTATATCATTTACAAATGAAATGAATCATGTACCAGGGAGCTGTTGAATAATCTAGGCTCGTACATGTAGACCCTCTTCTGTAAGCCATAGAGACCCAGGGACGAAGTTGGTCAACTTTATTCAAAACTTATTGGCGACCTTATGAATGGCTGATGCTGTCTTAGCCAACAAAAGTAAATATTATCAAACGATAAGCCTTGTACGAGGTACAGAAAAGGGTCTTCATGTACAATCCTAGATTATTAAACAGGTCCCTGGTCAAATGAAAATGCCTTGAGCTAAACCCACATTCATGATATCATGTGCAAACCACAAAGAACTGATAGAAAAAATCGGATAAGAGTAACACAATCTAAGGCTAACACTATAAAATGAGTATGACGATCCAATACAGGACCCAAGGGAATATACAAGGGGCAACTCTAATAAATAGGCTAGTAGTCTTCAATCCAAGCTAGCTAATTAGATAATAAAGACAAATGGGAGTTACATGAAAAAAACATGCGAAAATTTTGTTGAAAAAACTTTGATGTGTCCCTCTGAAAAATGGAACATTTAATCGAAATGTATTTCTGTTACAATGGAAATAAAATTTGCTAAATAATGATGATACAAATCATGCCATGTTGAAGGGTGAAGGTGATGGTATGACTCAGAGGTGATCAGCCGATGCCTGCAGACAACACAGCGTGTTTCACCAGAGCACTAATTTTCCGTCCCAATGGAGGAGGTGCCATAGGATATCTCTCTGCTGTGTGGTGCATAGTGTTTCCCGGAACTCTTACGAGGAAGTCTCTATGGGGCATCTCATCTCTCTAGCAGTGATGGATTAACGAAAGACGGCTAGACCGTTTACCACTTCTCTACATTATGTTTATCAGAAAAGCGTAAGGCGATGACTAAGTGATAAGAAATCTACAGCATCCTTTACTTGCAAGCGTGAAATAAATTGCATATTTACAAAAATATCTCCAACAAGGCTAAGCTAGTGTGAGTACCGGTCAGAACAAGCTTCTTTTGCAATACATTTTCAAAATTAAAGCCAGGCATTGTCATAGTAAAGGGTATACCAGGGACCTTTCTTTTATCTATAGCACAAAGGGACTATTTTCTCGTATACAATGGGTGTGAATCTTATACAACGGTTGCCAGGCATTGTCATAGTAAAGGGTATACCAGGGACCTTTCTTTTATCTATAGCACAAAGGGACTATTTTCCCGTATACAATGGGTTGGAATCTGTATACAACGGTTGTGGTATCTGACAGATTCTAAATAGTGGACCCGTAATGGTTTACTGAGTTCCCACGTATTTTCAATCGGGACATTGTATACCATGGATAGTAAATAGAAGTCTCAGACTGGGCTAAACGTTTACTTACCACATACACGGTTACCATCACGGCTATTCATCCTCAACAACAACGTACACGCACATTCAGCTTTTTTTTCATTTTTTTTTCTCAGTAACATACAATCTGCAGTTGCAGATTTTCATTGTAGATGTATACAATACAATCGGAACAGGTTTGACATCCAGTCAAGATACTGGGTAACATTTAAGTTATCAGGTCTAGATAGTTATGAGTGAATCTTCCTTAGGCCAGTCACAGCTGGCGTGTGGAGACTTAACATGTACATTAGTGCAGTGAACAAAGTAGATAATAATGATCATGGTAATGGTAATGGTGAGGATAGAAATCTTGCATTAGTCTTTACACCATTCCTTACATTTAAGCTTAGTCCCCGTCAAACATGAGGGGTCTTTTTAGAAGAGAAGTGGGCTGTGGACATGAGTCCATCTCGATGCACCTCATAAAGGAAAAATCTCAATGATTCCCACGTCAACGAATGATCGCACCTGGGGTGGGGATCGAGTCTGCACGTGCACACGTGAGGCAAGGCACGTGCACAGGTACTGCAGGCCCAGGTAGGGCCGGGTAGGGGAGGAGTGAGGCCTCGCAATGAGAACTCCATTCAGGTTAAAGGAGGAGCGGTGGGGTTAAGGGTGCATCACAGCCTCTATTTTACAACGCTGCGGGATATCTCTTATTCATCTTTGTGTACACGATTCCTTGAGACAAATATTGGCCTTCTTTTTACTCGGACTAAACCTTGGGTCTGTTGAATAAGTCATTGCCACGAAAGTACAGGTTACAGAGAGACCTTGTACGAAGGTTATTCTTTAATATTTTTCAGCCTCATTCACTAAGACAGTCCTACCTGACCAAGTATTCTATGATTTTTTTTTTCTTCTAAAAATAAATGGTCCCCACACACCCCCATGGGAAAGGGGTGATTGACACTTTGAAGAAATAATTTTTCTCTCAAGTATTCTATGAAAGTTGACCCAAATCATTCCTGGGTCCCTATGGCGTGTAGAAAAGGGGTGTTCTAGTACGACGCTGCTAATTAAACAGGTCCCAAGTTCCTGAGCATTTTATGTCCTAAGCCTTTTTATTGTCTTTTATTTTAATTGAGCCAACGGTTTGATTCATCTCTTTGTAATTTCAGGCTTGAAAGGTGTATCGTGCAACAAAGAGATATAAAACAGATGTAAATAAAATAGAGGAAATGCCGTAGGAAGTACTCCTCACGCACATAGATCATTCCCACGAGGACTTGGGGAAAACGGCGCCATTAGGCACAGATCTTGGCGGCGCATGCTCACAAGGGGTGATAAATGACTAAGGATCCAAGATGGCGGGTCATGACTTCCTGACCTCCGTTTGTGGAGAGCGACGCACAACACGCATGCGCTCTTACACGCGGCTGGAGAAGGAAATTATGGGATGCCTCTCAGCCGGAAGTAGTGTTTGTGCGGATGTGTGATTGAGAGGGACCCCGAGGGCAGTAGTGAGCTAAGGAGGTGAGGGAGGGGGAAGGAGAGCGGAGAGGCTCAGATCGACTTAGATTACTTCAGTCTCTGTGAGGTACCTTTGTCTCTTATAGCTATGACTAGTATCTTTTCCTGGTTATCTAATTTTGTCAACTTACATTATTGTTTTCAGATTGCTAATAGTCTGTCTTTTGTCAGAACTGCTATATCATTTTAACATGATGCAGGTTTTTAATATGCTTTCTGCAGAGATGCGTCATGTAGCCTAGGCTCGTACATGAAGACCCTTTGGTGTACCTCATACAAGGGTCATCGTTAAATGGTATTTAGGTTCGTTCGCTAAGACGGTCTTAACCATCCATAAGGCCGTTTCTACGTGTTGAATCAAGTTGAGTCAAATCGCCATTGGTCTCCTTAGTGTTCAGAAAATGGTCTTCATGTATGAGCCTAAATTATTCAACGGGCTCCAGGAGACAAGTAGAGACATGTAGACAAATTGCATACGACATTTAATACCTCTGCTACATACCCTTTGGTAACGTGTCACTAATACATTTTCTTTTTTCAATTATTCTTAGCAGGTCAATCTAAGTTTTTTTCACTTTAATGCCTGGCCTTTTTTATTTATTTTTCTTGATTTCAGAGCTATTTCTGGCGTATACAAATACTTCTAATGGCCTTCGGTGGATATTTCCAATAATAATTGAGCCTGACAACCGAAACTACATTACCACCCCTAACATGCATTTATTATCCATCAACCAGTACTGTACACATGGCGGCCACGGGAAGTACTACGTCACATATCACAGTGCATGACGGGATGAGCGGCCAGCTGGTCACGTGGATCCAAGATGGCTGCCCCCTGGTCCCTGACAACCATGTGGTGTCCTTAGAAACCACATGAGGCCCTCGTAGTGTGGATGTCGGCCACTTGAGGGCGTGAACATTGTGGGGGGTCTGTTTATCTCACGTCTGAACTGCTGTTGTCAAGATGTGCTATTTGGGTCTGATGCGATTCTCTCATGTTTTCCTATAGATGGTAAATTGTTACCATACTGCATCATATGATAGCTGACGGTTTGCACTATGTTTGTGCTAAATGCATGATCATACAAAGATTAACCGGCGTACTTGTTGTTATTCGGAAAGAGTAAACAAGAGAAACCACACCGAAGATGAACAAAAATCTAACTTCTACAGCGTCAGATTGCGAAGCAGTAGATTTACAGTGTCTCCCAACTGTTTCACTAGTCTTGTGACATGTCTGTGACACCATACAGACATTGGGGTTGTCTAGTTTCGTGACAACACAAGTAGCTGCCCTAAGGAAAAGACAGACCCTAAACATAAGAATTAGACAAATCTACACATCATTGACCTGTTTCACTAGTTTTGTGACAAAAGTTTCAGACAGACATGAAAAGCGGCACCAACAGTGCAAGCAAGAAAGGATAAAACGAAGTCTAATGTCTAGTTCTTATGAAACCGGACACACCATCTAGACGCCAGCTAGATATGTCACAAACTAGTGAAACAGGTCCCTGGGCGGGGTTGAGTTGAGAGTTTTGTAGAGGGGCACGTTGGATGTGAAAGTTAAGGTGTATGACCTGTTGGTGGTGGAGTTACAGAGTGTCCTGACTATCTGCTTGGAGTTTCATAGCAGGGCATGTACATCTGGAGGGGGGGGGGGGGGGGTTACAGCATAAGCCAGTTTCCATTGTCTGATTATTGTGCACCGATCTGCAGTCAGGAACCACCAAAGCAAGACCGATGTAGGGAACGGTCAGCCATGTGAAGTGGTGAACGGCGAAGAATTTCCATCAGTATGCACATTTGATACGCATTGAAAACACGTTATCCCCTGCATCCTCATAGATTATGTGTCCCCAACGTGGAGTCAGTTTCATCCACCAACAGACCTTTAGGGGAACTAAAACAAATCCAAGCCGTTTTGATCGGCCAATGGGAACGGGCTTTAAATCAGGACTATCTGCTGAGAGTTTCACAGTAGGGCATGGAAGTGGTTAGACTTGCTCAAGTCTTTGAGTATGAACATTCATTAATGATTAATCACAATCAGAATAAGATTCATTTAAGTATGTATCCTTCTCTGACTAGCCCATGATTCAAAGACTTGTCCACTTCGAACAGAATCTCCTGTTTATGGCCCCAACCCACTCCCTGTAACCCTATACTTCCTCCTACCCCTCCCCCTCCCCTCCTCCAGTTCCCTGGCCGCCTGTGTCGTCATAGCAATATATTTCGCCTACTCCTGACTATGTCTCGATTGAGATCAAAGTGAGAGGGTATCAATCTCCCAGCAGATATCCTGACCAGTAGCCAGACCTCTGCTTGGGGAGTGTGGCGCAAAATCGCGCCAGTCTACACGGCCGATTACGGATGAGACCAGTCCCTGTGTCACTCAGAAGGGGTGGAGGGGTAGGATACAGGGACTGAGGCCAGTCTAGGTAGTGGTGAGAGTTATGGTGTGTCCAGACTGTCTGCTGCAGGTTTCACGGTGGTGGGAGTTACCAGGTGCGTCTTGCTACCTGAGAATAAATGCTGTTGCTACCTGGACGAGGCAGACGTCCGCTAGGAGGCAGCACAGTGCGCTCCTCACCTGGCCAGATGAAAGGGCCGTGACCCGGCGCCGACCAGGGCCTTGGAGGGGCCGTCAGGGGTCCGTCAGGTGCCGGGGCCGCCTGACGGATGGCCGGTCAGTCCGGAGCCGACCGCGAAACGCGCCCCCCGAGGTCAGACTGCTGTAAAATGTCGTCTGCTCTTCCTGGAATGAGATCCACACTGTCAGACTGGAACATAACGCGCTGGTTATTGAGTTGTCATTATATAAAGGGCGCCCGATTAGAGGTTCAGGGAGAGCCTTGACATGTGTGAGAACTTTTTCATCCCCGTTCTTTATAACAAAACTAGCATCAGATGCTCCGTTTATCATTGATAAATGTGTTTATAATTATTTAAAAAAAACAAGCAATTACGAGTTTGGATTTCATTCAGTCTATGGGTTATTTCCTGTAACACAGATATCACCTAGAAACCTGCTATTTTGACAGCAACTGCCTTGGTCCAGGATCCAACTATATCAAGCACCAGTGGGTCAATCAGGTATTTCGGTCGCTATAGTGATTGGTGATGCTAATTCTGTCAGCTGGTGGAAGTAGGCCTAACCGACCCTCGCAGATAGGAGACTGACCTATGTTGGCTTTTCATCTATATTTAAATGGACGGCTCAACACAGAAAGATAGCGGGTCATCCTCCCGGACCTATTCTGTACGAACGGTCATGTAGCAAAGGGTTAAGTCAGAAGGGGCTGGGTGCTCCGAGGCAGCAGCAGCCTGAACCAGTGGGGTGAAAATTAATTGACTGGGAAGATAGAGGAATGAGAAGATGAGGGTAGGGATGGAAGGGGGTTGGGTTGTGAGTGTGGTGAGGGTCATCTGGCAGATTGGCGGGGTCAGTAGAAGGCTGGCTATACGCGGCACAGGGCACTTATCTGTCCCGGATTGGTAGACCACGGCCACAAGAGATACCGGCAGTACGCCTGCACTGAGGGATGAATCTTCAGTATAGCCAAAGAGATTAGATTGATCAAAACTCTTGGAGATTGACTAAATCTTCAGTATATCCAAAGAGTTTTCATCAATCAAAACATGTAGATTGACTGTGCCTGAATGAGCGGGAACCTATCCAGAAACACACAAAAGAAAAAAAACCCGGACAACTGATTTCACCAACGTCAATAGCAAAATACACAGCTGAAAGGTGAAAGAAAGATAAAGCTCCTTTGGGATATTTTGATGGAAAATTTTATTCGGAAAGTTATTGTATATCGCGATGTGAATTGACCTCTGCTGTTAACACAACACTCCTAGATGTTGAGAATTCCTCTTGTCCTAATTACCAGACGTGTCTGGACAACTGTAAATCCCGCGAGGCCCTCTGACGTCACAAGTCACGTGAGCGTAGCACGCTTTACGCTGGTCCCCTACAGCTTAAGTCAGCAGGGCAGGAACCAGCGGCGTGCGCGGAGATACCGCAGACCGCGCATGCACCAGCTGGCACGCATGCGCGTCAGGATCCGGAAATAGAGCCCGACAAGTGGGACACGAACTATTCTGTAAATGTTTGAGAATCTTCAGGATGCGCAGAAGAATGTCCAGACCTGAAATTTGAGCGATGGAACTCTGAGAGAATGAAGATGTTTAAAGCTTGCCTTTGACTACTACAATATGAGAATACATTTAGATATCACAACCATATCTACCATACTACATAAAAATTGCTACATAGTTTGATACATATTTTTCGGCTTTTTACCTGTACGTCCATGATCTTTTATTTTGTTTGAGCAACTTCTTATTTCCAAGCCATTACAGCCATTTCAATATGTTTCTTTGGCCATATTGGTAGCCTTTAAATACCTGCATACCTTTTATTTTTTACTCTAAAGCACAAACGAACCTGGGGCCTGTTGAACAATCGAGGCTCGTACGTACACATAGACCATTTTATGTATGACAAGGAGACCCAGGAACGATGTGGATCAACTTTATTCAACACTTATGGATGGCAATATAGACGGCCAAGACTCATAGCGAACGAATATATATTTTATTAAACGATAACCCCGGTATGAGGTACAAAATAGGATTATGTGTGCTCCTAGATTTTTCCACGGGTCCCTGGGCCCAGTTCACAAGCAAAGCCAAGTCAATTAGAAATCAAGTCAATTATAATTGACTTCGCCAAGTCAATTTCCGAAATTGACTTGATTTGGGTTCACAAACAAAGTTCAAGTCAATTCCCTAATTGACTTGGCGAAATCAAATAAATATGGAGCTCTTCACCATAGGAGGTAAAGATGTCGCCGATTTAACGTGTATTTTACGTCCGATTTCTATTTCCGGTATGGACAATAACAAGCAGTCTTGTCCGATTCGGAATCCATAATTTTACTGTTGTAGATTATGGAAATTTTGTGCCATACTTACTAATCGTGATATTACAAAATCATAATGTGAATAGAACAGTAATTTTTAATGTATTCATCTCCAGTGGGTATTTTTGGCATCAGAATTGATTGACTTGACTTCTCAAGTCTACTCTCTATTAGACTTGAGATTTCGAACATTTTTTAAGCTTGACTTGTAATTGACTTCGCTTGTGAACTCTATCTCAGCGGAATTGACTTTGACTTGAAGTCAATTAGGCTGTAAGTCAATTTTCATAAACTTAGACTTTGCTTGTGAACCGGGGCCAGGTCTCTGTTCTCATCTTGGCACTTATCATTCACGATCACCGAATCTTCATTACAGACGTATAGGATCTGTGCTATTCACCAGGCGGATATTAATTGTGCTCGTAATCTCCTCCCTACACAGAGCGAAGATTACGGGACGAACTTGGTTTCGATAAAAGCGAGGTCGTAATCTCCTCGGACTAGATTCTACGTAATACCCTCGCATTCGCTTGGTTATATTAGTATGCGACTGGTCCTCAAGGATAACGGTCACTTGTCCCCCAAACCAATTAATATTATGTGCATATTAGAGAGAGATTTGTACCAGAACGGAGTTGCAATTGCAAAGAAATTGCAATAGTGATGGCGAAAGGAGAATGATGAAAGCTTTTGGCCTCCGTGATTTAAAACCCAATACTCTCCGGAATCGTGTTTCTAAAGGTGTAAAGCTATTGACCCTCAAATGACCTCACGTGAAATGAGCCCCGACATCACCCGCCCTCTTTGATATGCAAGGCGTGAATATTCATGATGTGTCTGACCTTGGACCTGTTCATCACGACCACTCCTCATCAAAGCTATCAGTGCTGTGATCAATAAGAATTAGGCGAACATGAGGTGAATTGGACGCCATCCGCAAGCCATCCGTCGTCGATTAATTCCCTTGTGTAACCCACACCTGGTCTCAGTCACGTGCCCTCCCATGGGGCTGGCCGGACCCCTCTGCGTATGGAGATCAAAGAGTTGGGTGAGTGGGCGGGATGCGGGCAGAGGGGCGACGGGGTGAGGTGGGTGAATGGTACTGGTTAAAGGCATATCGGACAATTTACCTTAACAAGTAAAACCCATTTATTACCTGGTAATTTGATATGATGACCTCAGTGTTGTAGGAAATATAGGCATGATTTAGAATTTAGAGAATATATAGTACTACACCTTAGAACCTAAGATTTATCAGTCATCCCACTTGATTCTGAGAGAATTGAAGAAAACATATTCTTCATTGCATTTCCTCCTTAAATCAAGCAAATTCAAATTACCCTACTAGGTCTTGAGAAATTTGACAGCACATACCATTCACTTATATATATAGTATTAAACTTAATCACGATGAACCAGTTTCACTGAAAATTGACAGTGTTTATATATCACCAGGTGGCGCCACCATGAATTGTAGGATATGCCTTTAGGTGTGGGGGTGGGGTGGTTGGAGGGTGGTATGGGGTGAGTTAACTCTTTCAAAGAGGCACTTAACAAGTATTACGGTTAATGAGAGAGGAATGCCCTCTGAACTCGCCAGGGGGTGTCAGTGAGCTGTGTGTGCAGTTAACACACTCTTATTTGTAAATATACAGGGCATAACCAATGTAATCTGATTTCTTCTATCGGTTCATACGAATTATCAGCTATTGATATTCGTTGATTTATGTGTTCAGTACGGTTCTGTTTTGATAGAATATGTTAATAGGAACATCGCTGATGGGAATTCGGGAAAAGATCCATCTTTGTCCCCGGGTGTTTGAAAATGATTTAGGAGATCCAACAACACTGTAACTATGCATACGATGTCATGTGGTTTAATACGTGAGCAATACATTTCCAGATGAACACACTAAATATTGACACAATTAAACCCCGACGCATTGGCATAACACATATTGGAGATATCAATGCTCTTCCTATCGTGTTTTCTTTTTGTTTAGATTTCCTTTTAGTTTGCACAATTCACAAGTTACAAAGTGATCGGTCGCAGAATCTGCACAAACTGTTTCATCTGTAGTCTTCTAAAAGAGCGAATACAAACCAATATGCACATGACATGTAACAAGCATATAACTAGAATCAGTACCATAACTTGTTAGTGGAGGGTTGCACCACTCGGGATAACTGCTTCCTCTTTATATACACACTGCCCGGAGGACTCTGGCCTCGAGTAGAGTGTTGTATGTCACTTACTGACTCGCCAATTGCTGCAGTCGTGATTACGGGTGTTGCGGTCATTGGGAATAAGATGCTATCCCGCCGTCAGAAAGGAAATCACATCACCACGCCGCAAGGGGGCGCCTCTGCATGGGGGCACGTCACATCCAGGTGGGTCGCGCCCTGGCGGCGGTATAATGCGGGGCTGGGGGTGGCCCTGCTGACAGGTCGTTGGAGTAGGCTGAGATTGCTCACAGCTTCGTTCATACGACGTGTGGGTTGTTTGCTCGCAGTGAGTGATGAGCAGCTCTGAGCAGCTCATAACTATCGTCAACAAGTACGGCCCATAAAACAACTCTATAGACGATACATGGGTCTGCTGAATAACTTAGGTCTACTAAAGTACAGTTATTGTCAAAGTGAAAGTAGATTACCTTGGGTTAGATAGAGCATAGTCACAGTAGAAGAAGATCAAGCGGGGCAAGACAGAGTATAGTCACAGTAAAAGTAGATTACTTTGGGTTAGATTAGGTATAGTGACAGTAATGATAGATCAAGCGGGTTAAGATAGAGTATAGTCACAATAAAGATAGATCAAGCGGTTAGAAATAATGTAGTCACAGGAAAAGTAGAACAATCTCGGTTAGGTAGAGTATACTCACAGTAAAAGTTGACCAATCAGGGTGAGGTAGGGTATTGTCAAAGTAAAAGTATATAACCTGGGGCTAAATAGAGGATAGTCACAGTAAAAGTAGATCAAGCGGGAATAGATAGTCACAGTAAAGGCAGATAACTTGGGATGAGATAGAGTATAGTCACAGTAACGGCCAAACTACGCGATCCTCTGCGGTATGAATATGATCATACAAACTAACCCCCGACGACCGTGACATGCAGTATGCAGGGCGACGCACGGAGAGGTGGATGGTTTACACGCAGAGCTCGCCTCGTTAATCTCTCACTGATACTCCGCCTGTCAACCCTGATAGGGAACATGGGCGATGAAGGTCCTTATCAGATTGATCGCACAGACATTTGGGATTCTCCACCTTTTCCTTAACCACATTCGCATCCAGTCCTATCCCATATTGCCCTTCCATAACACCTCATGCTTTCTTCGGGTCAGCCACTCCATGTTATGATGTACTATCTCATCTGATCCCTCGATCATAAACTAACATTATATCCCGAAATTTTTATACCTGACACTATGTTATGCCTTGTATCGCTCTTGCTGTATATACCCATTTGTTTTTCTATTCCTCATCATTCCATTACCATATAATTGTTCCCTTGCAGTTTGATTTCCCATTTGTATCCAGCTCTCTATGAGTTATTTGGATCGTATTAATGGAGTGCCTAGGCTATAATTATCTATTTGACTCATATTGTCCATAATCATATTTATCTATAGGATATGACGGTATGGTTTAGCCGTTCAATATATATCAATTGAATTGTAAGAAGTACCAAGTAATCCGTAGCTTCGGACTCATTGATCCTATATAACTAAGAGAGAAGGAGGAAGAGAAGAGGAAGAAGTAGATATTTACAACACTATCTTTCATGAAAGGACTTATTCGCGAGATGTTAACCGGATAGATATCTACGCCTTACGCATCGATGTAGCATACATATTGCTCAAATAAGAAAATAAATAGATACATAGAATAAAATGGGCCGGAGAAATGTCACTAGATTTGAATTGCTGGTAGGCAGACCTGTAGGTAGGCGTACCGGTTATAAGACAGAGGGACAGACAGGTGAATGGACAGGTGACTGAGCAGGCTGCGGACAGAAGCTGAGGTGCCTTATCTGATGGATGTGGTTTCCCCGATACTGAGCTGCATTCTGACAGGATCTGGTCGGAGCTGATAGCGCCTACATGCTGAAATAATATCAAGATGTATCAAGGCATTTCTTAAACTGTTAACCCAGTTATTCTGATTTGACAAGGTCCATGGCCTTCAGGTTTCATCTCCAAAAATATGCAAGATGCATTCAGTTGAAGGACTGGAGTGACTAGCGCAATAGGGAAACATATGAGTAGGATATTTTAAAACTGCTAAATTGCCCTCTCATCCTGAGATCAGACGCCCCCAAAAAGGTACAAGAAAAAAAACACCATTCCAATATAATCAGATACATTGTTTAGATTTGAGTCTTCTGAAAGTTGTATGAAATACTTCATATAGTCCAACACCCATGAAATATCTAAAATGTATGCTGATATTTCAACTGGCTTTCTGGATATAAACTTATCAGAACGGATGATTTCTAATTCAAAGTCTTGGGTGTCTGACAACGTGTTCCTATACATTGTCAATGCTTTACCCTATGTGAGATATAAAAAAACGATACTCTTTGTTGATGTTGGAGTTATATGTAACCATAAAACATCTATGATTTGTCTCTATGGCGCACAATTTGCAACAAGAGAAACGGCAGATATGACGAAGCACAACTTTCACACCAGAATCGTTGTGTTAACTTCACAAGCTGCAAAAAACATTTTGATCTGGCAATGTGATTCAGACATATTTCCATGAAAAAGATATCTGACCCATGGACATTACTCGAGAGACCAATGAATCATTTATTCATTGCCTCAATTTACATGTATCTATAAGAAATTATTTAATCTGGGATATTGGTGTAAAACTGGAAATTACCTCCCACTGGCTAACATCGGGGAACTTATACAAACTGACTCAGTTTAGAACAGAATTTGTTTTGATGATCTGTCACGAAGATATAGGGTTGTGATAAGTTATGAGTAAGGATCGGCTCAGCGGAGCATCTTGTGAAACCTGAATGTAATAAGAACGAATAGGCAACAGGTGTTTCCGTCAACAGATATTATATGTATAACTCTTAACCAAAGTGGTTACCACTTCTGCATGCCTTACTGGTTAACGCCTTCTGATTCCTCCCGGCCATCCCAAGGCTGACTTTGTACTTATCCCCCTTCAATATAATATATGGACTCTCCATGATGATGGTAGCTTAAAATGCTGTCCGGATCCGTTGTCACCTGATTACAGTGCTTCATACTCCTCAGAAGTACATGCAATTAAGACCACAAGAAAAGAACGGGGCAAATCGCGGATCTGCTGCGGGTAGTCATTCACACACGCTTATCAAACTGCACAGTGATGTAATTGATAGTAATTCCTAAAAACATACTTATTAAAATCCAAAATCTAAAGTCTGCCTGTCTTCTGACCTCTATGCTATCGAAACTCCTCTACCCGTGAGGCATCGCGGCCTGAAGGTGCTGCCCCCTACAGCCCGTATCGGTATGACCCTGAAGTCTCCAGGAGGGGCCCTATCTACCTGGCTGCTTCACCATGGCAACCATATCAATACCTGACTCCTGTGGGTCAGACACATGACCCGTGAGTTCCCAATGCGGCAAGTGAAGGCAGTGAAGGTGGTGGAAGTGGTGATGGTGAAGGTGGTGGTAGTGGGGCTTCATGGTAGGGTATAGGGCTTCATGGGGTAGGGCTTCTTGATCTTATAGCATTATAGTCGGTATAGGGGACATTGAGCCATTGTTAGTTCATGAAGCAGTCACTAGGTGGTCGGGGGACAAAACCTGTATTCTGGCTCTTTGTTCTTACCAAATTCAGATGCCTTTCAATGTTTTACCAAGGTTCCTTTGACTCTCTACACCGATCCCAGAGCAGGAAGATATATATGATGCTAAAATACAGGACATGATGTCTTTTACATGGAACACTTTATTTACATATGTGAGCAAGGCAAGAAAAGTGACATTTCCCAATTATCACTCACTTCTTTTGCACCTCCAATAGTGAAGAACAGCTACTTTTTCACCTCCTTTAGTGAAGAACACCTACTCGGGGGGCATCATGGAGGCGCCCATGGATCATAGGCTATATGCCGTATACTTCAAGTGTGATAGGCTGTGCAATGTTCTGTGTTCGTTGTGGTACTCAATGGAAGAACGCTGCCTTGGCTGGCGATATTTATCTTCATTTGTATTTTGATCAATAACTTCAAGGCAGGGTGTGGGGCTTCATGAGCTTTATGGAAGGTGTGTGGGTTTATTCCAAGTTGTGAGGCTTCATGACAGGACGTGAGGCTTCATGACAGGGAATGAGGCTTCATGGCAGGGTGTGGGCTTTATGGTAGGGTGTGGGACTTCATGGCAGGGAATGAGGCTTCATGGTGTGGGCTTTATTGTAGGATGTAGGGCTTCATGGCAGGGTGTGGGCTTTATGGCAGGGTGTGGGGCTTTATGGCAGGGTGTGGGGATTCATTACAGGATATGGGGCTATATGTCAGGGTATGGGGCTTCATGGTAAGATGTGGGGCTTCATGGCAGGGTGTAGGCTTTATGGGAAGGTATAGGGCTTTATTGAAGGGTGTGGAGCTCTAAAGCAGGGTGTCAGGGCAGTGGACGTGGTGCCAGACGGCGTGGCGTCTGCCTGGCGCCGGCACCACACTGCCCCCTGCCGAGAGGAGCGCCATCTGGTGAGAGCCACGTCACTGTCATAACTACCGCTCCATGTGAGATATGCCTTGGAAACCTCACTTCGGTCTGTCTGATCTTACCCTCTTCACAGGCATTCAGATGGCAGGCTTTTTAACCATAGCAGATTCAAATTTATCTGAACTGAAATTCCATCCACTCTCGAGGGAAGTGCTCTCAATCTAAGCAAGGTAGAATATATTGGCTACTTTATTATATACCCATGATCTATGTATTGTAAATAAGCACCGTTTCGCCATGCAATGTAAAAATACCGTACTGAAAACGTTTTTACAAAAATCGCTCTTCCAGCAACAGCATAGGTGAAGGAAGAAAAGTGAGGAAAAAGAAAAAGATGTATATGTATATGTACAATGAGTTATTGAAAACTATGCTATACTAGTTTGATACTAAGTTCCCGATTCCCGTCTGAACCCTCTCATTCTCAATACTGCGGGGGCGACAATGTGGTATGTAAATGAGTGTCAAATGATAAATGCAATCGGCGATCTAAACCAGGTAGACCATTTTGGCTTCATCTTAGCTGGAAAAGAATGGAGAAAGAATTGGTGGCCAATGTATATGAGACTTATGCTATGTTATAATGACCCATGTCTGTCAGCCTCGTCTTAACCTCACAACTTGTGTTTGGAGAGTGCAGACCGTACCATTCGCCATGTTATGAAAATACAACGTGGCCGTACAACCAACAGGTGGTTCTCATTTAACATGGCCACACGCTGGCACTCTATGTACAGAGGTCGTGAGTTCGAGTCCTAATCGGGTCATGACTCAGTCCTCCTCTTGTTATTCAACATGACTGTCTTTGCTGTCTTTAGAAATGCTGGCCTTTCTCGTCTGACCTCTGTCAGTCACTTGCGGACTTTCCACATGCCTACAAAATGAGCATCAATTACTATATACCCATGCCGTATATACTGTAAATACACACCGTATGACGTAAAAATACTGTACGGACCGCTGGTCCGTACACTAAAATACGGAACACCTTGCCATACACGTCTATTATCATATCGGTTGTTAAAAATTAAATTAATGATTTTTTTTTAAATTTTGGGTATATAGTAAATATATAACGTCCAACCATGCTTATACAAGTCACAGAACTCAATGATAATTTAGGGTTTGTACGGAACTCGGCATAAATGCCTCGGTCCGTACAAACTGTAAATTACCATCTCATTCTGTGACTTGTACAGCATGGTCAGGACGTTCTATATCATTACTTGGCTACTATACAAAAGTCAGTGGGTAGTATTCCTTGGACAATTATCTATTCCCATGATTGGTGAACCTCATAGCCCATTTAGCATTTCTGCCTTCGACTTATTACCGATTATTGGCTCTAGGTCAACTCCGTTCATCCACCGAGTATTGGTACCTGAAAACATTTGGTGTAAATTTTGAGACATGAATTGTTGATCTCTAATTTGTATCCCCTTTCTACCTGTCAACTATTTCAGCAACGTTACCAGTCAAATGGAGGGGGGTGCCGATTCCCAGAATTGGGGGCAATAATCGTTAGGTGAAAAGCCTGCATCAGTGTATATTTACGTGCTCCATACTTACAGGGCCTCTCAAAGTGGACATTTTGCACTTAAAAGCGAGCATTTTGCGCTTCAAAGCGGGCATTTTGTACTCATATTGGTCCATCCATGATTCTGGAGTAGACTAGGTTGTAAATATCAATCCATACATACAGAGTAATTGTAAGACTGATGGGCACTAGTGTATAATGCAAGGCAGTGTAAACAATACACACACTACATCCTCACCGATTATTTGATACTCAAAGTGGTGGCCAACATTCAGAGACTTTTAGGATCAAGTCAAATAATCGGTACGGCTTTTGTCGGCCGATGGAAAGAGGCCTTGAGCAGGGACGTTTCTTCCCCTCTGCTGCGTGATTTATTTTCCCTGACCAACCCGATATCGGCGCTTTTCACTAGAGTTCCGCGCAACACTGCTCAACATGAACCTTCAACAAATAAATCCCAACCCAGAAAGTGTAGCTCTGACTGAGTCAACTCCAACAGGAGCCAACTCCCTTTCCAGACGTTTTACATTAATAAACAAGGCGTTCAAGTGTCCTGACAATGATCCCATGTATGAGGTAAAGAGTATTGCATTGACTATATCTGTGATTTGAATCTTATCAGGTCTGACAAATGACTTCGAAGATATTCTCAAGAGAAGTACGAACAAATGCAATGCAAGACTATCCGTCATCTCAGATGGTGATCTAGTACAAAGCTGACAGAAGAGACACGTGACACATTTTTATATACATGTGCGCGAATACCTCACACTTACACTCCAACAGAATGGATTTCTTTCTGCACACTGTTTAAAATGGCGTGTTTAATCATTTCCACGTATACTGTAATAATGACAAGGAAACATAGTTAGTATGTCCGAATTGTATTCTTTCCTTCTTGTTTTTTTTCGTCAGAAATATTCACCAAATTCATGAACGAGATATATGCAACCAAACCAACAAAGAACAGATTTCAGTTAGGCATATAATCCATGTCTCCATATAATACTTGTATGCCAAACCACATTGCAGTGTATATTTTGTACACATCCTGACACAAACACTAAAATTATAATCGCCTACGGTATGACATGATAGAGATATGCTGATAACAGGCATTATCAGAAAACCCTCGTCATTTTCCTGAAAATTAAAAGTGTTAATCTCAAAGATTTGTGGAGCACATATCTAACTTACAGATTGGGTGTTACCGTGCTTATTTTTGATTTGAAGACTGATGTTATGATAATATTAAGATGGGATGGGATGTATAGAAAGTGGAAAAGTTGTAAATCCTTGTTATGTTTTCCATACCTTTACATAATATAGGGCAATGTATAGTACTGCACATTTAGGTTATAGAAACCAAAAGTCACTCTTTGTTTTGAAAGACCATATTTTTAGTAAATTGCCCATATGAATCCAGCATATGAAAGTGGGACTGTTTGCCCAAGCTATCCGTGGTCGCATAGCGGAGGGAAGAGTTATTATCATTTGCTAAGCCACGTCTACCTACCTATTTTGCCTACTGGGTCAGGCCAAAATAGACAAGCTCATTTGATTTTGGAATATGGCACACAGAACCAATCTAAATGAATAAATGTGAACATTCAAAAACCACTAGGTGGCACCACAGCGAATTGCAGGATATATTCCTTTAATCCTAATGAATACACTCGACTCACACATTTTGGTAAACCAACACAAGACAGCTGATACATGGACAATTAAATTATCTATTAATCTGCCAGAACAAGATGGATCTTCAAATTCAGGAGGTGGAAGCAATGGGGTCTACACAATAACATGAGCAGAGGGAATCCCACTGGTCAAACCCGCACAACAACATGTTCTGTACGGATACAGCGGGGCTCTTCCGCTATCGGGAGACACGGGGGTGACTTACCTACGCCCCACCATGCTTATTTACCCCTGTAAATGATCAGGGTGCAGAATCTCAGGCCCCTGGTTTCCATGGCAACAACGAAGCCACTACACCACCTCCCGTGAAAGATGGCACCCCTCCGACCCCCGGCTACCCTGGACGAGGGACAGTGCACACAGTGAGTACTAGGCTGGCTTCAGTCCCTTTATCCTACCCCTAATATAAAATCCCATAGGCTTAACATTGGGTTTCCGTATGCCACGCTGACTGTCATACAGATTTTTATATTGTTATAAGAGATAGGGTAGGATAAAATCAATTTCGTTTTAATCTTGGCCACTGCATTCCATTCCTGAAGTTTTGGCTTCGCCTCATGAAGTCACTTTGCCAAACTCCAGTCGTGGAATACGGTGGCCAAGATTAAGCCTCATCCAGTTTTACGATAGTGTCCTACCCCTCGGCCTATACTGCCGCTGCCACTCTCTTCCCTCCCCACCTCCCTCACATTCCATCTCAGCCACTGGATTTTTCGACCTGTTAGGGGAAGCCTTCATATTGTAATGAATTTTATCCTAATTCATTTTAAACATTCACTGAATGATAATAATCCAAGACTTGAGCAAGTCTAAGTGAGTCCAGCCAATTCTAGGGGGCGGCACTACGCGGCCTCATGGGGTGTGGTACAAGAGGATGTGGTATTTAGTTTGGTCAGTGCTACTCGTTGGTCAGACCAATATTAAAGTAAGTTTTGGATGCTCAGATGGAGAAATGGTCTTTTAATGATAGGATGCGACCGGGAGGGTGAAGCTGAGCAAATACGATATTCGTATAAAGGGTAGAGTTGAATTTTTGTTTTGGGATGATTAGTTATGTCAGGGAATCGTTGAAAAACGCATGCACGCAGAAGGATAGGATGCAAGGATACCCCGTAGGAGGGTTATTGTTTAATAATATTTAAGCCAAATCAGCTAATACTGTTCTACCTGAACAAAGGTCGTGCAAGAGTGTTGAATAAAGTTGACCCACATCGTCCATGGGTTTCGTTGGCGTATAGAAAAGGGTCTTCATGTACGACCCTTAGTTATTCAATGAGCCCCAGGATGATTCAGCTTGCAGGTGCTGGTAAAGCTCAGCTTGTCGAGGGCTTGTACCCTTCCTGTAAAATGGATTTTGCGGAGTTCGATTATGGGCCAAGCAAAGTCGGGTAGCTTATTTGTACAATATACATGTTATACTTGATTATTCTGTTCACCCCAATCTCTATTTCTTCTATACATAATTCACATCATTCTTAGTTTTGATAGATACTAAAGACCCGATTGAACTGAGCTCCCGACACACTACGTCAGGCGTTCCGACCCTATCCCGACACACGACAACATAGAATTATCAACCTTTCTATGGCTCAGATGTGGGATTTCAGTGTCGCACTCGACACATTGCGACACACTTCCCGACATTGCTACGATGCATGAATTTCGATTCGTAGACATATTGGAGTGTGTTAGAGCTCTGTTGATACAAGCCTTTACACTCTTGTATTTGTCATGTGTTTTGTAATAAATCAAAGCCCATAGACCACAGCTGGAGGGCCGACGACCCCTCCCACGTTCCCTTGGTAATTATAACTGGGTCATATAACACGTGGAGAAGCTGGGTCTCTGTGCTGCACCTTGTCGTCGTTGTTTGCGTAACACAACTCCGCAGAAATCCCCCCGACATATGTTTCTCAGCAGCGCGATGCGGACCAGACCGTAAGGCCCTTTATCTCCGCCACGGAGTGAGTGCCTCAAGCGAAACAGAGAAAAGTCTCACATAGTTGAGCAGTGAGTGCCTTATAAAACACAATTCTCACATAATCCCGCAGTGAGTGCCTTATGTGAAATAGAGAAAGAATTCTCACATAATCCCGCAGTGAGTGCCTTATGTGAAATAGAGAAGGAGTTCTCACGTAATCCCGCAGTGAGTGCCTTATGTGAAATAGGGAAGGAGTTCTCACATAATCCCGCAGTGAGTGCCTTATGTGAAATAGAGAAAGAAATCTCACATAATCCCGCAGTGAGTGCCTTATGTGAAATAGAGAAGGAGTTCTCACATAATCCCGCAGTGAGTGCCTTATGTGAAATAGAGAAAGAATTCTCACATAATCCCGCAGTGAGTGCCTTATATGAAACAGAGTAAGGTCTCACATACTCGAGCAGTGAGTGCCTTACTTGAAACACAGAGAATTTACACAAATCCCACAGTGTGTGCCTTATGTGAAACAGAGAAGCAGTTTTCACATACTCCCGCAGTGAGTGCCTTATGTGAAATAGAGAAGGAGTTCTCACATAATCCCGCAGTGAGTGCCTTATGCGAAATAGAGAAAGAATTCTCACATACTCCCGCAGTGAGTGCCTTATGTGAAATAGAAAAGGTGTTCTCACATAATCCCGCAGTGAGTGCCTTATGTGAAATAGAGAAAGTATTCTCACATAATCCCGCTGTGAGTGCCTTATGTGAAATAGAGGCGGAGTTCTCACATACTCCCACAGTGAGTGCCTTATGCGAAATAGAGAAAGAATTCTCACATACTCCCGCAGTGAGTGCCTTATGTGAAATAGAAAAGGTGTTCTCACATAATCCCGCAGTGAGTGCCTTATGTGAAATAGAAAAGGTGTTCTCACATAATCCCGCAGTGAGTGCCTTATGTGAAATAGAGAAAGAATTCTCACATAATCCCGCAGTGAATTCCTTATGTGAAATGGAGAAAGAATTCTCACATAATCCCGCAGTGAGTGCCTTATATGAAACATAGTAAGGTCTCACATACTCGAGCAGTGAGTGCCTTACTTGAAACACAGAGAATTTTCACAAATCCCACAGTGTGTGCCTTATGTGAAACAGAGAAGCAGTTTTCACATACTCCCGCAGTGAGTGCCTTATGTGAAACAGAGAAGGAGTTTTCACATACTCCCACGGTGAGTGCCTTATGTGAAATAGAGAAGGAGTTCTCACATAATCCCGCAGTGAATTCCTTATGTGAAATAGAGAAAGAATTCTCACATACTTCCACAGTGAGTGCCTTACGCGAAATAGAGATGGAATTCTCACATAATCCCGCAGCGAGTGCCTTATGTGAAATAGAGATGGAGTTCTCACATAATCCCGCAGTGAGTGCCTCATGTGACATAATCCCGCAGTGAATGCCTTATAAAACATTGATAATTCTCACATACTCCTCAGTGAGTGCCTTACGTGATACACAGAGAATTCTCATATAATCCCGCATTAATTGCGTCAAGCGAAACGCAGAAAGAGTTCTCACATACTCCCTTTACTTCCTTCTCAAATGCCTTGGGGTGGATCGGGAATTGAGTCAGGGATTGGTAAGAGGGTGATACAAGAGAACTGACAGAATCTTTGATGCTCAAGGCTACACAAATGTAGGTCATGGTAAGACCGCCTCCCAAAAGCTATCCAGGAGATCAAGATCCCAATTTATAAATTTTATGGATACATAGTAACTCCTCGTTACTTTGTGATAGAGCTAATGTAATACTTGTTCCCACATTATATTTAACACCGATAAATGATATAACCAAATGTCAGAACTGGATATTATTTCCGAATGGATGAGGGAATACATATCGCGCATACTAAGGAGGTCATATTCAGA
Organism: Alentia gelatinosa; assembly: GCA_950022655.1. Lineage (NCBI taxonomy): Eukaryota > Metazoa > Annelida > Polychaeta > Phyllodocida > Polynoidae > Alentia > Alentia gelatinosa. The sequence goes on from OX465592.1 coordinate 16,792,576, forward strand.
CAGCCTGTATAGACATTTCATCAATTCAATGAACGAAGATTGAAGTAAGATATTTATTAAAGCTGAAATTTAATGAAATAAGATGCTAATATTGAATCTAAAAAAAAAGTCTAAAGGTGGGTGTCCACTGAGCCTCCGACACACTACGACACACTGCGACAAGCCTTCCGACAAGCGTTACGACACAGAATCGAACGTTTTGGGTTTTTGTCGTAGCAGTGGACACACCGTCCCGACACGGCTTCCGACACACTGCGACACACTCCGACATGACTATGACACAGCGCCCGTGTCGTAGCCGTGTCGTAGCCCTTCCGACAAGATTAAACATGTTTAATTTATCGTAGAGGTCGGCTTGTGTCGTAGTGTGTCGGAAGCATTCTGCACTATGTTAAAGCTATGAACTGCCCCCCACCCACACACGTGCGCCTTTATAAACTGTTATAATATCATATATACAACATTTTATCCTCTGTTATATAGGGATATGCATTACGAATGGTCCATTGAACATATTCAGGAACAGATATGATAAACATTTTTAATAATCATATACTTTTAAAATCATAATCCAGGTCTAAGATACATGATTATAGATATTTGTTCGGATATCTAATACTATTGATAAAAGACATCAATTCACTACGTTTTTCTTTTCGAAAATTGAAGAAAAACATATTTTTCAGTATATTTCCTATATAAATTAAGTCCCTCAGGGGAGCCGTTTGTGTCGGAGTGTGTCGGTACCGTGGCAACCTTTCTTTTCCCGCCAAACCATTACGACACACTCCGACAAGGCTCTACAACACACTCCGACACACTCCGACAGAGCCCTTCCGACAGGGATTTTCTTTGTCGTAGTGTGTCGTAAGCCATGTCGGAGTGTGTCGGAAGCAGTGGGTACCCACCTTTACTGAAATTGCCTGGTCTTGCAATTAATGAGATAATTGATTCACTTATTACGCTACTTGTGTCTACTCGTCTGTATAGATGGAATCCAAGGTGGTATCAATTACAAAATTCATACCTCTTAGCTGCAATTTGCTTGGTACCAATCGAGAATCATCTCATGGAGGTGCAACATGTATACACAACCCAACGCCAGCGTATACATGCACAAAAAACATGAATGTCCGTATCTATCGCTACCATCTCCCACGCCTATACGACTAGAATCATCCACAAGTACCTTGCGGCATGGCATACATCTACACGCGCGTACACAGACTCTACACACATGTACACACAGTGCCGACCCGCTCTCTCCCGTGTCGGAGGTGTGTACTCCACAGCTGACGAGCTACTCACACCCATTAGGCCCAATGCAGGAGCAAGTTGTAGCTGCTCGGAGGTGTTAGGAGCGGCTTAGAGCTGTTCAGAACTGCTTAGTGGTACTCAATGCTGCTCAGAGTTTTTTTTAGATCTGTTCAGGGCTGTTTAGAGCTAATCAGTGCTATTCAGTGCTGTTCAGGGATGCCTGGAGCTGTTCAGAGCTGATCAGAACTGTTTATTGCTGCTCAGAGCTGCTCGGTGCTGCTCAGAGCTGGTCAGTGCTACATAGAGCTGTTGAGAGATGTTCAGAGCTGCTTAGTGGTACTCAATGCTGCTCAGAGTTTTTCGGTGTTGCTTAGATCTGTTCAGGGCTGTTTAGAGCTAATCAGAGCGGTTTATGACTGTTCAGGGATGCTTGGAGCTGTTCAGAGCTGATCAGAACTGTTCGGTGCTGCTCAGTGCTGTTCAGAGCTGTTCAGAGCTACATAGAGCTGTTCAGAGATGTTCAGAACTGCCTAGTGCTGCTCAGTGCTGGTCAGAACTACTGGGAGCTCTGTGCTGCGCATGGCCTTTTAATTATGGTCAACTTGGCTCAGTGCTGTTGAGTCTTGCTCAGTCGGAATTGCTCGGAGCTGTTCAGGGTTGGTACGTAGGCTGTTATACTGCCTTTAGCTGTTCTACGCTACTAGGTGCTTCCTTGTGCTGCTTAGTGTTGCTTGGAGCTACCTGGAGTTGATCAGATCTGTGAGAACCTCTCAGGGCTGTCTGCTCTCAGCTGCTCTACAAGAAGCCGTTAAGAGTCACTGCTGTTCAGGACTACCAAATGCTTAATGCTATTTAGAGCTATTTAGAGCTGCTAAGAGCTGCTCAGTGCTGTCTAGAGATACCCGGAGCTACCCAGTGCTGTCTAGAGATACTCAAATTACCCAGTGCTGCCTAAGGATACTCGAAGCTGCTCAAAGCTGCTCAGTGCTGCCTAGAGATAATCGGAGCTGCTCGGAGCTACCCTGTGCTGTCTAGAGATACTTAAGCTACCCAGTGCTGCCTAGAGATATCAGAACTGGTTATAACTGCCCAGTGCTGCCTAGATATACTAGGAGCTGCTGATAGCTGCCCAGAGATACTCGGAGCTGCCCAGCGCTGCATATAGATACCCTTGGATAATTGGAGCTGCCCATTGCTGCCTCCAGGTACTCGGTACTCAACTAAAAACTGAACAGAGCATCTGGCAGCTGCTCGGAGTGCTCCTAGTTCTCACAGAACAGGTTGGATATGCTCGGAGATGCTTGGATATACTCGGAGATGCTCATAACGGTTCAGTGTTAGTTCTCACAGCCCGGCAGGTAGGGTGAGGGGGTGGTCGCCGTGCTGACTGGAGGGGCACGCCGGTGTCGGTGTCGGGTGAGGCGTGAAGCGGGCGGGTATTTTCAGGCGCTCCGCCCTCAAAGCTTGTTTTGAAAGTCAATCCTGCCTCTACCTTTTTGTCCGCTCGCTCGCCCCTGGATCTCTGGCAGCTATGATCACCCTGTCTCGAAACTGAGACCTCAATGTCCCTAGGCTTTAGGCTGTAGGCGGCCGGCACGTCAGAAAATAGGCGGACACCCTACAGGCACGGCGGTAGATGGCGCTTTGATGTGAAAGTTGCTACTTGTTGCGGTGTTTCTAATCTGTTGGTACAAAGTCAAAATCACGACTATTTACTCTTTAGAAGTGATTTAGTCTGTACTATGGTAAAATCAATGATAAGGAGTGTTTTATAGCAAATCATATCATAGAAGGTCCTGCCAAGTTTCAGTTATTTCTACAAACAAAGAGATATCACATGAGGAAAATAATTACACATTCATTGTTGCCTCTCCGTATATGACTTCTCTAATTCAAAGTCTTTATCATATAGGAAATAGATAGTTGATATACCCAGGATTAAAATACTTTAGTAGACCTCACTGGGATAACCAATACTTTATCTCAACAGGGTTAGCAATAACCTACACGCATTGCACTTATTGATGTACGTGGTGACCATGTGCTCTTTGTTAGCTGATTATGAGAATAAACACACGACACTCTCCGCACTGAGCAGCTCGCGAGTAACTCACCAGAAACTCAGGTGCGGATTCCATGCTCGCGGGTATATACTCACACCAGCAGCTGTTCTCTCCTGCCCTCTGCTATTTACCAACACCTAATTCTTACGTGGCACTTCTCATTTGTCGAGTGCGCATGTGCAAGGGTTAAATGCTCGCAGCTGCGCATGCATGGTGAACGTTGTTGCGCATGCGCTGTCACACACGTGTTATTTGAGGATTTCTGCGTCGAAACAAAAACAACCTGCTACTTGGAAGAGAGCCGGGCACAGTCCTGTCATTTGCGACAAATTGATTTTGTAGCTTGTGCAACTGGATACAAGCTGACACTTTTTAAATTGCCTCTGGTTTACCCTTTCCCTACCATCCGGTACTTTCGTTCACCTTTTTTCTATTTTTCCTATCATTATTTATGGAAGCGTTCGGTTACATGTTTATGCAGATTGCAGAATAGAAAGGTTAACTGACAACGCTTCGTTAATTGTTAAGTTTTCCACACTTTCTATAGCAATCCGAATTTCCTAAGAGTTTGAAACCACTTACTTACTATCTTGCGTATAAAACAACTCATAGGCAGATTCAGCCTAGAGAAAAAAATATATGTAAGAGGCAAAACCCGTTTGTAAATGAAAGTAAACATTGACAGACAAACAGGACAGATAGAGAGGGAGTTGTGAAGACCGTGATCGTTTGAATTGTAGACTGTTGGTACGACCATCGAGATGAAGTCTATACTCGCCCAGGCATTGGAGATGGTAGGTGGGTGGACTCGTAGGTGTAAAGAGTTCACGTTTAGCACCAAGGTACTGAGAGGGCATTCATCGAAATCCGTCTGTTAAGCCAAGTCAGTTATGGAGGGGCTTAGACTATTTTAGGAACATCTATTGTTTCATTTTACATATTGTGATAGGTGGCACACATATTTAAATAACTATGCATGTGGCCCTGAGGCAATCTTTGATCAATGTGTATTTTATCAAATCAGACACTTTGATTTGCTACCACAAATCTATCACTTCAAACATTTTTCACACATCAAATTATAAGTCATCTTCTCAGAATATCTGAATGCGGGTCTGCTCTAAATGTTCCCATATAGACTTGGATTATGGTGTACATAGATTAATGTATACATAGATCAATGAGTTCAAATGCTTGCCCAGACGCCGTCAGATGGGAGGGTCGTCTTCTCGAGTCTGTGAGTGAATAACAATTCACAGATTAAACGCCTAGGTCCTGTTTCACAAGTTTCGTGACATGTCTAGATGGTGTGACATGTCTAGATGGTGTCTAGATGGTGTGTCCGGTTTCATAAGAACTATACATTAAACTTCATTTTGTGCGTTCTTGCTTGCACTGTTGGTGCCGCTTTTCATGTCTGTCTTCACTTTTGTCACGAAACTAGTGAAACAGGTCCCAGGTCAGTCCCAACCGCGTATACATGGCAGAGTATGCCTTACGTCATTTTTACAACATGGGGAGAAGAGGTCAGTAAGTATAAGAACAGTGTACAGAGATGTTTCATAAATACCCATTATGTACACCCGACCAACTATTGAGACAAACCTTCACAATATGAGGTTACAGCCTTAATGTGTTGTAGTTGGCAGAGATGTTGATCCACGTGCATATCCAGACTCTGACATTAACCACACCTCGTGAGGTAATGTCTGCCACGCCCACCAACACATCAACTCAATCAGGTTCAACTTCTTGTAGACATTCTGGGGTGAATTTACTGTCGGCCATCAAAAACTACTCGTAAACCAGGGTTCCCTGTGTGTGGCTGTCGGTGATGCTCAATAGTTCTGTTCCTCTTTCCTCCCTTTATATGTCCCTACATAGCTGATTTAAGAGAACTTTCAATAAAAATGGTAATTGGTTTTATATAGGAATCACAGAAGTTGACCATTTTGTGCAATAAAGGCAACCTGTTGATATTCACATTGTGTTATCCGCCTGATGTTGTACTACGTATTATTCAGTTTTTATTACATCAGCTTCAAACAATAAAACTTAACTTTAGAATCTTTGATACGTGTTATGAAAAGAAACTGCATCGATATCCATAGCCATTAATAATACACCATGAGTTTTGGTTGTGGAGTAATCTCTGAGATTACTTAGCAAATCAAAATGGATGACATATTTTCATTAGCTACGGATCGAGTGCGGTTCAGATTTTATCTCTCCGGTATCAACTGATGTCTAATTGACCGTAGATTGTGACGTATTCGCCCATTAAGTATATTTTTACCATACTTCAATGTTAAGTCTATGGTGAAAAATACCCGGGGTGAGATAAAGTCCTCTATGCAATGACAACTCCCACTCCTATCCCTACACCCCTACACACATCCCCTCGCCGCTTCTGGCCACCACTCCCCAGGAACATTCTAATATTTACATTCCCGGCTAGGCTCCCGTCTCCCTCCTTCCTAGAATTTCCCGGAACGGGACCCAGGTGCCTGGGAGGCTACGCAGCGGGGGAGTAGGGGGTGGGGGTGTGATACAGGCTTGTAGCCCGGCCGAAAACAAAGGCGACCATGCGGTCAGTGCCGGATATGTTTGCGTCCTGAATAGAATGTTGTTTCTAGGCAACCGAAGAAATGTCGTCTGCTAGAGGACATGATTCGTGGTCGAGCCGTGCGCTTTATCACTGGCGACTTGGCGACTTCAGCAATAGAGAGATATAGCCAGTGGTTTTGTTGACAGGCAGCCGTAAATAATGAGTAGTCGACGCGTAGTTATACACGATAGTTATTGGGTGTATTAAGATGTCAATCTTCAGTGCTTTACAGAGCCGCCTGTCCACGATAAAGTCGTTTGTTGTATTTATTGTCCATATTCTTAAGTATATCAACCTCAGGAATTGACGTTATTGGACATATCATGCGGGACTTTATTTCCTGCTCTCCAACCATATCGCTGTAAATACAAACAACTATACTGTATATGTGATTAAAGATTGTTCTGGCTGTATATCATGGGTTTATATTCCATTTACCACGGATTTAAAATCCGTATTATGGTTATAGTACCGGACAGTTCTTAGATAATGGTTATTAGTTTACTGGGTCTCCATACTTAGGTTTTTAGAATTAGGTTAAGTTTCAATATAAGTTACCCCCATTTGGGGAAAACTGATAGGGGAAGTTTGTATATTGTTTGTTTACTAAATATCCACTATAGTAGCTCTTGATCATTAAACACACGTGGTGCGGCTCAGTAGACTATATTAGAAGGAAACTCACGATATGAAAAGAACTTTGTCCTTACTCCATCGAGTTTGACTGCGGAGTAATTCAGAAACCGAGGTTTCTCATTTTATCTCACCCTGTATAACATTATCAATTAATAGAATAATTCTCCCAACTAGCCATCACGTATTGGGTACGCTACCTTTAAGGCCGTGGAGTATGAGTTTCTAACGTTAAGCCTATGGAGATAAATACTGGGGTGAGACAAAATACCAGCTGATGTGCCCTGGAGGAGGTGGGGAGGGCGGTGACCACAGAACCGGGTCAGATGAACCCGGCTGGTGTCAGAGGGGAGAGTTTGCAGGTAAACTCCGGACCTTGCCCAGATGACAGACTGGGGTCAAAGGTCAGTTTTCACCACATCTCACGCTTTTTCGCCGACACCTGAACCTGCCGAGGCTAACTCCCTGGACGTGCCCCGCTTCCAGGTGGGGCGGGGGTGGCGGAGGGGGCACAGCAGCACCCCAGGGCTCGGTCGGTAGAGAATGTTTCAACAGACTTGTTTTAGATGACTATATTGATCCTTAACCTTGACGCATGCGAAAAAGTTTTCGATTAGACTTAGATCATCATATTAACTCAAAGTTTATTGGAAATAGGAGCCTTGTTTTACTTGTTGAACCTAGTCCATCTGATATGATATATGAATTGATAAAATACCTGAGAATATGAATGGCAGCAGACAATGTTGACGAGATCGAAAATTCATACATAATCGCTCTGGTTTACTAAATCTTAGTTGAAAAATCTGTAGATAAGTAATTCAGAAGTAGATTCACGCACATCTGAACAGCTTCCCTAATTTGATATTTGGCTTCATTAGAAGGGAATTACCGCAATACAAACAGTATACAGAATGGGATAAACAAATAATAACAAATGTTTCTGCGCTCTGACTCGGGTCGGGTTGATGGAAGCCCCTGAATCCCTCCATCAAAGCCAATGATCCCCTGTACACATTACAACATGCCTTGGAGCATCGGAAAGTATGCGTTGACAGTTTCCAAACCAACGTCGATAGGTTCATAAACAAATAAGTTATTGACTATGTCCTTATATCCATGCTCATAATTATAACAGCACCCATTTCACCATCTAAGTTTACCATATACACTGCTGCTCAGTGAAGGATCGACCATCTCTGTCTGATAATTGATAATTGAACAAGAATGGAAGTTTAATGATAATCAAGTCTGGGTCTCTGGGGCTGCGGGGACTCCTGGGCACAAGAGCGCCACCCCCGACGCACAGAGGAACCTGAGGGTTGGGCTAATTCATTATTATTCAATGAGTCCCCATTGAAAAAGCATGGAGACTCACTAAACCACTACCCAATATCTAAACACTGCCAGACAACATAACCATTGTATAATATTCAATTCCACTGTGTACGGTCTCAAAGCCAGTGTATCCGGCAATATAGTCCTTGTGTGCTATAGAGCAAAACATAGTCCCTCTTGAAATACCCCTGAATATGGCCATTCCTGGTTTTGATCTACTCTAGAAGGATTATAAAAACAACAAACGATGGATTTATGGTCAACCGGCCGTAAACCACTAAAGGTTGAGGCGAAGTAATGCACGAGCGTCAGCGAGTGTAATACTATGCGTAAACCTCTCGTGGTCCACTGCCGTCTATCAACAAACCTATCGATAATATCGTAAAACCGGATGAGTTTTAATCTGAGTTCCCGTATGCTACGACTGGAGTTTGGCGTAGTGATATCTGGAACCAAAACTCCAGGAGTCGCATACGGGAGCCCAGATTAAAACGAATAAGGTTTTGATCTTATCCTACCCCCTGTGAACGATGTTTTTATGTGAGGATGATAACAAAAAACACAATAAAAATTTCTGAAGTCCTCCATATAGCTCTCCTTGCTGCTCTGACGGCGGTTGGAACTACTTTCAGCTGCTGATCTCTGATTGGTCCATTTTTTTGTACGCTCCTAAGAGCGATTTTTTATCCGTATGCAACATACGGGCGCATACGGAAAGTCAATGTTAAGCCTATGGGATTTTATATTAGGGGTAGGATAATTGTTTATGTCTACTTCTGGTGCTAGGTGGATCAATGGTACTTCTTTCTCACCATCCTTCTTTCTACCATCCTTCTGACACTCTCGGTTCTCCTTCTCCAATCTTACCCTCTCCTTAAAACAGCAGCATTTGTGTACCAGAAAGTTGGCGAAAAAAAGGGGATATAAAATGGCGATAAAGGGGGATTTCCCACATGAGTGATAAAAGAGGAATCGGGTGATATGAGAGGTGTGGAGCATGGAGGGGAGAGGAGTCTCACCTGCGGCACCACCAGGTGTGATAAGGTGTGTGCACCCTGCCAGGTATGATCTAACCCTCACTGAATCCAGGAAGTGGTGGAAAACACCGACACAAAAACACGGGGCAGAGAGAAAGAGGGAAAAAAGATTGACGCTACTTACTAAAAACGAGTATTTGCAAGCCAGTCTAATGAGTCAAGTGATACATCTCAGTGAGAAGAAAGGGCGGCTGAGGTTCAGGCGTGTTTGTAGGGTGAGAGGGAATGTTGGCGAGATAGTGCCGGGTTTGTTTTTATAGGAGTGAGATATGGACAGTGTACAGTTCGTCCTTTGGGTCCCTCGGATTGTGAGCTGTACTTGGGAGACTTAGGACATCTTTGTCCGTAGTTCATGGTGTACAGGTACGAGCCATTTTCCATTAGTCGACGAGAATGTATGTTAGTGGTGCCACCGAGTGCAAGTCCGTATAAATTAGTCGGTGAAGGTGCATTGTGTTATTATTTCTCCTGCACTTTACGGGTCCACACTGGCGAGTTTCCACTTAGTCGATATACTACTTCCGGTAAGTGACGTCAACAGCCATGAAAATGATACAAATGTTGTGTTATAGATTTAACACTGGAAATGTGAAAAGTACTAAAAATGATGATAAAACACTCTTTACACTTCACGTCGTATCTCTAAGTGACCATGGCACAAAATGAACATCACTTACCAGAAACAGTTAAAATAGAGTGATATTGTAAAGTGGAAACTGAGCCATTGTCCTGACAAAACCTTGAGGATCACTGACGAATTCAAGGCGTTTCGATTCTATATCCTCGTTTCCATTGGCCAACAAAGACAAAGGAGACTTTTTAGTTACCCTAAAAGCACTGACTGTACATCGATATTAAAGAATCTGTCAGGGTCCATTACAAGTATGAACTGAAAAGGTATTGACTTTACCAAATTAATTGGCGAGCATTCTCTGCAGGTCTTCTTTCCATTCACTGATCTCCCCCAACAATCTATCGGTAGTTCCCGGCTGAAGGGGGGGGGGGGGGTGTCAACTATGTGGTCCCAGGAGAGTTGGGTCTGTAGGAAGGGTCCTCGGACGTTTTTTGTTTAACTATAAGGACAATCTTCGCGAGGGACCGTCTTAGTGGAGGATCGAAGCCAGAATGTCTAGGGGCCGGTTTAATAATCTGGTATCGGTCCTATGCACCATTACCAGTGCCACAAAGGTAACAGGCAGATAGTGAAAGGATAGGGTTAACAGCATTCTGAGTATCTATGCAACCTCTCCCTATAACTTTGGCAGTGTATCTAAGCGTGTTTGCGACGCTCAATGAAAGTGTAAAATATATATGTATGCACCGAGTTCCACCCCGTCAGCCATTGACCAGTAGGTCTAGTTTAGCACTTGGCTATGTACACTGCATACCCTCTTTGAATACCGAGCTATTTTTCTAAGCACAGGAAGGCATAGTGATAAAACCCAAGGAGGTGTCATGTAAATTAGGACAGTGTTGCCCCCGTCAGGTAAAACAATGTTCAGAGCAGCGTTCACTTTTAACCACGTGACGTAGACTTGTTACCCGCTGTCTGGCGTTGTAGGTATGCGACGTATGAAACCAACAAGGCTCAGTGTTGTACCTGTGAGGTATAAAAACGTGGAGGTGTGGCTGTGAGATGTGGCTGTGAGGTTTGTCGGCATGTCAGGCGACAACGCCCTCTTCTGGCCCTGTCTGTGTGTAAATAACACAGTGTTTGTCTACCTTGTCCCATGTTACCAAACACAAAAACACCAGTGCCGGGGACCAGTGTGACATGAGAACATTAATAACAGGCCACTGTATGCCTTTATACTTCGTCGACAAGCTGACGTTCCTGACGGCCCTCGTCCTTGGTTTAATGAGATAGGTCTACACATTTATCATCTGTCGTATACAAAGTCACCATTGAAAATGTATGGCGACCGCTACCCATTGTTTACAAACTGCCGGATACCATAACCATTGTAGACAGATTCTAATTCATTGTACGGCCTTAAAGTCATTGTATACGGGATATAGGACTGAAGAATAGTTCCTTTTAATATACATTTTCATGTGGCCATTCCTGGGATTAGTTTAGTTGAGAAAACGGATAATGAATCAAAACAAACGACGGTTTTGTAGACATGCGACGCGAGGTTCTGGCGTAGTATGGTAGTCTCTAATGCTCATGTATAGCTAGGCGTGAACACTCGTGGTTTACGGCCGCCTGTCGATTATTGTCTCTATATAACATACTTTATTTCATAATAATTTATTACTTTATCTAATAATCATAATCATTTTACATAAATCACATTAAAGGTTACACTAAAAAATTGATACATGTTACTTGTGACTATTATTTATACTGATTGTTTAATAGAATATAAAATAAATAGGAAAGTTCAGATACATGATTACCTTCACATCTAATTTGTGTAATTTCTTTTCATTGCAGGAGAAGCCTGGGAAGTGTTCAGCGACCAAGTTCTCACGCTAGCCTCGCGTGTCGCGTGATTCACGTTCTCCTGGTCACGTGTTTTACCGTCAACATTCTCATTCTCGTCTGCCTCCAACTCCTCCCTTACGTCACCTCACAGGCCGCCGCTGACGTCACCCCTGACGTCACCAGGCCAACAGCTGCACAAACGCATGCGCGACGGAAAGCAGACACGCACGCCATCTTGCGGCAGCTCCGCGCAGCACCGGAAGTTGAAGAGGAGTTATTGGCGTCTGACGTCATTTCCGTGGAGAAGGAACGCTGGGCTCTGTCACCGTTCACCAACTGGACGCTGGGAGTGCGCACGCGCTGGGAGGTGACACGTGACCGCTTCTTGGCCTCGGACGTCACCTTCCCCATTAACGAGCCCAGCATGTGTGACGTCAGTCCCTTCCTTGTTGTCATGGTAACCTCAGCCGTGGCGAATGTTGAGCGGAGGCAGGTCATTAGAGACACCTGGGGGTCAGTTGTCAACCAAGACGCTTCTATGGTTCTGATATTTCTGCT